>CM052648.1:138930810-139156371 GCA_028533165.1 Leontopithecus rosalia
AGTGTTTAAACCTGTGCATACTTCTTGGAGTTCCTGTATTGTATTCTTCATTTCCATTAATTCACTTATATTCCTCTCTAAGCTGTCTATTCTCATTAGGATTTCGTCAAACCTTTTTTCAAAGTTCTTAGTTTCTTTACGTTGGGATACAACATGTTCTTTGAACTCACGGAAGTTTTTATTATCCATAACATGAAGTTTGATTCTGTAAATCGGATGCACTCTTCCTCCATCAAGTCTTGTTCCATTGTTGATGAGGAACTGTGATCATCTTTAGAGGGAGAGGGGTTCTGATTTTGAGTATTCTCAGCCTTTTTACGCTGGTTTCTTCCCATTGTTGTAAATTTATCCTCCTGTCATCTTTGAAATTACCAGCTTTCAGGAGGTGTCTTGAGTGGACGTCCAAGATGTTAGTTCCCAGGGCCAGAAATAGCGGTGTTAAGACTGATGGTGTTTTTCTGCCCAGGCTTCTCCTGTCTGGCTTCCTTCTTGTGTCCTTAATAGGTGAGTCTGCCTTCCCGGAGCTCCAAACCTTGGTCAGAAGGGGAACCAGTCGCGTTCACTCTGCACCGAGGTGCCAGCACAACTTCTGCGCCGGCCTCAGGATTCAGCGCTGGGAACCTGCACAGCTCCTCCAAACCTCAGTCAGAAGGGGAGCCAGCCCTGCCTAGTCAGCTCCAAGAGCTGCTGTGCGGAGGTGCCGGCGAGACTGGAGCGCCGCTGTGCCGGCGAGACCACTGCCCCGCGTGGCTCCTCCACTGGGAATCTGCTCCTGAGTGACCAGAATTTGTCTGAAAGTGTGGCGTTCTCTAGTTCTATGAGCTTTAACTGCGAGCTGCAATCCCGAGATGTTAGCGATTGGCCATCTTGGATCGTTCCCCCGAGTTTTTTTTTTTATCTTGCTCTTCTAGCTCTTTCAATTTAAGATGATAGGGTGCCAATTTTAGATCTGTCCTTGTTTCTCATATGGGCATTTATTGCTGTACAGTTTCCTCTAGACATTGCTTTACATGTGTCCCATAGATTCTGGTACATTGTGTCTTCATTCTCATTGGTTTCGAAGAACATTTTAATTTCTGCCTTTATTTCATTGTTTATCCATTCGTCCTTTAGGAGCAAGTTGTTCAGTTTCCATGTGATTGTGCAGTTTTGAATGCTTTTCTTAATCCTGAGTTCTAAGTTGATTGCACTGTGGTCTGAGAGACTGTTTATTATGATTTCCATTATTTTAAATTTGCTAAGGAATGATTTACTTCTAATTATGTGGTCAATTTTAGAGAAAGTGTGATGTGGTGCTGAGAAGAATGTGTATTCTGTGGATTTCGGGTGGAGTATCCTGTAAATGTCTATTAGGTCCACTTGGTCCAGATCTGTGTTGAAGTCCTGGATATCCTTGTTGATTTTCTTTCTTGTTGATCTGCCCAATATTGTCAGTAGAGTGTTAAAGTCTCCCACTATTATTGTGCGTGAATCTAAGTCTCTTTGTAGGTTGATAAGAACTTGCTTTATATATCTGGGTGCTCCTGTATTGGGTACGTATATATTTAGGATCACTAGCTCTTCTTGTTGCATTTTTCCATTTATCATTATGTAATGCCCTTCTTTGTCTCTTTTGATCTTTGTTCGTTTGAGTCCATTTTATCAGAGACTTGGATTGCCACCCCTGCTTTTTTTTGCTCTTCATTTGCTTGGTAAATCTTCTTCCATCCCTTTATTTTGAGTCTTTGTGAGTCTTTGCATGTGAGATGGGTCTCCTGAATACAGCACACCAATGGATCTTGACTTTTTATCCAGTTTGCCAGTCTGTGGTCTTTTGATTGGGGCATTTAGGCCATTTACATTCAATGTTAATATTGTTATATTTGAATTTGATCATGCCATTTTGTTACTGGCTGCTCATTTTGCCTGTTAGTTGACACGGTTTCTTCATTGAATCATTGTTTACCATTTGGTATGTTTTTTGCTGTGGCTGGTATTGGTTATTCCTTTCCATGTTCAGTACTTCCTTCAGGAGCTCTTGTAAGGCAGGTCTTGTGGCAACAAAATCTCTCAGTAATTGCTTGTTCCTAAAAGATTTTATTTTTCCTTCACTTGTGAAGCTTAGTTTGACTGGATATGAAATTCTGGGTTGAAAGTTCTTTTCTTTCAGGATGTTGAATATTGGACCCTACTGCCATCTAGCTTATAGGGTTTCTGATGAGAGAGCTGCTGTGAGTCTGTTGGTCTTTCCTTTGTGGGTGACTCAACCTTTCTCTCTGTCTGCCCTTGGGATTTTTTTCTTCATTTCAACCCTGGTGAATCTGAGGATTATGTGCCTTGGGTTGCTCTTCTTGAGGAGTATCTTTGCTGTGTTCTTTGTATTTCCTGGATTTGAATGTTGGCTTGCCTTGTTAAGTTGGGGAAATTCTCTTGGATAATGTCCTGAAGGGTGTTTTCCAGCTTGGATTCATTCTCCCCATCATATTCAGGTATGCTGATCAAGTGTAGATTAGGTCTTTTCACATAATCCTATAGTTCTTGGAGGCTTTGTTTCTTTCATTTTACTCCTTTTTCTCTGATCTTGCCTTCTGATTTTATTTCATTGATTTAGTCTTCAATTTCTGATATCCCTTCTTCTGCTTGATTGATTCAGCTGCTGAAACTTGTGTATGCCTTGCCAAGTTCTCATGCTGTGCTTTTCAGCTCCATCTAGTCATTTATGTTCTTCTCTAAGCTGGTTATTCTAGTTAGCATTTCATCTACCTTTTTTCAAGGTTCTCAGTTTCTTTGCATTGGGTTAGAACATGGTCTTTTAACTCAGAGAAGTTTGTTATTACCTACCTTCTGAAAACTGCTTCTGTCAATTCATCAAACTCATTCTCTGTCTTATTTTGTTCCCTTGATGATGAGGAGTTGTAATCCCTGGGAGGAGAAGAGGTGTTCTAGTCTTTGATGGTTTCATTCTTTTTGCACTGGTTTCTTCCTATCTTCATGGATTTATCTCCTTTAGATCTTTCAAGCTGGTGATTTCAGGAGGAATCTCTGAGTGCACATCCTTTCTTTTGAGGTTGGAACTATATCTGTTTTGGCCTGTAGAAGCACTGCTGGGCTGCCTCAGATTCAGTCAGGCTGCTGGGTTGGTGGTCCTTCCCTGGAGTTTGTTTACGCAAGTGATATTAGCCCCAGCTTCCCAATGTTATCTTTCCTTCCCTGAGCTCGATCTTTCCAGTTAGGGTCAAACTGGTGTATTGGCTGCCAAGCTCTCTAGTGTGCAGCCTTCAGTTTGAGTTTTGTGGTGGGGCCTGCCAGGCCTTAGGGCCTGTTTCCCTGCTTTCAACTCTGCCTCTTTCTGTGGGACCACTAGTTCTGTCCCCCTGACATTAGTCCAAACTTCCACCCAGGTCAGTGCTGACATCTTGCAGCACCAGGTGGGTGCTGTCACTCAGATTTGCACCTACAACTCAAGGTGCCCCTTAGTATGACAGGGCTCTCGTGGACTGTGGGTTGCAAGGTGGATGAGGGAAGCACAGGATCTGAATCGGAACACTGAGGGGGTGAAGTCCCCAACCCTCTAAGCTAGCGGCACGTTCCAGGTAGGAGGCACCCCTCCCTGTCTCGGTTTGCCCTCCCTGGGCTGCTGTCACCCTGCTTTGGTTCGCCATCCCTGGGCTATTTTCACTGTCCTACTAGTCCCACAGAAATGTATGCAGCACCTCGCTTGGAATCATGAAGTCCTCTAGCCCTCTGCATCTCATTCGCTGGGAGATGCATTCTGGTGTTGCCTCCTCTCAGCCATCTTGGTGCACCTCCAGAGATGGATTTTTTCACAAACACTTTTTAAAAGCATTAGATTTAATCATTTAATTATAATAGTTTATTTCATTTTTGGCTTTTCTTTTTTAGTATTAAGTTAGTATTTAGTATTAAGTTAACCCAGTGGCTATTTGCAAGTCTTAATAAAATTATGAATGAAAGCTGAATCTTTACTTGCCATACTCCTTTGCATATTTATGAGAGATTAAAAAGAAAATAAATGTGCTGATTTTACTGAATAACTGAATTTTAGTTATTTTATTTGCATCTTTGAAGAGAGTCTGCTAAAAATAATATAGGGAATCATAGGTAGAGATAAATGAATGTTGTAAAATAAAACTGTTGGCATGTACTTTATGCTATATATTTTTTCTAGATATAGTTTTCATTAACTCCCTTTAAACTTGTTTATTTCTTTAAACAATTTGCTGTCTAGGAAAGTACAAAATAAAATTATTAGTTCTCTGTGTTCAGATGCTTACTTAATGTGCTATGCATTGCCACATAGCCTTTCCCTAGGCTATTTATTATAGCACCAGCAGATGAATTTTAGATGTCAGTTAATGATGCAAGATGGGTCACAGTGATGATTTTTATTGGAAAATGGGATAGCCTAAGAAAATGAAAATCTAAATATATGCAATTTATATGGAATAGTTAAATAACTTCTTAAACTTTGTTCAAATGTTAAAGATTGTAGCAATTGCAGATTTCAGTGAATACTTCATTGTGAGCTTCTAGCACATATTCTCACATGTGTTTTTGCCTGTTTACCTATATTTTCTGTATCTATTTTATTTTGAACAGTAGAATTATTTGGGGACCACTCTGAGGTATAATATTCAAGAAATAAACTAGGAACTTGTTTATAACTATGAATGCATAGCCAGAAACCAGTTTAGCATTAGCCGATAAAGTCTCAGTTGTAAACTAACATCCCGAATCTCCAAAATTAGGTCAGTCTCTTGAGCCACAGTTAACTCTACTGGAAAGGTCAATATCAAAGATATATTAAGATTGAGAAGTTTATTTTACTATAGTTTTGGAATATGTAAATATTAAGTTTACTAATTAAAACATAAATATAACTCCAAACTTAAGGAGAAATGTGTCATTTTGACTGGTAGTTCACATTCTTATCAGTATATGGCTGCTATAACTTAAATCAAACCATAAAATCAGAATGTATATCAAAAAGAGACAAGGGAGGTGATACTTCATGGTATATCTTATGTAATATGTTCTACATAAAATTATTATTCACTATCAGTCTGAAATGTACTCATCATTCTCAGCATTTTAGATGAGGTAACAGAGACTTGAAGATGGTGATTAACTTTTACAAATGTAAGAATTAATTCAAACACTATTAAATATGACTTCTAGGTCTGGGCTCTTCTGACATGCTACTCTGCCTTCTAAAACAAGATGATTCAAAGTCAAAAGTATGCAATTGTGTGTGTGTGTATTCTTTGTAAACTTTGTTTATTTATATATATTTCACATATAGTAAAATGCCTCTGGCTTGAATGTCTACATTTTAAAAAATTTTTGGCATATTTATACAACCAGATAACCACCAACAAAATTAAGTCATAGAATACTTTTAATACTCCAAAATATTTCTTTCTCTTCTGTCTCAATCAATTTCTCAACTTACAGATCTAGGCACAATCTGAACATTATTTTAAATAAGTGTTGCATCTTGTGGCATTATATCTACAGAGATTGTACAATATGTATAATTTGTGTCCAGTAGCTAATCAAACCCTATTGTAAAGGCAAAAATCAGGAGGATGTGATCCATAACCAAAAAAGAACAAAAACAGCAAATTAAAACAGACCCACAGATCTCTATAACACAGATGATAAAATTAATGAACTAGCAAACAAGAATTTTTACTGTATAAGAATATCTAATGCATCTGGTAACTTATGGGGATGCTATGATTTCCCATCTTAGATTCTGAAATAATTCAATGCTAGAAAAAACTGGTGCTGTTAGGCTATTTTCTAGTCTTTATTTGAAAAAACAAGAGAACAGGCTGTAATTTGAAACAATGCAAATTAACTGGAACATTCAATACTTAACAATATTTATATACTTATAACATTACTAAGATGGACTTTTTTTCTTTATCAGTTTCTATTTCCTGCCTACAAATTATGTACTTCACCCAAGAAAATAATTTTGTTACTAAACTAAAAACACATTTGTTTATATAAATATTTCATGTAAGGGGAGTATGACAGTAGATATAAAATTTGAAAGTTACAGATCACTAAAGAAATGAACACTACATTAGTACTCCTTTTTATTCTGAGCTCCATTCGGTCACTTAATTTTGCATGAAAAACAATTAGTCTTACAAATAATTGATTGTATTTTTCTTTTTAAAAATTATTACTTCATTTTAAAAAACTAATTTACACTTCTGTAATAAAAAAGATATCAACCTAATATTTCATGTTCTTTAAATGTACTGCATAATTATTTTGGAATACAATAAAGTATCTATTAAATAACTATAAATTTTAAAATTTCATTTGAGATAGCTTTTTTCAACTTAAAGACCATCCTAACTAAAATCCTTTCCCTATTGGTCTATACATTAATATCACAATAATATTTGTGTATTAGCATATCCAAAAATATTTTATAACTTATTTCAATATTCAATATCCAAATGCTTGTCATGCACACACGCATTTTTTTCTTTTTGATAACATTATAAATTCTCTTTTTGTAATTCTGTTTTTTAGATATTATAAATTTTGCCAAATTTTGCTCTTTTGTAAATGTTCTCTAACAGATTAAAATGATTTTCAAATAGACCATATTTTAAATAAAAAGAAAATTCATAGAATTTTTAAAAATGTGATTAAGACATTATTTATTAAGCATGCTGTAAGAGAATATATTATAAGCAGTGAAAATTCTTCAACACTGCAATAACTACTCAAACTGCTATCCCAATCATACATTTATATTGTTTAGTCTAAGATCCTTTTTATTTAAAGTATGGCAGTAAAACCCATAGTGATATCTGACATACAACATTTTGAACATGGTTCTAATGATATAACTAGTTCTAACATATTTTGCACTGGACAGAAGAGGTATCAAAGTTATGGTGCATCCTTATATATTTTGTCATGACTTTCTTCCTGTCATTTCGGTTGAGGTATTCACATAAACAACAAAATCTCCTCTACATTTTAATGTAAAGGTCTTTTGAAATATTTTTCTACATTATAAAATAAATTAGTAACAAGACTACATCACCTGGTGATATTGTTTTCCCATCAAACTGTTTATGTCCTTTCAGGCCACAAAATTTTACTGTCTTTTCCCAGGAGAAAACTGACAGCAAAGTAGGGACACTTCAGAGCACAGAATAGAAGAATTATAAAACTGTCATAGATGTCAGAATATATTGCAATCAGCAGCAGAGTAGCATTGCCTGGAAAACAGCCATTTCATCTAAGGAGTTCTTTATGGTCTGGTAAATTGCATTACATTTAAACAAAATAGAAATGACATTTCTACACAAAATAGTTTAATCACTGAGTACTTGGTTAATTTTTCTGACATACCCTATTTCTTCATTTTAGGAAATTTTTTTTTAACTTACTTGAATTCAAGAGAAAGTATGGAAATAAACTTTATTTTGACAAAGGAGGTGTGAACATTGCAAGAAAGAAAAGGGAACAAAACCCTTTCTACCAAAAATCAATACAGACTTTTTCAAAGAGATTATAAAAATAATATTCAAATACTAAATGTAAATCAGATAATCGTGTGTGTTGATAGAGGAGAGAAAGAGAGAAGGTAGAGAGCAAGAAATATTAAATAGCAACTTTAATATTGTTAATCAAAATTTGTCTTGCTAATTTAAAACTCTTGTATTCTGAATTGGGACCATTTTGAATAGAGACAAAATATATTGAATATAGTGTTATTCTTAGCATTATTCTCCTTTCTTCATTCACATTGTTATATTGTTCTTTGTTCTATTTTTTTTAACTTATGCTCTCATTTCAAGGCATTGAACTCATTTGGTTGTGTCATTAAGAAATGCTAGATCCAGGATTTTATTATTTGATTATTGAGTGTTTTCCACATTCTGAAACAAATTAGTATTCTAGCTTTGCTGTTTCCTGCTAGACACTGAATACAGATAGAACACATTATACGTTAGACCAGTTAAGAGGTTTTAAATTAGATTTGTGACTTGAAAGTTTGAGTAAGAAAACTAATAGAACACAAAATGAAGCAGAGGGAAAATTAGATTAATTATCTTACATCATTCAGTGTGAACAGTTGCTGATATACTGTGTTGTTGAGTGCTATTTTGGTATTAAAACATGCCTTAATATTTTTCTACATTAAGTTGCAATAATTGATATGAAAATACATATACATATTTATAGATAATAATATCTTGGAGTATTTTAAAAATAGGAATAGATTGGAAAAAGTTATTCATGTTCTTTCTCTGTGTCCATCTCCTCCCTCACTCTCACTAATTAGTAATGTTTGCCTTTGTGATAACCTAAATATTTATTTTGTGTATTTTCCTCCATAAACATAACTTAATTTGCTAATTCAAGATACTATATGCCGAATGCAAAAACACATATTTTTCCTAGTCGTTTTTATTTCCCAACCCACCTAAAATATTATCTTCAACTCACCCAAAGAAAATTTCAAATCATAATAGCACCTGCAGAATTTCCCATTTCAATGCAACAACAAAGATCAAAATCTCTTGATCTATTTTAGAGGATACTGCCTCTTTCTCTAGGTAATGCAGACAAATGAACCAACTTTTTTTGTAAACCTAGGTCAGTTCACATGCCTTAAGTTCCTGTGTCACCTACATGCCTGTGTGTGTGTTTGTGTGTATGTGTGTCCTTTGCTCTTGTTTCAGTCTACTCTAAAGGCAATGACATTGATATTTAATTGAAATAATTCCTGCTGGTACATAAAACATGCCTGAATAAACATCCACCTGTTTCTCAAAAATGGCATCAGTTGCTCATTCTATGTGACAAGCTATATTTTAGTTTTAAATATGTATTTTTTAATACTCAACCTCAGTAGGGTATGGTTGCCATAATGCCCTGTGGTTGGTAAAATAATGGGAGAACCAGGAAAGAAGTCTTAAAATTTTTGCTCAATAATGAATGAAGTGCAACAATTCTTATTAATTTAATTAAATATAAACACAAGATAGTTTCTAGTTAATATTTTATTCAGAATTTTATAGATTAATTATATAAAGTTAGAATTAGAAGCAACCTGCTGCTAATCCCTCTGAAAAACAACTAAGAATACTATAAATGATCTCATTCTTTCTAAATATTTGTTTTTCGATAATTTAAATGTTTTGAATAATTATATTTTATTTCAATTGAAATTTCAATTGATGAAGCTCTGTTTACCAAACGAAAGTGAAGTAGAAATATATGAATGACTTAGGTACTTGTAGGCAGAAGTATAGTATTCATGGGAAAAATAATACCAAATTAGATCATTAAATGAAACTAACACAAAGCAAAAAATTTAGTCAGTATCTTTACTTTTATGTGTTATCCCTTCCAAGCCAAAATCAACAAGCAAAAAATAATAATTGTAAGTAATGACTAAAGACAATATGCATGAGAAGAAGATGTGAGAATGGCTTTCCATTCCTCCAGGTCTTTTCCTGCCTAATTAGGATGCAATTATGCCAAGATTGATAAAATATTTAAAATCTCCACTACTTAAATAAAGAAGTCAGTCTTGAAACGCTCCACTTTATACTGTTAGTTACACCACTTATGCTATCTTTTTCACAACGTATACCTCAAAATTTCATGATTCCAAGTTAGTTTGCAATAATTCTGTATAGTGTAAGTATATTCTGGTGAGAATTTTTAGATATACAAAAAAAAATCCAGTGGCATTTAGATATACCAAAAATATCTCCCCAAGTGGCGTGGTGTTTTTGTAAATAACAATAATAACCTATTTAAAAAATGATTATTCTCATGTATTGCTTAAAATGTTCAATTCAGTCTGTCTAGAGGTCAACAAGCTATGGTCTACAAATACATTAGAAAGAAAAGCATATTACTATTATTTCAGATAATGAATATTTTATGACAAGGAAGAAATGTTCAATGACTTGCAAAAATCAGACTTGGAAGCAGTCTCAAGTGGAGGCAAATCAGAGCCTAAAGCCAGTGAATAACATGATTAACATGATAAGCCTGGATCTATTGTTTTGAGATAGGAACCACAAAACATACATGAATATAATTTCAAGCACTCTATTTTCAGGGTTCATTTTATAATTCATTATAAAGATGATTTCATCTCATGTTCATCCTATCACGAGTGCACACAGAAGATGGTGGATCAGAAATGCAAAGAACATAATTGAGTTCTTTACATTGAGAACTTTGTTGCTCAGGAAATGAGATTGAATAATGGTATAGGGAGAAAATGGAACTTGAGCATGAGTGATCAAAGGGTTTGAGAGGGACATTTATATAGATCGAATTCTCGTTTTTCATGTAAGTAACCTGAGGTTCAGAAGACTCCTACAGAAATTATCCAAACATTAACATCCAAAATGCGGTAGAGAACTTAAATAAACCAGCAGTCAGAATTTCACTGAGGGTGATTCTTCATTTATCTTTGTTTGCTGCCAGCCCTATCTCTGTGCCATATGTGTTCCTTAGAAACCTAGGGATAGAGTTTTCATTTTTTCTAAGTTTCCATTAGAGTTCCTGAAGGAAGAAAAGTACCTAAATGAAGAAAATTCTAGACTAGGTAACTAAATTTTACTCTCTTCTTTCAAGACACACTAGGAAAATCTGTGTTTTATTTTATTTAGTATTGACACCAATTTTGTTCAAGGAATGATAATATCTGTATAATCATTTTTATTAAAATTAATAAATAAAAAATGATAAAAAGGATAGGATTATTGTGCTTTACTTGCCCAGGTGGGCACAGCAAACATGTAACAACATTAGCATTGAATAACATGTCCATCTGACATCAAAATACAAGATACAAGCATATCTTGGAAATATTGCAAGTTCAGTTCCAGACCATCACAATAAAGTTAATATTACAAGAAAGTGAGTCACATTAATTTTTTTGTCTCCCAGTGCACGTAAAAGTTATGTTTATACTTACTGTAGTCTATTGGGTACAATAACATTTTGTATAATGAAAAATACATACCTTATATAAAAAAATACTTTCTTGATAACAGAAACATGCTAATGAAGTGGGCATATGCTGTTTGAAAAATAGCACTGTTAGGGTTGCTCAATGCTGAGTTTTCATGAAACTTTAATTTGTAAAAGTGGACAATCTTCCAAGCACAGTAAAGTGAAGCACAAAAAAACAAAGTGTGCCTGTACATAGACTAACACATTGCCTTACAAAATAATGTATAAAAATGTAATTTAGAGAGAAGCACTTCCAGAATGGCAGAATACGGTTTTCCATGAATCCTCTCACCAGTGAAACAGCTAGTAACTGCTGAAAATTAATAATAATATTTCCGAAATTGTCCTATAAGCAAACAATAAATGAAGAAATATTTATTCAAGAATGAAACTTTCATGATAAAACATTCATTTGTTCTTACTAAATATCAGTAAAAACAATTAGAATATGTGGATGTTGAGCCACTTGTTTCCTTCTCAGTCAATGTGATGGAAGCTATACTTGGGGTAAGTCTGAAGACAGGGCTTTCTCTCTCCAGCAGCTGCCAATATAATTGTTCTGGTGGGAGAATAAAACAGTAATTTCTTATCCTGTTCCCCAGATTTATATTGCAGCTTCATTCCAGGCAAGCAGAGCAATATACAGCAGAGCAGTTTGCCTTCATCTACGCAGACCCTACTCATAGTGTGAAAGACCATACTAGCTGTGGCAGGTTGAGAATCCCAGAGATGAATCCTTACAACAGTTTTCTCATATGGCAGATTTTGTATGCTAGGAAGAGCAAGCCAAGTAACTGTGCTATCATCCATGTCAGTGCTCTGCTTTTAGAGTATCAGCAGCACTGCAAGACAAATGGGCCACTGTCCACGCACCCATTTCTGAGAAGTACCACATAGGTTCTTTCCAAGTGGAGCATCGGACCATAATTGCAAATAAATCTGCATTTCTTCATATATTAATTAGCTTTATTTGGAGCAGATCTTGGGAAACTCCAGCCTAAGGACATAGTCAGAAGATGGAGATGGTGGTGGTAAGCAATTAAGAGCAGACTGACAGGTCGTTTAGGACACCAAGTGAAATTATAGACTAGCCAGCTGTTTATCAGAAAAAAAAATGAAAGGAAACACAGTTTAAAAAAAAAACCTTCCCAGTATTGAAGCAAGGCCCAAAGACTACCTCTGCAAAGGACATTGACTTAATTAATAGTTGTGTAACATTTTATGCACCAGAGCATTATCAAAAGCAACACAGTGATCAATTAATAATCATTAGAGGAAAACAAATGACTGTAATACTAAAAAAGTCTAACCAGGCAAAAAGCTATCCACAAGGTATGGCATATCAGAAAGATGGTGCAACTTCTGAGGTGCAATAGCATTGACTCGATACTGCAAAGGAAGTACACTGCACTGAAAGGATTTCTTAAAATCACTAAAGAAATAAAGATGGTATTACAAATTGTTTTCCATAAAAAATCATGAGACAGTGAAAAAGAACACAGAAAAGTGTGACTCATACACAGAAATATAAATCAAGCAACAGACACTGTCTTGGAAGTGGCCAAAATATTGTACTTAACAGAAAAAAAGAGTTTAAAGTGTTATTACAAATACATTCAAATAACTGAAGGCTGAAAACTTCTAAATTTCTTGAAAATTTTGATCTGTACATTCAAGCTGATCAAGTGACTCTAAGTTGGATATTATAAAGCAATCCACAAGACACACATTATAGTGAAAATATGAAAGACAAAGAGAAACAGAAAATCTTGAAAGCAGCAAATGACAAATGCCTTGTCACATATAAGTAACTTGAATGTAACGGCTGATTTCTCACAGAAACAATGGAGTCCAAAAGACAGTGGTATGACAAATCCAAAGAGATGACAGACAAATACCTATCAGAATAGAATCATATATCTGACAACAGCAACTAAGAGTTTTCACTGCCACTTGGTATGTCATATTAAAAATAATTCTTTGAATCCAAAACAAGTGACACAAGATAATACTCTGAATCAACATAGAAATGTAAGTGATTCTAGATGATAATACACATAGAATTCACCTAGAATGTCAGAGTTACAAAAAAAATAGTTATGTAGAAAATTGTAGATGACATTCTGATTACATATATCTTATTTTTCTTCTTAACTCATTTAAAAAACAATTGTATATAACAATGTACATGTATTGGTATTGGTAAGACGATAACATATAGAATATGTATTTGACAACTTATATCCTAAAGGAGACTAGTTAGACCAAGTTGTATTGGTGGAAGAAAACAACACAAGTTGGTAAGGGGAATTCAAAGAAAAATATATAAACATTATATCTGCAAATGCCACATTTAAAAAGTATCTAAAATACGTAAAATAACATTCCAACTGAAGATACTGGAAAATATAATGACAAAGTAAACCTCAAGATGAAATGAAATAGTAAAGATGATAAGAGGAACAAGATGAATATTAAATGGAGATTAGGAAAAACTACTAGAGAACACTTTTTAAAAATCAATAATTGGCTTCTTGGGAAAAAAAAACAACAAAATAGATAAATTTAGTCCAGTGAGAGAGAGAGAAAGGAGACTCAAATTGCTGAAATAATAAATAAAAGACATGCTTTATATTTAGGTGAGTTAATCACTACTGACCTTACCTAAAAAAAAATGAAGTATATGTGAATGCTATGAATAATTATAAGACAGAAAATTAGATGTTAATTAAAATGTATAAAATTCATAGAAATACATTACCATAGCTTACTCAAGAAGAAATAGGCAATTATAACACACATATGACAGTAAAATTGAATTAATAGTTTTAATACTTTCCATATAAAAAGTCCAAACAAGGTAGTGTCACTACTGAATGCTATTAAACATTCAAAAAGAATTCATAGGAAGTCTTCATGAACTCATTCAAAAATTAAGAAAAAAATGAGATATTTTATAGTTAATTCTGTAAGGCCAGCATTACTCTGACAGCAAAAGCAAAGATATTCCAAGAAGTTAAAACTGCAGACTGATTTCCTTGTAAATATATACGCAAACAGCCCTTAACAAAATACTAGAAAATCTAATCCAGCAACACATCAAAAGGATTACATATCATGACCAAGCATAACTTATCACAGTAATTCAAGTTTGATTTTACATACAGATATTAAACAATGAACCATATTGATATAGTAAAGGTATTTATCGATCACATTATTATCTCACAGAAACAGAATAAGCATTTGAGATTTAATATCTCTTTTTTGACAAAACACTCAACTAATTCGCAATGTTCAACATCATAAAGGTTGTCTATAAACAAAATCATCCATAACATCATACTTACTGTGAAAGATTAAAGGCTTTCCTCTAAGATCAGAAACAAGAAAAGGATGTCCTCTTTTACCACTTCTGTTTAACATTGCACTAGAGCTTTTAGCCAAAACACTTAGGCAAGCGAAAGAAATAGCATGTATTTAGATTAGAAAGAGTAAACTAAAAGTAGCTTTATTTCAGATGACATGTTTTCTTATAGAAAAAATTCTAAGAAATCCAATAAAAATTGGAACTAATATTCTCAACAAGTTAGCCGTGTTGCAGTCTCCATACTCCTCAGTTTGGCTAGGTATGAGTTCTTGTTCCACAACCAAGAACAGTAAGACACACGGACACCGGAGAGTGAGTAAGGCAGAGTGGGATTTATTAAGCAACAGACAGGCTCTCAACAGTGAGAGGGGAACCAAAGCGAGTTGCCAGAAGTGGGGCTGAGTTCTGGGTCTTTCATGTGGCAAAGACAAATAAGTCTTCTGTGGGTTCTATACTAAGGGGACGGGTAAAGTTTTCCTCTAAACATGTTGACATCTGTGCATGTCTGGGGTTGGCCGTAGCTACTCAGTCTTGGTTATTATCCATCAGTACCTAAGTGAAACCCACAAGGAGCTAAAACCAAAATGCTAATATCATGTTAACGATATTATAATGAGCAATGGTTAAGTTAAGGACATTTAAACTGATTTATTGTGACTGCACCCAGGTTTGGGACAGTGCTCTCTGAGCAAACATCCTAGCTAGAGGAAGTTCTTAGCCACATTTTTCTTTTTTGCTTGCTTCAGGAGTGGTGCAGGTGCAGTTCCACAGATGTTTTTCCTCTCCTGAGACCTTCCCTTTCTAGCTGCCTAGCTAACCTTTAACTGCCTTCTCTCTCAGCAGGATACACAATTAATATACAAAAATCAGTTGTATTTCTATACAATAGCAGTAAACAATCCAAGAATAAAATTTAAAACATAATTTTATTTATAAGATAATAAAAAAGAATACAATACTCAATGATACATTTAGGTATAAGAATGTGAAACGTGCATTCTGAAAGCTACAAAACATTATTGAGAAAAATTAAAGAAGGCCTAAATACTTGGAAAGATATCCCTTACTCATGAATTAGAAGACTTAAGCTTAGCAGAAGTCATTTTGATTGTGTGATAACCTGAAAAATAATTAAAATAAATATGAAGAAAGAAACAATGGGGAGAGATAGAAAGAGCTATTAGACAGATAGATCATCTCAATTGAGTTAAAACATTAGGTAGAACATTAACATAACTTCAAAGATAGAAGACTGCATGTACAAATTTGACAGCAAAAGCCTCAAAGTGAGCTGTATATCTTAATTAACATTCTCTTGTAAACTTAACAAAGAAATTAGCTCTTTTTATTATAATGGAAAATTAATGAAAAATTTGCTCTTCATAACAAGGATTTGCTCTAGTGAAGAGACAGTGCTACAAGAATGGAATGTCCCAACCAAATAAGTCTGGTAAAGCCACTTCTCATGAATAATAGACTATCAAGAGTATCTACAGTATTTACTCACTTTTAAGTCAGATGGTAATTCAGAAGATGAAACTATCTTAAAAAGTAAGAAAACTTAAGCTAAATATAACTTTGTGTTGATAAATAACAAATATGAGAAGTGTGTTGTGAGTACTTCTCTTATTTTGTTAAAATGTTTAAAAAATTCATGCAAATTAGACAATACTGGATGCCTCCATATCTGAGTCTATCTAACATTTTATTCACAATATAAAGGGTGAAAACAGTCTTCTTTTCATGTTTTCAAAAATGTATTTGACCTGTTATGAGGATGCTACTTTGTTTGCCATTCATTTATAACACATGAATCTCTTAAATACTCATGCATTGTATTCCTCATATGGCCTAACAGAGCTCAGAGTGGACCCTATTATTTTTCTTTTACATTCCTTCTGCTAGTTAACTTTTTAAATCTTATCTTTCAAAATACAAAGACAAATAATAGGTTTTAAATTAATACTTCAAAAATTTTTATTCAAACTATTATTATTAAGAAAAAATATGGAGGCAAATGTTCAGGTTCTACAATTCTAACAACAAATATGATACTTCTATCTATGTTGTCTATGACTAAAGAAACTGAAAACTAATATCTTAGTTACTTTGAATTGCCATAAGAGAATATTATAGACTGGTGGATTAAAAGCAGTTCTGGAGACTGGGACGTCCAAGATAAAGATCCTGGTAGGTTTGGTGTATGGTTGAGGACCCACTTCCTCATAAGATAGCCTTCTCTTCACTCTAACCTCACATGACAGAAGGTGCAGGGTGTCTCTCTGAAGCCTCTTTATAAAGTTATTAATCTAATTCATGACAGTTCTGCCCCTATAACCTAACCAAAGGCTGCACCTTATAAAACCATCACCTTGGGGATGAGGATGAGGATTTCAATTTATGTACTTAGGGAGATTTAGACATTCAGACCACAGTAGTCAGATAAATATTAGAAGAACTCAAACATATACTTAAGTCAAGGGAAGGTTATAACCATTAGGTAGAATAAAACAGTTACTATATTAGTGATTTTTTAGAATTCTCTTTTTTAGTTATACTAGCTCACTCGGTAATGTCTTTTATTTTTACATATTAATATTGCAAAAGCATCTGAGAAATTATGATAGTGTAATTGTTATTTTACTTATTCATTATCCTTGCATTTTAACATTGCTAACAAAGTGACTTTTTCTTAATCAGTCTGTTAATAACACCTCCTTATTATTAAATAATATGTACTCAGGGAAAAGGTTACAGAAAACACATATAAATAGAATTTTTTAAAGTACAAATAAATCACCCACCTAGATTTTGCCAGTAATCATATTTTGCTTCATTTCGTCTCAGCATATATTCTGTGTAGTCTTTCCTTATATATTTTTGGGAACACCTGGATCTATGTGTATGTCTGTGCCTGTACATTAGAAGGAAATTTTGTTGCATGATTATTAATCAGTTTGATCCAAATTTAATTAGAATTTTATTGAGTCATATTTTCAGATTTTTCATACTCTTAAATTTTTCTAATGGTAAAAATCACAGCTTAAGTATACAATTTAATCCCAACTCTTTTTGTGCCACCTTCCTAGAGTGATAGTGTATTTGTAATTTACACCTAACATCTACTTTAACTTTTGAAAAAGGTATCTGTAAGTATATTTGCATATTAAAAGTGATTATTAGAAAAAGAAGATGTTAAAAGCAGTCAAATTGTAACAAAGAAGGAAAACAGATTACCACAAGCCAATCACACTAAAGGAAGCACAGTATATTGGTTCATTGGCTAAAATAAATAATGGCTGAACCTGTGCAGTACTTGATTGAAAAACTCTATTACAGAAAGGGAAATCACTAAACTTAATTATTCTGAATTTATTTTTCTATTAAATCAGAAATCACTTAATAAGTATAATAGGACTTTAGCTAATAAAGGAAAATGACAGTCTCCTTGATGGGATTCTGTAATTTTACAGTAGCAAGTCTCTAAAGAAAACATTTTTTGAGTAATTAGAATTTTTCTAGGTTAAATGCTCTAGGGAGTGACATAAGAAAGAATTCTGTTTATTAACTGGCAAGAGAGGGTGACATCTGATTGATATGTATCAAATTGGTAACCGAAACACACAGAAAAGCATACAAGTCATTTCAAGTGATTTTTATACAGTATAATCTCAATGTATATCCTAATGGGATAGATTCTAAGGGAGAATAAAAAAACTACAAAGAAATCCTAAAGCTTTATCAACAATCTTTTATCAATATTCTAATTATAGCTTAATAAATACATCATAAATAATGTTGCAAGACATGATAAGTAAATCTATTAGTGTTATTAAGAATCACATAAATTCTTACATGTTAAAAGGACTACAGATAAATTTAATAATTTCTACATACTCAAGTTAATTTTAAATTGCTTTATTTGTCTAATTGTGAATTTTCAAATATATATATCTATACTATTTTTTTGAGATGGAGTTTCGCTCTTCTTACCCAGGCTGGAGTGCAACGGCATGATCTCGGCTCACCGCAACCTCTGCCTCCTGGGTTCAGGCAATTCTCCTGCCTCAGCTTCCTGAGTAGCTGGGATTACAGGCACGCACCACCATGCCAGCTAATTTTTTGTATTTTTAGTAGAGATGGGGTTTCACCATGTTGACCAGGATGGTCTCAATCTCTTGACCTCGTGATCCATCTGCCTTGGCCTCCCAAAGTGTTGGGATTACAGGCTTGAGCCACCGTGCCCAGCCTCAAATGTATATTTTTTTACAAATCTTTTTCATGGACAAGGTTTAGATGCAAAAATACCTCAGCAGAAATGAATATATGTAGTTTACAGATTTTGTTTCATAGTATAATTTTCCCCTACTAAGATCTAATATTGCTATGATAAATAATTTGTACCAGTTCTGGGCCATAGGAGTTCCAGATAAGCTTATAGCACCTTGTAAGTAGAGAACAATGAAGTACTTAGATGAAAGAAGGTTTAAAAAGGATCTAGAGGCAAACTTCTGGACATATTTAAGCATTAGATAATTCTTATTTAATGAGAATTAATAAATTAACACACATTTAAGCATCAGATAATTCTTATTGTAAAATGCTTAAAAATGTAAACCAATAACTCTAATACCCAAAAATGGGCTTAAAAGACTGATTTTAAGCCATTTGTAGCATCTATGACACCACAAGTTTACTTTGAAACTTCATTGTTAGAGGAAATAAGTAAGCATTCATTCTGTATTTTAGGAAAGATTATATCTGATGTAGGATATCACTTGCTTAAAAAAGATTATCGGCGGCCGGGCATGGTGGCTCATGCCTGTAATCCCAGCACTTTGGGAGGCTGAGGCCGGTGGATCACAAGGTCAAGAGATCGCGACCATCCTGGTCAACATGGTGAAACCCCATCTCTACTAAAAATACAAAAAATTAGCTGGGCATGGTGGTGTGTGCCTGTAATCCCAGCTACTTGGGAGGCTGAGGCAGGAGAATTGCCTGAACCCAGGAGGCGGAGGTTGCGGTAAGCCAAGACTGTGCCATTGCACTCCAGCCTGGGTAACAAGAGCGAAACTCCGTCTAAAGAAAAAAAAGATTATCGGGTAATTATATAAAAGAAATGATTAGACTGGAAAGGTACGACTCTAAAGTTTCACACAAAATAACCACTGGAATTAATATGGAAAAATCAGGAGAAAAATATAGTTTATATCCCTTCAATGTATGTTAGAGCAGAGATTACTTTCTAAGTAGAAAATGAAAGTCTGTTTAAGTTAGAGAAAACTTGAGCCAACATTTTAATCAAATGATAATACATTAGCATCATTAATATTTAGATTTGAATACTCTGTGATATTTGAGGTGTTGTAACATAAGGTGACTTGTAACATCTATGTGACATTATTACCAAAAACTTGTACCTGAATTTAATGAAATAATTAGATGTACATTTCTGTTTATAAGAATATAGTGATAGGCTGGGCGCTGTGGTTCAAGCCTGTTATCCCAGCACTTTGGGAGGCCCAGGTGGGTGGATCACGAGGTCAAGAGATCGAGACCATCCTGGTCAACATGGTGAAACCCCGTCTCTACTCAAAATACAAAAAATTAGCTGGGTCATGGTGGCGCACACCTGTAATCCCAGCTACTCAGGAGGCTGAGGCAGGAGAATTGCCTGAACCCAGGAGGCGGAGGTTGCTGTGAGCCGAGATTGCGCCATTGCACTCCAGCCTGGGTAACAAGAGCAAAACTTCATCTCAAAAAAAAAAAAAGAATATAGGAGTAAAAGAAAACAAATTAACAGAATGAAGCAATCTATATGGTAGATTTTAATTGGTTTGTCATCAATTACAAAATTAATTTTTTATTTCAAGTGAACCTGTCTCATTTAGTAAACCTCAAAACAGATTTCTCTTCATGACTTTCTTTTATCTGTTTATATACTTTTATTATTATCTTAATTTATAATTACTCAAGCTTATATGAGTTTAGAATGGTAGGCCATAGTCTGCTATTCATCTAAAAAGAAGTAAACAAAGAAAGGAAGAATAGAAGAAAGTGAGGAAGGAAGACAAAAAGACAAGTCAAAATCAATAAATTTATATGTCAGTAAGGATTTAGAAGAAATATGGTGATTAAGATGGAAAGAGAGAGAATGTAATTGAATTACATCTTTTCTGTTTTCTCCTTGTACAAAACAGACAATTGATTCACATTCATATGCATATAAGGGAGTATTTTAATGGCCATGATCATTATATAGTGTCATAAAATTAGGAAGAATTCATTTTTTCAACTTAATTACAATTGAAAACGCTGAGAAAAAGAAGGACATGGTAGGATTTTTTTCCCTATGACCAAGGAAATCTCATCTAAATATCTGTTAAACTGATTTTTCTTCAAGGCCAAAGAAAACAAACTAAAATATCATTGTATTAGTTTATTGTCACACTGCTTTAATGATACTATCCAAGACTGGGTAATTTATAATGGAAAGAAGTTTAATTAACTCACACATCTGCATGCCCGGGGAGGCCTCAGGAAATTTGTAATCCTTGTAGAAAGTGGGAGGCAAAGGGGAAGCAAGGCACATCTTATATGGCAGCAGGCAAGACAGAAGAGTGCAGTGCAGAACTGCCAAGCACATTTTAAAACCATCAGATCTTTGCTCACTATCATGAGACTAGCACGGGGGGAACGACCCCCATGATCCAATCACCGCCCACCAGATTCGTCTCTTGACACATGGGGATTACAATTTGAGATGAAATTTAGGTAGAGACACAGCGTCAAACCTTATCAGTCATTTTCTTATAACATTTAATTGAACATTTCAAGGGAAATTTCTGTCTTATAGGTAATTAGTTTATTACTATAGCACTAAGCTTTAAAATTCATAGATATACATACACATTAACCTTGTGTTGATCTTACCAGTAATCACATTTCCTGACAGGAGGAGTAATTCTTTCCACTGTAGGAAACACCCAGGCCAGGCAAGCCAAAAAGCAAAACCTAAAGTGAAAAATCACCATGACATTTTTCAATAATAGGGTCTTTTTGTGCCTGAACACAGTTCTATTTGAGGATTTCCAGGTGATTGTAGCCAATTAAGTTCCCATTTGTTTTTCCTGCATGGAGCTGAATTTTGGTTACTAGTACCAGCAGAATCCTGATTACAAAAATCAAGCAATACAGATTTTAATAAAAATTTCTGAGAGAGTTCCAATATATGGAAAGGCTAATACCAATTAGCCTGAAAGAGTAACTAACTTCCAAAAAGAAGAAAGAAGAAGGAGGAGGAGGAGGAAGAGGAAGAAGGAAGAAGAAAGAAGGAAGAGGAGGAAGAAGAAGGGAGGAAGAGGAAGAAGAAGGGAGGAGGAGGAGAAAGAAGAAGAAGGGAGGAGGAGGAGGAGTAAGAGGAGGAAGAAGAGGAGGAGGAGATGATAAAATAGCCTGGTTATCAAAGAGTATTTTGGAGTATATGTGAGGAAGAGAATCATTCAGTGTGATATTTTAACTTTAATTTTGCAATGCTGAGTGTGATATAATTCTATTCTCTGTAACCCTCATTGTGGTCCACAAAATGATTGTGGCAAAATTGATTCTGGGGAAGAAATAGTTCACCTTGAAAATACAATTATTAATAAAAATTGTGATATATGTCCTATTTTGGGAAGCATGTTAGGATTGGTTGCTATATTGTTAAAAAATTACTAAACAGAAATAGAGTTGGGGTGGTCAGAAAATATTTCATGATGACCATTCTTAGGTTAAAACAAAAAAAGGAAGCAGGAATGAACATATATTTAAATACCTCTGAAGGAAACTAATTATAAAGCAGAGATATTCAGTGTTTGAAAAAGCCCATTATGATTAAACTCACAAAATGAGAACATTTGCTTTGAAGGTTAATGCACTACATATTACTTATTCAACTGCATTTAGCCATTGTCACAGATTTTGGAATTGAGCTAGATATATCATACATGGGAGAATATTTTACTTTGAAATATCCCTACACATCAGAAAAGATAAGGGTGAAATCCAAGGTAAGAGTCCTTTTATACTATGTGTTGTTCTGTAGTAGGAGCAGGAGGAGTTTTGCATATTCATATAATTGTGTGCATGAATATTAAAAGAGACTTTTACATTGATATCTTATTTCCTCCAGCAAAGTCAAAAAGGAAAATTTGAAAATAGTTAATATTTAGCTTCTATGTTGATCATTACCAGAGAAGGTTATTATTATCTGACATTGAACCAAAACCTGCCTTTTTAACATTCTGTACCACTGTCATAGCCAGTTGAAAAGCATAAAAGAGCAAAACTGTAAGGATAAATGATAAAAAAATAAGTTCAGAAAAGGATAAAAGAACTATTTCTTATGTTAGATTTTATTTCTAAAACATTGTCTCCTAGCCTTAACTCAAGCAAATAATTAACATGAAGCATATGCAGATAGAACTCAGTAGTAGCACATGAAGTAGTTTTATAAATCCAGTATGAAGGATATTGGACACTTAATATTTAAAGAGATTAGCCTTTCAGTCTCAGAATATATTGCTGTAGCAATTTACATTTCTTAAAAATCGGGTAACATGGGTCTCCCTAATGTTTTTTTATTTAAAAATTATTTTAATCATACTGAGAGAATTGCAGCTTATCTGTCTCTTATAATACCATGAAACAATGAGTTTTGGTAAAGCACTTTGAACATCTTTCTATGTGGAAAAATTTGTTGCTCTGTCACTAAAAATGCTGATATATTGCAGCTTAGAAGGTGAAATTTATCTTAGATAGTACTGATAAAGCAGCAGAAAATGACATTACCTTAAACTTGCTTCACTGGTTCCCATCAAGAGTCTTAAGGGGATTTAAGGTAACTCTCAATCTTCTCATCCTTTCTATGAGAAAATCTGTCAGAACTCTGTCATGACTTAGATACATGTTCCCCTTCCTAAGGAAAGTTCCCTGACTGCCCAGTAATGCAAGTCCCAAGTGGAGTCATAAATCTTACTTGGAGAGTAAAGTTGTAGTCTGAACCAAGAAGATTTGGAATGTGTGTTCCTTTGAGCTGGAGTGTTGTATAGTTATGCACTGTATTTTTTATTGCGGGAATTTTTGACACAAATGTGTTTACGTATATACATATTTTATCCAAAAAGAATTTGAAAAAAGTAGGACTCCCAATATTTATAAAGGAGAGCTCAAATGTTTAAGATAAAATGTTGATTACAAGAGACATTAAGGAGAAAATGGTTCTGTTACAATAGGCCAGATGCTTGAGGCTCATCTGAAGGACACTGGATCTTGATCAAGGGTTATTAGAATAAGTTTCAGAAAATCTTAGTTGCCTTTAAATGACACAGGATTCTTGGACCAAAAAAAAAATCTCCTAGGAAGAGTTGGCCTTTGCCATTTTATTATGCCTTGCAGGACATATAGTGTGCACGACACACTCAGCAGATTACACAGAATTCCAACGCTAACCCTATTTATAATATTTCTGCACATTGAAAGAGGTAAGGAATGTATTTGTAGTGGAGAGAGATACTGATGGTTAATAATTTTCTAAGATGTGTCGACCTAAAGGAAAAGAGTGAGTCAAAATTAATACAGGTAGAAACTAGCTCATTTGGGCCAGGTTTGAGGACTGCAACCAGGAGCATGGATTCAAGTGGCTCTTAGCAGCAGTTAACAAATAGGTCTTTAAAAGAAAAGTTACTAGGTTGTTTACCAAGAATTCATATCAAAATAGCACAAGATATTGATTGATATATTCAGTTCTTTGTATCACAAATTCAGAAACATGAAGATAATGGTGAGTAAGGCAGCTGGTTAAAAACAAAATGCATTCAAACAGTTGCCCCCAGGCATGAGTGGTAGAAGAAGGGGAGAAAAAAGTCTCATACTCATGTCTGTCGGCCTGATGAATTTCCCATACTTCACATAGCTCAGACTGCTTCAAGCTATTTTTTTCTTTTCTTAGTTGAATGACATAATTATCTAGCATAATTATCGTTAATCTAAAGGAACAGATTCTTCGGTCCTGCTGAATCCCTGTGTGTTTCCATATCACAAGTTTGTGAAGATGTAGCCATTGCGTAGTGGGTTTGCCATCAGAAATTGGCTGACAAGGATATTGGCACTGCATGGTGTTAAGTTACATAGGTACAAGTTAATTGCCCTGCTGAGTTTCTAGTCTCCAGGGGTTCACAAGTTTTTCTGTCAAAAAATTAAATTTAAGAAACACCAAACAAATGTGTACCTATATAGTGTATCACAATGAACTCAGAGACACAATTCAGAATTCAATTATCCACAACTGAGAAGGCATGTAATCTTTTAGTGTTGCCGTGATTTTTATGTATTGTAGCTGTTTCTTCAAGGTTCTATGACTTTTGTCTAGTTTTCCTTTTTGTTATATATTGCAGTATTCTCTTAAGGTTTAACACCTTTAACAAAATGGATTTTAAAACATTTTATTATTATAATTTATTTCTGAGCAGTACCCTTAGAAAATACTTATCAAAATGTTTGAAAATGAATTACAGTGTCATTCATGTCATATTTACCCAATCATTAAATCAATATATTTGAAAACCTACAAGAACACACATATCTGGAAACAATTATGCTCTGAGTGCTTTAAGTTTACCTAAAAAAAGAAAACAAAAACAACCCTCCCCTGACACACATTTAACATATTATCTTGTAATGATATTTTTGTTGTCATAGAATAAAAGGTATTGATATGGTTTGGCTCTGTGCCGTTAATCTAGAAGAATCTATTCTTTCAGATTTTTTTAACAATGTGTAGTGTGTAGCATTTCCCCCTTCACTATCTCTCTCCTGCCAGCCATGTGAAGGTGTGCTTGCTTCCTCTTCACTTTTTGTCATGATTTTAAGTTTCCCAAGGCCTCCCTAGAAGCAGAACCCTATAGAGACTGCAGAACCATGAACTGATTGATTTTTTTTTAATAAATTACCCAGTCTCATGTAGTTTTTCACAGCAGTATGAGAATGTACTAATACCGAAAATTGGTACCAGAGAAACAGGGCATTGCCATAAAGATACCTGACAATGTGGAAGTGACTTTGGAACTGGGCAACAGGCAGAGGCTGGAACAGTTCGCAGGGCTCAGAAGAAGATAGGGAGATGAGGGAAAATTTGGAACTTCCCAAAGACTTGTTAAATTGTTCTGACCAAAATGCTGATAGTGATATGGACAGTGAAGTCTAGGCTGAAAAGATCTCAGATGGAGATGAGGAACTTATTGGGAACTGAAGTAAAGGTCACACTTGCTATGCTTTAGCAAAGACACTCGTGGCATTTTTGCCCCTCCCCTAGAGATCTGTGTCACTTTGAACTTGAGAGGGATGATTTAGAATATCTGGTGGAAGAAATTTCTAAGCAGCAGAACATTCAAGAGGTAGCCTGGTGGTATTAACGGTATATGCTTATATTCATGAGCATAAAAATTTGGAAAATTTGCAGCCTGGCCATGTGGTAGAAAAGAAAACCCAATCTTTGGGGAGGAATTCAAGCCAGCTGCAGAAATTTGCATAAGTAAGGAAGAGCCAAAGAATTATAGCCAAGACCATGGGGAAAATACCTGGAAGGCATTTCAGAGATCTTCATGACAGGCCTTCCTATTACAGGCCTGGAGGCCCAGAAGGGAAAAAATGCTTTCATGAGCCAGACCCAGTGTCTTGCTCCTCTGTACAGCCTCAGGACACAGTGCCCTGCATCCCAGACACTCCAGCTCCAGCCATGGTTACAAGGACCCCAGTTAAATCCCAGGCTGTTGCTTCAGAGGGTGCAAGACCCAAGCCTAGGTGAGTTTCACATTGTGTTAATCCTGAGATGTGCAGATGGCAAGAGTTAAGGCTGAGGAGCCTCTGCTGAGATGTCAGAGGATGTATGGAAACACCTGGATGTCCAGGTAGTAGCCTGCTGCAGGGGCTGAGCCCTCATGGAGAACCTCTACTAATACAGTGTGGAGGGGAAATGTGGGGTTGGAGTCCTCTCACAGATTCCCCACTGTGTTACTGCCTAGTGGAGCTTTGAGAAAAGGGCTACCATCCTCTCACTCCTGGAATGATAGGTCCACTGACAGCTTGCACCTTGCACCTGGAAAAGCCATAGGAACTCAAAGCCAGCCCATAATAGCAGCTGTGGGTGTTGTACCTAGCAAAGCCACAAGGACAGAGATGTCCAAAGCTTGGGGAGTCCACCCTTGTGTCTAAGCAGCCTGGATGTGAGACATGGAGTCAAAGGTGCTTATTTTGGAGCTTTAAGATTTAGTGATTGCCTTGCTGGGTTTTGGGCATGCATGGGACCTATAGCCCTTTTGTTTTGACTGATTTATCCCTCTTGGAATAGGTCTATTTACACAATGCCTGTTATCTATTTCGTCTTAGAAGTAACTAACTTATTTTTTTTTTATAGGCTCATAGGCAGAAGGGACTTGTCTTGTCTCAGACATGACTTTGACTTGGACTTTTGAATTAAAGTTAGAATGAGTTAAGATTTTGGGGTACTGTTAGAAAGGCATAATTGTGTAATAAAATGTGAGAGGGACATGAGATTTGGGCAGGACCAGGGCTGAAATGATATGGTTTGGATCTCTGTCCCCACCCAAATCTCATGTCGAATTGTAAACTTCAACGTGGGGAGGAGATTGGATCATGGGGGCAGACTTCCCCCTTACTGTTCTTGTGATAGTGAGTGAGTTTTAAAGAGATCTGATTGTTTAAAAGTGTGTAGCACTTCCCTCTTCATTATCTCTCTTTCTTGCCACCTATGTGAACATGTGCTTGCTTCCCCTTTGCTTCCTGTCATGACTGTTATTTTCCTGAGTCCTCCCCAAAAACAGCAGCCTGTACAGCCCAGGGAGCTGTAAGCTGATTAAACCTCTTTTCTTTATAAATTGCCCAGTACTAGGTATTTCTTTATAGCAGTACCAGAACAAGTGAATACAGGTATTTTCAAAATAAACATTAAAATATATCAATATATTATATATTTTAATAAGTGAACATATTATTTTTCAGCAAATAAGAGATACTGCTAAAATATTAAAAGTGTGTTATAATAGATTCAATCTTTTTGTCAAGTGATGCCAGATTAAGTTATTAAGAAATGAACTGTCAAAAATATGATTTACTTATTTGGATGCAGATAAGATTCAAGAGTAAAAGACATATAACTTAATTTAAAATGCCAGTACAGGGCCGGACGCGGTGGCTCAAGCCCGTAATCCCAGCACTTTGGGAGGCCAAGATGGGTGGATCACGAGGTCAAGAGATTGAGACCATCCTGGTCAATATGGTGAAACGCCGTCTCTACTCAAAATACAAAAAATTAGCTGGGCATGGTGGCGCACGCCTGTAATCCCAGCTACTCAGGAGTCTGAGGCAGGAGAATTGCCTGAACCCAGGAGGCAGAGGTTGCGTTGAGCCGAGATTGCGCCATTGCACTCCAGCCTTGGTAACAAGAGCGAAACTCCATCTAAAAAAAAAAATGCCAGTACAATAGATTGTGGTTCATGAGTTTTCATAAAAGGATAATGAGGAGGCAACTCATTTTTATCAAAATAAAGCAATGATATATTTGAGCCCTTATTGAATCTTAGACAAAAATTTACTTATTGACATCTTGTACATAAAGGAGTGTTTAAATTTAATCTTATAACTTGATCCTTATTTTTCTAAATTCTTAAGTGAAGGTACCCAGCATTTGTTCTGTTCCCTTGCTTTAATGTGAGAACATTGTTATCAAATACTCCCAATTGTATAAATTCATCTTACTATGGAAAACAGTGCCTCCTTATTCAACAGCATTAGAGTCTGAGTGGAGATTTTCCTCACTGGATTCTTCTATTTTTATTGTTTGTTTACTAGGTAACATCAGGGAAGGGATGTTCATGTCTGTGGCTCTGCAATATGCTATTCATTAACATTCTCCTACATGTTGGGAAGTCAGTGCTTGTAAGTAAGTACAATTTTTTTCTAGTAAACTTTATCTATGGGTAACACATATCTCCTATAGTATACATTTAACACCATGATAGTGGTTTATTCTATCCTTGGACTGAGAACAATAGCTATTACTATGGTTATCTCTTTCAAGGGTTCTGTCAACGTAAAAACAAACATAGGTCAACTGTACGTCAAAGCTTACTGCTGTTTCATTAAGTAAAATACTACAAAGGAGAGAATGGCTTAGGCATTAAAAAAGGTGAGATGTGTCTTTGATTCTTTTTACCACAAACTGTTATTAACTCAGCCATTTGTAGGTTACCAGGTCAATCACAGTGACAATAATCCTGGAATTTTTCTTCTGGCCTACAAATCTGTTGTATTGGGCCGTGAGAAACACAAGCACATGTGTTGTGCTTAGGAAGTATAATTATTCCTGATTATGAATAATTACTTTTTATATGATTTCACCCACTTACTTAGTTTTGTCTACAGAAATAATTTCCTTTGTGACAATAGGATAGTATTGTGATTTGAGGCTCCCTAAAACAGAATTTTAGATGGAGATTTATGTGCAGGTAATTTATAAACAGAGTACTCTCTAGTGAAATTTGTGAAGACAAAAAAAGAGAAAAAAACAAGCAAATGCATGGTTTTACCTTAAGTTAAAACCAGCCTGACTTCACACGGAATTCAAGAGTATTGGTTACATCACAGAATTGTCCCTCATTGAGATAACCTATTTTGCCACCTATTATGAATTGTTCATTGACTGTGGATAGCTGAAAATGATCCAGGACACAGAACCTTCTTGACATTCTGTCCTCTCAGAGAAATTCTCCAGAGAAAGATGAAGTGGAGGATGTTAGCATCCAACCATCTCAGAACCTGGGGCCTGTGTAAATAGGTCTGGTAAAAGTAATTGGAGCACATTACCCATTTTTCCACTACACATAGATTCCAGCATTTTATTTCATGTTTTTTAATCTAGGGGAAACTTTATTTCTGGGATTGGCATCAATCAGTGTAATGAAGGTCCAGAAATCAGCCACAAATGCCATTACTGACACCGTTAAGCTGGCATCCACAGCAGGGATCATACAACATAAGATTTTGGTCTTTGTGAAAACAACATGTGCTCATGTATATCAGGGCCACAGCAGGAGATTTTTTCTAGGGATCCAGAGCAGATGGTACAGTTGCCAATTGACCTTTATGAAACATTGTTCACTGCTTGACTTTACTAAAATAAAGAAAAAGAAAAAGGAACAGCTTTCTCAGTCTCAAGAATATATTTAATCTACCTACATATTTGTTCTGTATTCATATATGAACACTGAGAATTTATGACAATTAAATGTGGTATAGATAATGTTAGGGTTGCCAGACAAAATACAGGATTTCCCACCTAAATTTAAATTGTAGATAAACAACAAAAAAATTTTAGTGCAATCTTTTCCATGCAATATGTGGGACATACTTGCATTAAAAATGTATTCACTTTTATCTGAAATTCAGATCTATCTAGGTGCTTGTGTTTTTATTTGTCAAAATCTAGCAACCCTGGACAATAAACCAGGGTACATAAACCATTAAACTTGCAGGGCAATAGTGCTTTACAATTTCAAACAAAGAAATAGTTTTAAAAATTGTTTGCCCTGCATTTCAATTATCAATATATGATTTAAATATAAAGGTATATTTACAAAGAAATAAGAAACAAATAATCAAAATATAATATTCAAGTGCTTGAGCTGTTGCTCCTCTAAACTTCCTAGGAACATCAAATGTTAAACTTACTCTTACACACACATATACATGTGAACATACACACAATTTTTCATTCTCATTAAGTTGTAAAAGACTACTGTTTGGTGGAGTTACAGCATCAATTTATAAATGATATATAAAAAGAAAAATTTTAGTTCCCCTGCAGTGCCAGTTGAAAACACATTGTATTACCTTCACTGCTGAGCAGAGCAGTATTGAACTACTAGCTGTAATATTGCTTAGAATTAGAGACATTCATCACACTGAGGAACGCCCTAGCTGGATGAAAGGAGAGTTTCTTTTTGTGTGATCTCCCTGTCGGAATGGAAGAAAGGAATCAGTTTTTCTTGTCCATCCTTTCTTCTTCTTTTTATTTTTGTATTATTGCTCTGGAATTTATTCCACAGCAGTTACTCTCTTATCTATTCACACATTCCATTTATAAGCCAAAGTGTTTGCATGAGTTTCTACTGTGCATCATCAGTTTATTTTTAATAAAATTTTCTGAGAAAAAAGGAAGAAAATCAATATAAAAATTATCTTTAACAATTTTATATTAATAATAAAACTTCAAGCCACCCACATGCAGTCTGATCTCATTTTAAGACGAAATTCTTTTGTTTTAAACAGACATCTCTAAAAGAACTCTACTTAATCATACAGTTTGAGTTGTATTATTTTTATAATTTGAACTAATCCATTATTTAATAATTTTGAGACTAAGAGTAATAAAATAGGTATTATAAAGTTCAGTAAGCCACTCAAAACCCTAGATATCATTACAGTTTTTGCTTTGTTTCTTGCTTCCTTGTTAGTTTTTAGCTTTTCCTTCCTGGACTTCAAAGTTATACAAAGAAGTTGAAGAAAAAGTAAGAAACATAATTCAAATGGTGGAAATAAAATCTTATAGTAATAAGAATTACCTAAAATAGAAAATTAAAAAATATATATATTGTGCATTCTGTCCCCACCTTGGGACCGTAAAACCAAAGCTCTGATAACCAGTGGCATCGTGGCATTGCTGAAGCATAGTGGGAGTAGGAAGCCCTTAACAACTAATGGAGTCATGGAGACATTTGTAATTGCCTCCATCCCAATATGTCCCAGATGCATCATTTGGGAAAAGGCAGCCAATAAAGTAATGTTACAAACACAGATGATTCACAAAAGGCCAGATGGGTAGATTTAGGACTTTGAAAGCAGGGGATAGATGAGTCTTGGTTTTTAACATTGAAGACTCTCACCTCATGGTATATCTGTTTTCCAGTGTCTTTCTTTCTTTATCTCCCTGTTCTTTTACTTTCTTTCTCATTCTCTCTCACCTCAGCCGGACATGTACAAGCTAGGGACTCAAATACCTTACCCAAATAACATTGAGTAAAAGTAGCTGATGTTCTCAGTGGAATACAATGAGAATAAAGAATTAAATATATGAGGATCACAAACATTATAAAATTTAAAAAGCATAGAATACAAACATGAAAAAATAGGGAGAAACAGATTAACTGGCATAGACAGAACAATACTTTCGATAAACATAATAAAGACATTGAAGTGCAAAGAGAGTGTATGGTATTGGAAATGCAAAGCTGGAATGAGTAGTTGTAAAGAAAATATGGTATATACTACTTACAATAGTTAAGTAGCAAAAGCAGCAACACAAGTCTCCAATATGTGTTCAGTACCAAAAGGATTTTTCTAGAGAATAAGTCACTGAGCTGAAACTAATTCAAAACTGGAATTATCAGAAAGGTGAAGAAAGATGATCAAATAAAGAAAAGAGCAGAATTGGAATGTAGTTGTCAAAATACTAAAAGTCCATATAATATGTGTCAAAGGAGAAAATAAAATTGAATTGCAGAATAACTTGAAAGTATTAGAACTGTCTAAATGTAAGCAAAAATATGAGATCTCCAAATACAAATAAATGTAAAGTAACCAAATAATACCAGAGAAAGAACAAATAAATTTAAACACATCATAGATGAATTACATTGCATCAGAATAAACAAATACATTTTATAGTTTTTATAGATAATCTATATTTACAGAGCAACAAAAAGTACACTGCCATCAAATTTCTGAATACCAACATTCAAAGACTAAGAAGATGGGCTAATATTTCCAGTATATTGAACAAAAAGACACAGATCAAGATTTTATACCCAACAAAATTGTCACTCAAACGTACTAGAAAAATTAAAGAAAAATATTAAGCACTCAAATCTTTAGAATATGTACAACCTGAAGATCATCTTTGAAAACACCCTTATAGATATGCCTGGTCAAATATTTGATTCTTATTTCTCAGCACCATGCTTGCTCTTTTATAGTCTCCAGTATACTGTGAGGGTTAGAAGTTAGCAAACTACATCTTCTAGAATTCCTTGCAGAAGTCTGGTTTGTGGCTCACTCACACAGCTTGGTTATAAACTCATTAACAATCTTGAGTGCTTCAAAAGTTTCCCTAGCAGAGGCATTTAAGGAACTCAGTAATGTAATTTCATAGAGCAGCATTTACTTCAGACACTTGCTCCATTTTTCCTTATCTGCACTTCCCTTAAATTTTATTTGATTTCCAAATTTAAATTCATCTGTTAAAGTCATCATCATCAGTATCTGCTTTTCTGATTGGACATTGACTAAAACAGTACTTCAGCAGATGTATGGAAAACAAAAAGGAATACTAACTTCTTGTCTAAAAAAAAGCATAAAAATAATCGAAGTCTTTAAATATTGAGAATGAATATTATACAAAATATGAAAATATTAGAGAAAGTACAGGGGAAGATCAGAAGTCAATAAAAGCATTTTCATTGTTTTTCTAGAAAGTGGCATAAACGTAAGATAGAGATATTTAAGAAAAAGGAAAGAATAAGTACAAGTATAGGTAATATGATAGAAGCAGCCACCAGAATAATAAAAACATATTGTATAAAATGTAAATCAGTATAAAAATTTGATCTATAAAGAATTGGAAAAGAAGAAACACTTTTTAAAAGTTGGTAAGTGGTAATACAATATTAAATAGTCAAAATGAGTTGATATAACAATTATTTTCATCCTTTAATTGAGTAAACTAGAGATCAAGTACAAAGACTCAAGTTTTGAAAACTGATGTTAAACTATTTAAAATAAATCTAGATTTGACAAAAAGAAGCATAGGGAAATAAGGAACTACAGAAGAAACAGATCAGTCAGACAGAATAAAGAAAAAGTCAATTATCCTCCCCACAAAAATATTTTTAAAGAAGAATATGAACTGACACTTTTGTAAAGAAGACATATATGAAGCCAATAAACATATGAAAAAATGTTCATCATCACTGGGCATTAGAGAAATGCAAGTCAAAACCACATTGAGATACCATCTCATGCCAGTTAGGAATGCGATCATTAAAAAATCTGGAGACAACAGATGCTGGAGAGGATGTGGAGAAAAAGGAGCACTTTTACACTGTTGGTATAAGTGTAAATTAGTTCAACCACTGTGGAAGACAGTGTGGTGATTCCTCAAGGATCTAGAAATAGAAATTCCATTTGATCCAGCAATCACATTACTGCATATATACCCAAAGGGCTATAAATCATTCTATTAAAAAAGACACGTGCACACGTATGTTCATCACGGCACTGTTTACAAGAGCAAATTCCTGGAACCAACTCAAATGCCTGTCAATGATAAACTGGATAAAGAAAATGTGACACATATACACCATGGAATACTATGCAGCCATAAAAAATGATGAGCTCATGTCCTTTGTAAGGACATGGATGAACCTGGAAACCATCATTCTCAGCAAACTGACACAAGAACAGATAATCAACACTGCATGTTCTCACTCATACGGGGGTGTTGAACAATGAGAACACATGGACCCAGAGAGGGGGCACTATACACTGGAATCCATTGGTGGGGGACTAGGGGAGGGACAGTGGGAGGGAGGGTGGGAAGGGAGAATGAGGGTTGAAAAGTCAGTTATAGATGATGGGGGGGTTGGAGGCAGCAAACCACCTTGCCATGAATGTACCTATGCAACAATCTTGCATGATCTGCACAAGTACAATTAAAAAAAAGTTTAAAATAAAGGAGTGTAAAAATATTTATTTGGCATGTATGAACCAAAGAATGGAAATGTTATAGGTCAAACACACAAAATATGCCTGATACAGAGTAGTCAAATAATAAAATCTAAAAGTTGAATTTATTTATGACTGATATATAGAGAGAGGCCTTTAATAAATTATCTTTTGCATTTAAATGTAACGCTTCTGGATATGTAATTCTTTAAATATAAGTATCTGTATGATGACAATTTTAGTATATGATTAAAAATGTAAAAGAACAAAATAAAGAAATACAGAGTTCTCGTTTTGTGGAATGAATTAATGAAAAAAATGCCATGTTCTTCTCTCAAAGTAATTTAGAAATCCAATTCAATTTTGATTACATATCTAATTAATTTTTAATTAAAATTTTTAAAAACAGATTTTTAAAAAAGGTTCACAAATATCTATGAAAATTGGGAATTTAAAAAAATGAAGAGGGAAAATTTAGTCTACAAATGTTGAATTAAAATAAACTCATGTTAATAAAATCACATACAAAAATAAACAAAAAAATAGCCCATAGGTAAACAAGTGATACTGAGAAAGGACTCAAAAAATGGGCATTACAGTACAATTAATGGTTCAGCAAGAGATATTTTCTCTATATAAGAACACAATGTGTGATCAGAGAAGCATTACAAATCAGTGGGGGCATTATTATTTTAATTTAAATATTTTATGCCTAATAAATGGACTATTATAAATGTATCTTAAAATAATATACAAGAATATCCTCCAGGTTGATGGAAGGCCTAACTAACAAGGAAAGAAAAATTTAAAACATGTTAGAAAAAAATATGGAAAATTATCTTTGGCACCTTACAGGGATTGGTTCTTTCAAAAGAGATCTAAAAGCAATAAGCACAAGGTAAAATTCTATGAATTTGAATTAGCTAAAAGTAATTTTATCTGCTTAATGTAACATATTATAGATTGAGTTTTTCTCAACCTCCTGGGCTCAAGCAGTTCTCCCACCTCACCCTCATGAGTAGCTGTCAATACAGGCATCCACCATTATACAGCTGTCAATACAGGCATCCACCATTACACTAATCTTTAATTTGTTGTTGTGTTGTTGAGACAGGGTCTCACTATGTTGCCCACGGTTGTCTCAAACTCCAGGACTCAAGCAATCCTCCTGCCTTGGCCTCCCAAGGTGCTGGGATTATAGGTATGAGCCACCATGCCTAGCCTATAGATGGAGTTAACAAGTGTGTCCCATTCTAGAAAAGATACATGTAAAATCTAAGGCAACTGGACGCTATAGGTACTTCTACATATTAACAAGTATAACACAGAAATTCAGTACCCAAAAAAGATCTTTGATTTTGTTTTTAGGTTTTAAATTAATAATTTTAATTTGTATCTATGTATATATATACACACACGTACACAGATAGATACACACAAATATTAACTCAGCTACTCAACTTCATTAGCATTCACAGAACTGTAACTTTAAAAACCACAAGATCTAGTTAATATGCTTTGGAGTGCCTAAATGTAGAAGTAAGATAATATCAAGGTCTGTGGGTACATGAACACCATCATGCCATACTTAAACTCATCCAGATGATCTGGAGACCAATCTGACAATACACAGTGAACTTCAACATCCTTTTTTTCCTGTGAGATAGCAGTTCTTCTAATCAGTATGTACCTCAGCAAAGCTCTCACATGAACACCAAAACAGATGTATACATGATCTTTATTATAGTTTTATCTGTGGTAGCAGTGAAATGGTAGCAACCCAGATATCCATTGTCAAGGACAAGCAATATGTTGTGTGTCTCCAATGATAGTGTAAAATACACACAAGTCTTGAAGTAAGCTACTGGCAGTATGAATAGATCTTGAATGCTGTGTAGAGTAAAATCAGTAACAAATTTAATGCAATTTCTATCATTAATATTAGAAATAATTGAATAATTAAATGCAATTTCTAACAGTATGTAAACATGTATACATCTATATCTATGTATGTACATACATATATATCACACTATTAATTTTTTCAAGGATATTTAAAAATGCCTGAAAAACATATTAGAGTGGCCAACTGTGTATAGGAAATTTGCCTAATGGGAGAGGTGTTGGGGAAGAAGCAAAAAGTAAAGAAATTAAATAAAAATTAATATGAGGCCTTTGACAGACAGATTTGGAAAAGTATTTTTGAAATAAATTGCTTGATGAACTTAACACTGTATTTGTAATAATATTAGCACATAGTGGTTTCTTTAAAATGTGCAGAAAAGCTTTTTATTAAGATTTAAAATTACTAATAATATATTTTTACACAACAATATTACTTATTGTTAAACATAAAATCTAAATCAACCAATAAAAATTTAAGAAAGTAAATTTACTTAATAGTCTTCTGTATATTTTTAGGGAGAAACTCACTCTCATATGTTTTAATTAATATGCACAGTACTTGGAGTGTAAGGATTTCAAATAAGCACAGAAAAATCCAAATAAAAGCATTTGCTTAAAAATAAGTGATTCAATCTTTAACCTATCAATGTTAACTTAAGATTAAATTGTATGATATGGTTTTACAAATAATAGGCTTTCTAATAGAAAGCTTATGTAATTAAATGTAAACCTTCTATATATCAATCTAATGGTCTGTTTGAACAGATAAATTATTTAAAATACCACTCTACATGCATAAAAAGGACTTAAATAATACTGCATATTTAAAGAAAAACTTATTTCCTGTAAAGATATATTTTACTTTTAAAATTTAATGGAAACTATATTAGAATGGAAAGCAAATTGTTTTGCAAGTGACAAATCTGACCTAACTACCTATGTGTCCTTAGGAAAATTTTCTGAGTTTCAGATTCCTCATATTAAGACTGAACATGTTTCCAAGCTTTTTTCAGTGGTTGCATAAGTATCTAAATCTTGATATTAAAATCTTTCTAATTTTAACAGAAATAAAGCGTCCATAGAAGGCTAACTATGCTTTAGTTTTTTAATCCCTTAAAAAGTAACTTTAAAATTTGAAAATAAAATTAAAATGTTTCCATTTAGTCAGCCATGCTTTAACATATATTAATAAACATAATATGCTTTTATTCCTATATTTGTTTACTAATCATGCAACCATGCATATATCACTACTGACAAACACTTGATCTGTTCTCATTTCAGTGATATCTCACTTAAACTCTTCTTTCATATTACAGACAAATGATTTATTCTACTCCTCTATACACATTTTTATATTTAATATTTTACATGTTAAGCAAGGCCCTAACATTGACTCAGCACCACTTTTTGCCTCAACTTTATCTTGACTGTATAAGGACTGAAACTTTTTTTTACCAAATTTTTGCCTTAGTAACACATCCATTTCTCTGTAAAATGTACATATGTCATCATTTAGAGATGAAATTCTATCTTGTTCCTATATTCTGACATTAGTGTCCCAGTCATTATGCTCCCTAAGTCTTACCTCTGACTTCACTTTTCTTTTTAAATTTGTATTATGGATTTATATGTTAATCTTCTCCATTTCACTGGTTAATTCATATTTTAAAAATTTACAGGGCAAATACAGTCAGTAAATACAAAAAGCCCTGTGTCATAAAGTCTAAACTAATTTAATGAACAGTCCATCTTGAAGGTTGATTTTCCAGTATGGCATGCAACTATACAAAGGAGCATTATCCAATAAAGTTGACTAAACTCATAAAGCAAGTATTCTTAATTATGCCATTTTTTAGAAATGATTTGTGTATCTTCATGATTTTACAAAGCCCTTAGAAAAGCACTGTTGAAGAAATATGAAATGATGTTAGTGTGCTTTAGTAACTCAAAGTATTGTGAAAGTACAATCATTTTTCTTGGACCTTTGCAATAAAATTGTATTTTCTTCGGTATCATAAAAATTTATCGTAGAAACATAAGTTTTCTGGCAATGCTGAGCCATCTGTTTTGTTCAGATCTTATCATTGTTTTGCTCTGTACAACAATAATTAAATATGTTGGCAGTAAGAGAAATAACAGTTGGATTTCTTTAGAAGATTAACAGTATGAACAGTACAGCTAAAAAATAAATTTTCTCAGATTCCAAAAATATCCCACCTTTACGACTCCCTAGCAGGGGAACCTGGAGAGCCACCCACTCTCTCCTACCTACCACCAAATGGCTACAATATCTTCAGTGTAGGCAGCACTTTCCAGAGAGTTGGTTTTATGTTTCTGTTTTTCTTCTAGAAGAAGAATATTTATTACTGTTACAATGCCTCTAGCTTGCAACTGTCATTTTCCTTCTTTTGTTTAATTTCTATTTTTGCATTTATTATTATATTCTCCTTTTTTTTCTAATTCCTTTTAATGCTGGCATCTGTGTTTAGGTATGTCAAATTTGACATATACCTTGCTTTGGAATTTCAAAGACACACTCCTGTTCTTAGGAAATGAAATTTGCTTCATTGCTTACTAAGAAGGTGAATTATTTGCTCTCAATCTTGAACATTTAGATGATTATCCTTCTTTTGATGATAGAAACAGTAATAGTATATAGAAAATTATACCTATAAGCTCTAAGGATTGGGATTCTCCAAAAATATAATATTGTATAATAATTTTAATTTAATTATAAATTATTAAGACCTATACATTTCTTAATTTTTCATTCATTGTATCAGTGCCATTTTCAATTTTATCTTTTTAAGTCAAAAGTTGAGATGTATATATATTTGTAAATGTATTTAGTTTTAATCTAGAGTAAGGTTATATTAAAGACAGCCCAAGTATGTACATGAAGGTGGAAAATTTAATTCAAAATCCTGATTTGGCATGTTTAATGCTAAATATGATTTTCTGTTGAATTTTTTAGGGATTATATGTGTTTGGTTTTACATAAATAATCAAAATGTGTATGTCATTCTCTTGGGTCTTAAATAATGTGTGTGTGTGTGTGTGTGTGTGTGTGTGTGTGTTTCCTTCTTGAACTCTACCACATACAACTGTATTTGCAAATATACAATTACAAATATACATCAATACAACATCAGATTTTGTAAATGGCAGACTGTTTTGGGGTCAATTTACTTCTCTTGTTTGTTCTCATATTCAGTATTATATTGTATTGACAAGGTCTACTGCAATAAAAAATTCAACTAAAAATGGTTGTTTACTGGCTACTTCCAGAATAGTTTATATGTTATCTTCAAGCATTTCTTTCTTATTAATTATGTAAAAAGTGATTTTGATTTTTATTTAACAAACTCACATTTGGGACTGAATGGAAAATTTTGTTTTCTGCATTGTTACAAGAATATATTAAAGGTAAAGACAATATTAGATGGAATAACTAACTGTATTGCTGTCCAAGCATTTATACTCTGCACTGCAGTAACAGATTTTGATTTCATTGTTGCTATTGTTCTAAAAAATATCCTATCTTTTACAAGAGCCTTTGGGAACAATCTCCAGGGGCAAACCTCTGATGCCTTCTTTGTAGCCGGTAGCTTGACTGCAGTACTGCTTTTACTCAACCAAGTGATGGAAGATACTGAAGTTTATCATGAATTTTGGTTTGAGGAACCCACAAATTTGGCAACCCAACTTTATAGTCAAATGAAACTCCCTGGGAAATTCTGCAGAGCTCACCAGGGTATCTTGGAATCTCAGCTAACCTCTGAGAGTTACTATAAGGAAACCCTAAGTGTCCCAACAATGGAGCACATTATTCAGGAGCTTAAAGATACATTCTCAGAACAGCACCTCAAAGCTCTTAAACGCTTATCTCTGGTACCCTCAATCATGGAACAACTCAAATTCAATACATCAGAGGAACACCATGCTGACAAGCATAGAAGTGACTTACTGAATTACCCAGTCCCAACACTCTCTCAGAGGAGCTTCATTGTTGGAGGATCAAATGGAAACACAGGAGAAAATATACAGAGCTTCCATCCACCATCTATGAAGCCCTCCACCTGCCTGAAATCAAGTTTTTTCCTAATGTGTATGCATTGCTGAAGGTCCTGTGTATTCTTCCTGTGATTAAGGTTGAGGATGAGCAGTCTGGAAATGAACGAAAGAATCTTAAAGCATATTTGAGGAACACTTTGACAGACAAAAGGCTGAGTAACTTTGGCTTTGCTAAACATTAATTTTGATATAAACACGACCTGAATTTAGTGGTGGACACATATATTAAACTCTGTACAAGTAAGTCAGAGCTTCACACAGATAAGAAACCGTGGAAAATACCTAAGAGACTTTTAAAAATAGACTTTCTTATATTTGATATTTGGAATATAAGCTGTAAAGTGTATGTAGGCCAATTAATCACTATATATCTTTGCCTATGGGACTCCATTGAATACATTAGTCATTGATAATCTACCTGTTTAAATGGCTCCTATTTGAACTCTCATCCTCTGAAGAGCTCTCTGTTCTTCCAGAAGAGAACACGGAAAGTGCCATGGTTCCTGCTGCATGCTCTCTGCTGCTGGCACTCTGAAATTGTTTTAGTTAAGTCATTTTAGACGTAGCATTTATTATCCCTGTGGATCTCTACTCACTGGGTGTTATGAATTCTTTGAAGGAATATATTTTGAAGAGGCGTGGGAGGAAGAATGCATTTTATAAAATGGTTATAAGTGAAGCCCACAATTGACTTTGACTAATAGGAGTTTTAAATATGTTAAAAATTTACACTCTACAGTTACAAAAATTTACCAGAGAAAAGCTTGTGAGCTCGCCAAACAGGGATTTCAGTGTAGATTTTGTCTTTCTCAAATGAACTTCGAGAAACAAATGACAGTTAAAGTTTGAATGGAAGAGCCTGCCTTTGTTCCACATCTCATTGTTGCTGTTTACATTCCTTTGTGGAGCCTACATCATCCTAAGTCGTTTTAGCAGGTATATGTTGAACACTTCTGTTTCTTTGTTAAGACAGAATCAGAGGCCATGGATACTGACAACTAATTTGTCTGGTTTTTTTTCCTGTCTTTTTCCATGACTCTTATCTACTGCCTCTTTTTGATTTATAAGCAAAACTTGGAAAACCCACAAAAATAAGTATTGTGGTTTATCTAGAAGAATATGGAAAATATTGCTGTTATTTTTGGTGAATAAAAAATCAATTTTGTATAGTTTATTTCAATCTAAACGAAATGTGAATTTTGTTTAAAAACAAATAAATAAAAACATCCTCAAAGAATGGGAATAACATTTTACCATATGCTTTTATAAGATAAAATTAAAGGAAGCATATATACATTCATACATATTCATATGTATTATTGAAAATTTTTGGTTACAGACTGATTTTATTATATAATTTTTTCAGCTGAATATTATTTTCTGGTTTCCTCATGACTATGATGTTCATTAAGAAATTCTCTTAATACTTATAAAATAAGTTAATATATATGAAATCCCACATTGTTTAGATTTATTTCAAAATTTAGTATTTTGTTCTCTCTTCACTGATAATCCAATCCAGCAAATTATTATTATTCTTTTCTCTTTTTTTTTTGAGACAGAGTATCTGTTGCCAGGCACCAGGCTGGAGTGCAGTGGCGCGATCTCGACTCCCTGCAACTTCTGCCTCACTGGTTCAAGCAATTCTCCTGCCTCAGCCTCCCAAGTAGCTGGGACTACAGATGCGTGCCACCACTCCCAGCTAATTTTTTTATTTTTAAGTAGAGACAAGTTTTCACCATGTTAGCCAGGATGGTCTCCATCTCCTGACCTCGTGATCCACCCGCCTCAGCCTCCCAAATAAATTATTATTTTTTAACACAGGTATAATTTCTTAAGTTATAATTTCTATTTGGTTCTTTTTCATAGTTTCTGCTTCTCTGCTCAGATGTTCTTTTCATTTATTATAAGTACATTCCATCCCTACCTTTACAACATATAGGATACCCCTTGTATTCTTATAATGAATATACATTTGATTCTTAAGCTGCTATTACTTGTAACTTAAATTTTCCTTTTAAATAATTTCCCATAAATTTTCAACTAATAATATGATATTAGCTTACCTTTATTGAATGGCTAATATATAACAAATATATTTGGCTACTATATTACATTATATATTGTAAATATATTATATATTATATATTATAATATATACTACACAGTAAATGATGTTGTACCTATTATCCTATTTTGGTGTATGACATAGTAGTATAGCATAGTCTTCAGAGCCAAATTCCCAAGTTTATGTTCTAGCTCATTCACTGCATCATAGACAACTAAATGACTGAAAGAGAGTCATTTCTCTTCCCTTAGTAAGAATTTTCTCTTTTACTGGAAAATGGCTGCTATGCTAGGCAATATATGTTTTCATATCTTCTCATTTCTCATATCTCATAGATAGGACCTTGGAATTGGGCCTAAGCTAATGAGTGTCAATTCCAGGTCATGGTACTATGAATACTGTGTGCTTTTGTCATTTTGTCTTCCACCAGATTGCATGTTCAATGGTTTAACATTCAACATGAATCTACCAGATGACATAGTTACAAGACGGCATCAGCTAGTTTCCCTGACACCCACTTCAATGAATGCTTCTTAGGAGACCAGTCAGACTAGTTACATCTTCGCTGGATTAACTAGATTCACTAGATTAACTTCACTAGATAAACAAAACCAAAAGTTTATCATATTATTTCACTGAGATTCTGGACTATCTTGTTATAGTAGCTAACCAATCTGATTAAAGGATAACATTTTACAAGTGACTTACCTTCGTGATGCCATAAATAAATAATTTATTAAATTAGCATATTGAATGATTAAATACATTAATATACATGGATGACTTAGATCAGCTTGTGTCTCATAGTAAGTACTACGTAATTATATGTTATAATAATAATTATAGTTATTATTTGGCAAGCAATATGTGGTATGTACTATTCTATTGCTAATTATGCACATAGAGAAACTGAGCTATTATTTGCTGGTTAAACAACAAGCAACTCTATTTGATTCTCTCCAGTCATAAAACATGTTAGAAATTAGAAAACATGTTAGCTGTAATCTAATTATTCCTTCACAAATTCCAACATAAAAATACATTCAATATAAAAAAATACTTGAAAACTACCTCAAAGTTTTCAGCAGATTACATAAGTTTTCACAAAATCATTATAGATACTACCCCAAATACCATTCCATTATTCTTGCTCCCAAAGAAGACTTGTGGTAGGATAAATAAATTTTGGTTTATATTGACAGACACAATTACTGAAAAATATAGCATGTTTTGACTGGTTAGTATATTTTTTTATTTGAACCTGTATAAGCTGATCTTTCATGATGACTGAATCTGCAAGTAACATTAGTTTTACACAGATTGGCTATAGAGCATTTGACATACAGGCTATAAGAGGAGGGGTCAGAACATTATAATGCAAAGGGAAATTAAGGCTGAGAGTATGGATTCTTACACAAGAATTTAATATAAAGAACATGTTTCTTATTTTCAAAGAATTGCATTAGCTAGTGTTTAAGACTAGGACTATGGTAGATAGTTATCATCTACCATAGTTCATCATCATCTGCAAATGTCTTCATCTTGCCGTCATTCCCAAAGAATAGTTCCACAGACTATAAAATTCAAGGTTGCTAGTACTTTATATTACACATTTGAAATAAGTGTGCTACTACCTGTGCTTTCATGGTTTCAAGTGGAAAATCTGCAGTTATTGAAAGTTATGTTTCCCTATAGGTAATATATAATTTCTTTCTGATTTCCAGATTTTTTCTTTGTATTTAGTTTTCAAATTTTAATTTTGAAAATCTGCTTTCAATATTTAGATATTTAGATTGGACCTATAGATATTTAGAACTGGTATATCCTCTTGCTGATTTGACCTCTTTAGCAGTACATAATGATTCCACCTTGTCTTTTTTACAGTTTTTGATTTATAGTCTCTTTTATTTGATATATATTTAGCTACTCCTGCTCCTTTCTGGTTTCCAGCTACGTAAAATATCTTTTATACCCTTTCACCTTCAATCAATGTATGACTTTATAGGTGAAGTGGGTTTCTTAAGATAGCATATATTGGGTGTTGTTTCTTTATCTATTCAGCCACTTTGTGCCCTCCAGTTAGATAATTGAGACCATTTATATTTAGTGTATTATTGTTAAGTAAGGACTTGCTATTGGCATTTTGTCACTTATTTTCTGATTGTTTTAAGACTTCTCCCTTCCTTTTTTTCCGTGGTGATTAATGGATTACCTTTGGGAAGTATGTTTCAATTTACTACTTTTCAGTTTTAGTGACTCTATTATAGGTTTTTGCATTGTGGCTATCATGAGGCTTACAAAAGAAATCTTATAGATGTGACAAGTTATCTTAGATCACAAATGAAAAAATAAAAACAAGGAAAGAAAAAAAAAACAAATTCTATGCTTTAACTTGATCCTCCCTACATTTTGACTTTTAGTTGTCTCAGTTTACATATTTTTATATTAACTATTTTTTAACAGGTTGCTGTAGCTATTATTGTTAATAGATTTGTCTTTTGGTCTTCATATTAGAGTTAAGAGTGAATTGTAGTGACAAATATAGTAAAAAGAGTCTTCTAGTACTAAGTTTATTGTTTACTTCCTTTTACCAGTGTTTTATACCTAGCAAAGTTTTCTTTTGTATATTAGGTTTTTGTTTTTCCGTTTTTTTTTCTCTTTCAGATTGAATAACTCCCATGTAGCATATCTTACAAGATGGGTCTCATTGTGGCAAATTCTCTTAGCTTTACATCCTCTCCAGCATCTGTTGTCTCTTGACTGTTTAATGATCGCCATTCTAACTGGAGTGAGATGGTATCTCAATGTGGTTTTTTTGTTTGTTTGTTTTTGAGATGGAGTTTCGCTGTTGTTACCCAGGCTGGATTGCAATGGCGCGATCTTGGCTCACTGCAACCTCCGCCTCCTGGGTTCAGGCAATTCTCCTGCCTCAGCCTCCTGAGTAGCTGCTGGGATTACAGGCATGTGCCACCATGCCAAGCTAATTTTTTTGTATTTTTAGTAGAGACGGGGTTTCACCATGTTGACCAGGATGGTCTCGATCTCTTGACCTTGTGATCCACCTGCCTCGGCCTCCCAAAGTGCTGGGATTACAGACATGAACCACCACACCCCGCCCTCTCAATGTGGTTTTGATTTGCATTTCTCTAACGACCAGTGATGATGAGCATTTTTTTCACGTTTTTTTGGCTTTATATATGTCTTCTTTTGGTAAGTGTCTGTTCATATCCTTCACCCACTTTTTGATGGGATTGTTTTTTTCTTATAAATTTGTTTAAGTTCTTTTTAGATTCTGGATATTATTCCTTTGTCAGATGGGTAGACTGCAAATTTTTTTTCCCATTCTGCTGGTTGCTGGTTCATTCTAATGATAGTTTCTTTTGCTGTACAGAAGCTCTTTAGTTTAATTAGATTCAGTTTGTCAATTTAGGCTTTTGTTGCCATTGCTTTTGGTGTGTTAGTCATGAAGTCTTTGCCCATGCCTGTGTTCAGAATGATATTGCCTAAATTTCTTCTAGTGATTTTATGGTGTTGGGTCTTATGTTTAAATCTTTAATCCATCTGGAGTTAATTTTTGTATAAGGTGTAAGGAAGGGATCCAGTTTCAGCTTTCTGCATATGGCTAGCCAGTTTTCCTTACACCATTTATTAAATAGGGAATTATTTCCCCATTGTAGGAGATAGTGTGACAATTTCTCAAGGATCTAGAAATAGAAATACCATTTGACCCAGCAATCCCATTACTGGATATATACCCAGAGGATTATAAATCATTCTGTTATAAAGACACATTTGTCTATTGTGGCACTATTCACAATGACAAAGACTTGGAACCAACCCAAATGCCCATCAATGATAGACTGGGTAAAGAAAATGTGGCACATATATGCTATGGAATACTATGCAGCCATAAAAAATGAAGAGTTTATGTCCTTTTCAGGGACATGGATGATGCTGGTAACCATCAGCAAACTGGCACAAGAACAGAAAACCAAATACCACATGTTGTCACTCATAAGTGGATGTTGAACAAGGAGAACACATGGACACAGAAAGGGAATATCATATACTGGGGCCTGCTGGAGGGTAGGGGGCTAGAGAAGGGATAGCATTCAGAGAAATACCTAATGTAGATGAGAGGGTGGCATATGCAGTAAACCATCATGGCATGTGTATACCTATGTAACAAACCTGTATGTTCTACACATGTATCCCAGAACTTAAAGTGTAATTTAAAAAACAATTAAAAATGTAAATAAAATTTTCTCAGCTTTTGTATGTCTGAGGAAGATTTTATCTCTCCTCATTTGAATGACAGTTTTGCTGGATACTGTATTTTTGAAGGGCAGGTGTTTTTTTGTTTTCTTTAAGCATTTTGAAATCTTTTATACTCTCTCCTGGCCTATATGATTTGCATTGAGAAGTCTGTTGACAGACAAATTGGAACTCCTTTATATGTTATTTGCTTCTTATCTCTGGCTGATTTTTTATTTTATAATCTAATCTCTAGGTTTTGAGAGTTGATATTATGTACCTTGCAGTAGTCTTATTTGGACAGAATTTGTTTGGTATTTAAGAACCTCTTTTACCTGTATATTTTTATATTTTCTCAAATTTTGGAAATATTTCTGTTTTTTTTTAAATAAGTTTTCTGCCAACTGCTTTTTCTCAGCTCCCTCTTAAACGGGAATAATTCTTACATTTGATATTTTCAGGTAATTTTCTATATTTTATAGGTGATCTTTATTCCCTTTCATTCTATTCTGTTTTTTCTTTTTTCTCCTATGTATATTTTCAAATAGCTGGTATTTGAGCTCACTCATTCTTTTCACTGCTTAGTTCATTCTCTTCTGAGAGCCACTAAAGAATTCCTCAGTTCGGCAAATGTATTTCTGAGTTTCAAGTTTTCTGACTGAATTTTTATTATTATTTTAATATCTTCATTAAATTTCTAAAATAAATTTCTAATTTGATTTTTTATGTTATCTTGCAGAACACTGAGCTTCCTTAAAATGACTATTTTAACATCTTGGTCAAAGAGCTCACGAATTGCCATCTTGTCAGTCCCCATAACTGGATTTTTGCTTTGTACTTTGGGGAAGTGTCGTTGTTACTTGTTTGCTGTTGTTTCTTGTGGATGTACTTCTGTCTTTAATTGAAGGATTAGTTATTTATTCTTTTTTTCTCTGTTCAACTTGTTTTGATTTTTATTGCATATATTCACTTAGCAAATCTTCACTGCTAGTTTACCGTCTATTTTTTGGCTTTAGGTGGTACATTAAGCCTAGGTTTGCCTTGTCTCTTGTAAAAGGTTAATACGCTACCTGTCCCAAATGGTGATCATCCTAAAGGAAATATTTGGCAGTGTGGGAAGGCGGGCTTGGGTTCCATGACCAGGGGACCTGGGAAACATTCATTCTACAATGCTTCTAAATAGTCACTCTGATTTGGTGTCTCCTTTGGTCAAGTTACAGAGTGGAGTTTGCAGGATGGTAGTCCCACCTCCTCCATTTGTCTCTGCTTGTCCTTAGGGATATTTCCTACCTCCAGGCAGTCACAATGCTACTTGTGGATTAAATCAAGAACAGGGATCCTAAGAGAACTAAAGAGGTGGGGATGATGGTTGATGATCTATATTTTACAATTTTCAGTGTGGAAATCATAAGTTGGGTGGAGATATTTCTATATGATCAGTGCCAATTAGAATGTGGGGAAGGAACATCATGAATGCAGAAGGCTAATTCTCCTACCATCTTCTCAACATTTTTCTGCCTTTCCAAGTCCCTGAACTGTCTCATTCTTTCACTTGAGCTCTAGACTATTGCTGGTGTAAATCTTTGAGCTGTATGTTATTTTAGTTTTTATGTTTGTTTTGCCAATTTGTAAAGTAAATTTGCCTCTCCACTGTCGTTTTGAAACCTGCCAAAGAGAATTTTAATGATAAATACAGTAATATAGTCTTCTATTACTAGGTTTGCTGTATACATCAAACCTAATAATAGAAGACCCTAAGACCTTTTCCTTTGTCTGAAGTATGGTCTTTATGAAATTAAAATAGCTACTTCAGTGCCTGTTGATTTGTGCTAGCATGATATATTATGGCCTATCAACTATGGTAGTACTAAATAATACCTAGATAGATCTCTAACAAAATACCTATAGGATCTATATGTGGAATTAAAAATCACTCTAATTGAATTAATTAAAAAATTCTAAATAAATAGTCATTCCTTCCATGTTTACAGATAGAAAACTTTAGTATTTATATGACATGTATATGCAAATCATTTTATAGCTTTAAGGCAATTTCAATGAAAATCCAAGTGACTTATTTGTGGATATTGGCAAACTAATTCAAAAGTTTATATGAAAAAGCAGGAGTTCTAGAATAACCAATACAATTTTAAAGGGGAATATCATTAAGAGACTGACACTATCTGAATTATAGACTAACTGTAAATCTACTGTACCAAGATGTCATGGTACTGATGAAAGAATAGACACATAAATTAATGGAGGAGATAGTGAGCCCATGGATAGAATCACACAAATAAACTGATGTTTGGCAAAGGAGCAAGGGTAATATATTGGAGAAATTACAGTTTTTCAGTATAGGGTCTAGAAAATTAAATGTCATATCCCAAAAAGTCAAGCTATAGATAGATGACAGATCTTAGACCTTTCATGAAAGTTAACTCAAAACACATTATAATGCTTAATATGAAACACAATACTATAAAGCTTCTAGAAGAAAGCCTAGGCAAAAAACTATGTGATTTTAGGTCTGGTGATGCAATTTTAGATACAATGCCAAAGTCTTGGGCTTTGAAAACTAGCTATGTAAGACTTATTGAAATTGAAAACTCCTGCTCTGCTGTAGACATTCTTAAGAGAATGAAAGGACTAGTTGTAGCCTGGGAGAAAAAAAACACAAACACATATAAAGGATTTGTATAAAAAATATATGACACAAATTACTCAATAATAAAAAGCCAATTTGAAAGTAGGCAAAACATGTAATCAGACTTTTCTCAAAACAAGATACACAGATGGCAAATAAGTACAATACAATGTGGCATGATGGAATTGCACATTAAGGCTACAACAGCAATGAGATACCACTAGAGACCTATTAGAATGGCTATAATTAAAAAATATGACAATGCCAAATTCTAGAAAGAAATCAGAGGAACAGGAATCCTCCTTTATTACTGGTAGAAATGCAAAATGTTACAATCACTTCTAATGACTTGGGCAGTATTTTCTTTCCTGGATGAGAATGTCTTTAATTGTATCTTCTGCTTGAATCATCATTATATTTTGAGAGCAGTTAACTTATTTTTTATGTTCTACTGGTTCACAGATATAGAGGAATTGTGCCTCAGGAAGGGTTGCTGCCACACTTTCTTATTTCTGATTTAGGTATTTGGGACTTTTGGTCTCATGAAGTTTAGGTAAGATTTTGGATTTTGAATTGATGTTAACTTTTGTGGATGTTGAGATGGATGAATGTACTTTGCATGTGAAGTGGACATGAATATTAGGGGCTAGAGTGTAGACTGTGGTAGGCACAATGGATCCCCAATGATGTCCATGTCAGAATTCCTGGAACCTGTAAATATATTATGCTAAATAGAAAAGGGAATTTTTGGATGTGACAAATTAAGAATTTTCCGATAAATGGATTACCCTGGATTTACTGGTTGGGGATAATGTAATCACAATGGTCCTTATGAGGTTTGACAGTAGGTGTGGGGGTAACAGAGTAGCAGCAGAGGACATGTCAACACAGAGGCAAAGGTTGCAGTGATACGATTTGAGTCTGAAGGAAGAGGCCACAGGAGCTAACAAATGTAAGTAGTTTCAACAAGCTGGAAAAACAAAGAACTCTCCTAAAGCCCCTAGAAGAAATACAGTATAGCTAACACCTTGATTTTAGAAATTCTGACATCCATAAATGGAAAGTTTAAAACAAATGTGTGGTTTTAAGCACAGTGAGAAATTAATACAGTAAGGGGGAGGAATCTCAGAACTTCGAGGACTAGGAGTCTTTTCTCTTTAAGCATTCGCTGTGCTGAGATCTCCTGAAGACTCCACACACCGGCCCCACTGCCTGATACGGAACATGAAGAGACCTTCCCTGGTGAGTGCCTGCTGTGCTATGATCCTCCTTAGCAGTGCTTCTTGGTCACCCTGATTTCTCTGAATGAAGCTTGCATTTTTCGGACCCAAGAGAATTAATAGCTACTTGTTATGACAAGGTCCTGTTTGCCAGTGCCATCTGGTTACCCCCACTATCTTTCAGAGACCCAGTAGAAAAACAGAAATATTTTGTGTAAGCACATTTTCTCTCTTTCTTTCTTTCTTTCTCTCTCTCTTTCTCTCTCTCTTTCTTTCTCTCTTTCTTTCTTCCTTTCTTTCTTTCTTACCAAAGCCTGTTGTGTCACACATGCCTATTGCCAGAGAGGCTCCCATGTAATCCAAAGGATAAATTAGATTATCTGGGCTGCCTTTGTTGCTGGGTTGGTGATTATAAAAATGCTAAACCAGAGTCTTCTTTTTGTTGCTTGGAGTGACATAAGGCATCTGCTGAGTTATTCTTTCAGGTCTAGGGTGTCAAAACTGTTCAACTTTCTCACACTAACCCCAAAGTTGTCCTTTGGTTGCCTCTTATATTATTTCTGAGGTTTTAGCTGTACTTAGCCAAGAGAATCGGAGAGAAAGTAGTCAAATATATTTTAGCTGAACCGGAAGTCCATATGAATTTTTTTCATCCTGATAGGTTCCTATAGGCTTTAATGAAGCATTTTGGACAACTATTTTAATACAAATATATTTAGTTAAGTGCATTTAATTAAGATACAAAAATAAAATATAGAAATAACATCAATTTATGTAACCATATAAATATTGGGATAGACAAAGACAAAGATACAGTCCTGCAATATGTGAGCTCAGTATGTGAGAAAATTGTGTTCTCATAACCAAAAAGAATATAAACAAAAGTTTAGAGAAGCTTCTCTTTTACATATTTGGAAATGCCCGTGCACTAGAAAATCATACTCTCGTCTTCTGATTTATTACATTAGAAGTTCCACACTGTGAGTAATGACAACCTCAAAACATGTTATCTTCTCTCATTCCACTTACCTCAACAACTGGAGCACTACCTTTTTTAATAGTAAAAATATATTTCAATTTAGTTTAAATATTAGCACTGCATCTTTATTCTGGTAGCCTTCTGCTTGCATGAACCCATACAAAATAGCTCATATTACCTATTAAATATATTTATATTATGCATTTTTTTCCTCATACGATTGGTGAAACATCACATACAGTGACTCTGAATTCTCTTCAGCAATTTTTTTTCTTTTAATGGATTTAAGGAATATAAAGATGCTTCCAGTTTAAGGTAGAACATTCAAACACAAATTTAGTTGCTGTATCTCTGAGGACCCTCTAAATCAGGGGATCATAAATAGAGTACATGAACTTTAATGGATATGATCTTGCATTTTATATATCTATTTTCAGTAACCTCTGAGTGAAAATTTTCTTCCCTTCAGTTAGATGTGGAGAAAACAAACTCCAGTAATGTTAGCAATATTTATGGCTTCTGTTATCATTAAAAATCGTAGGTAGTTTTATGTCATAATTTAGTTATTGCAGATAAGTAGAAATTTTGATTCCATTGATCAATCATTTGGAATTATGATAGTTATCAGGCGTGCCACTTACTATTTTTACTTAAGGCATGAGTAGAGATATATTAATTGTTATATCAAAAATAGTTTAAAAATATGTTTATAATTTCTTTTCAGTGCAACTGCTTTCTGTTGCATTTCTATGTAATTTATTTCATGAATTAAAAACATTATTTTGAAAACTTTATAGACTTTACTACCTTGCCATAAAGAGTCACTGGGCAAATGCATGTGGAATATGTACTCCAAAATGATAGTTAAAATATTTTTTCAACAATTAGCCAAATTTGGTGGCTCACACCTATAATCATAGCACTTTGAGAGGCCACGGTGGTCAGATCACTTGAGGTCAGGAGTTTGGGACCAGCCTGGCCAACACTGTGAAAGCCCATCTTTACCAAAAATCCAAAAATTATCTGGGTTTGGTGGTGCACACCTGTAGTTCTAGTCCCAGTTACTCAGGAGGCTGAGGTAGGAGAATCACTTGAAACTGGGAGGTGGAGGTTGCAGTGAGCCAAGATTATGCCACTGCACTCTAGCCTGGTTTACAGAGTAAGACCCTGTCTCCAAAAATAAATAAATAAGTAAAATAATAAAAATATAATCTTTTTTCAACACAAATGTAAAATCAGTAAAAGTAGAAGAAAAAAGATCAACAATATAATATTGGTAGCTAGAAAGCTGATGGACAAGTGGTAACTTAGAAAAAGGAAGATAATTGAATGCTAAACCAGCACAATGAAATACCAAGAAAAAACTCAATTTATGTAATGAATTTTCTCAAAGACTCAGGGTCTTGCAACATTAGCTGCCTCTGAAAGTGAAGTAGTGAATGTGAACTAAAATAAGGCATGGGTTAAACAATCTATTTAAGAAAATATTGAACAACCTTACCTTTCCTGCCATTCTGTAAAACTAGTGATTGTCCATAGCAGACCTGGCAAATGCCTACAGTTTTATTTTCTGAAAAATGCAGAGGAAAAAGATACTGGAATAATGCACTAAGGGCCTAAATTTAAGGCAGACAGGAGTGAAGTATTATCATAAAGTAAATGAGAGAAGTAGATAAAAATTTATATTCAGCAATGTGCACATTGCTCCAGCAGCAAGGATTCTGGATTTGAATTCACAAACCTACTCATTGGATTAAATAAGCATTGCCAAAACACTTACTTAGTGATGAAAATGTACACAAGCTAGGTAGCAGCACAGCATGCTCTGTAACAGCATGGTAGAATCCTTATGCCTCCCTGACATGTCTTCTGAATGTCTCCATCACACTGCACTGGAACACACAGGAGAGAAGGCAGAGTGTGTTCCTTTGGATTGAAGCCATCAGCTTTAAGAATTCCTTCAGGTTTTATAGCTTGCTAATCATGTGCTCCCTGAAATATACAGAACAAGCTCCCATTCCAAGTGGAGCTGCATATCTTACCCATCAATTATAGACTCTTTCTTATTTACATGTTCCTTAATAAATACTATCTTTAAGCAGGCAAAGCTCCTTTGATTCGTACATAACTTTAACACAATCCTTATTTTTCTTGGATTTAGAATAAAGTACTTAGTCCTTGAATTAATGTTGCAAGGGGATAAACTAAATTCCTGAGGTTCAAAAACAAGTATCACAACTATATCAACCTCTAGAGAAGACAAGCTCTATTTATATGTGCAAGACTCCCAACTAACGTTTGAATGATCAACTATAAGAAAAAGTACAGAATTAATAGATATTTCCAATAACATTTCTCATATGAAAGCTGGAAACCAAATCACATAGATAAAAATAAAAGCATAAAAATTTTTTAAACTTCCTAAAAGGGCCAGGCGTGGTGGTTGACACCTGTAATCTCAGCCATTAGAGAGGCTGAGGCAGGCGGATCACGAGATCAGGAGATCAAAACCATCCTGGCTAAGGTGAAACGCCGTATCCACTAAAAATAAAAAAAAATTAGCCAGGCATGGTGGCATGCGCCTGTAATCCCACCTACTGGGGAGGCTGAGGCAGGAGAATCACTTGAACCTAGGAGGGTGAAAGTTAAAGATATAAACATTTGCACTGAGTAAATGAAGCTAATGCAGTGAAAAACAATAATAGGATGAAATAATAATAAAAGACTATCTTGAAAATGTAGTGTTCTTGAAAATAAAATATATGATAGATGTGCATTAGATCCTTATTCCTATTTCATTCTAAGTGGAATATTTTACACTGTTACACTGTTTACTCTGTTTGACCATTTTACTAATAGATAATGCTCTGTGATATATGACTAATTTCAGAACATTATTTCTTATATTGTGGCTAAGTCTGCATATTTGCAATTTCCATACCTTTGTTTCTACCCTCTAATCCAGCTCTTCAGAACAGCAAAATAATAGGAACTCTTGTCTGTCTTCAGAAGAGATTTTCAAATGCTGCATTACTCTAAATGGTCTCTTCTAAAATAAACATCTGTAGTTCCACTAAATAATGTTATTTTGAGAGAACCCTTAAGCTAGTTTTTGTTTTTTATTAATGTGTACATTTGGTTTTTTCATAATCTGATTTGTTTAGTACAGAGCAACATTGCCAAAGATAGTTTGACCTTGAGGTGAACAAACTTTTTCAGTATAGGACCATATTATAAACATTTTAGTTTTTGCCAGCCATATGCAGTTTCTGTAATGTAGCCTTTCTTTTGTTTTTAATCTTTTAAAATGTTTGATATGGCTTAAAGGCTATATAAAAACAGGCTGCAAACGAGATTTTGCCCTCCAGGCTTTAGGTTGGAGGGTCTCTACCAAAGGAGGTTCTGCCCCTGGTCTCTACCAAAGGAAGCTTTCCTGATTGAGAAAGTTAATCAGAGTAATATAATTTCAAAATTATCTTTGCATTTTGAATAGGGACACCACAATGTTTGAATCATATTGACTTTAGAGATAAAAAACATTTTAATACGTTTTTCAGTTCAACTGCTGTGTATGTTTTGACCTGTCTTTAACCTACTGACCTGTCAAAATGGGGATAGCTAAAATTCTTCATTTAATTGGCACTTTGTATTTTTTAGTTCAGACCAGGTATTGAAAAACTTTATTATTATTTTTATTTTTAAACAGACAGATGATAAATGGTTTATTCTTTGTGGGCATAAAGGTTTCTGTTACAGACATTAAATATTATCTTCACAGTTGAAACTAGCCATGGATTGTATGTAAAAGAATAAATGTGACTGTGTTGCAATAAAACTCTATTGATTTTAAAAAACTGGCTTTTCACTTTTTTACAGGAAAAAGGATAATTCTGTTTGGTGATTTTGTGATACTTAGTGAATTAAGTATTTCCCTTTGGATTGAGTAAACTGAAAAGCAAATAAAGACATTTTCTGTCAAGATGAAAATGATAGGAGAAGCAGAAGGTACTCCTTAAAATTTAATGAAATAAAAATAAAAATAAAAATCACTCCTAAACCTGAATTCAAATAGACATATAAACTAAATTATTGCCATGAGATTTTTCAAATTATATCTGAGAGTTTGGAGGCTCTAGGGTGTTGGGAGATGAAACTAAGGAACCCTAAATGGGGAGAACTTCATTCTCTTCAACTGGAATAGCTCTGATTTCTACCTCTGTAAAATATTTTACCTTGTTTAGCACTTCTTTGAGAAAATAAAATACTTCCTCCAAAATGAGGTGTTTAAACCACTTGTCTGGCCATACTACTCTAAAATGGTTTCAGATGTGTCATCACGTCAATTACCTTGATGAAATTAATATTCAGTATAAGTATTATAGCTTCTTGATGGATTTTAAAAATGTATGCATATATATTCCAACAAATAGTAATCAAATATTAGTAAAGTTTTTTAGCTTGCATTTTAAAATAGTACATATTCTATTATACTATTTATAATATAAAATAATTTATCTAAACTCACTTTATTCCCATTTGTGTGACCACTTTAGCTAATTGAAGTAATAAATCAAGGTTGTTACTTAAGATGTAGTAGAATTGTGGTACCTCCTCTCTCTTGATTTCTCTGTTATCCCTGTCTTCTAGCTGGTAGTAACATGAAGTTGAATTAGTTGAAGAAGTAAATTAACCCAGAACAGTCTCTATCAATATTATTTTGTCTATAAATCAGCATCTAGTAAGGATAGATAATTTTTCAAAAAAACAAATAGGTTTTGTTTTACAATTAACTATTAAAATTAATTATATATATTAGATCAACTTTAATACATTTTATTAATATTTTATATTATCTAAACATTCTAGAATTACACTTAGTAACAAATATTCAATTGTGGCTGTTTAAATTTAATTATTTTAAATTAAATCAAATTAAGAGTTGATTTTTGTTGTGATTGTACTAGCCACATTTCAAGTGTCCAACCATTTTGGGACTGTTAAGATGTAAAAAATTTTCATTATTACAGAAAGTTCTATTGGACAGTGGGGCTGTATTATTTAGAGTGAAATAACCATATATTAAGCACAATACGTTGTTTTAAAATTACATTAGACTGGTATTTTGAAAATAAAAATTCTAATCTCAATGTAATTTACTGAAATACATTAGATTTTATTCAGTTTTTCACAATATATACTCACTTCATTTACAAAAATGAAAACTGTTAGATGATCTCTAATGACACTGAGCTATAATACATATCATTCTAGAGAACAAGTAAGTTTTTAAGAAAAAATTTAATATAATTAAAATAAATATTAATTTTAAGTGATACACATATGTGTGTTGCTTGGATACTTTGTATACTTTTTCTGTATTTAGAAACACATTTATCTCTTATGAAGTGTAAGACAGTGAGAAAAATAATTTAAATAGAGGTTCTCAAACTTCACATATATGAAAATCACCTGAATGTCTTGAGAACCACTGGTATAAAAATAAGTTAGGCTCTTGCAAAAGAAAGAAAGACACAAACATACAGAAAATTTCATTCATTAAAAAAAATCTTAAATACTGATAATATAATGTTTTAATTATATTTATACTTATGTATATAAAGGATATAATGCTAAGTTGTAAGGGAAGTATAAAATATACAATAAGAATTCAGAAAATGGAAGATCATTTCTAAGTAAAGAAATAAGGAAAATCATATTTCTTAGTGTAGGCATTATTTCATCAAGAATTTGATAGAGTGACGGTGTGTCACCTAATAAGGATGGGAGTAATGTCAATGAAAAAAGTGACCAAAATTTGGGAATATGAGAACAACGTATATACAAAAAGGATTAGCTAAAAATTTGAGGACAGATGCTTGAGGCTATAACTGAGAAAATAAGAATAGCTTTTCCCCTCCAAGACCAGGCAAAAATTTTCACACAAAGATAAAAGATAACAAAGCAAAAATTGCTTCACACTTAAATGTGTGAAGAAGACTTTATTCAGGCTATGGCAGTAGAGGAGACAGACTGTACTTAATTCAGTTGAAATGAAAGTTTAGGGGAGTGGGAGGTTAAGCACTAGAGTGAACTTGTGGGAAAGTACTAGAGGAGATTTAGAGAGGTTAATCAATGGGATAGGCGAAGTAAATGGAATTATTGCTCATTTTGAAAATATTTTTCTCTGCGATTTGGCCACCTATGTTTACTAAGTGGTGTCCACAGGGACTGGAAGATAGGGATGATGATATGGTTTGCTGTGTCCTCACCCAAATCTTATCTTGAAATGTAGCTCCCACAATTCCAATGTGTTGTGGAAGAGACCTGGTGGAAGATAATTAAATCATGGGGGCATGTCCTTCCCATGCTGTTCTCATGCTAGTGAATAAAGCTCATGAAAGCTGATGGTTTTATAAAGGAGAATTTCCCTGCACAAGCTCTCTTCTCTTTTCTGCTGCCATGTGAGACATACCTTTCACCATCACTAAGGCATCCCCAGCCAAGTGGAACAATGAATGCATTAAACCTTTTTCTTTGGTAAATTACCCAGCCTCAGGTATGTCTTTAGCAGCACCTGAAAAAAAAAAGGCTAATACAGATGCTATCTCTTTAGATGTTTAGATTTCAAAGAAATGGTTTCCACATCCTTGAAAAAAGTATTTTCTGGATTGTCGAAGTAGCAAGAGGCTGAAAGAAAACTTACATGCATTTCAAAAGGCAGATAAATAATTTATCATTGAAAGTTTTCTAAAGTAAATGCTCTAATAAAGATGGTTGGAGCCTACAGTTAAGAAAAGGTCACTGTAAAGAGCAGGCCACCTGAAGGAAACATTAATGCCGTCTTGGTCAGTGAAAAACTAACAATTTGTAATCATCTGAAATGTAATCATCTAATCATTGAAATTGTCTTTAATTTCTTTTTTTTTTTCTTTGTGATGGAGTTTCGCTCTTGTTACCCAGGCTGGAGTGCAATGGAACGATGTCGGCTCACTGCAACCTCCGCCTTCTGGGTTCAGGCAATTCTCCTGCCTCAGCCTCCCCAGCAGCTGGGACTACAGGCACGCACCACCACGCCCAGCTAATTTTTTTTGTATTTTTAGTAAAGACGGTGTTTCACCATGTTGACCAGGATGGTCTCAATCTCTTGACTTCGTGATCCACCTGCCTTGGCCTCCCAAAGTGCTGGGATTACAGGCTAGAGCCACCGCTCCCAGCTGTCTTTAATTTCAATCCAATTTCAAAGCCTTAGTTTCTTTGTAAAAAGTCATACAAAAAGACATCATATGAAATAAAACAGAAGTGAATAAACTACACTAAAATATTAAGTCATTGGGCATCTTTTTTTCTAATGTTTCATTCTTCAACTGGTAAAACTAAGTTTTTGAAGTTAAATTGTTTACTCAGTCACAATTATAATAATAGCCAAGTAAGAATCAGAATGTAAGTCATTTACAGTTCCCTAAAGGAAGCAAAAGAGCCAACAAAGATGAGTTAGTATTTGCAGTTACCCAATAATTATTTTATTTATTTATTTATTTATTTATTTATTTATTTATTTATTTGAGACAGAGTTTTGCTCTTCTTGCTCAGGCTGGAGTTCAATGGCGCCATCTTGGCTCACGGCAACCCCAGGCTCCTGGGTTCAAGCAATTCTTTTGCCTCAGCTTCTCAAGTTGCTTGGATTACACGTGCACACCACCACACTGGGTTAATTTTTTTGTATTTTTAGTAGAGACGAGGTTTCTCCATGTTGATCAGGCTGGTCTTAAACTCCTAACCTCAGGTAATCCACAGGCCTCAGTTTCACAAAGTGCTGGGATAACAGGCCTGAGCCATTGTGCCCAGCCAATCATTATTTTTATATGAGAGAGAAAACGTGAGATAGAAAATGAAGAAAATGAGCAATGCCTTGCATCCAGTGATTCAAATAAAAGTGGGGAAAAGGCTGAGAGAATTAGATCTCAGTAAACATATTTCAGAACATTTCAGTACAAAATGCATAGCAAGTCCACCCTTTATCATCAACCCTCATATTGAGTCAAAGGCTTACATTTTATAGTTCTTACTTTATCCTCACACCAAAACAAAGCAGAATCTCCCCATTCTTCCCCTGGATATCAGATTCTGAGGCTATTAATTTTCTGATTAGAGATTTTTTTAAAATGGCAGAACACAATATTCTTAGTGTTACTCCTCTGGGTTTTCTTTCAAATATACATGGAACTTATTAATCATAAAACTCTTTTCTAACCAGTGGTGTTAATTGGTAAGTCCTATGAATCAAAAAAGTCTTAGACTATAGGACCCAGTAGCAAAGACTAAAAAATAACTGAGAAAGACTGCTCTTTCTCAGTTCTCAGATTCCTCCTGCTTATCAGGGTTCTTTCTTGTTTGGACTGAAAGTTGGTCAGTTTGTTTTAATTCACATCCCTAAAAGACACAACAAAAAGCTGACAAAAAATCATCTGATCAAAGGCAACTTTGGGCTTAGTGTCAATAGCACATTGATGACTAGTGCTTCCAATAATTTCTCTGCCTACTGAAAAACAAAAATGACAAACTGACTGATGTTTTCTTAGTCTTTAAAAACCTTATAAAGGCTTTTAATAATAGTACAAGTTGAGAACAGATGTCTTAGACAACAGGTGAGTGCCTAAAACACTGGGATATAGGCTTTTATGACAACAAAATTCTTTATTTTTATTTTAGTTTAAGATACAGGGATTTTTTTCATCTTTGAACACAACAAAGTATGTGTGCTTGTGGGTATAGTACTAGCTAAAGATGGTTCAAAAAATGTTGTTATATCAACTGGGACATTTTAATCTGGAGCACTGAGACTTTTTAATCTGGAGCACAAATTAATGTGCTTCAGCTTATCTATCATAATACATAATGCCTAAAAAAAATTGAAAGTGAAACACAGGTTTGAAATTTAGGAAATTCAGGAAAATCTCTTTGCTGAGCAAATAATTACTTAAAAATTTATCATATTACAAGCTTCTTAATACAACCTAATAATTTTTAATAATGTTCTGAAATACATACCAGTAAAAGATTTTAACTTTTGGAAATGTTTGAAATATTACGTGTTTCTCCCAGACACATTGTTTACATGAATTAGCCTTCCCGAGTCTCCCAACACCCACTACCTCTTCTAAGAGTTATATGTCTATCTATACATCTATTAATGTAAAAATACATATATACATACACATATACATATAGATGGAGAGTGGGAATATGTTGTGAGAGAGAATTGTCCAAAAAAATACTATATTTATTATTCTCTATTTGAGAATGGAATATGAAGGTATCAAAAGATTTGCCTGATTAGTGATGATTATATACATGGTTAACTCAATATAAAATATGAACTGTTCTCTATCAATTTTTAGTTTAATTGAAGAGTTTTAAATAAAACCTCTTTTGTTACACCTATATCTACTTGCAAAGTTCCCATAGAAATCAAAAGCAGATTATAATACTTTAGGAGCTGGTTAAATTTCTATTTTTCTGCCTCATTATAAACATTGTCATCAGCATGAAGATAGGCTGTTTCCTTTTCTCTTTTTGTTACATTTTCTAGGTTTCAAAAAAAATGTCATTCCCATGCAAATTACCCTCCTGCAACATTCATTAAACCCTTTTTACTGAGAACCTAGCTATTTCTCAGTCCGCTCAGTTATTTGTGAGAAATCTTGGAAGGGTCAAAACATCAGAACAATGCTACTCTGTTTTAATATAAAATATGAAAAGGCAAGCTATTGTTCAAAGTTGTATTTTTGTGATGTGAGAATGTTACAGAGGCACACTACTGAAATAGAATATTTTTGTATGTGTTAAATAGAATAATTAACGTGTCTACTGGTACAAATTAATTTTTATTACAAATTCGATATAATTTATTGATCTCTGCAGCTGTACTTCCAAGAAAGAACCTATTTACATCTCATCAGCGAACATTCTAGCAAGTGATCATTGTTACATTTTTGTAATCTCTGCCTTTCTAATGCCAGGAAAAAATTGTGTGAATTAAAGGTAATCCCCAACAATGAAAATAAAACTGTAACACTTTATACAGATAAAACTGAAGTAAAATTTTAGCACTATACATTTTCATATCTAGATCAACTTTTCCCAAATATTTTTTACCTGTAAACACTTTTCACAAAAATGTATAATTTCATAACTTGCTTGGATATATTTAATCATTTTTGTCTGAATAACAGCAAAAAAGCCTTTAAAAATGAACATTAGCAGCATATTATTGTTATAAAATTTTTAAAAATACTATACTTAGCTATATTCATTACATATAAAATCCCATTTTGTTTTAATTCATTTACAAGTGATTAACTTTAATTATGTGAGAAATATATAACAGTACATCAGTGGATATAACATATTCCATTCAGGACTACCATTTATATAATAAAATTATACCATCATAAATTAACTGGATTTATGACCTACTATGTATAATGCCTGAATGCTATATTTTTAACAAGTCCACTGTGCATTTTTAAGTTCTCTGATTTTTGTTTAAAGGTTTAGGTAACTGAAAATTACTCAGGTTGTCACTTGCTAGCACTTTCCGACAAATGGCTGGCACATAGTAGGTAAATATAGCTTTACTTCCGAAATGACAAAATATATATATATTAATATTTTGCTGAAAAAGTATTTTACATATTAAAATTCCATTTAGCAAGTAATTTTAAATGTCTTATCAAATAATTATAAATCTTAGAATAGATAAGAATCACCTCAGGAAAATTTGAAGAAATACCAATATTTTAATGCTAATTTTTCATTTACATTTGAACATCAGTGTTCTTTTTGCTTTCTCTGCTAACCAAAGGTGCATTTGTAAAAAATAAAATGCACCTGCTGAGTCATAAACTTTGTTACTGTCTCATGAGGATGTTTATTTTCTTTTCAACTAACTGCTCATTTAAGTTTCTATTTTTAATTTAGTTTTTAATTGACAAAAATTATATATATTTGTTCAACAGGCTGTTTTGAAATATATACATAGTGAAATGGCTAAATTGAGCTAATTAATAATGTATTACCTCATATACTTACCATTTATTTGTGGTGAAAACACTTATAATCTATTCTTAGTAATTTTGAAAAGTAAAATACATTGTCATTAACTGTAGTCACTGCATTGTACAATAGAACTTATTCTTCTCATCTAACTGAAATTTTTTATCCATTGACTAACATCTTCCCAACACCCTCCCCCATTCTCCCTCTTATTTGTTTCTTGACACATGCTAAAATGCCCTTAAAGTTCCATTTAAGAAGAATATATTTCAATAATTATTCTATTAGTCAATTAAAAATAGCATTACCCTTTTTGTCTATATCTATTCCTTTATATGAATTTATAAAACCACTTCAAAAACTCATGAGTGATATCAAAATAAAGACAAATTTCAGAATATCTTCCTATAGGATAGCAGAATTGTGGACAACAAAAGAACCATATGTTATAGACAGGTTTTAAGATGCTGACTAGAGACATCAGACACTCTTCCTCCCCAGAAAGAAGCAAAATTGTGAATAGATAATCACATGTTGAATACAGTACCTATGAAAGAACACTAGAGTTCAAGAGAGAAGTCACAGGAAACATCTGAGGCACAGAAGAAGAGGAAGCTAGCAGCTATCTCAGCCAGGACCAGCTAGGATCAAGAACTGGCTCCCTATTACAGAAAAGGGGTCAGTGAGAGGGTTTAGGGGTCCACAGTCTTACCTTAGACTACTGCAATCTTAGCCAGAGGAGACCTCCTCTATGTATACAGCTCTGAGATTAGCATAGGTGGGGGATCTACAGGCTTTACAGGTATCTAGAGGCCCACCAGGGCATTGTTTCAAGCTGGAAACTTGCACCACATCACATAGCGAGACCTAAGCAGCTGCAGTAGGGCACTATGGCCGAGTCCAGCTTCCATCAGACTGCATCCTCTTCTGAGAACCAACAGTTTCACACCTTCACATCCTGTGAACCCTCAGTAGATTCCCCTGGCATCCACCTGGAGGGTTTCAGTGGCACAGCGCTGGCTGGACCCAATGGTGCTGTGGGGTCCCCAGCTCTCTAACCCACAGGGAGTACCACTCCTCAAGGAAATGATAATGTAGTACATCAAGGAGGCTGCTACTGAGACAAAGGCCGCCAGTTCATATGCTTTACGGAACCCAAGAGCTCCCTGCCTGGTACCATGATAAGCCACTCTGCCCTAACCAGCCAGATGGTGTCTGTGCTCCAGCTTATGCACAAGGGTCAAGATCCCTTCCCCAACTCTCCACGCTGCTGAAGCCACTGCTGCCTCTGAAAGTTAAAGCAAACGAACCTTAAATCTGAGTGTCTGGGATTTAAACAGCAACCTCATCCCCATTAGCAGGATGAACTCAGTACTTGGGCTCATGTGAAAATGGATTCCTTCCCCTTTCTACATACCACAATAGTGTTGCTACCACCAGGAGCCAAAGTCAGTGAGCCTGACAGCTGCCTGTCTGAGGATGCAATTAGTAACCCCATTCCCACCAATAACACAGCCTCTGTGCTTGAGTTCATACCCAGAAGGCAGGATCCATCTGACCCTTTTGAACATGACAGCAGTCACTGCTGCAGGCAGAAGACAAAGCAAACACTACCCAGAGACTGTGAACTGCTTCTGGGTAGTATCTGGGGCTGTGAACAGTAACCTTGCCCCATCAAAAGCATGCACTCTGTGCTCTAGTGCATGCCGTGAGTGCAGGCTCCTCACACACCACTATGGCCACTGCTACTGCCAGAGTTGAAAGTGTACACTACCCAGAACCTTAGAGCTTCCTGCAGGGGACCACTGATAGCAATACCTCCCACACCAACAGCAGGATCACCACCCTCTAGCACCAGCCCTGATGTCAGGCTCTCCGCAATCACCACCGCAGATTGCCTGCCCTGCCTACTACCTCCTGTAGCTCTGCATACTACCTCCTGTAGCTCTGCATACCCTGATGCCCTGAGATCAGGACCACTAGACCTATCACCATTGTTCCCCCCACCCAAAACATGAGCACCTTTCCCAGGGGCCTGGGGATTATCCAACACCTTCTACCACCTCTAGCATCTGTACACTTCTTCTGGGATCCTAAAGGTGAGCCCACACAACCTGTGATCAATACCATCAACTACAACCACATACACGCACAACTTAGAAACCTGGTGACCAGCTTGCTCAGCCCATGACAGCCACAGCTAACATTAGTGAGTTCCACCTGGGAGCACCAAAACTATCTTGCTGTTACTACCACCATAATCTATGCCATCTATTCTGCTCAAGGGCCTAAGGACTCATCCACCTATCTGGCTTGCCACCCCCACTGTCAGCACCCAGGCAAACTGGAGGTTTAAGAATTTGCCTACCTTCACTCACTAAAACTGGTGCTTGCATATGCCACGTGATAGCCCAGGGTCAGGAATACTTGGCTCACCGCTACCTGTCATGAGTGGGCCCTGAGGGCAGACCTACCTGGTACTCCTGTTCCCAGCAAATTTTCACCATAGCTTCCACTAAAAAATGTAGCCAAACCACTGCAGAGATACTGATGCCATTATGCTATTCACAGCCAAAAAATCATATGAAGATTATGTTACTACACGCACCCAGAATCAAAGCTAAAGTACCCTTCCCAGCCATTACCATGAACACATCATCTGGAAGAAAATTCTCTTCTGCCAAAGTTGATTCAAGAAGTGACCATTAGACCAGATGTGCAGATGTTAACATAAAGACAACAAAAATACACAATAAGGAACAAGAAAAATATAATGCCCCAAAAAGTTTACAATAATTTTCCAGTTGTAGATACCATCAAAAAAGAAATTTACAAAATCCCAGAAAAAGAATTCAAAATACTGATATTGAAAAAAGTTAGTGAAAAAATAGAATATAAGAAACAATAAAAAGAAATCAGAAAAACAACTTAGGATATGAGTGAAAAATTGAACAAAGGGATATAAAAAAGAACCAAACAAAAATCCTAGAATCGATAAATTTATTAAATAAAATACAAAATACATTTGAAAGCTTCAATGATACACTAAATCAGTAGAAGAAAGAATTTCAGAATTTAAAGACAGGTATTTTGAAATAATCCAGTCAAATAAAATGAAGGAAAAAGAATTTAAAATATTGAGCAAAGCCTAGATGATATATGTAATAGCATAATGGTCCAAAATTTGAATTGAAAGAAAAGTCTAAACAGCAATGAGCATTCACATGTGTATGTATGCACACTGTCTCACAGATATATTCCAGATTATTTAATTGGTAGAAGACAACTTAGCCATTGTCAAAAGCTCAAATGTCATTATGTTCTTTGCTAAAGGAACTTGTATGCATTTTGGATGTAGTTGTCTTTCTATTTTAGAATAGAATGGAAGAAGTAGAAGAATTATTGTAAAATGAGATATAGAGCTAGAATCATATCAAGCTAGAAGTGAATATATAAACTTACCAGGTTTTTTTCTTAAATAACACATTTGAAAAACTAACTCCTTGAAAACATTTCTATAAATTATGAATATGATAAAATGTTAAAGCCATCATTCTGCACACAAAAAATTTGTCTTTTTAAAGTCCATTGCATGTAAAATACACATAGTACTGATATACTTATAGTACAACCAAGGACCTGGATTTAATTTATGATTTATCTACTGTTAATTTTATTAGGATTTATTTTATATGTTCATGTACATGCTCTCAAAAATCCCCAACTTCCACCCCATACAGCTAATATAAATTATTGTTTTGGTTTGGTTATTTAAGGAATTTGATTTTTTCTTTTTTTTAACATCTTAATGCACATTATTTCATGTTAGATGATATTAAATCATCAAAAACACAACAGTCACTTTTGAACTATTGACATAAAAATATTAATATTGGATACTTGCAGAATTATTCAAAGACACTATGTCCAAGATAAGAATATTTAAATGGTAGCTTATACACATTGCAGCATGCATTGTCTTTCAATCCTCAGAAAATATATATTTACAGGCTTCAGTTCAATTAGATATCATATATAATTCAATAAAAAGAAAAATTTGAATATTCCACAAGCATTTGGAAATGGAAAGATACATGTTTTCTTCTTCAAACAATCTTGCACAACATTATAGTAAATAAAGACATAAACAAAAACATGAACAAACATAAAAACATGAACCAAGTAACATGATGAGATACAATAAAGTGTGAACAGACATTATGGGGTTACAAAGGGGAGGACTTATGGTGTTACAAGGTTTAAAATTGTTTTGATTTGTAGATGAGATTTACATTGAACATTCTAATGTAAAGTAGGTGTTGCTTACTTCTAACATGTGACTCTTCACACCTATTAGACTAAGAGCCACTACAATGAGCCTCACCTAATACACTGGGAAAAATGTATTCTGGACACACTGGTCACTCTGGATTACAAATGGGCATGTGACCCATGCCAAGCCCAAAAGAGGTTTATCTGGAGGCTTTGTACATTTAATATTGGACAATGCAGGCTTTTCTTCTTTCCAAAGTAATTTGAATGATTTCACCCTAGATTATAATGTAGTCATGTTCTTTGCTGTTGGATAAAGCTTTTCTATTAGAGAATAAAAGTAGAAGGCAGAAGTCAGCTGATGGCCAAGTTTGGCTCCTTGCATTCATTTTTCTCTGGGACAAGTTCAATATCTTTTCAGTTTTTAAGCTGTACTCTAACTAGAGAAGTAAGAGATACAATTTACAAACAACAAGGAAGGGCAATTTTTCTAATAAAATTTCTTTATGATTTGATGGACCCTTTTTTAAGAATGTAGAGCACAGTTTACAAAAGATAAAGCCAGTTTCCATATTGCTTGCGGATGTGGGTAAGGATGCTCTACACTGACATTGATTGTTATTAGCCAGAAGTTGTCTGCCATTTCAGAGCTTTGGAGATAGGGCCAAAGAATGAGTATTTTGTTTGTTTTTATCTCATTACAGATTATAGTCTATCATATAATACTGGAGGTTTTCCTCTACTTCTAAATAATTTATTAATCATTTTACCAATGTGGATTTCAGAGTCAGCAAAATTCTATGCCAAGAAACCTGCCTTTTCTTCACTTTCACTTCTAGACAAGAAGGAATAACAGAAACTAGATTTATTTTCAATTGTAACATGAAGCAATTACAAAACAAAATTTGAAACGAAGGTTTGTAAGACACTGGACAAGAGGAAATGAAAGACAGTAAACCCTAAAAGATAGGAAACAAATGGTCTGAGCTCGATTTCTGTACGAGTAAACCTTCTTTGGGCTTCTAGGCTACACTTCAGAGGGCAGGGAGCCCTGCATAGCCAGGCAGATGGCTGCAGATTAAAAGTAAAGCTATTATTGGGGAAAATCCAAGGCAGTTAGAGTTCTCAGTACAGAGAATAAGAGAATGGAGACAACATGGAAGAATGAATGTTGCTATAGGAAAGCAGGTGGCACATGTAACAACGTACACTACCTTGAACATTCATTTCAGTATTTATGTACACTATCACCTTGGACAGCAAGAAAAAGCTACCTTGTAAGAAATGTACTTTTTTTGTTTTGTTTTGATACTTCTGTGTGAAACATGAGTGAGCAAATCAGCTAGGAGACTGTATCATGAATTCCAAGTGACATTAAGGGTCCACTTGGGCCTAGTGATTAAGAATTTAAAATTAGAAAAGTCAGTATAGTTGTCTCTGTTTATTTAGATGTATTTGGATGCTAGAGTAGACACCGAGTTGGTAGAGAATTTTAGTGTAGCCAAGAGAGTACTAAGAAATAAGAAATAGGCAAGGGAATTGAAGGCATAATCAGAAGAAGTTGACTGCTTTTTAGACCCTATATGCCCTTTTCTCTATGCTTTTTCAAACTCCAGCTCTTAAATGACTTGTATATATATATTCATTTTATTTTATCTCTTTCTAGTAACTATTTTCACCCTCCATTTTAGTGAATCTTCTGGTCAAATGATTATTAATGACTTTAACATTGTTGCAGCTGGATTCCATATTTTTGACTTATGTCATGTTTGAGCCCTCATTTCACATAGCCAGCCACTTCCTTACTTTCTTATCCAGAGTCTGTGAAAACACTCTGTCTTTACCTTTCCTGAATACTCAATTTCTGACCTTTTATTTCTTTTTTATAGAAGCCCTATGTTTTAAGTTATTATAACTGCATAGTTACTTTTAATTGTCATGTGTGAAAGTGTGAGACCCAGATTTATTTCTCTAGCTTGGCATCTCCTCTGAGCTTCAGATTTATAGGTATAATCACCCAATTTAAAAAATTAATTTTAAAATAATAAATTGCTGTCCAAAAAGTGCCCTTTAAATATAATGCAAAGTACTGAAAGTAACTAAAAGAAAAAATGCAAGGTATAAAATTTAAGCAAAAAATAGATTTTACTTATATAACATAAAATAGACTTTCAGGGGACTCCATGTTTAGGTCCCCTTCCAGGTACACTTTCTCATGGCAGCTGCTTTCCCTCTCCTAACCTCCATTGCTCTTTCCCTTCCACTCAGTGAAGCTCCTTTTCTTCCCTGGATTTCCATCCCTCTTGATTCTCTCACTCAGTGTGAGAGTTAGCTGTTTCTCTCTCCTTCTCCTATTTCTCTCTCTGTGTAAATAAGTCATTTTCTACAAAAAAAAAAAAGACTTTCAGACAAAGCATAATATGAGAAATAAAGATGAATATTTAATAATGTTGAAAGGGACATTTCATCAAGAAGTCACAACAGTTTTGTAATAAGTGTAGGCATCTAATAGGGAATCAAAATATTTTTAAAATGTTTAACAGATTCAAAAAGAGATAACAATTAGAATGTGACAGGTAGGGAACAGCATTGGGCAATGATTATGAAATGCATGAATAAATTTTATGTTGTTATATTAACATCTTATATTTTGATATTGGTGATAATACATATTTTCATTTGTGAGATACAATAAAATTATACATTTTCAAATTTTACCTACAGGTTGAAAAAAATGAAAGAAGAAACATTATGTTAAAGTTGTTTGGTGACAGATAGCATTTTACTTTTTAAGGTGTGAGTTCATGTGCATATATTTTACTGTTTTAATTATATGAATATTCAGAGGGAAATTATTGTTTTCTATTTCTCTTTGAGTTTATTTTTTAAAAGGTTTGTTTATGGAAACGTTTTATTTTATTCATTTAAATAATTAAATTGATGACATATATTTGATTATTCCTTTTTATTATATTACTTTTTAATTTTCCTTTTTCTTTTTTTTGAGACAGAGTCTCGTATTGTCACCCAGGCTGTAGTGGAGTGGCGCAATTTGATGGCTCTTGCCATTTGGCCTAAAATGCTTTTCATTGTTTTACAAATATATCAGATATAATTTAAAAGAACACATGCTTTCTGTTTCACAATTATTCTAGATGTGATCTTTAAAAACACATATTTTCTAATTACTATCTACAAGAGTATTTAAATGAACATTAGATCAAATTTTTAAATTTTGTTCAAATTATTTATTCTTATCTATTTGTATTTGATATAACAATCATTTCTAATTCTGCCAATAATTGTGGGAGGAGAGAGTGAGAAGAAGAGAGAAAAAGATTATTGTATTCAGTTGTGTTTAGTTCTACAAATCTGCTATGATTTTATTTAGTCACCGTATAGCAGCCAATATGTATTACTATTTAGTGGTGCTATTTCTCCCAAATATTTTTGTTTTTGTTTTCTTTAAAGTCCCTCTAGTCTTTTTATCTTTTCTTCCTTCTCATTTTTTGTAAGTAGAATTTATCTAATATATTTCTTCCATTATTGATGCTTAATTTTTGTAGTTCAATTATGCTTTTGGCATGTCACTTATATTTCGAATATTACAAAATATTTTATTAAAGCCAGGAGCAGTACCTCATGCCTATAATCCCAGCAGTTTGGGAGGCTGAGGCGGGTGGATTGCAAGGTCAAGCGATCAAGACCATTCTGACCAACAGAGTGAAACCCCGTCTCTACTAAAAATACAAAAATTAGCTAGGCATGGTGGTGCATGCCTGCAGTCCCAGCTACTGGGAAGACTGAGGCAAGAAAATTGCTTGAAGCCAGAACGCAGAGGTTGCAGTGAGCCAAGATCGTGCCACTGTCCTTTTGCCTGTGTTACAGATTGAGACTATATATTTGAAAAAAAAATATATATATATATACACACATAATATAATTTTAATTTTAATAAAATGTACATATTTTATTAAAATTTAACAACCAATTGCTATTATTTTTTAAACTTATTTGATTTACATTTGTCATTTTATTTGATGCATTTAGATTTTATTATGTTTTATGCTTTATATTTGTTTAGCTTTTCAAATGTATTTTTCTGCCCTTAAGATCTTTTCCTAATTTTTATATTGTTTTTATATTAATTTTTTATATTTCTTCATTTTTAATATTAGTCCAGTTCTTTTAAATATATTTTTCTGACTTTATTGAGATTTTTTCTTATTTTTTCTGCCCTCATTATGGTTTTCTCTTATTCTAATTTAAAATTTCATTTATAAAACCTTTTTAGTAGATTATATATATTTTTATTGATATCTTAATAAAGGCTGAGTACCTCACCAAATCAATTCAAAATGAAATTATTCTTTGTGACTTTATTTAGCAATACCATACTATAATATCATCACATGTTTTGCATTTCTATTGTTGACTTATTTTAAATACAAGCTAACTGTATACCTTTTGGTAAGTTCATGTAAAAGCAAAAATTGCACAGAATATGGTTAAACAGTCAAGAAAGACTTCCTTCAAGGCTATTACATTAGAGAAGAGGGCAAGACCTAAGTCTGGACTCAATTTTTGCTTTACTCAAAAGAGAAGTAAACTCTTGCTTGTCTTCATAATAGGAGGTAGTTTACGAACATGGAGCAAGGCACTCACTGTACTTAGGTTTCTACTCTCCCACAGAAACTAAAAGATAGGAATTTTCCATGAAGATTGCATTTCAAAAGGGTGTCTCCAAGGTTCTTGATAAAGACATTTCTGGCTGTAAAACTGGCAAGAGGCTTTCAGAAAGATGTACATATATCTCAAAGGGCACAGGAAGACTTTACAATTCTAAGTTTTCTAAAGTAAAAACTGTAAGCAAAGAGAGGTTAGAGGCTAGTGCAGGAAAACAACAACAACAAACGAAAAGTTTGTTCAAGCTGAGGGGAATGGTAGGTTTGCTTTGGTCATTAAGTAAAAAGTCTAATGAGATAACAAAAGCTTTCAGCAATAATTTTGTTTGAAGAAGGAACGGCTGGCATTTTAGTCAGTACATGTTTAAAACTTATTTCATATTTATGAAATAAAGAATAGTTCATGCCAAAAAGATTTATAAATAGAAAGCTCAAAATCCAAGTTGGTGGAATACAATCAAATCTTAGAAATAGTCAAAGACATATTGGCATATCTGTTAAATCATATTATCTTTCTGCTTCAACATACTGGAGGGCACAGAGATGAAACTAGCTGTTTATTAGTTTTTCAAAAGCCATTGATATGACACTATGGGAATCTATTACCTTCTTGTCTATAATAAAAATTATAATGACTGTGACTGAAGAACATTTTTGACATACACATGTGTTAAGATGTGGTATGAAAATAAAGAGCACTTTGTATAAGTATATTTGGATTCTTACAATAAGGCTTATTCTATCATCAGTTTTCACAACCGTGGTTGAAACCTTGATATGTGAAAGATAAAACTATTACACTGCTTATATTTATTTTATTTATATGATAACACTTATGAGTTGAGGAAGGAAGGAAAGAAGGAAGGAAGGAAGGAGGGAAAGAGGGAGGCAAAAAGCCTTGCGGAGTGTTTAAGATGTGTGGTATAAAAATATTCATTAGAGAAAGACTTGTTCTACAAAAATTTTATTCATTACATCAAGATTTCTTTGGCAGAATAATGATTTTGATAGCTACTAAATTAATAGATTGTTTTAAAATTTATTCTCCTATTTATAAAAACAAGACCATGTAGAGGGTTTCTTTTTTATTTTTATCTATAAATGAGCAGTCACTTGAGGTTAATTAAAATTGACTTACGTGCAAAAACCTCCAATAAACTCAAATGGTTTTGTTTGTTTGTTGTTTATTTTGTTATCACGTATGAATGAGAACATGCATATTTATCTTTCTGTGCCTGACTTATTTTAGTCCTCCAGTCTGATCTGTGTTTCTGTGAATGACAGGATTTTATTCTTTTTTTATGGTTGAATTGTATTCCACTGTGTACATATACCATTTTTTAAAAAAAGAAATATATTCATCTTTTGATAGACATTTAAGTTGATACCATATCTTAGCTATGATGAATAATGCTACAATATATTGGGATACAGGAATTGTCAGAAGTGTTTGAACCAGAACAAATTCCTCATGAATAGGGGCTGGGTAAAATAAGGCTGAGATCTACTGGGCTGCATTCCCAGGAAGTTAGACATTCTAAGTCACAGGAGGAGCTAGGGTGTTTGCACAAGGTACACTTTGTAAAGACCCTGCTGATAAAACAGGTTGCAGTAAAGAAGCCAGATAAAACTCCAAAACCAAGATGGCAATGAGAGTGATCTGTGGTTGTCCTCACTACTCATTATATGCTAATTATAATGCATTAGCATGCTAAAAGACACTCCCACCAGGGCCAGGACAGTTTTAAAATACTGTGGCCAACATCAGAAAGTTACCGTATATGGTCGAAAAAGGTGAGAAACCTCAATCAAGTTGACAGTGTTAACCATCACAAGTCCACTCCTTGTCAACTTGAACTCATACACATCTCCTGAGATCATACATAATGTTTAAATAAAGACCATAATAAGGCTATAATTATGACTAACATAACACAACTATCCTTTGTACAACCAGAAATACATTAATCCCCAACCCAAATACTATTACATAAAGTTAACAATCTTAAATGCTGATATGAAGTAAATAAATCTTATGTTACATGCTAAAGAAAAAAGGAAATGTAATCAAGATTTTTTTTTTTTAGTGCAGGTATATACATGCACATGTTTTTACCAAAAAAGGAGGAAATACTCATGACAATTACTGTCCTCATTTCTGCATCTGGTCATGTTGTCATAGATGGCAACAATAGCTACCTTCTTCTTCTGTGTATTCTGTATACCGTTTGTCTTCAGCAATCACCTCAGCAGGTGGTGGTTTTTTTCTTGGTGGAGTGATCCCAATCTTCATTACTGAAAGGTCTGGGCCATTTGTAGTCCTGCCTGGATTGGGCTGTTGCAGTTTCCCCTTGACCTCAATCATAGGGCTTGTTAATACTAAGAGACAATCTAATGAATCTCATATATCCATACTCTTCCTTGACTTCATTGTGGAATAATAGACTGGTTTCATCTTGATAGTCCTGGTTATTCACCCTAGTCAGCACTGTAACTCTCTTCTTAGCCTATTGACTTAAAAGTAGGAGGTGCCCAAAGTGTCCAGGTGGCAATCTTAACACTGGTTTAATGAAATTGTTGTAGCCTCTCCTGGTGGCAGTGTTCCTCCTTCTGGAACTAAGACCTGTAGGCCAACAGGAAGCCAAAATTTTGCTAGTGTATCACTAGGGATGATTATGAGTGGTGCCCTTCCAACCCTTGATTCCTTGACCTGGCTATGGGAGAAACAGTACCATGTATTGGATGCTGATTCAGAGCATACATGGCCTTCTGGAGAACTTTGCTACAGGCCTGCAAAGTATTGATACCTAGTTGACATTGTAACTGTGACTTCAAAAGGCCATTACACCGTTCTATCAATCCAGCTGCTTTAGGATGATGGGGAACATGGTAAGACAAGTGAATTCCATGAGCATAAACCCACTGCCTTACTTCTTTGGCTGTAAAGTGAGTGCCTTGGTTAGAGGCAATGCCGTGTGGAATACCATGACAGAGGATAAGGCATTCTGTGAGTCCGTGAATGCTAGTATTGGCAGAAGCATTGCATTCAGGATAGGCAAATCCGTATCCAGACTAAGTATCTATTCCAGTGAGGAGGAATCTCTGTCTTTTCCATAATGGAAGAGATCTAATATAATCAACCTGCCATCAGGTATCCAGCTAACCACTCCCAGGAATGGTGCCATATCGAGGGCTCAGTGTTGGTCTCTGCTGCTGGCAAATTGGGCACTCAGCAGTGGCCATAGCCAGGTCACTTTTGGTGAGTGCAAGTCAGTGTTGCTGAGCTCATGCAAAACCTGTATACCTGTCACCATGGCCACTTTGTTCATGGGCCTATTGGGGAATTACAGGGATGACTTGGGAAAGAGGCTGAGTGGTGTTCACAGAATGGGTCATTCTATCCATTTGATTATTAAACTCATCTGCTGAAGTCACCCATTGGTGAGCACTTACATGGAATGCAAATATCTTTACAGTTTCTGACCACTTAGAAAGATCTATCCACATATATCTTCCCCAAATTTCTTTGTCACCAATTTTCCAATCATGCATGTTCCATGTCTTTGACCATCCAGCCACACCATTGGCTACAGCCATGAATCAGTATATAATCGCACATCTGACCATTTCTCCTTCACGCAAAGTGCACAACCAGGTGCACTGCTCAAAGTTATGCCAATGGGGAAGATATCCCTTCACTGCTGTTTTTTCAGAGATGTCCTAGAAAGGGGCTGGAGTGCTGCAACTGTCCACTTTTGGGTGGTACCAGCATATCATGCAGAACCATATGTTAACCAGACCCAGGTCTTTTCTTCCTTTGTCAGTTGTTCATAGGAAACTCTCCATGAGGCCATCAGTGCTGGCTGGGGGAGAGAAGCAGGGTGACAGGAGTGGAGACCATGGACCTTTGAGCCACTTCATGTAACTTACTTGTGCCTTCAGAACCTGCTTGAGCCTGATTATGTATATATCACTTCCGTTTGATGATGGAATGCTGCTGTGCACAACCCAACTTTATGGCTAGATGGGTCAGAAAGTACCCAGTTCATGATAAGCAGTTGAGGTTACATGGTTTCTTGTTGACCCGTAATCAAACGTTCAGTTTCCACCAAAGCCCAGTAACAGGCCAAGAGCTGTCTCTCAAAAGGAGAGTAGTTATCTGCAGGAGATGGCAGGGATTTGCCACAAAATCCTAGAGGCCTCTGCTGTGATTCACCTATAGGGGCCTGGCAAAGGCTCCAAACAGCATCCCTATCTGCCACTGCCCAAGCACCATTGGGTCCGTTGGGTCATAGGGCCCAAGTGGCAGATCAGCTTGCACAGCAGCCTGGACTTGTTGCAGAGCCTTCTCCTGTTCTGAACCCGACAAAACTGTTAGCCTTCTGGGTCACTCGATAAATGGGCCAGAGTAACACACCCAAATGAGAAATGTGTTGCCTCCAAAATCTAAATAGGCCCACTAGGCGCTGTGCTCCTTTCTTGGTTGTAGTAGGGACCAAATGGAGCAACTTATCATTTACCTTAGAAGAAATATCTCAACAGGCCCCATATCACTGGACCACTGGAAATTTTACTGAGGTAGAAGTTTCCTGAATTTTATTCTGATTTATTTCCCATCCTCTGGCATGCAAATATCTTACCAATAAGTCCAATGTGTTTGCTACTTCTTGCTCACTGCGTCCAATTAGCATAACATCATCATTGTAATGGACCAGTGTGGTATCTTGCGGAAGTGAAAAGCGATCAAGATCTCTGTTACTAAACTTATGACACAGAGGCAGAGAGTTGACATATCCCTGAGGTATACATAGAACAGTACTACCTATACCTGAGGTAGAACAGTAATGACATACTTCTGACCATGCCAGCTGAAGGCAAATTCCTTTTTGTGGGCCTTATGGAGAAAAACGCATTTGCGAAGTCAATGGCTACATACAAAATACCAGGAGATTTGTTAATTTGCATAAGCAATGAAACTACATTTGGTATAACAGTTGCAATTGGAACCACCACTTGGTTAAGCTTACAATAATCCACTGTTATTGTCCAAGATCCATCTGTCTTCAGAGCAGGCCAAATGGGAGTGTTGAATGGGGATGTGATGAGAATAACCACCTTTGCATCTTTCAAGTCTTTGATGGTGGCATTAATCTCCACAATCCCTGGGGATGTGGTATTATTTTTAATTTGCTGTGTTTCTAGGTATAGGCAGCTCTAATGGCTTCTATTTGGCCTTTCCCCCAGTAATAGCCCTAACCTTACTAGTCAAGGAACCAATGTGAGGGTTCTTCCAGCTGCTAAGTATTTCTATACCAATTATGCATTCTGGCACTGGGGAGATGACCAAAGGATGAGTCCAGGGACCCACTGGAGCCAGAGTAAGTCATACCTGAGCTAAAATTCCATTAATTACCTGACCTACATGAACCCTACTTCAACTGCAGAACCACAATGACACTTTGGGTTCCCTGGAATCAATATCAGATCAGAGCCAGTGTCCAGTAGTCTCTGAAATGTCTGATCATTTCCCTTTCCCCAATGCACAGTTACCCTGGTAAAAGGCCAGAAGTATCCTTATGGAAGGATGGGAGAAAGATTAACAGCATAAATTACCAGTAATGTGGTGGGGTCCTTCTCAAGGTGAACCACCTTCCCCTTCATTTAAGGAGTTTTGATTCTATAAACTGGCTCAAGTCTGAAAATTGACTGACCTGGCATGATTCTCTCTTTTTTTCAATCATTCAAATTAGCATTTTGTCCATTTGACCTGTGAGTTTTCTGCTTATATAAATTAAGTAGGAATGCAGTAGGCTTCCTATCAATTTCACTTCTAGGAACATTGGCAATGCCAGAGCGCTACATGACTCAGGCTATTCTGATTGCCATTTGCCTCTGCTGTCTATTACAGTAGCTACAACCACCTTGCCTTTGATGGTTGAGTGTTGCCACTTGGTCTCTGCCACTTCGGGATCCCATTATTCCCATTGTATTTAAATTTTGTAGTTGAGTGACTGTGGTTCCCACTGTTGGAACTGACATACAAAGGAGAGTAATTACAGAGCCCTTCAAAGATGCAAGTGCTGCCCTCATAAATCTATTTTGAAAGGCATTGATCACCAGTATATCCTCTGGAAACTGTCAGCTGGGATGAGTAGGTCTTAAGTGACTAATCTGCTCCAGAATCCCAAATCTTCCTAAGTCTTTGGATCCCATTCTCTACATTAAATTAAGGGAGATCAGGCACTTTTTGATCCATATTTCAGCTAACTAAGCAAGTAAACTATTAGAACATTTTTTTTAACTCCCCAAGCTGCAACATCAAATGCAGAGTCCCTACTTAGTGGGCCCAAATTAATACAGTCAGCCTGACCCAACTCTATGTTTTTTCCACAACTATCCCATACCCTTAATATTCATTCCCATGCCTTTTCTCCAAATTTTAACTTATACAAATTAGAAAACCCAAGCAGTTATTTTTGTTGCACACCTTCTCATGAGTCATACTCTCAACTTCACCTCCGTGAGCCTGCTGGGACTTTAGTCTACTGATGGGTCTAGAAGAAAACTAGAATTAGGTTGGGGTGGCGCCTGAGGAGAATTAACAATATCTTGCCTGGCAACTACCTCAGGTGAGGCCATTACTGTTGCCTTAGGCAGCGCAGGGTTTATCTCTTCAGACAACGGTAGAAAGGGCTGATGGCAACATGGGTCAGGGAGGGAATGTTGCCATAACTAAGGATGGGGAAGCTGTTTCTTCTGGTGAAAAAGGTTCATTAGAGTTTACAAACTCAGTGTCCCTTGCTTCATCAGGGTCCTACCACACATCCCTATTCCAGGTTTCAGAGTCCCATTCTTTTTCAATCAATGCCCTCACTTTACTCAATTTAACAGTAGACACCTGGCATGGCTGTGAATGCACCTTTCCTTGTAGGTCAGTCACCTGCATGATAAGAGCATGTGTCTGTTTTTCCACAATTTCAGCTCTTTCTCTATAGGAGATAAGACTACTCAGGGCAGTCTTAGCAGATTTGAGGTTTAGTATCTGCTTCTGAAGCTAGGAGTTAGAATCTGAGTTTATCATTTTTTTCATCACATTGTCCACTAAACTTAGGAGCCACTAACCAGATTCATTATGTTCCTTAGTTCTCCACATATTGTCAAGGTTTCAAGTATAGAGTCACTAAACTCCTTGCATTTCACAAGCAGTCGGGAGTATCAAATGCATTTGATCTGCATAACTCTCTAAACAGTTCGAGGACTGTCAGTGTTTTCCATATTATTAGAAGTAAAGTCCTAGCATTTGGAGATCTAATCATATTAAGCATCCAACTCCAAAAACCCCAAAACGAATGAAAGAACTCCATCAATTCTTAATATTCTGTGTCTAGAACCACTATTGGTACAAAAATCTGTATTAGTCAGAGTTCTCTAGAGAGATAGAACTAATAGGATATATATATGAGTTAATAATAAATTCCCCTGTGTGTGTGTGTGTATATATATATATATATATATACACACACATGTATATCGTATTAGTATATATACCTTGTGATTTATATAAGTATATATATATCATAATATATATGTGCCAATATTTTGCTGATATATACACTCCCCTGTGTGTGTGCATATATATATATATATATATATATATATATATCCTATTAGTATATGTATGTATATTTTATTAATGTATATATACTGTAGATATAAGTTGATTACTATATACATATATTAATACTTAATAAACTTTCCTTTTTATTAAGTATTATTGTTTTTTTCTTCACTTTGTCCAGAGAACTTCCACTGTGTGTGTGTGTATAATTTATATATATCTACACATATATGTACATACACAGGGGAGTTTATTAAGTATTTACTCATGCAATCACAAGGTCCCACAATAGGATGTCTGCAAGCTGAGATGCAAGTAGAGCCAGTCTGAGTCACAAAACTGAAGAACTTAGAGTCTGATGTTCAAGGGCAGGAAGCACTCAGTATGGGAGAAAGGCTGGGAGGCTAGGTCAGTCTAATCTTTTCATGTTTTTCTGCCTGCTTTATATTCTAACCTGGCTGGCAGCTGATTATATGGTGCTCACCAAGATTAAGGGTAGGCCTGCCTTTCCCTGCAGATTAACTGACTCAAATGTTAATCTCCTTTGGCAACACCCTTACAGACACACCCAGGATCAATACTTTGCATCCTTCAATCCAATCAAGTTGACACTCAGTGTTAACATCACACTACATCAGTTGTTGCATTTATTCTCTTAAAAGTGTGTAAAGTTTGTCTTTGTTCCATATCATCACAAACATTGGTATTGCCCAGTTTTCATCTTTCTGTCAGTAATAATTTTTATTAAGTTTGATATTAAGTACCTTTTAAAGTTTGCCTATATATTTTCTCCTTTGAAGTGCCAATATTTTGCTGATATTTCTTTTGATTAGTTTGCTTCCCTTTTATTAATTTGTAGAGTTAATTTACATACACTACATATTTTTTCATTTGTTGATTTTAAAAGTAGAAAATATTTTTAAATTGTTTAGTAACAATTTTGATAAGCAAAAATTCTCAATTTTTATAAATTTGAAAGTAATCATTTTCTTAATGCTTAGTAATTTTTATATTTTGTTTATATATATATATATATTTTTTTTACTCTAAGTTTGTGAAGATAGTAATCATTCCTATTCTCTAAAGGTTGATAGGTTGTCTTTTAAATCTCTGCATTTACTCTCTTTGGAATTAAATATGGCATATTGTAGAAAGAAAGATCCCAACTTTCTTGTTTATTTACTACCCAAATATCATAGTATTAATCATGAGAATGTCTGTTCTTTCCTTGTTAATTTTCAAACCTCATTTAAATATTGTCTCTAGAAGTATGTAGGCTTGTTTCTGAGTTATTTATTTGATTCTATCAGTTTCTTTCTCTAGTCTTGCAGTACCCTGAAGTCCTAAATAAATTAGCTTCAGAGACAGTGACATGTGGTGGAGAAAACCCTTTAAACGTTCTCTTCTTCAAGAGTATTATGCTGAGTCTTAGTCTTTCTAATTTTTAAATATACTTAGAACCAGCTTATGTTTTATTTTTTAAATATATTATTATTTTAGAATTTGTTTGAACATATGGAATCATTTGGGAAAGAAATTATGTCTTTATACTATGAAGTATGTTAATCTGTACTTAACACTTTTCAAGCTTTTTAAATAAAAATCTGTCTGTGTTATAACTTTCTTCTTCATGTCTTACATGTTCTTGTTAGATTTATCACCTTGTACTTAATATTTTTGATTGCTTTTAAAAACTTTTTTCTGTTTGTTTTTTGGTTTTTTTTTGTAGATAGAGTTTCACTCTGTTGCTCAGCTGGAGTGCAGTGGCAAAATCTTGGCTCACTGAAATGTCCATCTCCCAGGTTCAAGCAATTCTCCTGCCTCAGCTCCTGAGGAGCTGGGATTACAGGTGTGAACCACCATGCCCCCCGCCAATTTTTATATTTTTATTAAAGACAGGGTTTCACCCTGTTGCCCAAGTTGTTCTCGAACTCCTGATCTCAAATAATCTGCCTGCCTCGGTGTCCCAAATTGCTGGGAATAAAGTCAATATATTATTGAAAAATAAACTTTTCCTTTCTACTTTTTAGAATTAGAAAGTGACAGTTGTTTGTAGATAAAAATATAACGTTTTTTACATCGTCTTTGTATCATCCAGCTATTTGCCGAACTCTTCTTAATTCTTGTATATTTTTCTAGCTCCTATTCTGCGGGTTATCTGTTCACTCTGTTGATTGTTTCCTTTGCTGTGCAAAAGCTTTTTAGCTTGATGTAATCCCATTTGTCTATTTTTGCTTTGGTTTCAGGCTATCTGCTACTTATTGCTGTTAAATTTATTTTTCAGAGAGGATTTTTGTTTTCCCATGTCAAATGTATGTGGTACAATTTTAAATTTAATAAACTGAAGAGTCTTTGACAGACTGGTGATAAGTAAATCACAACTATATTCAATATGCAGCTTAATATTGTACCCGCAGCTGAATGTATCAGTAAAATTTTAGAAATTTCCTATGTTTTATTCTCCCTTAATTTTTTGAAATATTTGAATTGGCAGAGATTTGTTACACATAGCTTAGTAGATCAATGAAAAAACTAAATGTTTTCCTCACTGATATCTCAATGAACAGCAGATATTGTTATTCCTTTCATTCATATAATTTTTCAGAATATTTTTGTTAGTAAGTTTAATATCAATGACTCAAACTCATTTATTCATATTTTATAATCTCTGTGGTTGATTTAAGTTCATATTAAAGGTTATAATATCAAAAAGACTAATTAAATTACCTACATATGATTAAATGATGAAAGATAAAAATAGATTATTTACTTTAGCGTATATATCATATACTTCCTATATATAAAAAGTCAAATAATTAATTGTTAAAAATCCAAGCAGTTAAACCTTAGGTTTCACAAAGATCATCTGACAAATGAACAATGAATGCAGTAGAATAAATGAAACTATTTTTGTCATAGATGTTTAAGGAAGTTCAAAAGAGCTAGAGAAATCAGTTTTAATCTGCAGTACATCAATCCTCATTGTAAAATATGGAACACAGGCTAAAATTAATTTCAATAATTATTCAAACAGATATATAAAGCATACTATTATGAGTTTTATAAATAAAATGAATATATCACATGCAAAGAATAAGAGAGAACAAAACCAACATGAAAAGATTGATTCATTTATTTATTTTCTGAGAATTGATGTTCCATCAATACAGCAAAGTAACAGAGATGAGGAAGTTTAAAATCTGGAATGGTACAAGGAAAAGGTCTGCCTAACTGAAATCATTGGAAATCAGTAAACCAGAAAGGACAAACTTTTGGGAAAATAGCCTTAATATGATCATCCCTCAAGCATTACTTCAACATATAGTATAATGCTTTCAACTGACATTATCTGCATTGTTGTGACTTTTTAAAAAACATGAATTCAAAGAATTATGGATCAAATCATGCACTTAAAAATAACTTAATATATATATATTAAAATTAGCTAGGCATCGTAGCTCATGCCTGTAATCCCAGCCCTGTGGGAGGCCGAGGCAAGCAGATCACAAGGTCAGGAGATCGAGATCATCCTGGCCAACATGGTGAAAAGCCGACTCTACTATAAATACAAAAATTAGCTGGACATGGTGGCACATGCTTGAATCCCAGCTACTCAGAAGACTGAGGCAGGAGAATCACTTGAATCTAGGAGGCAGAGGTTGCAGCAATCTGAGATTGCACCACTGCACTGCAGCCTGGTGACAGGGTGAGATACCATCACAAAAAACAAGAAAAAAATACTAAAATTAGGTATGTTTGTTATAGAGTGTGCTTAAATTATTGATGAGCCACTGTAAGAAATTTGGCACTCCCAAATAACAGCAAATGGGTACCTTGCCCAAGAGATAATACTTTGTGTTCCCTAAAGTTGTGAACACTTTGGAAAGTACTAGCCAGACCAGAAATGTATTGATGAAAAAAACCACTAAAAATAGTTAAATTGTAAAGCTAATGATGTAGTGTCCTATGTAACTTTAGGTATAACCAATTAGAATAGGGCTGAGGCAACTGTGAATTTTAAAATGTGAGGTTTATTTAAAGTACTCAGGCTTCCAGTTAGGATATGAGCCAACCTTCTGAATCTTTCTCTGTGCACTGAACTGACTTGAGGCCTATCACATGAACCATATGGTGGCTACACCTTTTTGTGCTGACTTTGGGGAAATGGTAGAGCAAACGCCCTGTAAGTGCATCAGCTGGTAATGAATGGTGGTGTAGACGTGGAGAAAAAAATTTCTACCCGCTTTCGCCTCTTGATTACTCACAGTTGCCACTTAGCTTGCTGATGGTAAAATAATGATAGCCATTAAAAGTGGGAGGGACAGTGGAGGAGGGAGCGGGGGAGGGATGGCATGGGGAGAAATGCCAAATATGGGTGAGGGGGCAGAAGGCAGCAAAACACACTGCCACGTGTGTACCTATGCAACTATCTTGCATGTTCTGCACATGTACCCCAAAACCTAAAATGCAATAAAAATTTTTTAAAATAATAATAATAATAATTAAAAAAAAAAGTGAGTTGTGTTGTGTCTTACGATTGACAATTCTTCAACAACATGAATCCAGGTCATTTTTTTGACCTTGAAATATAATGCCTCAGAAAAACACTCAAATTTCAAAATATAAGTAAATGTGTCCAATTTAATTTATAACTTAATAATCTACTAATGTGATTCAAACCTTATAAAATCAATCAAGCACCATTCCAGAAATTCTGAAAACCAAGTAAAATTCTAGATGAATCACAAAATTAATTACATTAATTGATTCTAATATTTAAAATTTATTAATGTTCTCAAAAGAAAATATAGAAAAATTAACTTTTTTCTTTGGAAAGAGATGAATATGTGATACAACAATGACATGTAGAGATTTCAGAAAAGGATCCCAGGTGCCCCCTACCTTTTTTGGAGCTATGTACATTCAAGGTCATTGACTAATGAATTACATGCAAAATATGCATCCTTCTAAGTAAACCAGCTGACAAAGATATTACTGCATTCAAGTTTTTATAATCATTATACAATTAAGGCCCCAATGTATGTTCAAATGAGCACATCTCAACTTTGTTTTAACCTATGATCCATTTTGGTAAACATCAAACTCTTATATTCTCCATTAATGTCATTTGAGTTTCAAAGTAAATTAGGTATTGTCACCAAGAGCCTGTCAAATCAATGATAATATTAGTAAAAAATATTATAATGTGAAAAATAAGATCATTCTGTGCTTAAGGTCTGCTTGTTTGGCACAAGGTTCACTGTCCTAGGAAGTGGAGAAGTTTAAGCACAATATAGGTCACTTTCAATGTCAAGTCTGTTTTATTATTTAGTTTCCAAGTTACATTTTTGTCATGAAATCTGTTTGATGTTTTACTTGTATACTGATTAACAAAAGATATTAGTCCTGAGATTCACTTTTTTAATTCTGTCCTTGGCAGTTGCTCCTCTTTCTTTGTCTATGAAAAAATAAAACTACTCATAAATGGTTCCCTCTGTTGTTTCAAGACAATATCAGTACTCGGCACTGGTACACTGTATCTGTTCTTATATGCTAATTAGTTATAGCCATAATAAACAGATTAAAGAACAAGTTCTATTTAATTATAAGAGAGAAGGCTTCTCATACATACCCAAAAATCAAATGTCTAGAAGTAATATATTGTGCATGATATGCCAAATAAGCTGATGAGAATTAACTTTACAGAGGCTTTAGAATTTAAAACAAAACAAAAGAATGATTTAAAAAAATGAAGGAAGGAAAGCAGAAAGGAAGAAAGGATTCTCATATTTTTATAAAAATAATTTACCTATCAAAGAATGCCCAAACCTGAGCTGTTGAAAGTTAGTGAAATGAAAATTAAGTTTGTTTTCTTCGAATCTTTTTTAAAATCATTGTTTAAATTTGTTTTTGTACTTACTTTAAATTTACCAAAACAACAATAGATTTTGCAGGAGATTTCATTAAAGGAACAAACAGTACATTTTTACACTACTTAAAGTTCCTCACTGTCAAAAAATTTGTTATTATTAGAGAGGCAACTCTATGTGCTAATAAGTGTATAATATTGAGAAAATAAAAATTCTTCAAAGATAGCATTTATGTAAGAAAACCCTATTGATATCACAATGATAACTCTTTTAGATCACTATGTGGTGACAAAAGAGTGACTGCCTTTTCCCTGTTATTCCATACCCCAGTTTAACTTTTTTATATCTACCAAGGTTAAATGTGCACGAGGCCTGAATTTTTGCAGTTTGCCAGAGACAGGAAACACAGATGTAAGCAGATGTAAAGGACACTGAAGCTGTGTGCATAGGCTCTGAGGAAAACCTAGCTTATACACATTCATGTGGTTTGATTCTATTTTGTTTATTAAAATCCTTGATTTATTTAAGGCTCAAACTGAAGGAAATGGGCCTGCTTTTATATCTAAGAGTGCTGACATGTTTACAATATTTTTTGCTCAAAAGTAAGAAAATATTTTAGTAAACTTCAGAGCTAAGATTATGCTATTATTCGTTAGCACTAGAACATGAAGTAATATTTAGTGTATCTTCAACCACAGAGTGGAGATAAACTAACATTGGGGTCCTCTCTTTATGTAAATATATTTAAATAAAATAACATCATAAAGTGTTTTTGATACTAAATAAATATTTTAATTCTCACAGTAGCTTTATAAAATAATCCATTGTCTCTCTGTATCTGGAGAAGTCTTGGTGAGGATAATATAAGATTGGAATCAGAAACCAGGAGGGAAAACCTTATTGAAACATACTGGCATGTCATTCTAGGTATACCATTTAATTTTTAAGTATTCATTCTCATCTATCAAATAAAGAGATTGGTGCTTAATTTATAGGCATATTTTGAGAAGTGGAAAAAACTTGTGAAACTCCTTCATACATTGATGAGTTCGTATTAATTTTTTAGGGCAAATTAATGTCCCTAGCACATTTCCAATAGTAAATTTCAACTGAGTATCACTTCTTGTATTTTTAACTTATATTCATTAACTAACTTTTCAAAAGTTTGACTCTCTGTTCTCACCTACAGTATTATTTCTTTTACATAGCTTATAGAAGTTAACATTACCACAATCTACTTTTTAAAAATTTCCATCATTAAAAAGAATATCTTCCACTGTCTTACCTGACTATTCTTCCTTTATCTTTTGACTCTAGTAATAGGGAATTTTTTGAAATCCTCTACATTCATGTTATTTCCAACTGCTTTAATTTCATTCATACTCTCCTACCTGTGCATCACTATAGTACTTTAAATTACTTTGCAAAATACTGTCTTAGCATATCTTTATTCCAATTATCTCTTTACATGTTTGTTTCCTTATGTAGATATTAGTTCTCAATAGTGTGAAGAATATGGCTCATTAAGTTTTGCATCTCCAGTGTTTAAAACATTGCTTGATACATAGTAGTTATTCAATAAATATATGTTGAACTAAAGTTCTTGAGACTATTTCTAACAGATATATAAAAATTAAAGACAATGTCTAGTTTATGAAAATGTAGAAGAGTTTAATTTTGAATTCTCCTTTAATTTAATCTGATATTTAAATTAAAATACATTTCAAAAAGTCAAAATTTAAGTTTCTGCCATAATAATATGTTTTGAATACATAGAAAGTACAGAAAATAAATGAAATGAACATACCTTGGGCAAAATAACAAATTTTTTTTTTCAGAATTCAAAGTTACTGTTTATTTTTCTAATTATTATGAAACACCATGTGCTTATAGAGTCTAACTGCAACACTTATAACAGATAGATGATTATGTAAAAATTGCAAACTAGCTGAATTATTTATTAAACAAGGACAAAGGTTTTGGCAGTTCCATGGTATGTTGTTTTTATTTTGCTGAACAAGATCAATTAATAAAATGAGTAGAATTAATTTACAGTAACCACATAATATGTTAAATACTATGTTGTATTGGTTAAATGTCACGTAGAATGAACTTTATTGTATTGGATAATTTAATTTCTTAAATTAACTTTTCTTCAAACACTATCTTATTACTTCCTGATTTCCCCTAGCATCCAACATGAGAAAGAAAATCTATTTCTTAAATTTATAAGTACAGAATTAAAGCATATTTAATGAGCTGATAAACACATCCGACACGGATCTCTTATACAATTAAACTTCAATAAAGTTTTGTAACTGATATTTGATATTTAGGTTTTCAATTTTCATTTGCCCAGTTTAAACATACATGACAGCCTTTTTCAAAACAATTTAAATTGTGCTTTTGGAAATTTTTTTAATCTTAATTTTATTTTGAAATGAAAAGACAAGAAAGAAGGTGTCTCTCTCTCTCTCTCTCTCTCTCTCTCTCTCTCTCTATATATATATATATATATATATATATCTTAAAAGTTCTTATTTTCATTCTAATCGAATGTTTAAGAATGATAAAACATTTATTTGTATATTGATGATGATCTTATTTCTATTTTTACTAGCAAGAAAAAAATGAAACTGAATTGAATATCCTACAAGACTTAATGATATTAAAGAACATATATGATAGAATATATTACAATGAAAAATATGTATATATAATGAATATATAAAAGGCAAAACAAAATTTCTGTAGTGCTGTATATCAGAACATTTAAATGTTTGGACTAAGCAGATATTGAGAAAGTGGAAGGCTATTAGGAAATGTATTAGCAATAAGACATAATGAATCTCTTTTCTCTTAGACTCTCATTTTATCTACCCTTTTCTATATCTACACAGATATATGAAAGAGAAAAAGAGACAGAGAGTGAGGATAAATATAATTACATGTTTGACTATATATCCAAAAGCTCAAAATGAAGAAAAATGGTAGACAAATTTGCAAATTATGATCAACTAAGTTATTAGTTACTGTTGCTCTTACTGTTTGTGCTGTAGCTTTCTCATTATAAATAAATTACTGAGATTAGACTGGACTGAAAAAATTTGAAAAGCAATATTACCTTAAATAAATTGTGTGTAAAGTTTAAAACAAGAATTATTCTTACCAAAACAAAAATCATGACAAATTTTAATATACTGTACACACAAAGTCAAAGTACTTTGTATCATTAATTTTCTAAAAGTAAGACATAATTTTTAGGTATATTCCAACTTGTCAGACATTCTCAAGAAATGCAGCATTATTACAATCAAATCCTTAATTTAAATAAAGTCATCTTTCTCAACTACAGATTTACGTAAAACATCAGTTTTTTGTATTCACTATGCACATGAAATTGAGAATATTTTATAAAATTTGCTTTAGCTCATTCTTACAGAGAAAGTATACTTATTTTGTTTATAAATATCTGTACTCCATGAAACAAAGTATAAAACATATTATATTTACATAATTTTCTGGAAACATACTAAGTATAAAAAGAGGTTTTTTAAATTTTAATTATTAAGGCCAAGTTGTAAATACTTGCAGTGAATACTATACTGAGATACTTGTAGATTTAAACAAATGAAATATAATAAAGTATTAAAATTGAAGCATTGTAAATACAAATAATGCAAAGTTGCACACTATAAGTTTTAAAATTATCAATAGTACAGACACATTATTTGTTAAAATCAGAAATTTGAGCATATGAAAATGAACTTACAGAGTGAATTCTGATGAATACAATAAATGTCATAAAGGAATTAGAAAGTGAAAACCTCAAACAGTACTTTATATTGTCCTTAAATCTTCTATTATAGAAATGGATAACTGTTATGATTATAATTGTTACTTCTATTACAATTGTTATTTATTTATTTATTTATTTAGAAACAGAGTCTCACTATATTATCCAGGCTGAAGTGCAGTGGCAGAATCTTGGCTAGCTTCATATCCTAAGTTCAATTGATTATTGTGCCTTAGCCTCCTGAGTAGCTGGGATTACAGGTGCACACCAGCACGCCCAGCTAATTATTGTATTTTTAGCAGAAATAAGGCTTCAACCCATTGGCCAGGCTGGTCTCAAGCTCCCCACCTCAAGTGATACACCTCCCAAAGTGCTGGGTTTATAGGTGTGAGCCACCACACCAGACCTGCAATTATTATTTAATGTGAGATTTAAATAAGTGTTTAGAAAAGTATACATTGGAAATTTGTTAATTTTTTAAGTTTTTTTTAGAATCCTTGAAAGTGTTTAAATACTGTTTATTCAACCTTTAGAAATTATAATAATATAAAAGAAAACAGCTTTTATTATGCCACTTAATAAATTTATTCTACTTAAAAGGAAGATTCTTAATACTTCATTCTGATATCTACATATATCATGTAGAAGATAAAAGCCTATAAGTATGGTAGATATTTATGTATTTGTTTTCAACCACAGTCAATTAGAAATGTTAAAATTCACATTTGACACTTTCTTTCATTGGTTTGCATCAACAATGGGGTAAAATCTCTTTTAATCACACTTAGAACTACCATTTTTCTCTTTCTTACTCAAGAAGGTATATGTAAAATCAAATGAATAAGACCAACTTAATGACAGGGAAAATGCTTTCTCCTAATTTGTTTTATACAATAAACTTTGTTATTTTATCTTGTTTTAAAAGTAAGTCCATATGGTATAAGCCATAATTGATTTAGACATATTAATGAGTGGTGCTCCATTGTCTTAATACAATGTCTTAAGACTGTTGTGCAATAGATCTGATACAGTAGACAGTAGAATGTTACACATTATGGCATGGGTGACTTTTTTCCCTCAATTTCTCTCATTTAAAACAAAGGATATTTAAAGTATAGAGACTGTCTTCTGAAGTTTAAATACTGAATTTGTGTCTAAGCTAAGCAATTATAATTATTATTCCTTATTATTAATATTGTGATTTCTTGATAATAGTTTTATTAAGTTTTAATATTGTTAGATATTGCCATATCCTTAAAGCACTGTTATAAAAATTTTATAAATGATTATTTAGTCATAATAGTAATGCTAAAAGTTATATAATTTGCTCAAGAAATCTATCTAAACACTGGCAGAGCCAAGATTTAAACCCAGGCAGTTTCACTCCATAGCTACTGTTTTTAACCACTAAATGCTATCAAATAATAAGCAGTTATTTTGTGTTGCATGCTATAGACTCTTAGGAATGTATAAAAAAATTTAACAATTTTTTGAAGTTCATAAAAAAATTTAACAATTGTTGAACTCTTACCAAAATTCTCAATTAGTATGTTATTTGGTCCTTACAGTTGCCCTAAAAAGCACCTTCTATAATTAGGCTCATCTTTGCCGATACAAAAATAATTGAAAAATAGAGATGTTACAGAAGTTGGCCAGTGTTAGGAAGTTGCCTAAGATAAAAAAAGCTAGTAAAAGGCAAACTTGCCTTTGAATCCTGGCCTATAATTCCAGAATACATGTTCATATTCATTGTTAGTCTGCTGTATAACCAGGAGAGTTGACATGGCACAAGTGGTGCCTTTTAAGTTAATTATGTTTATTATTATGAGGAAGCATAAGATTAGGTATGCATTTATGATCAGCAATATATTTGTTATTTTAAATTAATGTTAATGAACTGATAGGTAGTTGAGTTTATCTGTATGTTGGTAATTGTACTTGTTTATGTAACACAAAGCACTAAAGTCAGAGTAGAGAACTGAGAGTAGAGAACTGCATGCTCTGTTGGAACAAGTATACAAATGTTCCTGCGCAATTCACTCCAGGACTAGCAGCTGGTTGTTTTGCCTTCATTTTTAAAAGATCTGTTCATTTCCTTCAATGATATCCTATTGCTCCTAATCAAACATTTCCTCAGACATCACTCACAATATGGGTTTCTCTAAATAAATATGAGTCTCTCATTGATTAGTATTATATGAAATGTATATTTTTTAAAATACCTAATTTACACAGATTTTAACTATGTACATCTCTCATGTGATTTTAATCAGTTTTATGTTTTGCTATCATAGATGATGTTATTAAATATTCTCTTAAGAGGATAATTATAATTTTCCTCAAATAATTTCAGAAAAATTGCTCCCAATCTATATCCTATTTACAATGTGTATGTATCATATAATTTAAAAAAGTATTTGTACATATATTTTTTGCAAAGAACTAAAGGTAAGAATTAAAGCATGAACATTGCTTCTCTATGAGAGCTATGCCATTTGACAACTCTTTCTTCTTTAATTTTTCTTTCCAATAGTAGAAAAAAGTGTTTAAACTTCAAGGAAAAGGAAGCTTCTACTTGCATGATGGTTTCTTTCTATTTAAAGATACTCAGTTATTTTCACCCAGAGCTTTCACGGCATTTTCACACTATCTCATCAGCTAGTCAATAAGGAATTATGCACAGAGCTATAATTCTTTTTTTTTAACTTTTGCATGTTTTTTTCTAAATTGAGCCATGATTCACACTTTTGTAATGTAGGCCTTGATTTATAAACTCAAACCCAGATGTTTGATATTTCTCCATATAGTTTTGGTAAGCATTGCGTCTCTTTTAAACTTCAGATCAGGAGTGTAGAATCCATGGAAACTTAGATCTAAGTCATATCTTGAATATTAACATGACTCATATGGAATGACAAAATTATTTTATTTCATATGTTGCTTAACCAAAATATGAAAAGCTTTATTATTTTGATATAGTACTTTTCATAATGGCTATCCTAATTGTAATCTGTGGAAGTTTTGTAAAGTAACATACTTATTTTTAAAGAATTACTCTTCCCTTAATGAATGGACAAATTTAGCTATTAAGAGCACTAATATAGTTAATTTTATAATTCTGAATGAATGTACACACTATATTCACATCTCAAAAAGCTACAAAAAGAAAATTGACCAAACAAAATCATAAAGGATAAAAAGTAAAACAGAAGACCCCAGTGAAAAAGTAACAAAATGCAATAAAGAAAATGACAGTGCTAATGTTTATCAAATTAATAAACTCTATAAAATCTAATAAAAAAGAAAGAGCCCAAGTAGGTATCACCAAAAATCCCAGAATGGGAAAAAAATTAATTTATTTCTCAGATTTTTTTTCTGCAAATAATTTGTCTGTGTAGAGTAATTCCTCAAAAACCCTAAATCTTATGGAAAATGAATAGGAAATTTGACATTATATATTTTATAAAAATGAATTTATTATTTAAAAAACAATTCAAAAATTCCAGGTCCAAAGGGTTTCTAGTAGATATCTTCTATAGATATATTTTTAAAATAACATCAATCTTATAAATTATTAATTTTTAAAAAGTATATGAAATAATACATGATGATAAAAAGAGGCTTATTACATAAATAAACTGTTAATCAATTATTTTAAAATTTGTTATATAATTTACAACATTAAAAGGAAAAAGAAGAAACATCATATGATCAACAAGACAGAAAAACTTTACGAACATATCACCACCTATTATAGGTTGAGGAAGACATAGCAATACGAGGAACTTACATTACCTGATAAAGTGTATGAAGAGCATTGAGGTGCTGACAACACTGTTTCTGAGACCAGGGATGACCACTCTTAATACATCCATTGTATGATAACAGAGATCCTAGAGATTGCAATAAAGTAATGTAATAAAAAGTAAAATCAAAAAATCAGAAATAAGGCAATTTTTTTATTCTTCTAGAAATATTTATCATTTGGAATTTCACATATCCATTTACCTACACATTTCTCCAAAGCTATTCACTCTTTTCCAGGAATAATCGTAATAACTATTTCAAGCATATTAATAAAATGTTTTAGACTTATTTAGTTTGTTAAGCATATCCACAGTAGCATAATTTTTATGGAACTTCTTTGAGCTATGTTTTTTTTCTTTGTTAGTTAAGTGTTCTTGACAAAGCTGAAATTACAGTAGTTGATGAGTAGGTACTTTCAGTGACAGGGTTTTGTCTTTAAATGTATACTTTTGATATCAGACAGAAAAAAATACTTGAACACTCTCCAAATATATTTATGAAGTTTTTTTTTCACTTGACAATATTATAGACAGGCTTAAAATGCTTTAAGGGGATGTATTTCTTAATCTTGTTTAGGTTTGTTTTGTAGAGAGGGTTCAGGTTAAGACAAACTTGTTTTATATACTAGCTGTTTCAAACATTTCATCTAAAGCATTCTGGTGTATTTTTCTAATGGAAAGATATAAGGTACTTCTTTGCCATTATTGTCTTCATATTTCTATATCAAATAAAAGACTCAATGTTGAAAAAGCAGTCAAGTCTGATTAATACTGCATTTCCTAAATATTGAAGATACTTTAGGTCATGGACAAGAATCTGGAATTCATCTTTAGTATTGAAGATGAATAAGATCTTTGAATGTGTAATCTGTGAGGAGAAATAGATCATATTTTTAATTCAGTGATATTGGTTTCATTATGACCTGGGATTTTAAAAAAATTATGTCTGGCTATATTCTAGTCAATGTTGAGTAAATTATCTACATGAAGATTCAGTACTGAAAAAAAATGACTAAATAACATCTAAGATACCTTTTAGTTCTAAGATCCCTTATTCTGGGGCTGAGTAAACTCTTTCTGTGATTGTTTCAGCTTTCTTAGGAACATCAATATCTCCCACTCCACTAATTGAATGCCTGCAAAGTTGGTTTAAAGCAACTGAAAAAATAATATACCAGTTATACCTTGGCTCAGTGATTTCCACTGTTCAAATTATACAAGAGGCTTGGAAATAAAGTAATGTTTCTTTGTGTGCCAGTTGATTGACTATTGCTATGGTCAGAAAGATCTAAACATGTGATGAATTGGAAATTTTTATCATAACATTTGGATATAGACTTACTACAGATGGAATATGACTTCAAATGATATGAACTAGCATCATAAAACACAATATTTAAAATAGAGACTAGCATTTGGCAAAAATGGAAGCTGGCCTTTGGAGATCATTAAGGTTTATGTGCTTAGATCTTAACAGTCTTTTGGAAGCATATACATGCTTTTTTTTACTATGTTCCTAGCAAAGAATATACTTGACTATTTTATATAGTGCTGGTAAAGCTAATAGTACCTTAATTTGAATAACCCCCCTTGGTTAGAGGTTATTAAAAGTAAATAAAGACAACACAGTTATGCTCAAGCAGTAATCAGTTTTTCTTCCAGCAGTTATGTGACTGTCTCAAGATATTTTTGTTCTTCAACAAAATATGTTACTGGAAACTATTGAGTAGATGCTAACAATTCATAGGAGTATCCCTCACAACACAGAATGATCCTGCCACAAAAGTCAATGATTGAGAGTCTAAAAGATCCTAAAGTGGCAAATGAAAGAAAAACATAGCTTGTTACTTTGTTTCGTTTACTATCCTAAAGTTTTAAGAGAACTGTTAATTAATATTGAAAGGATGTAAAGTAAGCATGGAAAAGAGGAGTTTAGCACAAATCAATTATAGAAAATTTTATATGGGTACAGTATTTTTATACACATTAATAGATAACATAGAAGGAAAAGTTAGCAGAAATGAGCTTTGCATAGAGAAAGGAGGATGGCTAGATATAATTTATCAAAGAAGCAATAAAGTTCTACAAATATAAATGGGTTAGGAAATGGCTGATGACTGTTTGCCATTATGTTAAAATTCAGTTGATAATCTTCCTCTTCTTCTACTACGTGTAATAGTAAATCTGCATGCTTGTCAGCAAATCCACATTTGTCTCTGGAATATCTCATTCTCAAGTATTCTAAGTTTAGGGGTTTTGTTTTTGATTTTTGTTTGTTTTTGTTTTAGTTATCAGCATTTAGTCCCATACATACTAAACTGATGTATTAGAAAGCAAATCTCTTTTCCTCTACATCTCTGCAAATTTTCTGATGCAGTGTCAAGAAAGAAGATCCACTTTTCTATATCTATGTTCTGTCTTTCCTAAATAAGTTAGGAACAAGTTGTTTTAAAAACTGAGTATTACTTGAACATGTAAAAATCCCATACACTGAGCTGGGCCCAGTAGCTCATGCCTGTAATCCCAGCACTTTGGGAGGCCGAGGCAGGTGGATCACCTGAGACCAGGAGTTCAAGACCAGCCTGGCCAACATGGTGAAACCCTGTCTCTACTAAAAATACAAAAAGATTAGCTGAGCATGGTGGCAGGCACCTGTAATCCCAGCTACTCAGGAGGCTGAGGCAGGAGAATCACTTGAACCGTGGAGGCAGAGGTTGCAGTGAGCTGAGATTGTGGACCATTGCACTCCAGCCTAGGCAATAAGAGTGAAACTCAGACTCAAAAAAAAATCCATATATTATCCATTGAATTTCTTTACCAGAAAAAAAAATTGAAATAGATATAATATGACATGATTCCCCAGTGGTTTCTCAATAATTTTATTTTTAGATGCTGTCAAAAATCAAAATTATGAAAAACTACAAATGTTCAAATAAATATTCTAATTTCTAAAGGAAATTACCATAATATCTTTTTAAACAAAATTAGTAGGATTCTTGGGATATCAAGCAAAATATAGGCTGGGTAACACATAAGATCAGAAATATTTTTAAAATTAAATTATTCTCAGGAATAATGTAAAAGATAAGTCATGCAATAGTTACTAAGTTAGGCTGAGAGTAGCCACTATAGAAAAATTTAGACAGGAAGAAGTCAATGGCTTTCAGTGTAATAAGGAATAAGGAAAGCTAAGAACCTGGAATAAACCAATACAAAATAAGAAAAAGAAGTATGGCTACATAGCGTAATGTTTCAATTATAATTATGTTTAGTGACATCATTTCTGAGGAAAAAATATGAATCATGATCATAGAATCAGTGACTGAGGACAAGTGAAAAAGAGTGACTGGAATATATGACATCAAAAGCCTTGGTGCAAAAACCAAGAGGCCAGAATATGCAATAATTCTCTGTCACTATCAAATGTACCAGTGACGTCATCAGAATCTGATGCGTCATGCATACACCCAAACCATCATGGTATCAAAGTATGGTTTGTTGACTAATCCAATGTTAATAAAGGGCTCAAAAACTATTACAATAATTTTGAATAATGCCTTCCTTATTTGCTTAACTTCCTGTGGTGCAATTTCCATTTGACATCGTAAGGCTAAGCCTAGAAGGATATTTTTCAGTCTGTTTGGGCTACTATGACAAAATGCCTTACATGAGGTATTTTATAAATAACAGAAATTTATTGCTCACAGTTCTAGAGACTAGGAAGTTCAAGATAAAAATGCCAGCAAATTTGGTGTCTGGTGACAGCTCACTCTTGATTTCATAAATTGTACCATGAGGATGCATCCTCAGATGGCAGAAAAAGGCAAGGAAGTTCCCTAGAGCCTCATTTCTAAGGGCACAAATCCCATTTATGAGGGTGGAACCCTCAAAACTTAATCATTCTTCAAAGGGTCCACCCTTTAATACCATGATATTGTATATTAGATTCTAACATGTAAATTTGGGGGTGGGAGGCACAGACATTCGGACCATGACCATTGCAACCATGAGTTAATTGCTTAGGCAAGTTTCAGTTTAGCTAACACTCCTTTTTTACACGATGGATATAACTGCAGAAACTGGAATAAGCATTTTTTATGGTTCTTAATAATTGGTCACAGTATTTTTTTTATAATTTTTCCATCTCCACATAGATTTTATTGGATAAATTGTGGGGGTTGCCTCAAAATTACATATTACATCAAAATGGAAAGCATTAACTTTTACATATGAGGTTTCTTGATAATGGAGAACGTGGCTTAAATTTCTTTTTATCCAGCATCACATCTGAAGAAGAATGGTGAAACTTGACATTTAATACATGTTTTGCGAGGCAGGAAAATTCTGACCACAGCTAATTCATGGGTGACGAAAATCACTGGAATAGAAAACAGGTGCAGCATCACACTAAATACACTTAAGGAGATTATTTCATCTGATTATAATCATGATGGCTATGCTTTGTTATATCTGTATGATTTCAGTAAATGGAATTGATCACCATATGGCGGAGTTTGACATTCTGACTATAAAAGAACACTCACTCACACACATACACGCACAGGCACACACAGTCATATTGTGATTGTGGTGTCTTTGTTTAATACACAAGTGATCTTCTAAAAGATCTACATTTGTAGCTATGTAAATATAGTTCAGTGCACATGAAATTTTGAAATTGCAAACTACTTTAAGAAAAAAGATATTCTATCTTTGCACATTACAAAAAAATTTACCACTGAGTGCATCTAAATAGAGACATACCTTATTATATTTCATTGTTTTATGGACCATTAACAACTTGTCCAAAGGGAGTAACGTACACAGTCATCAGCAATTGAAGATTACAGTGAACAAAAATAAACTTTATCCAAGATTTATAGGGTGTTTCAATTAGAGAAATTTTACTTGCAGGTATTTCACTTATAAGAATTTCATATACACATATATATTTGTGTGTGTTTTTGTATAAATTTAACAACATAAATTAAGTATGTTGTTTTTTTCTGGAAGACTTAAGGCCTTAATATTGAGATTAAAAGGAAGAAAATTTTTTGTGCACATTGTCATTTATTCAATAATCTGAAATAGTCATCTGTTACCTGGCATTTTAACATCTGAAAAGTTTGATCTATTCTTCAAAGACAGTGAGGTCCTGTTTGGTAAGAGTATAAACATTTTCTATATTATTCATTATTGTAACACTTTAAAATCAAATTAAATTATTTCCATTTTTTTCTTAAAATTATATATTCTATCTAACCATTATAAAAAATCTAATATATCTTCATATTCTGAAATTAAAATTCATGCAAATTAGGTAAAAACTTAATTAAAAGTTTGGAAAAAACATTTTTTAAAAGATTTTTTTTTGTATGAGTAGTTTGAAGACTCCAATAATTTATCCAATCATGAATTATCTTCTTAGTTTAAACCGTATTGTTAAACTCTGTTTTTATTGCATATTTTAATAAAATATTGTTTTAGATTAACTTTTATATTGTTAAAAAGGCAAACATATTTTACATTTGGTATGCATCCTAGTGAGTAATCCCAAGGATTAAACGAAGACCATATTTAATATTACAGCAATGAAGTTTAAAGGAAGAAAAACACATTAAACCCACAGAATACCAACTTTGTTCAGGTGCCCTCTTCTACCTCAATCATAGAGATAGGTCACTTCTTCCACACACCTTCCCCTCATATAATATGCCCAGCATTTGGAGCTTAAGACAAGTAAGGCAAGATCGTTGAGATCAGTTTCTTTCTCAAAGAGATTAATACTCTCAATGTCCTCCACAGCCTGTCTTATCTTTGAATGTCCTTTCTCAAAAGGACGTTCTGAACCAGGTTTTAGAAAAGACTGAAATAGATATGCTTGCATCATTTAACCATAAACTGCAAATACAAAACAAACTCAATGGAGTAGCTGATAGAACCTATTTGCTTATAATATCCAGGTTCATAGAGGCTTCTCCTTGATCCCAAAGCTCTGGGAAGGCCTGCTGTGTGATATTCAGTACTGGTCAAAAAAATAATCTAATCCAGATACTATATCCAGGCATGGAACTTTCCTGATTCGTCCTTTCTGACACATTTTAATAGAGATTACTTCTTGGCCAAAGAAAAAGCAAAGCACATATTTTCTTATCACTTATGATATAGTAGCCAACAAGAATAAAGGAACATTCAATTTCTCAATGAACTTGGAGTTTAACATCTCCCAGTTTGGAGCCAGATAATGTAAACCTGAGAAAATGACAAGGAATTTATATGGGAAAAATATATTAATTATATTGATTTCATCCTCTGAGGCACATGGAAGGCTCCAGAAGGCATCACTTGAAAGTTATTAAGTTTGAAGTCCTGGAGCCACCACTGTCAATTACCTACCCAGAAAGGATGAGCCGCCAAACAGGTATTGCCCTGTTCTACCCTGGCGAGGGAAAGGAGTGAAACAGAATGAACCTAGGTATGTTAGTGTGGCATGATATGCCTCAACCATCAGAGGTCAGGGAGTGTTATGAGGTTAGCAGATCAGTGTCCCAAACACCTTTCATCTCTGACAACACTGCAGTTAGTGAAGCAGGTGAGTAGTAGTGAAGCAGCTATTTCTAGCAGCCTTCTAAACTATTAGCTTTCAAGCAAAACTGCATAGCCCTAAATTCTACTCACAACTTTAAAGTGATTCTGAGAAAGATAGTCAAGACATATTTATAGCAAAAGTAAACATTTTAATATTTAAGTTTGCTACTATTAGCCCACTATTTTCTCTGTCACTCCTCTAGTTAAAAATTATTATTCTTATTTTATAAATGTGGAAATGGGGCTTGGAATGTTTAAAGGTACAACTCAGGCCATATAACTAATCAGTAATATTCTATGAGATCAAGTAGGATCTATTTGCCTCCAACCGCCGTACAAAACTTATTCACTTTGTTAAGTATAAAGTCTTATTGCATAAAGACACATGGCAGTGGAAGAAGAAATTCAGCATAGATGGTGGATATAGGGTCTGGAAGCTTCCCTTAGTTTTAGTACTGGCAGTTGTGATTTAATTCCTATTCTCAGAACATTTAGAAGACAAGAGAGACAAACGAAACCCTTCTATTTCTCCAGTTGCAACTAAGTTCTATTTCTTCCTCTTTTTCAAATCCTCGTCCTTCATTCCAATGTCTTATCACAAACATCCTAGTTTTTATTTAGAAAATTTGAAAAACCTGAACAGGCTTACTCTTAGACCTGTATTTAGACATGCCATGATCTTTGTGTCATGGTGATTTTCACTTAAGGAAAACACATGTGTAGCAAGCCACTCTCACTTAAGAAAAAATGTATTATGTTTAATTGTAAATAATTAAGTAGAGATAAAAAGTAAACACCATTGAGATTGGCTTAATAACCCTCACCATTACTAACTAGTATACTTGAACTTACACTCACATTGATTAACCTGAAGGCAGTCTGCTTTCTTTTATAGGTTAACTAAATGCCAAACAATTCTTTGAGAATGGAAATTAGAATGTCTGGGTAGACTGATACGTAAAAATGTTGATGAGATTAATTCCTAAGGACCAACATTTTCTAAATGTCATTTGCCAAAGTCATGAAAAACAAAGAGTGGTATGAAATAAAAATATACAATTTCAGAAACAATTTTGGTAGATATGAAAGGAAGGTCTTAAATTATGTTCAAAATCATGTCAAGTCATCTTTGTTTTTAACATAGTTAATCTGATAAACGCTTCTCCAAATTTGATAGTTATTTTATAGTAGTTTACCAATAGATTTTGAAATCATAATTTGGCCAATTATCTCAAAGATACCATTAAAAATAGGAAATATTTAAATATAGGCTAATCCCCAACTCACAGAAAAAATAATTATACATTATAAATGTATCTAGTAACTCATGATTGAGATTTTATATACACTAGGTTTGTTTTTTTCTCTTAAACATGTTTATAATTTCATTTAAAAATTTTCTTAAAACTAAGATAAATAAAACAAAATAAAAAAATCTAAATCCCCCAGACACAATAATATTAAGATCTGTGCCTCTATTTAATAAATTATATACAGATTGTGTAGAAAGCACCCCTTAGGGTTGACTGCTTTCATTTTCAGCTTGATTGAAATACTACATAGAAGGGAAAATACTACATAAAAGTGATGTGGGTAAAATGGGCAGTAAAATAAATAGAGATCTCTATTCAGCTCTGATTTTAGCTTAGTCATTTGCAGCACATCATAGTTCTTTATCTTACTTAAGTCCAGATCTTGGCTTATACATAGAAAATGGCTTAAAGAAAAGATATTGCATATAAATTAAAGTTTGCTCATTTCATAGATTACACAATAGCTAATTACAAAAAGTAATGTCAACCATTAATACACAGATCCTCTAATAAGGTAGGTTCATTCAACATCATTTGTTATAATAATGATGAAAAAAAATGAATTCCCAGCAAGAGACCACTGTCTGTGAGCTTGCAAATTCTCCCCATACCTGTATGGGTTTCCTCCAGGTACTCAGGTTTCCTCCCACACCCCAAAGATGTGCACATTGATGTGTCCACATGATCTCAGTCTGAGTGAGTGTGAGTGTGAGTGTGCCCTGGCATGGATGGCATCTTGCCAGGGCTGGTGACAACCTTGTTCCGTGAGTTGCCAGGATAGGTTCTGGCATCCCATCACCCTGAACTGGAATCAGCAGGTTGGAAAATGAATAAGTGGGTAAATACAAATTGTGGTCAAATGCAAATTTGTGAAGTATAGATAATCATATAAATGCATAACAATAAACTGTGTGGTAGGAACCTGCACTAATTGCACCGTATTTGTTACTGTTTGATTTTGAACCACCTGGCAGCAGGAGTTGTTCCTGACAGTTTTGCTGTGAACGCTTTGATTCCTTAATTTAACCCACCACCAATACAACAACCATCACTCTTTCATTCATCAAAAATTGGGTAGAGTATTATCTTACTCCCTTTTGTTAACATATTTTAAATGTATATATAGCCCACATTTATTTCAATATTTAATATTACATGTTGTTGTGACTAGAAATATGCCTGATTAACTTAATGTTTGTTTATATATGTGGTCAAAATTGTTTTACTATGGATCATTTTGCATAAAGTCACACTTTTCAAGAATCTATGAAGATAAGAACTTACTGTATTTCTATTAAACAAATATTTGAAAACATCAACAATTTATAAAACAGAAAATACAAAAAGACTTTAAAAGTTTAATATTTGTCTCTTCTAGGAAAAAAATAGTTTAGTGGGTGATTTCTTTATGATTTCTGGTCATTCCAAATTTTTTTCTTGAAAGAGAAATTTTGTCATTCTAAATTTGATCCTAGTTAGTAAGTAGCAATGTGTAGACAGACAGAGATCTGTATAGTTTTAGAAACTTTAAGATAATAATAGATTATCATTGTGTCACGTTTCAAAACATTTTTAAGTGCAAATTTCCTTTCAGTTGTGGGTAACACAACTGTTACTTTATGTTACTTATTCAACAACCATTTTTGAGTTAGTACTATGTGACAGTAAAATATGATGATTCTGTCTATATTAAAATAAAAATGATAAAATTGTATGTGCAACTAAACATGAAAATATAAGTAAAATAAAATACAAGCAATGCAATAGTCAAATTTTGAATGCATTGAGACCAATTCTTAGTCATATTTTTCGATAACACCTCTAGATATCTTACTCTTTACTAGAAAACTCATAATTCTAAAAGTAAACCTGCTATGTTTTTGTTCTTAAAAATAAATCTTCAGACTTTTCTTCAAAGATGAAATACAATAAATGATAAAAGAATCACAACAATCAAATTCTGAATATAGTAAACATTTTAATATGCCTTTCGTAAATGTTTTCATTATATGAGTTCTTACTGTAGAAAAATGACAACTTAGGAAAAAAAAAAAACTTGTTCTCTGATTTTGGGCCTGTTAAGCAATAGAATCTAGCATATTTCTGAGGCCCAGAGCACAAGATCTGTGTGAGACTGAGGGATGTGGTCTCATTTGTGATAAGGAAAAGTGAGCAGGGCTAGGAAGAAGAAGAAAAGTACACATAGGATATAACTTTGACTTTCAGAATAAAACACTTTGTGTAATTTATTTTACTTGATTTCTCCTTCCCTTTTTCCCATTCCAATTATCTCTCTTATTCAACTCCTATTACAGTTCTCAGCCGCTGGCAAAGTGGCTCACAAGAATGATTCCTTGGAGGGGACGCTCATGCTCATCCCCGGATTGCCCAATAGTCCCTCTAAATTTTGTGCCTTGAATTCCCAAAGCACATTGCCCTTACAATAGCAGCTGGTGACCCCAAAATGATAAGTAGAAGCAAAATGTCCCAATTGCTCACAATAACTTTACTTGCCCAAGGTCAGAACAACCCAGTTATCTGTTTAGAAGTCCCTGATGAGGAATTGTACCAATTTTCCCATTCTTGTGAATGAGTCTGAAACTCCAAATGCCTTGTGAAACCGGAACTGTGAATTTGAAAATGTGAATCATCTTCATGGCAGCAGTGTCTCTAATCTTAAATACTAAACTGAGCATTCTTAAAACTCTAAGATAAATAATAACATGTTTGAGTATAATAACTGAAAAAAAAAAAAGAAATGAACTGAAGGTCTTCTGGGGTTTGGCCCAATTCTGTATAAATAGTAAACCCAAGTAGAAGTTACTAGCAGAAGTGGATAAATAGTGAACAACCCATTGAGGTAGGTGTAAGCATTATATTTATCAAATTAATGGATTGAACTTCTCTTATCATTCCTGTAGGCTGGCAGCCTGTCACTTAGAGAATTCCTAATAATTATGAATTTTATCCTTACCTAGCAAAAATTAGTGACTACCCAGCTAGTAATTTGCTTTACTGCTAAGGTGTTTAATCAATGATGTTTGAAATAATTTCTCATTCTTAGGCATAGAATATTGATATTTTAGAATTGATATTGAAGGGTCAGCAGATGCAAAATACTAGACTTCTCTGTCCTTCTCATCCTCACCCTAGCCAAGTAGCTGATGAGCTCCTATCAATTATAATAGCCATCAATGTTTGCATGCTTACCACGAGACATGCATTTTGCATGCATTCATTTAATTCTCCAAAATTCAGAAATTTTCTATTATTTTACTGTTATTTTCTGGCTATGCACATGAAGGCAGTGAGGCTTAAAACTGTTGCATATTTATCCTAAAGTCTCATTAATAATCAATAGAAACTTGGTATTTAAAATCCAGTTTCCTGACTTGAAGGCCCAATGTGTCTCCAGTATAAAAGTATGATTTTCTGTTTTATAATCAATGCATCCTTGTAGGCAAGGTATGGACTATAATAAAGAAGAAATTCAGGCAAAATTCAGGCCAGGGTAGAAATTTATAGGTCATTAGAAAGGCAAATGGCCAAATTTCTGAATTATTTTAAAATTACAATCCCTATTTATAAAGCATCCACTAAGATAAGAAGATATTAGATCTGCATTAGAGTGTATACACACTAATGGAATTTATGGAGGAAAATAAAGAGAAGGAATCAGAAACACCCAATTTGTAGCTTGTCATACACACACATATAAACACACACAAATAAATATAAACATATGTACATATGTAATTTGGCATCTCTCTATATATATGTGTATATATATATATACACATATATACTTTTAATGCAGTGCTTTGATATTGTCTTAGTGGGCTGTATAATTTGGTAATAAGAAATATGGTACACAATTACTGAATTAATTCATGACTTACATTGCAATACACGGCACTCAAGCTAATCCATTTAAATAAATAAGTAAATCAATGATGGGTTTGCATATTTTAACACAGAAAATATATAAGAAATCTCTAGTTGCTATCATTTTATTTTATTCAGTAAGACTTCCAAAGGTGATTATTATAAATAACTGCTAAAAAGAAAACATTTTGTTTTAAATTATCATATGTTGTTTTTTTGGGAAAATAGAGGTTATGCCTAACAATGTAAAATATTGCTATCCAAAAGCATACAGAAATATTTTTGTTAACAAATTGTTGTATCTTGCTTTTGCTTTTCTTGAGACACTTACTTGATCATGGTGGATAAGCTTTTTGATGTGGTCTTGCATTCAGTTTGCCAGTATTTTATTGAAGATTTTTGCATCTATGTTCATCATGGATATTGGCCTGAAGTTTTCTTTTCTTGTTGAGTCTCTGCCGGATTTTGGTTATCAGGATGATGTTGGTCTCATAAAATGATTTGGGAAGGATTCCCACTTTTTGGATTGTTTGGAATAGTTTCAGAAGGACTGGTATCAGCTCCTCTTTGTATGTCTGGCAGAATTCGGCAGTGAACCCATCTGGACCTGGGCTTTTTTTGGTTGGTAGGCTGTTAATTGCTGCCTTAACTTCAGCCCTTGTTATTGGTCTATTCAGGGTTTTGACTTCTTACTGGTTTAGGCTTGAGAGGATGCAAGTGTCCAGGAATTTATCCATTTCTTCCAGGTTTACTGGTTTATGTGCATAGAGTTGTTTGTAGTAATCTCTGATGGTGGTTTGTATTTCTGTGGAATCTGTGGTACCATTGCTGCACTGGAAAATAGTTGGCAGTATTTCTGAATACTCAATGACAATATCTCTATATTTTAATGGCCTTGTTTATTTTTAATGTAAAAGGGCATTAATATAACAGTATGTAGCATACTATAAAATTTAAATTCATAAGAACCTATATCTCATGTCAACTGGAAACATTTGGGGTGAACAGTTTTGAAATTATCTAATTTTTTTTACTGCTCTTTCTATATCTTATTATTTGAAAAGTTTCCACTCTGTGATTTGTACGCCACTGTTTGTTTATAGGTCAACATGCTATCCAAACCTTAAATTAAGGCTATATTTGTGTGGAAAAGGATGCAAATTTTAATCAAAAATTGACTTATAAAGCACCTAAATAAAGCATTACCTTTGTAGAAAATGTGAACCTTTTTCTGAAAATCAACAACAGAGAAATGCTTCAAATCTTTCAGCATATTTCAATATACTATACATATTTCAGTACACTTCATTAGAAAACTATTCCTTATAAACACATCTCATTATTATTTTGAGACTTTGAAATATCATTCAGACATTTTGATTTAATAACATATAAAGGTTCATAAAAGGAAAAAACTGGAGAACTGGACATTCAGTAGTCTTAGTTTAGATATATGTTTTTGGTGATCCAATGTGGTATATTGAATTAATCTGAATTTATTGCTCTGTAAGAAATCACACCCAAAGTACTGGCTTACAAGAAAAATATTAATTTATTATCTCTCATACTGCTTGTGGATCAAAAATTCATGCTGTCAGAGCAAAAATCTCAATTTATGAGACCTCAGGTGGAGGATTCAGAATCTGGTGACTAGTACTAACTGCAGGCTCATTCACTCATACTTTTGGTGGTTGCTCTTGGCTCTAGGCTAGCATCTTAGGTGGGCAGTTGGTGGGAATAATTACACATGGCTTCTCATTGTGTCCTAATGCTCCTTACAACATGTCAGCTAGGCTCTAAGGGCAAGAATTCCAAGTCAGAGAGAGAGAGAGAGAGACAGAGAGAGAGCCAGGAAGAAGCAACATTTCCTTTTCTGTTCAAGCTTTGGCAGTCAAGCCATACCATTTCTGCCCCATTCTATCTCATTAGCAGTTACATTTCTGCTCAGGCTGAGTGGGAAGGGACAAAGACCTCCTAACTCTTAATATGTGCTGTCAACATCACAGTATAGGATCATGGAGAATGTAATTGTCATTTGCTTTTGGGGGGCACAAAAATTCAAAATAATCTCAATTCATTCTCTCCCACAAACTCCCAATATTTATTCCCATTTTTATATCAGTTTAGTCTAGGATCTCATCATACAAAGTTGAGATGTAAATGAATTTCCTCTGCTGCAGTTCCTGGAGTACGGCTCTTCAAGTATAGTCCTGTGCATTCTGAAGATTCATGAAGGTAAGAGAAAAGTGAATATATCCTCCATATCCAATATATAATAGTTGTGCAGAAATGGCATAATTTCCACAAACACCACAATTCAATGAGGGAGAAAACTGAAGGAACACACGAAGTCACTGATCTACAAAAATTACGGAATTCAGCTGAGCACATGATGCTTGCTGATTACTTGAATAGAAATCAGCCTTATTTCCTGGAAATGATTGTCCACAGCTGTTTGATACATTCTAGCTTCCTGGATACCTTTTGCATATTCCATCTCCGTAAGAAATGTCCAATGTTTTAGGCTCAGTATTTCTCTCAGTCTGGTTCTGTTTGTTATTTGGAATCCAAAAGCTTTCTTATATTTTATACTATCTCCACCTTTAATTCTGATCTTGTCATGTTTATGTAAAAATATCGTTAAAATGTTATGGCTCTGTGACCTATGGATTATATAAAAATTAAAAAAAAACCTTCTGTGAAACTTATAGGGGTTTGTTCCATTAAGAAAAAACCACATATACAAATTTGGGTTGAATATACTTTTCTTAACTTTGGGCTTTCTGTAATGGTGTTGTATGATGGCAGCATTAAGGTTCTTGGAGGAATTTATTTTTGTTTGAGACACCAAGTTGAAATTATCTGGGATCTTAACGAAGGCGTTTATAGCCACACCCTCAGCTTGATCTTTACATTATACTTACTAACAATTCCTTTGGTATGAGATTAGCTCAGAAGTCATTTTTACAATTTTAGCATCATTTACCATCTAGAGATGCTAAGGCAAAAAAAAATCATTTTCAGACACAGAAAACTGTAGCTCCTTTATGTTCATTCATCCATTCTTAGCTTATTTGTCTGCTCTCTCATTTTACTAAATGCATTTAGAAGAAGCAAGCAAACATGATCAACACTTAGTCAGGAAATTCCCTTAGCTATATCATCCATTTTCTTAGGTTCATTTTCTTCTTTTTTTGTTATTACAGATAATAGTTGTGTTAAATTTTCTACCACTACATAATGATAATATTCTCAAGAGTCATCAAATTTTTGCTAACATTTTTGCAAGGTCATTTCAACTTCTACTTGCCCGTTGGTCTCAAAATCACTGACTCAAATTTTAGTATTTGTGCAGGTGTGGGTGTTTGTGTATGTGTATGTGCATGGAAGAAACATACTCTTACCTATGCAGTAATAGACAGTTAATCTTTGTTAGATCAATACAAAATGAATTAACTCTAACTTTAGTGATCTAACAATTCCTGTGAAGCAGGAATACAGATGGAACATAGTAAACATTGCTTTCTTCTGCTGTGCTATGCCTAAAACATGCATATCTTGTTGGAGTGTGCTTTGCTTTTATTGCACTTAGCAAATATTACAGTTCTTATAAATTGAAGGCTAGACGCAACCTTGCCTTGAGCAAGTTCGTCAGTGCCATTTTTCCAGCAGCGTATGTTCACTTGCTTTGGTTCACATTTTGGTAATTTTCTCAATATATCAAACATTTTCACTATTATTATATTTGCTACGGTGATTTGTGATCAGTGATATTTTATGTTACTATTATAACTGCTTGAGGTTCCACAAAACACGTCCTTGTACGATGGCAAACTGAATAAGTGTTGTGTGTGTATTCTGACTGCTTCGTTGACCAGTCATTTTCTCTCTCTCCCACTCTCCTCAGGCATCCTGATTCCCTGAAACAAAAAAATATTGAAATTAGGCCAATTAATAACCCTACAGTGGCCTCGCAGTGTTCAAGTGAAAAGAAGAGTCACTCATCTCTGACTTTAAATCAAAAGCTAGAAATGATTAAGCTTAGTGAAGAGCACGTGTCAAAAGTAGAGATAGGCCAAAAGCTAGGAAACTTGTGGCAGTTAGCCATCTTGTGAATTCAAAGAAAAATTCCTTAAAGAAATTAGAAGTGGTACTGCAGTGAACAGAAAAATGACAAAAAGGTAAACAGCCTATTGCTGATATAGAGGATATTTTAGTGGTTTGCTTAGAAGATCAAACCAACCACAACATTCCCTTAGGCCAAAGTCTTATCCCAAGCAAAGCCCTAACTCTCTTCAGTTTTTATGAAAGCTGAGGAAACTTCAGAAGAAAAGTTTGAAACTACCAGAGATTGTTGGTTCATGAGGTTAAGAAAAGAAGCCATCTCTGTAACAGAAAAATACAAGGTGAAGCCACAAGTGCTGATGGAGAAGATGCAGCAAGTTATCCCACATATCTAGCTAAGTTAAGCTAAATAAATTGATTAGATGGCTACAATATACAACAAATTTTCAATGTAGATGAAACAGCCTTCTATTGGAAGGAGATCCCATCTAAGATTTTCATAGCTAGAGAAGTCAATGACTGCCTTCAAAGCTTCAAAGGACTGGGTGACTCATTCAGAGTTAATGGAGCTGGTGAATTTATGTTAAAGCCAATTATCTTTTACCATTGTGAAAATCCTAGGTTTGTGCTCTATAAATGAAACAGTAAGAGATGACAGCACACCTGTTAGCAGCATGGTTGACTGAATTTTTAAAGTAATTTCAACCTTTATTTTAGATTCAGGGGACACATAAGCAGGTTTTTACATGGGTATTTTGAGTGATATTGTCATTTAGGATACAAATGATCCTATCACCCAGATAGTGAGCATAGCACCCAACAGTTAGTTTTTTTTATCTATGTCCTCCTCCCCCTCTCCCCCTTTAATAGTCCCCAGTGTCTACTGTTGCCCTTTTTATGTCCATGAGTCCCAATGTTTAGATACCACTTATCAGTGATAACATGCAGTATTGGATTTTCTGTTCTTGCACTAATTTCTTCAAGATAACGACCTCCAGCTGCATTCAACCCATTGATGAGACCTGCTCAGAAAAAAAGATACCTTTCAAAATTTACTGCTCATTGACAATATGTATCATCATCTAAAATTTCTGATGGAAGTTAATGTTGTTTTCATGCCTGCTGAAATAGCGTGTATTCTGCAGCCCAAAGATTAAGAAGTAATTTTGATTTCAAATCTTATTATTTAAGAAATGTATTTCATAAGGTTATGGCTCCCGTATTAGGGATTTACCTGATAGGTCTGGGCAAAGTAAATCAAAAATTTTCTAGAAAGGATTCTCTCTTGTAGATGCAATTTGTGATTCATGGAAAGGCATCGAAAGATAACATTTACAGGAGTTTAGAAGAAGTTGATTTTAGCCTTCATGGATGACTTTGAGGTGTTCAAGACTTCAGTGGGAAAAGTAATGGCATATGTGTTAGAAATAGCAAGAGAACTAAGATTGGAAGTAGAGCCTGAAGATGTGACTGAATTGCTATGATCTTATGATAAAACTTTAATGGATGAGAATTTTCTCTTAAAAAATAAGAAAAGAAAATCGTTTCTTGAAATGGAATCTGCTTCTAATGAAAATTTGTGAATATTGTTGAAATGACAACAAAGGATTTAGATTATTACATAACAACTTAGTTGATAAAGCAACCAGCAGGGTTTGAAAGAATTGACTCCAATTTTGAAATAAGTTCTAATATGGGAAATGCTATCAAACAGCATCAAATACTATGGAGAAATCTTTCACAAAAAGCAGTCAGTAAATGTGAGAAATTCCATTGTTGTCTTATATTAAGATATTGCTACAGTCATTCCAATATACAGCAGCCACCAATCTGATCAGTTAGCAGCCATCAACGTCAAGGCAAGACCTTCCACCAAGAAAAAGTTTATCTCTGAAGGCTCAGATGATGATACTCATGTATTAGCAAGAAAGTATTTTTAAATTAAAGCATTTTAAATACTTTAAATTTTAAATTAAATGATTTTTAAATTATTGCAGTAGTCATTACTTTGAAGTGATCTGAAAATGAATTCTCAATATCTAAAAAGTATGCCTCTACTTACTTTGGGAGTCTTGAAGCCTCAGGAAGGGAACTGTCTAAAGACTTGTTCACTTAGAAATTTGGTGGCTGATGGGACACACAAGGAATTAACATATGGCTTGTGATTCTTACAACATGTTGGTTGGGTTTATGACAACTACACTTAGAGAAATGGAAAAAGGCAGAAGCTGTATTGCCCTTTGTAATGACTTACTATCTTTTAGCATTATAATTTATGCAAAATTACTTATGCCACATTTTACTGGGTGAAGCAGTTACTATGCTCTGTTAGTTTCAAGTAGGGTGAAGGACATTCCCTCACCTTTTGACAGAAATGTGTCACTATCATTATGTATGAAGAACCTGTATAATTGGATGTATATTCATGTGGTCATCTTTGGAAAATACAGTCTACAGTATTGAGTAACATGACTCGGTTCAAAAAATACCAAGAAACAGGAATTCCAAAAGTATCATGACGAACTTATAAGAATGGAAAGTTATACAGTAAATAAAAGAAAGTACCTTCAATCACACCACCAATATTTTAGAAAATATTGCATTGTGTATTAACTTTATATAACAATTATATAAATGGTACTCTTTATGGTTAAAGATAAATGCATAAGATAATGTGCATATTCTTAAATTAATCACAATAAAATTGTACTTTACCAAGTGATTCTTAGCTACCATGCAGCGACTGGCAAATAAAATATTTGCCCATTTCAATAAAGGCATAATTTCACTGGTAGATAAGTACTATATATGCTTAAGAGTAATTGATCACAAATTGGGTCTGGCAGTGATTAGTAACAAAATTGTCAAAAATAAATTCTAAATGAGATGGTTTGATTAAAAATTATTTTGTAAGATAGCAATACGAATTATCACAATTTGCTTATTTGACAGCAAAACTCTCCATTCTGTGTGTTTGGAATCACAGGGTCACAGTTTTTAACTACAGGTTTGAGACAGTAAAGGTAAAGTAAGAGTAAAAATAATGCATATCCAAGCTTTAAAGGTATACAGGAGCTTCATTTTCATTGCTTTTTTTCTATAATCTCCAGTGTATTTCATGGTGCTTAGAGAAAAGACAATGAAATTATGGACAAAAGAAAGTTCCAGAAGACAGAAATACAAGCCAGTTATCCCCAAATTTTTGACAAAAGATCAAAAATTTTGGATAATATAATATCTGAAATTTTATATTTTTACAGATTGTAAGATGCAATATAATTTCCCATGTCTGTGTACTTGTATACATGCATACCTGAAAAATCCTCCCCTCAAAAAAAAAAAAGAATAAAGAATAAAGACAACAGATTTACACTCTAGGTGAACTGCAGATAAAAAGTGTTTTTCCAGTGAGAAAGCCTCATTTTTCTTGCAAGAAGTTTTAGCAGTACTTATAATTTATTGCATCCTTGGCAGTTAAGATAGGTGAATGTCAGGCAGAACAAAAATCAAGCAGGCATTGTCATTACCATCAGTCTCATTCATCAGCAGCATATCAATGCTTTGTGCAAATGTTGAAAGAAAACAAACCACTATTAAGTGTGGATTGATAGATAATTTAACTACCTCACAGCATTCCCAGTGAATGACCTGGTAGAAGACATTGGAACTCAGCACAATTTCCGTCATTAGTGTCATCAGTAGCATTCCATTCCATTTGCTGCTTATGTGTCAAATATGTTCCAATGAAAGCTGTAAAAATTGTGTCCTACTGGTACTCAATAAGTCATCAGTCAGTCACATCGTGAAGGATGGACCAATGGGGATAAAGTAGATAAATATCTGGTCTGTATAGCATTCTGTGTTCTTCCAGAGTGAGTAAAACTCTACGTAATTACCTGGGTTTATTGCTTTCCTGAAATATTTTGAAATTTTCCACAAATGCAGTGGGATAGAATTATTTTCATGTTGCATGCCTTAGACAGTATTGGTAAGCTGGCGGTTTTTAAATATTTGTTTTCTACCTGCTGACTTGTCAAAAGGCTTCAAACATCTTTTACTAATTTTCCAACCATCCATGTGGGAGTGTAAATAAGAACTATGAGTTAGTGGAATTGGCATGAGACCTGCTGCGTACTATCGTATCGGTGGTTATTTCAAAGTCCAGCATTAATAAGCATTCAACTCTATGTCTTACTAATGATAGTTCTTTAACCTTCACAACAGGCTTCAGGAATGAAAAAGAAAAATTCAGTATTTCTGACTTTGAAAAGAGGAGATTAAAATTTGAAGCTAAACTCTGTGTGGGCAAATTTATATTTAAGTGGCAGTAAAATATCGCTTTTAAAAAGATTTTCATGCTATTATTTTTTTCCCTTTTCTTATTATTCTCCTCATGTTGTTACACATGCTGAAAGTATAATACATGGAGATGTGAGCCATTTGAGATTAACATCAGCAAAGAGACAAAAACTCTTAACAGTTCATCATCCTTATTCTACTCTCATGAAAATACAAAGGAGACAAAGTCAGGAATCGTGCTCAAGAGATTATAAAACTAATTGAACACAGTGGGTTCTAATTAATCTTCTATATTTTAGTATTTTTGTCAAAATAAGTTAACTTCCTTTTTTTGTTGTTGTTGAGACAGAGTTTCGCCCTTGTTACCCAGGCTGGAGTGCAATGGCGCGTTCTTGGCTCACCGCAACCTCCACCTCCTGGGTTCAGGCAATTCTCCTGCCTCAGCCTCCTGAGTAGCTGGGATTACAGGCACGCACCACCATGCCCAGCTAATTTTTTGTATTTTTAGTAGAGACGAGGTTTCACCATGTTGACCAGGATGGTCTCAATCTCTTGACCTCGTGATCCACCCGCCTTGGCCTCCCAAAGTGCTGGGATTACAGGCTTGAGCCACCGTGCCCGGCCAACTTCCTATCTTTATATTTTTGGAGAAATATTTGGAATTAAATTATGTGGAAAGCAACATTAATCAATGTTGCCATGTGTGCTATGTTATCTAGATAAAAGAATGTATAAGAACGAGACACTGATATTTCCTGATGACTATATGGATAAGTCATCAGTTCAACTGAATCAATAATTTCATCCTGTGTGTGGAATCCTTCCAAGCAAACAGTGTGAAATGGCCTAACACCAATTGAATACAAAGGAGAATTCTTGTATAGCATTTATATAATGTTACAAACACAAACTAAATTGACGTACTACTCCCTTCTCTTTCAAAGTTGTATAAGGCAAAACAACTCCCTTAATGAAATATTAAAGTTAACTGTTCTAAGCATATGAAAATTAAAGTCATTACAAGAGTAGTACTACCTATTTCTCTTAGTACCTCTTGTTCAAGTATATTATGCATGATTGTTTTCTCCTGATGAATGAGAACTTCACTCTGGGAACAATTCCATGGCTTTCACAGAATTGTGGGTAATAACTTAGTGTTAACTACCTCACTAACTGTAAATTTAAAAATCTAGTATATCATCTTCTTTCAGTTTGAAACATTCATCAATGTGGTTCCTAAAATCTTGTTGAAGATAAATATTTTGCCTTATTATGTAAATAAACTTAGATTTTCTAAAATTTGTGTCCAAACACTGGATTTCAAAGCTACATAGAAAGATTTTGTTGGAATATGTGGTAGGCAGAATAATATGTCCTTCTGAAGGATGTCCGCATGCCAATTTCCCAAAACTGTGAATGTTACTTTACATAGCAAAAGGGATTTGCAGATCTAATTAAGAATTTTGACATGGAAAGATTATTCTGGATTGTCCAGGTGGGAAGAATATAACCACAATGCTTTTTAAAAGAGGCACACAAGAGAGTCAGAGTCAGAGGAGAAAATGTGAGGATAGGAGCAGAGGTCAAGAGTTATGTCCATGAACACATGCACTCAGTGTCTAGAACATGAAAAGGGCAGGCTTGCCAACACCTTGATTTTAACCTTATAAATACTGTTTCAGGCTTCTCAACACCAGAACTGTAAGAGGATTAATTTTTTTTATTCCAAGCCATGCCATTTGCTGCAATTTGTTATAGCAGCAATAGGAAACAAATACAGGATACAAAAATGGATAAAGCAGAAGTAGATGATTATTTATTTACATAATTTTTAACATCTTGTTTTCTTAACTTAAAAAAACAAGTTTTTAAAGTTAAAACTTAATTTAACTAAAAAAGCATATATGTACAGGTTTGTTACATAGGTAAATTGACATCATGGGGGTTTGATTTACAGATTATTTCATCACTCGTAGTAAGTAGTAAGCATAGTATCCTATAAGTAGTTTTTTGATCCTCATCATCTCTCTCCCTCCATCCACAAGTACGCCCTGGTGTCTGATGTTCCCTTCTTAGTATCCATAGGTACTCAGTGTTTAGCTCCCACTTATAAGTAAGAAAATGTGGTATTTGGTTTTCTGTTGCTTTGTTAGTTTGTTTAGGATAATGGCCTCAGGCTCCATTAATGTTATTATAAAGGATGTTAGCTCATTCCTTTTTATATCTGCATAGTATTCCATGCTATGTATGTACCCCATTTTCTTTATCCAGACTACCATTGACAGGAATTTAGGTTGATTATATCTTTGCAGTTGTGAATAGTGCTGCAGTAATTATACACGTGCATGTGTCTTTACAGTAGAACAATTTGTATTTCTTTGGGTTTATACCTATTAATGGGATTACTGGGTTGAGTGGCAATTCTGCTATAAGATCTTTGAGAAACTGTCAAACTGCTTTCCACAATGGCTAGATTAATTTACATTTCCACCAGCAGTGTTATAAGCATTCCCTTTTCTCTGTAACATCAACAGCATCGGATTTTTTTAACTTTTTAAAGATAGTCATTCTGATTGGTGTGAGAGGGTATCTCATTGTGGTTTTAGTTTGCATTTATCTAATGCTTAGCTATGTTGAGCAGTTTTCCATGTCTGTTGGCCTCATGTTTGTCTTCTTTAGGAAAGTATCTGTTTATGTCCTTTACACACTTTTTAGTCAAGTTGTTTGTTTTTTGCTTGTTGATTTGTTTAAGTTTCCTGTAGAGTCAGGATATTAGACTTTTATCAGATGCATAGTTTGCAAATATATTCTCCTGTCTTGTAGGTTGTCAATTTTTTCCAAGCTTGTCCATCCCGTGGTCCACAGGCCTCATGTGGCCCAGGACAGCTTTGAATTCATCCAGTACAAATTCATAAACATTCTAAACCATTATGAAATTTATAAATATACCATTTTTTTTAGCTTATCAGCTATCATTAGTGTTAGTGTATTTTACATGAAACAAGAATATTCTTCTAATGTGGTCCAGGGAAGCAAAATTATTGGACACCCCTAGATCATTCTGTTGATAGCTGCTTTTTCTGTGCAGAAGCTCTTTAGTTTAATTGGGTCCTATTTGTCAATTTTTGCTTTGTTGCAATTTATTTTGGCATATTCATCATAAAATCTTTTCCAGGTTCTATGTCCAGAATGGTATTTCCTAGGTTATGCTCCAAGGTTTTTCCAGGGATAGATTTAGGGTTTACAGTTTTTAATCCATCTTGAATTTATTTTTTTGTATATAATGTAATAAAGGGGTCCAGTTTCAATCTTCAATATGAATAGCCAACTATCCCAGCACTGTTTGTTGAATTTTTTTCCTGTTGCTTGTTTTTATCAACTTTGTTGCAGATCTGATGGCTGCAGGTATGTAGCATTATTTTTGGGCTCTCCATTGTATTCTATTGGTAAATGTGTCTATTTTTGTACCAGTGTCATGCTGTAGTTACTTGGTTACTGTATTTCAGAAGTATAGTTTGAAGTAAGTCAGGTAAAGTTATGCCTCCAATTTTGTTAGTGCCTTTGCTATTTGAGCTCTTTTTTGTTCCATATGCATTTTAAAATCGTTATATATATATAAAATTCTGTGAAGATTGTCATTGGTAGTTTGATAGGAATAGTAGTGGATTTATAAGTTGCTTTGAGCATAATGGCCATTTTCCCAATGTTTATTCTTCCTATCCATGAGCATGGGATGCTTTCTCGTTTGTGTCATCTCTGATTTCTTTGAACAATATTTTGTCATTCTCATTGTAGAGATCTCTCACCTGCCTGGTTAGTTGTATTCCTAGATATTTTATACTTTTCATGGCTATTGTAAATTTGATTGCATTCTTGATTTGGCTCACAGCTTAGATGATATTGGTATATAGAAATGTTACTGATTTTTGTAAATTGATTTTGTATCCTAAAACTTTCTGAAGTAGTTTGTCAGATCAAGGAGCTTTTGGGCAAAATCAGTGGAGTTTTCTAGGTAGTTACCTATTTTTTGATCTGCCTTCTCCTCTAAACGATTATTGTAATGCTGTAAAAAATTGTAAAAATCAAGTTTTATATTATGAAAGTGATATAAAATGAAGAAAGGCCTTTCTATAATATTGCTTTACTATTGGACATATTCAGTATTTATTGTTTCCTACACCATCAAGCTATCTCATGGTGATATTCAAAATTATAGCACTTACTATTTCTGCTCACGTTTTTTTCCCTCACATAAGCCACACTGGCTTCTGTCCGTGGCACTCTACTATCATGTATCTACTTACCTTCTCTAGAGCTCTGAATTAAAATGCTTTTTCTCTCCTTAAAAATATTTTCTACTCTGGATTCTATGACTCTGGATGTTTCTGATTCTGCAATGACCTATCACTAGGTTTACTGCATTTCCACAGCTGATGTAACTTCATTTAGTCAAATTTAAGTTTGGGCATTTTTAAAGGTTCTGTTTGCAAAGAAGCTTTCTTTTTATTCTACACCAGAGCTTTCCAATTTTTGTTTTTCATCTGGTTGAGCATTTTTTTTAGTGTCTATGTATGAAAACAATATAGTGTACATCACTAATACTTATAATATATAATTATTTAATATGTGCCTGCTTTTAAAATTTAAACAATATAAACATAGATTGAACATTGAAACTTTCTTGGTATTGTTTTCAACTTCTGAATCACCTACTATCTTCACAGAAGCCACAAAACCATGTTCCATAGATTTATTTATATATTTTTTCATGGTTCCATTTTCATTCTTTTTGTTCTGTGTTAATGGACTCACACATACAAGTCTGCCGTTTGCTCAGGTGTCCCCACAAAAGCTCAAATTCAATATACCAAAAATGTAATAATTTATTTTTTCATTTTATTTATTTATTTATTTATTATTGCATTTTAGGTTTTGGGTTACATGTGAAGAACATGCAAGATTGTTGCATAGGTACAAACGTGGCAGTGTGATTTGCTGCCTTCCTCCCCATCACCTGTATCTCGAATTTCTCCCCATGCTATCTCTCCCCAACTCCCCACTCTCTGCTGTCCCTCCCTCTTCTACCCCCAACAGACCCCAGTGTATAGTGCTCCACTCCCTGTGTCCATGTGTTTTCATTGTTCGACACCAACTATGAGTGAGAACATGCAGTGTTTGATTTTCTGCTCTTGTGTCAGTTTGCTGAGAATGATGGTTTCCAGGTTCATCCATGTCCCTACAAAGGACACAAACTCATCGTTTTTGATGGCTGCATAATATTCCATGGTGTATATGTGCCACATTTTCCCTTTCCAGTCTATCATTGATGGGCATTTGGGTTGGTCACAGGTCTTTGCTATTGTAAACAGTGCTGCAATGAACATTCGTGTGCATGTGTCCTTAAAGTAGAATGATTCATAATCCTTTGGATATATACCAGTAATGGGATTGCTGGGTCAAATGGAATTTCTATTTCTAGGTCCTTGAGGAATCGCCACACTGTCTTCCACAACGGTTGAACTAACTTACACTCCCACCAACAGTGTAAAAGTGTTCCTATTTCTCCACATCCTCACCAGCATCTGTTGTCTCCAGATTTTTTAATGATCGCCATTCTAACTGGCATGAGATGGTATCTCAATGTAGTTTTGATTTGCATTTCTCTAATGACCAGTAATGATGAGCATTTTTTTCATATGTTTGTTGGCCTCATGTATGCCTTCTTTTGTAAAGTGTCTGTTCATATCCTTTGCCCACTTTTGAATGGGCTTGTTTTTTTCTTACAAATCTGTTTTAGCTCTTTGTAAATTCTGGATATCAAGCCTTTGTCAGATGGGTAAACTTCAAAAATTTTTTCCCATTCTGTTGGTTGCTGATTCACTCTAATTACTTGTTTCTTTTGCCATGCAGAAGCTGTGGAGTTTGATTAGGTCACATTTGTCTATTTTGGCTTTTGTTGCCAATGCTTTTGGTGTTTTGGTCATGAATTCCTTGCCTATACCTATGTCCTGAATGGTTTTGCCTAGATTTTCTTCTAGGGTTTTTATGGTGTTAGGTCTTATGCTTAAGTCTTTAATCCATCTGGAGTTAATTTTAGTGTAAGGTGTTGGGAAGGGGTCTAGTTTCTGCTTTCTGCACATGGCTAGCCAGTTTTCCCAACATCATTTATTAAACAGGGAATCCTTTCCCCATTGCTTGTTTTTGTCAGGTTTGTCAAAGATCAGATGGTTGTAGATATGTTGTATTGCCTCTGATGCCTCTGTTCTGTTCCATTGGTCTATATCTCTGTTTTGGTACCAATACCATGCTGTTTTGATTACTGTAGCCTTGTAGTACAGTTTGAAGTCTGGTAGTGTGATGCCTCCCACTTTGTTCTTTTTGCTTTGAATTGAGTTGGCTATGTTGGCTATCTTTCGGTTCCATATGCAGTTTAAGGTGTTTTTTTCCAGTTCTGTGAAGAAGGTCATTGGTAGCTTGATGTGGATAGCGTTGAATATTTAAATTACTTTGGGCAGTATAGCCATTTTCACGATATAGATTCTTCCTAACCATGAACATGGAATGTTTCTCCATCTGTTTGCTTCCTCTCTTATTTCATTGAGCAGTGGTTTGTAGTTCTCCTTGAAGAGGTCCTTTACGTTTCTTGTTAGTTGTATTCCTAGGTATTTTATTCTCTTTGTAGCAATTGTGAATGGCAGTTCGTTCTTGATTTGGCTCTCTTTAAGTCTGTTTTGGTGTATAGGAATGCTTGTGATTTTTACACATTAATTTTGTATCCTGAGACTTTGCTGAAGTTGCTCATCAGTTTTAGGAGATTTGGGGCTGAGACGATGCGGCCTTCTAGATATACCATCATGTCATCTGCAAATAGAGACAATTTAACTTCCTCCTTTCCTATTTAAATACTATTTATTTCTTTTTCTTGCCTGATTGCTCTGGCTAGAACTTCCAGTACTATATTGAATAGGAGTGGTGAGAGAGGGCATCCTTGTCTAGTGCCAGATTTCAAAGGGAATGCTTCCAGTTTTTGTCCATTCAGTATGATTTTGGCTGTTGGTTTGTCATAAATAACTTTCATTATTTTGAGATACGTTCTGTCAATACCTAGTTTATTGAGGGTTTTTAGTGTAAAGGGCTGTTGAATTTTGTCAAAAGATTTCCCTGCATTAATTGAGATAATTATTGGTTTTTGTCTTTGGTTCTGTTTATGTGGTGAATTTCATTTATAGACCTATGTATGTTGAATCAGCCTTACATTCCTGGGATGAATCCTAATTGATCATGGTGGATAAGCTTTTTGCTGTGCTATTGCAGTTGGCTTGCCAGTATTTTATTGAAGATTTTTGCATCTATGTTCATCATGGATATTGGCCTGAAGTTTTCTTTTCTTGAGTCTCTGCAAGGTTTTGTTATCAGGATGATGTTGGTCTCATAAAATGATTTGTAAAGGATTCCCTCTTTTTGGTTTATTTGGAATAGTTTCAGAAGGAATGGTATCAGCTCCTCTTTGTATGTCTGGTAGAATTCAGCTGTGAACCCATCTGGGCCTGGGATTTTTTTGGGTGGTAGGCTCTTAATTGCTGCCTCAACTTCAGACTTTGTTATTGTTTTATTCAGTGTTTTGACTTCTTCCTGGTTTAGGCTTGGGAGGAGGCAAGTGTCCAGGAATTTATCCATTTCTGGCAGGTTACTCGTTTATGTGTATAGAGTTGTTTTTAATAATCTCTGATGATGGTGTGAATTTCTGTGGAATCTGTGGTGATATCCCCTTTATCTTTTTTATTGCATCAATTTGGATATTCTCTCTTTTCCTTTCTATTTATCTGGCTAGTGGTCTGTCTATTTTGTTGATCTTTTTGAAAGACCAGCTCCTGGATTTATTCATTTTTTGAAGGTTTTTTTTTGTGTCTCTATCTCCTTCAGTTCTTCTCTGATCTTAGTTATTTCTTGTCTTCTGCTAGGTTTTGAGTTTTTTGGATCTTGCTCCTCCAGCTTTTTCAATTTTGATTATATGGTGTCAATGTTATATGATCTCACATTGCTTCTCATATCAGCACTTATTGCTATATATTTTCCTCTAGAGACTGCTTTAAATGTGTCCCAGAGATTCTGGTATGTTTTGTCTTCATTCTCATTGGTTTCGAAGAGCATCTTTATTTCTGCCTTCATTTCATTGTTTATCCAGTCAACATTCAATAGCAAGTTATTCAGTTTCCATGAAGCTGTGTGGTTCTGAGTTAGTTTTTGAATTCCGAGTTCTAACTTGATTGCACTGTAGTCTGAGAGACTGTTTGTTATGATTTCTGTTCTTTTGCATTTGCTGAGGAGTGATTTGCTTCCAATTATGCAGTCAATTTTAGAGAAGGTGTGATGTGGTGCTGAGAAGAATGTGTATTCTGTGGATTTGGGGTGAAGAGTTCTGTAAGTGTCTATCAGGTTTACTTGTTCCAGTCTGAGCTCCAGTCCTGGATATCCTTGTTAATTTTCTATCTGTTTGATCTGTCTAATATTGACAATGGGGTGTTAAAGTCTCCCACTATTATTGTGTGGGAGTCTAAGTCTCTTTGTAAGTCATTAAGACCTTGCCTTATGTATCTGGATGCTCCTGTATTGGGTGCGTATATATTTAGGATCATTAACTCTTCTTGTTGCATTGATCTTTTTACCATTATACAATGTCCTTTGTCTTTTTTGATCTCTGTTGCTTTAAAGTCTATTTTAACAGCGATGAGAACTGCAACTCCTGCTTTTTTTTGCTCTCCATTTGCTTGGTAAATCTTCCTCCATTGCTTTATTTTGAGCCTTTGTGTATCCTTGCATGTGAGATGGGTTTCCTGGATACAGCGCACCCATGGATTTTGGCTTTTTATCCAATCTGCCAGTTTGTGTCTTTTGATTGGGGCATTTAGTTCATTTACATTTAGGGTTAGTATTGTTATGTGTGAATTTCATCCTGCCATTTTGATGATAGCTGGCTGTTTTGTCCGTTAGTTGATGCAGATTCTTCGTTGTGTTGATGCTCTTTACCATTAGGTATGTTTTTGGAGTGGCTGGTACTGGTTGTTCTTTTCTATGTGTAGAGCCTCTTTCAGGAGCTCTTGTAAAGCAGGCCTGGTGGTGATGAAATCTCTGAGTACTTGTTTGTTCACAAAGGATTTTATTTTTCCTTTACTTATGAAGCTTAGTTTGGCTGTATATGAAATTCTGAGTTTCAAGTTCTTTTCTTTAAGGATGTTGAATATTGGCCCCCACTCTCCTCTGGCTTGTAGGGTTTCTGCCGAGAGATCTGCTGTGAGTCTGATGGGCTTCCCTTTGTGGGTAACCTGACCTTTCTCTCTGGCTGCCCTTAGCATTTTCTTCTTCATTTCAACCCTGGTGAAACTGATGATTATGTGCCTTGCTGTTGCTCTTCTTGAGGAATATCTTTGTGGTGTTCTCTGTATTTCCTGGACTTGAATATTGGCCTGTCTTGCTAGGTTGGGGAGGTTTTCCTGGATAATATCCCGAAGAGTATTTTCCGGCTTGGATTCATTCTCTTCATCACATTCAGGTACATCTATTCATAGATTAGGTCTTTTCACATAGTCCCACATTTCTTGGAGACATTGTTCATTCCTTTTTACCCTTTTTTTATCTAATCTTGCTTTCTCATTTTATTTCATTGAGTTGATCTTCGACCTCTGATATCCTTTCTTCTGCTTGGTCAGTTCAGCTGTTGAAACTTGTGCATACTTCATGAAGTTCCTGTGTTGTGTTTTTCAGCTCCATCAATTCACTTATATTCCTTTCTAAGTTGTCCATTCTCATTAGCATTTCATCAAATCTTTTTTCAAAGTTCTTAGTTTCTTTGCATTGGGTTAGAACATGTTCTTTTAGCTCATAGAAGTTTCTTAATACCCACCTTCTGAAGCCTGATTCTATCATTTCATCACAATCATTTTCCATCCAGGCTTGTTCCTTTGCCGGTGAGGAGTTGTGATTCCCTTGTAGGAGGAGAGGAGTTCTGGTTTCTGGTGTTTTCCTCCTTTTTGCACTTGTTTCTTCCCATCTTTGTGGATTTATCCACCTGTCATTTTTGTTGTTGCTGACTTTCAGATTGGGTCTCTGAGTGGACATTCTGTTTGTTGATGATGAAGTTATTTCTGTTTCTTAGTTTTCCTTCTAAAAATCTGGCCCCTCGGCTGTAGACTGCTGAGGTCCACTCCAGGCCCTGCTTGCCTGGGATCACCTGCAGCAGCTGCAGAACCCTAAGAGTTACTACCAGTTTCTTCTTCTGCTATCTTTGTCCCAGAAGGATACCCGTCAAACGTCAGTCTGATCTCTCCTTTATGAGGTGACTCTTTGGATATATGAGGGTCAGGGAGCTGCTTGAGGAGACAGTCTGTTCTTTATAGGAGCTCAGATGCTGAGCTGTGAGCTCTGTTTTTCATTCAGAGCTGCTGGGCAGGTACATTTAGGTCTGCTGCAGCAGAACTCATAAACCACTATTTGTTCCAGGTGCTCTGTCCCAGGGAGGTAGGGCTTTATTTATGAGTTACTCTTGTGCTGCTGCCTTTTTTCCAAGGCTGCCCTGCCCAGCAAGGAGGCAGCTTAGTCACTGTCTGCCTGCCGAGGCTTTGCTGAGCTGCTGTGGGCTTCGCCCAGCTGCCATGTGAACTTCCCTGCAGTCCTGTTTATATGGAGGTTGTTAGAACTGCTTTGGCAATGGTGACCCACCTCTGTATTGGCGGACTCTCTTTGTAATGGCAGGTGGCCTTGGAAACAGCAGGCTGCCTCAGCAATGGCAGACTACCTCCATATTGGTGGAGTGCCTCAGTGATGGCAGACACTCCTCCCCCACAGAGCTGGACTGACCTGGATTCAGCTGTGCTTGCTGTGAAACTCTCAATTCAGAGAGTTTCTTCTGATTGCTGTTCTTTTGTGGGGGTGGGACCAGCTGAGCTTGATCACCTGGCTCCCTGCCTCAGAGCCTTTTTTTTTTTAGTTGAACAGTCAATTATCTCCCAGGTATTACAGTTGTCTGTTGAAAAGGCGCTGGGATCTGTGTGATTTCCTGTGCGGTGACTCACTGCGCCAGCTTAAACAGTGGCACTGAGATTCATGGCCTTTTTTTTTTGCCCAGGAGTCTCCTGGCCTGGCTCCCTTTTTAATCAAATGAATGGGTGACTTCCCAGCTCTCCAATCGCCAGCTAAAAGGGCACCCAACCAGTGTATTTTGTATGGAGAACTGCCATGCTGAGGCACCAGCAAAGCTGCTGCTCTGGGCAAAGCAGCCACGCCAGCCAAAACAGCCGCACTGGTGACCCATGGGGCTCCTCCACCTGGGAATCTCCCAGTCTGTGAGCAATAAAAATTCATCTGGAAATGCAGTGTCCACTCACCCTCTGTGCTTTCACTGAGAGCTGCAATCCTGAGCTGTTCCTAAACAGCCATCTTGGATCTTCTAGCAATAATTTATTTTCCTACCTGCTTCTGAATCCCTTACTCAAAGTCAAAATGTACTCTAATTTATCAAATTTTGAAATCTCAGAATTATTATTTTTCTCATGCATATTCACATTTAGCAAGTTAAATTAGTCCTTCAAAATGATTCACTGTTTTCTTCCTCCTTTGATTTTTTTTCACTTAAGCTTTTTTTTAACTTGGCTCTAACTTAAGTGCTTTTCAAATTTTTACCTCTAATTTCTCTACCTCCTTCCAATTTATCAGATTGTAAAGGCCAAAGCTTTTTTTCAAGACATATATTTTTTTATCATTCTTTCCTATTCAAAACCACAAGTGGCTCTTATTTTCACACAACATATAGTGAGTTTTTCAGTAGTGTATTCAAAGCCCTTTATAATTTCACCTTAAATGAAGTTTCCAGTGACTGCAGTGGCCCTATTTCTTAGAAATATTGTAATGCACAACATAGTAGTCTTTATCCAAACATTGTTCTTTGTGTACCTGATGTGGACTACAAACTGATTTAGACAACAGCCTTACAGAGACTGCTTAAACAACTCTCAGAATTGTGCCAGCCAATTCTTGATAATAAATCTGTACCCACATACATACAAACATGCATACACACAACACACAAGTACACACACTGTCTTCCACAGATTTTACTTTTCTAGTTGTACCTTGACAGATAAACTTTGAAAACTGAAGCCTTTTATCCAATGTGCCAAATATTTTTATTCAGAATTTTCTACTGATTTTGAACAAAATGCAACCAAAATTTAGATATATATTTTACAAGAATTTAGATCATTACAAAACATATGGGTATAATTACAAAATATTTTTCAAAGACAAGCTTATTTCTAAAATCTAATTAATAAATAAACTGTGCTGCAATAAACATATGTGTGCATATGTCTTTATAGTAGAATGATTTATAATTATTTGGGTATGTACCCAGTAATGGGATTGCTGGGTTCAATGGTATTTCTGGTTATAGATCCTTGAGGAATCATGACACTGTCTTCCACAATGGTTGAAGTAATTTACACTCCTGCCAATATTGTAAAAGCATTCCTACTTCATAGACTTGCCAGCATCTGTTGTTTCCTGACTTTTTAATATTTGCCATTCTAACTGGCATGAGATGGTATCTCATTGTGGTTTTTATTTGCATTTCTCTAATGACCAGTGATGATGAGCTTTTCTTCATGTTTTTTGGCCATGTAAATACGTCTTTTAAGAAGCATCTGTGCATATCCTTTGTCCACTTTTTGATGAGATTGTTTGTTTGTTTTTTTTTCTTGCAAATTTGTTTAAGTTCCCTATAGATTCTAGATATGGACTTTTGTCAGATGGGGAGAAATTTTCTCGCATTCTGTAGGTTGTCTTTTAACTCTGATGATAGTTTCTTTTGCTATGCAGAAGCTCGTTAGTTTGATTATTTCTCATTTGTCAATTTTGGCTTTTGTTCCACTTGCTTTTGGTGTTTAGTCATAAAGTATTTGCCCATTCCTATGTCCTGAATGGTATGTCCTAGGTTTTCTTCTAGGGTTTTTATGGTTTTGGGTTTTACATTTAAGTTTTTAATCCATCTTGAGTTAATTTATGTATAACATGTAAGGAAGGGGTCCAGTTTCTGTTTTCTGCATTTGGCTGGCCAGTTTTCCCAGCACCATATATTACATAAAAAATAGTTTCCCCATTGCTTACTGTTGTCAGGTTTGTCAATGATCAAATGGTTGTAAATTTGTGATGTTATTTTTGAGGCCTCTGTTATATTCCATTGGTCTATATCTCTGTTTTGGTACCAGTACCATGCCATTTTTGTTACTGGAACTTTCTAGTATAGTTTGAAGTCAGATAGGGTATTGCCTCCATCTTTGTTCTTTTTGCTTATAATTGTCTTGGTATTGTTTTGGTTTCATATTAAATTTAAAGTAGTTTTATTGTAATTCTGTGAAAAAAGTCAATAGTAGCTTGATGGGAATAACATAAAATCTATAAATTACTTTGGGTGGTATGGCCATTTTCACAATATTGCTTCTTTTTATCCATGAGCATGAAATGTTTTTCCACTCGTTTGTGTCCTTTCTGATTTCCTTGAGCAGTACTTTGTAGTTCTGCTTGAAAAGTCCCTTCACATCTTTTGCAAGTTGTATTCCTAGGCATTTTATTATCTTTGTAGCAATTGTGAATGAGAATTCACTCTTGATTTGGCTCTCTGCCTATCTATTGTTGGTGTATGAGAATGCTTGTGATTTTTGCACATTGATTTTGTATACTGAGGGGTTTTTGGACTGAGGCAATGGTGTTTCCTAAATATACAATCATGTCATCTGCAAACAGAGACAATATGACTTCCTCTTTTCATACCTGCATATGCTTTATTTTTTCCTCTTGCCTGATTGCCCTACCCAGAACTTCTAATACTGTGTTGAATAGGAGTGGTAAAAGAGGACATCCTTTCCTTGTGCTGGTCTTCAAAGTGAATGCTTCCAGTTTCTGCCCATTCAGTATAATATTAGATATGGGTTTGTCATAAATATCTCTTATTATTTTGAGATACAGTCCATCAATACCTAGTTTATTGAGAGTTTTTAGCCTGAAGAATTGGCACCAACTCAAATGCCCATTAATGATAGCCTGGATAAAGAAAATGTGACACTTATACACAATGGAATACGATGCAGCTATAAAAATTGAGCTTATGTCCTTTTCAGTGACACAGATGAAGCTGGAAACCATCATTCTAAGCAAACTAACACAGGAACATAAAACCAAACACTGCATGTTTTCACTAAGTGGGAGTTGAACATGGAGAACACATGGACACGGGGAGGGGAACATCACACACCAGGACCTGTTGGGGGTTTGGAGGCAAGAGGAGGGAGAGCATCAGGACAAGTAGCTAATTCAGGAGCAGCTTAAAACCTAGATGATAGGTTGATAGGTACAGCTAACCGCCATGGCACATATATACCTATGTAATACACCTGCATTCTGCATATGTATCCTAGAACTTAAAGCAAAATAAAAAAAGGAAAAAAATAAATAAATGAAATAATTTTAATGGAAAATTGCATACTATCCTCCTGAAATATTGCTTTGTTTTTTACATTAGCCTTATTACAAACAATTTTGTAGTTCAGTTTCTCTCTAAGTAAATGTACAAATATTTGTATAAGCATAGACACACACATACAAAGATACATAAATAATACATTTGCATATTAGAAATTTAATTTCTAACTCACTTGTTATATTTTACTTTGCTTGTATGCCATAATAAATTTGCTATATATTTATGCAACATAGATTTCTTCATTAAGTAAAAACTTTTTCCCCAAACACAATGTGTTTACCAGCAATTTTATATTATCACTACAAAAATAAAGTGTTATTTTCCATGTCAAATTATTAACAATTTAAAACAGAATTCTCAGTAATATTAGAAGTTTCATCTTTTACAGAATTAATTTCCATGTTATACTTTGATTATTTGTGGAAGTAAAACAATTGAGCCATTATTGGAATTATTTTATATTTGAAGTATTTGATTTCACTGTTACAAAACTTACATCATTTATCAAATTGCTTAATTTTTACTTTGTTAAAGTTATCCCTTTAACAGTATTGCTTTACTTTTAGTTCTTCTACATAAAAACATGGAAACCATTTAGTGATAAAACAAATTTAGAACAAAAATGTAAGGGAAAGTTGTTTATTAAAGAGTGACATGTAGAAGAATCATCTCATTCTTTCTTTCTTGTCTTCATTGAGCATAGAACTAACTTCTGATTTTGAAAGGGATGCTGAAACTTCTTCAGTGAGTTTATATCTTCTAGGTATTGTGTGATTGGTAATGCCATTTTAAACTCAAAGATGAATAGTAAAAATTAAGTTAAACATTTTACGTAAATTAAATATTTTTATAATTTTTTAAAAAAGGAAGCTTAATACTGTCATTAGGCAAATATTTTCATTTTTCCCCATTACTTCCAAAATGTTAATTATAAATTTTTTTAATTGCCAATAATTGGCTTAATAAATAGCTTTACTTATTACCATAAATATCAAAATGACTCAAGTTGTCCCTGCCATTCTTTATGTACTCTGCGTAAGAAATGCTCAGCCCGTATTACTTCATTTATTTCCCATTCTTCTTAATTTCTTCTGTTTTCCACTAATGACTTTTCCCCTTTCACCTCTCAACTTGGTGACCTTGCATTGACTCCCATCAAATGGCACAATTGTCACATAAATTAAGGGGCTATTAGGTCAGTATTTCTCCCACAGCCATCAAACATTTTTAAAAAACTAAGAGAAAACTTTATTTTACCAATATAAGAGTATTCATGTTCTTCTTGAAAGGTTTACCAAAACCATGTCAGATTATTTTAATGCCAATAACATACATTTTATTAAAAATGATAAAAATTCTGAAAAATGTTTAGATGCAAAACTAGTCCCTGGCATTAAATGACAGTGCCATGGGCAATCTTGAAAAATGAAACCATTAGTAACAATGGTTTTAGTCTGGTTTTTAGTCCACGTCTCATTTTGTTTATAGCTTTTTGTTTGAACTTACCTCATTATACTTCTAAAATTTAACTAACATTTTAGGTATGTGACTTGTGCAAGAGGAATTTAAAAAACTCTATTAGAAACAATGGCAATTAAAACCTTCAAGAGAAAAAAAATTTATGAGAACAGATATATCATTATAGGTTATTACTACTGCATTATTCCTCTCTTTCTTGAGGCTTTACTATGTCTCCACATTTTATTATATTCGTAAATCACATTCTCATAAATTAAATAAAAACCTATGTATTATGATAAATCTGAAAGGCTTGTTATCTGTGTGACACATATTGTCAAAGACTTTGTTTTGTGTTTTGTTTTGTAGCTGCAAAGACATTGCAATAATCTCTGAGGATCCTAAAAAATTTTCAAATATCTGATGGTTCCTTGTTGATGATGAAAAATCTTGATTTTCAGAGGTTTGTGTTTATTGGTGAAAGCAATTTTTCAACAGATTTTCTTTCACATAGATTTTATATCATACTTCAAGCCCCCTTAAGCTAGGATCCTACGTCCTTAGCTCTCACATAAACTATGCTATGATCTTACACACAATTCTATTACTTTATCTATAATGGAATTCTCCCTTTTATGTTTGATTTTTACATCTATGAAAGCGGTGCTGGGGGTGGAGGATGAAGGACTACGGTTTGCAAACTTTCAAAATTTGATGAAATATATTAACCTACAAATCCAAGAAGTTCAATGAATTCTGAGTAGGAAAACCCAAAATTACCCAAACTAATACATATTATAATAAAACTGTAGAAAGCCTCAGAGAAAGACTCTTAAAAGCAGCATGGAAGCATCATATAAGGTGATTCTCGGTAAGGATATTAGCTAACTTCACAGCAGAAAACTTGGAGACTAAAAGACAGTGAAATTATATATTTCAATAACTGGGGAAAATAATCCTATTAACTTAGTATTCAATATCTGATAAATATGTCCTTTAAATGAAAAAGAGGCAGACAACAGCAAGATGATGGAACAGGAGGTTCCAGTTTTCAAACTCCCAGAGAAACATTAATTCTAACAGCCATCCACAGATCTAAATGTCTGTATAGGAGTCCAGGAGTTTAGCTGAGTGGTTTTAGCACATAAATGAAACCAGAAATCCAAGAATAAATACATTGAAGGTGGTCAGAAAAGCAGTTTTGCCTTACTTGTTCCAACCCTTTCCTAAGACATGACAGCTCAGTGCCAAGAGAAGTCTCATGGAGAAAGACTCCTGATTTTTCCTAAAGATAAAAAGAGATCAAAATGAGTACCTAGCTTCCCTAGGCTTATGGAATGTTGCCCAAAAGACTACCTTCTGCCTTGCCCAACCAAAAATACTGAGGGAATATTCATGGATGAATAGTTTAGAGGCGGCTATAAGCAGAGAAAACGGTGAGAGCTCATAGCAACCGCTACACAGATATCAACAACCACTTGGCCGTAGACTCCACCAAGACACCTACCCATTAACTGTGATACACCTCACCTGTAGTACCAACAACCAGCCAACCTGCAGCCCCAGCTCTCCACTTCTCCTCAGAGCTGTCATCACCTCATCCTCCCTTGCAACCAGCACTCCCACGTCTCCACTTCCCCTCATAGCTGTCACTACCTTATCCTCTCCTACAGAAAGTATGTGTGCTCCTCCACAGACAGAACATGGGCATCAGCAACTGTCTCTATTCTACTGGATTGTAAGAAAATGAACAACTATGAACTATTAAGAAAATTGCCCCAGAAGAAAATAAATGAGAAATTTCCAGCATTTGAACTAGTTTTTCAAGATCAAGAAAAGACACATAATCCTGACTTGCCCACCAAGAGGGAACTAGAGGAGCAGAGTGAGGACATTAAGCAATTGCATGAAAGACCTCCACAATCTCCAGTTGGGTTAATTGGGATAAGCCATTCTCCCCCAAATATAGTCAGCAAATATCAGAGAATAAAACTGCTTTTTCATATTTTAAGACAGAAATGCAAGTCTTTAAGAAACACAGACAAATCAACTAAACATAAAACCACCAAGGGAACAAACTAAAGCTACAGGGGATGACCTCTCAAAAATGAAGATATGTAAGTGACAAGATAAATTTAAAATAATTGTCTTAAAGAAACATAGTGAACTAAAAGAGAACTCAACTAAACAGAATTAAGAAAACAGTACAATAAAAAAGGAAAAGATTGCCAAAGGTATAGAAACCATAGAAAATAACAAAACAAATATTAAAGCTGAAGAACACAATGGTTGAAATAAAAAATTAAATAAAGAGATTCAATAGAAGATTCAATTAAGCGGAAGAAAGAATCAGCAAACATGAAAATAAATCATTTGTAATTATTTAGTTAGAGGGAAAGAAAAGAATAAAAAGAAAGAAGAAAACTTGTAAGACAAATAAGATACCAGGCTGGGCATGGTGACTCATGCCTAAATCAATCCCAAGGCTTTGGGAGGACAAGATGAAAGGAGTGTTTGAGGCCAGGATATAAGACCAGGCTGGGCAATAAAGTGATACCCCATCTCTACAAAAAATTTTAAAAGTTAAAAAAATTAACCAGGCTAGGTTCTTGCCTGTAATCCAAGCTACTTGGGAGGCTAAGGTGGAAGTATTACTTGAGCCCAGGCATTAGAAGCTCCAGTAAGCTGTGATCACACCACTTGCTGAACAACAGAGACCCTGTCTCAAAAAAAAAATTATGGGACATCATCAAGTGAATCAATTTATGTGTTACAGGATTTCAAGAAGGAACAAAGAGACAGAAAGAGGCATAATGTTATTTAAAGAAATAATGTAAGAAACATTCCCAAATCTGAGGAAAAAAATGAATATCTAGAGTTACAAAATTGAAAGAACTACCAACAGATTGAACATGAATTCTTTATCGAGACACATTATAACTAAATTACCAAATGTCAATGACAAAGAGATAATTTTCAAATCACAAGAGACCATCTGTAGGACTATTGGGAGATTTCCCAGTAGAATTCTTGAATGACAGAAGACAGTGGGATGATATATTAAGAGTGCTGAAAGAAGAAAGTACTCAACCAAAAATATTTTATCTGGCAAAGCTGTCCTTCAGAAATAAAGGAGAAAAATACTTTCCCAGAGAAGCAAAACATAAGAGTTCATCACAACTGATCTTTCTTATAAAAAATTATAAGTGATTTCTTCCAGGACTTGAATTCAGATCTGGAACAAGTAAACTTGATAAATATGTATAGCGCTCTCCACTTTAAATACACAAAATGTACATTCTCCACATTCAATACACAAAATATTGATCAACCATTATTAATAACCATTCTTAGAATTAAGCAATATTCCTGTTCACTCTCCCTCTTTTTCCTCCTCTTTCTTCCTCTCCTTTTCTCCTTTTTTTTCTTTAAAAAAAAAATGATGTCTGTCTTAGAGTAGAACTTGCTCCAGCCTTCTGTATTGTCTTCTTTAGCACTCCTCAGATGATGTCCAGGGCTTAAAAAAAAAGAGAGTTCTTCAAGTTGAAATAAATGGATGCTAATTAGCAAAATGAAAGCATATAAAATATAAAAACACACTGGCAAATGTAAGTATATGGTTAAATTTAGAATAATCTAATACTGTAATGGTGGTGCATAAATCACTTTTAACTATAGTATGCAAGTAAAAAGTCAAAAGTGTTAAAATAACTAAAAATAACTATGAAATGCCAGATATAGGTGATGGCGGGGATGGAGGCAGCAAACTACACTGCCATGTCTGTACCTATGCAACAATCCTGTGTGATCTGCACATGTACCCCAGAACCTAAAGTACAATAAAAAAGAAAAAACATAACTATAGCTGCAGTAAATTGTTAAGTAAGCTGTGATGTAAATAACAAAACTGTGCACTGGAAAAGAAGTAAAGGTATATGTCTTACAGAAAATAAAACGTGCAGTTATAAACTAAAATTACGATAATACTGTATCTTGATTTGCCAATGAACTTACCTTTAACAGAGATCTTTATATGATCATTTGGCTTTCAGTTACTGTCTACTGTCCTTTCATTTGAAACTGAAGAATTCCCTTTAACTTTCCTTGTAGGGTAGGTGGAGTGGTGATGAATGACTTTGGTTCTGTTAATCTGGGAATGCACTAATTTCTTTCACGTAATTTTAAACTCACAATGTACAGTTAAAATATTACAAGCACGGTGGCTCGTGCCTGTAATCCCAGCACTTTGGGAGGCCTAGGTGGGAGGATCATTAGTTCAGGAGATCGAGACCATCCTGGCTAACACAATGAAACCCCATTTCTACTAAAAATACAAAAAAATTAGCTGGACAAGGTGGCACATGCCTGTATTAGCTACTCGGGGGGCTGAGGCAGGAGAATCACTTGAACCTGGGAGGTGGAGATTGCAGTGAGCCAGGATCTTGCAACTGCACTCCAGACTGGGAAACAGATTGAGCAAGAATCCATCTCAAAAAAAGAAAAAAAAATTACATATAATATGCAAAAAAGAATTAGAAAAGAATAAATAAGGAAGAAGATATTATTTATCTAGAAAAAAGAGATTATCGAAAAATCAAAAGAAGCTCAATAAAATTACATATGTTAGGATACTCTTTTGGTAAAAAGCAAATATTTTATAAATAAGTAACATTAAGAATAAAAAAGATCCCTTAGCCCTGTGTCCTTCAGCAGCCAATCTTGCAGGGGAAGGCACATGCATGCTGCCTGGTGCCTTGTCTCTGTTTCTCTCTCACACTGGGTTGTTTGTTTGTTTGAATGCCTTGAGGCTCACATACTGTGATTGGTAAGCAACCTTTGCAATTTATAAGAAAACAGAACCACTTAAGCAAATGATATGATCAGGATCTCATATTTCACCTGAATGTTCAAGGTAGAATGCTTAAAGACATCAGTTGTGTGAAATAGAAAGTCCCATGTTAAACTTCCATCCACTTAATAACCTTCTCCCAGAACTATTCAGTAATCTTTAGTTACTTATCAACAGCTAAAAGAAAATCACTTGATCAATGATTTCAGTTCCTACATTAGGTGTAATATCTGTAAAGGAAAGCAGATTAAACCACCTATGGTATGAGAATACCATTATACTATGCCTGTAATTGAAAACAGCGCATTGACTAGTAGGTAAGGGCATATGTCAGATTAATCATATGGGTTCATCCATGGTCTTTTCTATTCTCTTCTCTTACAGCTAATGATATTTGCATATATTCCCATATGTTTATCATCTATCAATGGGATTAATCCTGATTTCCTAAAAATTCCTGGTGAAGATATCTAGTTTCCTGCCCAAAACAAATTCTCAATTTCTTCTTTAGTAACAGAACTCTAATTTTATTCAGGTAGCAGTGTAAAGAGCTTTCAGAAAGTGTTTCTAGCCTACCATACAGATCTATTTGTCCATGTTAAAAGTAAAAAAAAAATATGTCAACATATTTTAAAAAGGATATTATATAGGAATCTTGGAAATGCTCCTTAGAAAGGTGATGGAGAGTTCACCCATATGTATTTTTACTCTCCCCATGATTATTTTTTGCTTTCCTGACTAGAATCTAGAAATATCAAGGCAATTTTGAGAATAGAAACCCAGACGAGGGAGGCTGAAGCATAAACAGAGTAGGACATTTGCCCATGGTAAGCAAGGAGCTATTATACCAAATCTGAAATGCCTATCCTGGACGTTTTTATATTTTGTAAGAAAAAATAAGTTAATATATTTTATGTTCCGATTTTTTTGAGATTGTTGTTACTAGGCATCAAATGCAATTCTTATAAGATGCATTAATTTTTTATTAGAAAATCAACCTTAATTTAGAATACATTTTTTTAAAATCAGAAATCTTTTTCTCCCTTTCTACAATGGATTTTCTCTGATTGTTTACCTGCACACACATTTTAAAATTATTTGAGGCCCTGCTGGACTATTTCATGAAATATAAAGATACCTAATCTACTCGAAGCCACATTTACGATCACCTTCTCTGATTAGCTATTTTCAACTTACAGCACTTACTACTGTAAATTGATGATTTGTGTGTGTGAGAATTTAGAGTATGTAAATTGTTATCCAGTTTGTATAGCTAAACATAACATATAGCAATTTACATCATCCATACATGCACAAGATATTCAAACTCAAAATTATTATTATTATTAATATTATGAGACAGAGTTTTGCTCTGTCACCAGGCTGGAGTGCAGTGGCAAGATCTTCGCTCACTACAAACTCTGCCTCCCAGGTTCAAGCAATTCTCCTGCTTCAGCCTCCTAAGTACCTGGGACCAGGGACACTGGCCACCATGCTGGCTACTTTTCTGTATTTTTGTACAGACAGGGTTTCACCATGTTGGCCAGGTGGTCTTGAACTCCTGGACTTAAGTGATTCAGTCACCTCAGCCACCCGAAGTGCTGAGATTACTGGTGTGACCCACCATGTCCAGACTAAATTCTTTTTCTAATACTTTAATGTGAAAAATGTTCCCTAGAGAAGCACCTTAGAGTGTTACCAATGTTATGTAGGTAATAAATATATATATATTCTATACATAATAACTTATGTATAGAACTTAGTCTATATGGCAAAATCAATAAAACGAAAAATTACATTACTTATCAATAGGAATATATAATAAATATATATTCCATACATAATACAAATACAAATGTATTTATACATTATGTATTCTATCCATAATATATTATGTAGAGAATATATATTATATATATAACATTGCCTACACACAACCCATTATAATTAGTTTCCCTGAAAGGAATCAAAATTTAGGTGAAAATCATGAAATAATAATATCTAATCATAGCTTATTCATTTGTAATCATTCCTAAATTTGAACTGAACAAATTTACAATGGTAATTAGCTACCTACGCTGTTTATCTGGTTAACCACCTCAATTTAAAAATGACATTTAATCAAGGGAAGATGTGAAAGAAAAATAACATTTGAGTATATTTCCTTCTAGTGTTCATTATATTGTATAATAAAAGTACTGAGGGAAATTTATAGGTGAATTAATTTACCCATGATTTTCCGGGATCTAGCTGACAAACATTTCCACTTGAAATTTATCTAATGATCTCACCAGTCCAAACCAAATTTACTATCTTCTCCAAACTAACTCATCTCTCATTTTTAGTTTCTGCATATTACTGTTTTCAAATGTCCAATCTTATAACATAATAAAATATCACCTTTCTTTGTGTACCTAAATCAGGTTTGTCCATCATGTGTAACTGTTTTGTTCATATCTATCACCTATATACATTTTCTCTACTACTACACCAGTTCCTAGTCCCAGTCACTGATCTATAAGAATTTGACATTACTGGCTTATTGTCATATTACCTGAACTAGAATTTACAATGTCTTTCTATTGCATGAAGACCAAATTCCTCTAGCTTAAAGGGGTTCCATAATCTTTGCCATGAAGTTTGTCACTGTTTGGGGAGCTTAGCTAAATTGGGGTTCCAATCTCAGAGCAGCTAGCAACCCTTCCTCAATGGGAAATGAAGGGGAGCTAGACATGGATGTTTATTGGCACCTTTCACAAAATATTTCTTTTACCTGGCTAACAGCCTAATACTGGTTGTCAGATCCAAAACCAAAGCAAGCCCCTCACAGGAACTTGTTTGTAATGGTAGATACTGTGGCAGGTCTTGTCAGATCTGTGACCAGTTTGTGCCTGCCTGTCCGTTGCTCTCATGCTGGGAGCTCAACCTTGTGTTCACCCTCACCAACCCACATCCTAGGTAAACCCTAACCTGGAGCAGCTCCTAGTTCTTCTGGTGGAAGTCATAATTTCAATACACCACCATAGTAGGGACAAAGCAAAAGGATTTTTATTTATAGATAATGAGCAAGAGAGGTAAAATTATTTGAGAGGGAAGTCCTCCAGCCCTGGATCACATGCAGGAACGAAGAGTGAGGAAGAGAGAGAAAGCACCTGGCGACTAGCAATATGTACAAGGGAGTAGCTTGTAGATCACTTCAAGTATGTGGCAAATGTCTAAGTGGTCTCTTTAAAGGAAGCAGCTGAAAAGCTGGGAGCCCAGCCTGCTAGACAGGAGAGTTGCTTCTAAGTTCTTATCTCTGGTCACTGGCTTGATCCATCTGAGTGTGGTGTAGAACTGGAAAATACATCAAGGATGACTGAGCCCTGCTACTGGTATGAGAAAATTAAACTTGTATTCAAAATAGGTGCTGAGACAGCATAAAATTACAGGATTTCACTACAGTCGTCACCTGCAAACAAATGCTATCTGTTGTAATCACATAGTGACTTTTCTGAAACTTTCATGTGATTTTTAATCCCAGAAAGTGTATGTTGCTGTAAATTGTGGTTTATAGCTTCACATGCCCTCTCTTGGGTCTGCCTTTCTAGTGATGTTCTCAGTTCTTTGTGTTTTCTTAAATTTTTCTTATTACCCTGTCATCTTTTTAAAAGACTCATCTTTCATTGTTTTCAGCCCTTCCTCACTGCTTCTAATCAGTTATCTCATTCTGTAGATAATGACAGATAAGTGGCTTTATAGCTTTTAATGAAATTTATTCTGTGGGTTTTGTGAGTGATCCTCTCATTTAGAGACTCAATTCTATTTTGTTGCTTTGCTATGCTGTTTGGTTGTCTATTTGGAAGCTGTCAGATAGATGAATACTTGTTTAGAAGAGAATGGCAAAATAAAGAAAATGAAAAATTATATTACTTATCAATAGGAATAAGAATACTAAATTTATGAACATAAAATTAACATACGTTAAATGGCGGTAATATTCCCATGGACCCTTAATAATATCTAATGTAATAATCTTCACAGTGTTGTTGAAATAGGTATCGTAATACTTTACATAATACTTCTGTAAACATAGATTTACAAAAGAGAAAATTAAAATTGAGAGGTTCTTGCCTGCCCTAGGTAACTTACTCTGCAAATTACAGGGCAGAAATACATACTCGAATGTATTCAACCTGAAAGCCAATTTTATTTCTATAATGAAACCTCAAATTTTTATCAACAGTGAGGAAAAGCTTTGGTTTGAAATAAGAGAAATCGTTTGACAAATCATGTTGAAAAAGTGTTTTCTCATATCACTATGGTAGCACAGTATCTTAAAATCCCAGAAAAGAGGAACATGAAATACTCTATTTTTAATAAGACAAATAGAGCAAAAGGAAGTATTAGTCTTTTGTGTGCCAGGAATTTCAAGGAGCTGAAGTTTTCTCAATCTCTTCCTCTCATTTCTGGAAGCAATAGCAGAGCATAATAAGCAGGTGTTGTGGATATGACAACAACTAATTTGAAGAGTAGAAATTTCTCAATTGTTTCAAATGTAATCCAGCTTTTAAAAAAACTTTTAGTAGACATTTATAAATATGATGAAAATAGGATTCGTGCATAATTAATTTATTTTGTGGCTAATAGACATATGTTTCTTGCACTTTCAGTGAATCGCAAATTAACAAGATAACCCTAAAGCAATTAACCCACTACAAATACAAGGATTAATGAATCCTTTCCATTACTGATAGGCTTGTTTGTTAAAAAAAAGAAAAAGTACTGAGTGATCTCACTTATACGTGGGACCTACAAAATCCAAACTCATAGATACAGAGAGTAGAGGAATCTTTACCAGGGGTTGGGAGTGGGAGAGAGAGGGAAATATTATTCAAAGGTTACAAATATTCAATTATAAGAAGAATGAATTGTGGAGACCTAATGTACAGCATGGTGACTGTAGTTATAATAATAAAATATATAGGCAGTATAGTTGATTTGTGGAAAGGGTTGCTTTTTTTAATTTTAATTTTTCATTTATTTATTGCGTTTCACATAAATGAAGTCAGATAAAAAAAGACTTCAGTGGGACATACTCTTCTTAAATTTCTCCTTTACACCATACAATCTCATTCCCTTACGTTTTTTTTTTTTGAGACCAAGTTTTGCTCTTGTTGATCAGGCTGAAGTGTAATGGGGTGACCTCGGCTCACTGCAATCTCTGCCTCTACCAGGTTCAAACAGTTCTCCTGCCTCAGCCTCCCGAGTAGTTGGGATTATAGGCACCTACCACCATGCCTGGCTAATTTTTTGTATTTTTGGTAGAGACAGAGTTTCACTCTGTTGGCCAGGCTGGTCTTGAATTCCTGACCTCAAGGAGTTCAGGCCTAAGGTCTGAACTCAAGACCTCAAAGTTCTTGGCCTGACAAAGTGCTGGGATTATAGGTGTGAGCCACCGCAGTCGGCTCCCTTCCCTATTTTTTAATCTTTAATTTACTATGAAGAGATCTTAAGTTTTCTTACCAGCCCCCCACCCCAACCTCCTGGCACGCACACACAAGATAACTATGTGAGATGACCAGTGTGTTACCTAACTTGATTGTGATTCCTTTCACAATCTATATATATATATGTCAAAACATCACGATACGCCTTAAATGTGTACCATTTTTATTTGTCAATTGCACCTTAGTAAAGCTGAAGAAAATCCCTTACATAAAAAAAACAAACAACAACAAAATATAAAGGAAATTGTGCTAATTCTATTACTGTCCTAGGTAATTTTTAAATAACATAGGAAACACTTGTAAATTTAAATAATTTAGAATTTATATTATTTTTATTGTTGATACTGGCATTCTGCTAGGAATTTTAGATATTTGATAATATTAATGAAATTCCATGTAATAAAATATGAGTAGATTAGTCTTTGGATTTATAATGTATATATCTCAGTTAAACGGCTTGTGGGCACTGAGTCATTTACCTCTCTGGACAAAGTCAGAATTGAAGGAAGCAAGTATAAGATATTCACATGCTCAGATATAGGAAATACAGTTGATTTGTGGAAACAGTTGTGTTTTTTCTAACTTTTCTTTTTAATTTATTGATTGTGTCTCATATAAGTGGGACCAAAGGGGGGAAAAAAGACTTCGGTGGGATATACTCTTCTTAAATTTCGTCTTTACAATCTTATTCCCTTATATAATTTTCACCCTTAAGAAAAACAAAATGCATTAATACCAGGGAAATTACTAATTACTAAACTAGGGCTTGAATTCAAAAGGGAGATCTGGCCAGTCATAAGTATTCAACATCATTGGTGATTCTCTCATGAAGAAAGAATTTCTGTAAGAATACAAATAGAGGCCACTACCCTTTGTGGAGTAAAATAGAATTCAAATTTCAAAAGTAAATCACAACGAGACCAACAGACAAAACACCAAGCTTGTAGAAATATGTTCATATCGATGACATTTACTACTTTTAATTTACTTTTGATATATTTATTAAATTTTCCTTATAATCATTTAAACCTAACTGATGTACTCAGTCCTGCAATTAAATTACTTTGAACCTCTTGCAGTAAAATATTTTAGGATGTCCAAACTACTTTATTAAACAGTAATATTCAGTAAATGATACCTATAAATTGGAAAGACCCTGAGAAATTATCCAGTATCACCTTTCATTTTGGATATGACAATGTCCTTAAAATGTTAAATAAATAATCTGCCCATGTCACAGAACTATTTATTGCCCTAAACCAGTACCTTCTAATTCTTTTTATTTGTTCTTTCCGTAACATTATTCTGCCAAGAAAGACTATTTGTTATTCTGCCATGATTAAGAGATTTCAATTTTAGTGTTACTTAACCATAGCAACACTTTATTTAAGAAAGTATTTTGATTTGCAAAGTCTTAAATGGAAGCAATTATTCCATAGTCTGGTAACAAGCATCTGCATATCTGAAGGCATAGTCAAGTCCTGAGGGTGCTACCTCATTATGAAGTGTGCCAGAGTAAAAATTATTCAGAACAAGAGGGGAAGAGAAAGCTGTAAAGTCCAATATACTTTTACATGATGTGTTATTTTTGTTCATGCATTTTTTTGATCAACATAGCATATCAAGTCGTGTCATTTTTAGTTTGTCACAATATATTTTAGAGTGCACTAAATTAAGGCATTGATATCTAGTTAAGGATGTTATAAATCTGCATCACCATCATACCTTGTTCAGGTCATTAATTTCATTATACTGTGATAAGAATGTTTTCCCTTATATTACAAAAATTAAAACACAGTTGAAATTCAATGCCACTGTTACTTATGAACTAAATATACCTACAGTTTGTATCAATATGACAAAACTTATATTAGGAAACATTTACTTTTCTAAAAATATAACCTTTTACCTGGAAAATGTAGGCACAATCAGTTATTAAAAAACTTTTTAACACTTTTTTCAAATATCCTTGTTAAAAAGGTAGAGTAACACACAGAAATAGTCACAGATAATCTCGTATGGCAAGAAAAAGTCGTATCTATTTGGCATGGCCGTTGTTGATGCAGAATAATGAATCTCAAAGAGAAATAATTGAAAATGAAAGATTTACTTTAAGGGAAACAGAATGTGTGAGTAGTGCCATGTTGCTCTATCACTTTTGTAATACCCAGGGTATATCCAAATAAATATATCTTTTAAATAAAATGTTCATATTTACACCAAGTCATGCAATAAAGCATTCTTTTGAGCATTAGACAAATATGAAGAATAAAGTAAATTTTGGAATCATTAAACTAAATACTACTGTTGATAGAAATGACTTGATTTTTTAGCATGATGGCTACTGTCAGTAGGAGGTTGAGAAGTGTAAATTTTGAATAATAACAATTTTTACTTACTATTAATAGTACTCTCATAACATTGCTTGTATATGTACAAAACTTTTTGTATTTTTTCAGGGTGGACCTAAAGGCTAAATTTAGGCACACTGTGACTTAATCTGCAACAAATACAGACATCTAATTATTATAGTAATCTCGAAATACAACAAAGCACTATCCTATTTGGTGAAATGCATAAAAATAAGTTCTGAGATAAAGTGATAATAAGCCTGTCTATAATATACAATTCTTGTCAATCATGTGTTTTCTCAATATCTCAAAACTCTGGTTTCTAAGTTTTATTCTATAGGATTGAAAGAATAACATTTATTTATAAGAAAATTAGATGAGTATAAGGAAAGTTCATCTTTAAAATGATATTCATCTAAGTTATACTTACTGAATTATACGTAATCAAATCAAATTACATTATCTTCAAATGCATGATAACTACAAAAGCATATTAGGGTTTTGCATTAAATTTATGTAAACCCAAACCAGGATGGGGTAAAAAATAAAATATTATATATGAAAGAAAAACTACATTTTGAGCATCAGGTCATTGAATATGGCACAACTTTCAAATTCTTCTGTATGATATCCACTTTTGTGTACAAATGTATTAAAAATTTAGGCCTGGCACTGGGGCTCATGCCTGTTATCCCAACACCTTGGGAGGCCAAGGCAGGTGAATCACTTGAGGTCAAGAGTTCAAGACCAGCCTGACCAACATAAAGAAACCCCATCTCTACTAAAAATACAAAAATTAACTGGGCATGGTGGTACATGCCTATAATCCCAGCTACTTGGGAGGCTGAGGCAGTTTAATTATTTGAACCCAGAAGCCGGAAATTGCATTGAGCTGAGATTGCACCATTGCACTCCAGCCTGAGCAACAAAAGTGAAACTCTGTCTCAAAATAAAATAAAAGAAATAAGTAAAAATAAATAAAAATATGGCAACAATCAATTTTTATTGAGGTAGAATTGGCATGCTTAAAGGTTAGAACCTGGGTCAGATATTGTGGTGGTGTTTTTTTCTTTTAAATCTAGTGTACTTTGATTTCTTGGACTATATCATTTAAAAAGGTGACAAAAGTTTAGATTTCTTCAAATGGAAATAAATCGAGGTTATACTTTTTGTGGTTGTTATTGCTTTATTACTGTAGCTTTGTTAAATAAAAGAAAAACTTAAGGTTGAAGAGTGCAAATGCAAGAACCTGAGCTATGAACTGAATGTACAAAATCAGTAAGGTATGAAATAGTTTATTGTGTTTAGAGAAATGCGGTGTTTTCAACGTGAGTAGAACATGCTATGTCAGCTTGTGTTTGAAGGTATATGTACCTTCAAACTGGGCTGGAGCTGGAAATTTGAGGAAATAAAAGTTAGAGAAATTGACTAGAGCCTGATTATGATCGATATCGCATGTTATACTAAGGAGTATGAGCTTTGTTTCCAAAGCCTTTAGAAAATAGTAAATGATTCTGAGTACCAATTAATATAGTAGTATGATCAGGTTAGTTTGGGTTTGGATTTTGCATTTTTCCCATTGTAGTTTATATTTTTTAAGTTTTTTTTTTAAAAAGTGTTCACTTTTAACACAATGTAAAAAAAAAACAGTGTAAATTAAAATGAATTCCACTCTGAGTAGCTGTTAAGTTTGATTTTGTTAGAGAAGGAAGTAAATTAATTTATAACAGAGAAACTAAATCTATAAACTGTTGTTTAATAAAATATATTTAAAACCACAGGAGCAAAAATTTACCGCAGATACTGATATACTTTTAGCTACTCATACAGTTCTTGCTATGAACAGTTTCCTTCTAAATAGAGACAGATTTTTATTAATGATTCTGTCACAATCAGATATTCTAATAATTAAAATTAAACTATTCAATAGTGAAAAACTTCTTGACCCTGCTTCACCATTTTATTTTGTCATGAAGAAGATAAAGCAATGTTTTTGATTGGTAAAATAGGGAAAAAAATAAGCATGTATTGGCCAGATCCGGCTTTCTTTCTACTGGAATCAAGGACTCACGAGGGAGTAAGTCAGGGAGTAGCTTTTCCCCTCTTGCATCCTAGTTCTTCACTGTGTTTTCTTTTTACTGCTACCCAATGAAATAGAAGATAAGATTTAAACTTGGGTGTAGCAATACAACAGAAATGAATATTTTGGAGGTAATTGCTTTAAGGGTCAAGAAGTCATAAGAAAGCAAAACAAGTCCTGTAGAAAAAGTAAGGACATTTTTAATCCTGCAAAACTTAGCAATCAACATAATTTTACAGAAATTATAAAATGACAAATTTTGCCTTTAAAGGTAGTGCTTTCAGCTGTCAAATAGAAGACATGAATTTATTAAATGATTATAAACTAATATAAATTAAAAGTTCAGCCTTAGCCATGATGTTTAAATCTGTTCAACCTAATCTGTCTATTTTTCTCCTATTTCTATAAAACACACTATCAAAAGTAAAGAATATGTATTCAAAGATAGCTCTCACAATCAGGGTCAGAGTGTATTCTAAGCACTTTAAAGCAACAAGCATACAAAAGTGTTTCAAGGGCATAACATTCCCCACAGGAGACCTAATTAGTTGCTTTTGGTCATCCTGAGCATTCTACTGAATACATCTGTCCTCCTAGATGTCCAATATCCTACCATCTGCTTTGTCAGCTATATTCTTAAAGGCACAATATGAAACATTGAAATCATCAAATTAAAAATTCAGGGCTTAAACAGAAAATTCAGAATAAAACAGGAAGAAATGACAAAAAAAAATCTCTAATCCAGGAGGGGCTAAAAAGAAAACGTGAATTAGTCATCAAAAGCACAGAACTGATAACATACAGAAAGTTACAAAAGAAAATGCGTTCAAGGTGAAGTTCCATACAGCACCTGGGGGTGGATTATAATGTTTTCTTTTTAAAAACAACACACTAAGGTATTGGAACAATTCATATATCATTGGATTTGATGACTAAAGCTCTAGCCTTACTATTTTAATTCCATTAGAAGCCAAGTTCTGATCCAATGCTCTATTCTGTTAGAAATACAAAAGAAAAATACCGTGCCAAATTCTGGTACAGTATATGTAGCCTCTCCTCATAGAGCTTATCCTGCCAACAAAATGCTCAGTCCAAATCAAATAGTAAGTAACACCAGGAAAATATAGTTGGAGATGAATTGAAAGAGTTAAAATGTAGAGGACAAAAATAAATCCTTTCAAAAGCTGAGAGCTTTCTGCATTATTTCAATCACGGAATACAACTGCACATAACTCACTAAAATTATGTCATTTGTGAATTATAGATCTTTCACTTGTGAAATACTGGCCAAAAAAATGCACATACTTTATCTTATTTCATTCTCCTTTTAAGAGTTCTTTTAAATATACATTGGAAGTGGCTGGACTTTCTGTTCTTTTTTTTTTAATGACTCTATTGACATCCCACAATATCTATATTTTAAGAAATAGAGGAGAGAGTGCATAATTTTCTAGATATTTCTTGAAATTTCTTGAAAGAACCATAATTACACTTCTTGAAAGAATAAGAAAATACTTGAAAGTATTATCTATGATTTATAGACAAACAGAATTGATGTATTCAACTGATTAATTAAGGCCCACAGAGATCCATTATCCACAGGTTTTCAATTTTAGGAAGGGAGGAGAAAAAAAAGAAAATAAAATTTTACTTAATATATATGGATATTAAACAGCTTTCACTAATAAAAACACTTTACTGATAGATATTATTAATTGAAAAGGCTAGAATAAATGATACAAAGAAAATAAATTAACTGAGTTGTAGACCAAATAAAATTGAGAATAGTCTGGAACAGAATTATGTTACTGAAAATTTCATAACCAAATATTAATATGTGTGATGATAAAAATATCTAGATCAGTAAACAGATTACCTAAATGATATTGCCAAATTATGCCAAGTTGTAATCGAATGATGGAAACCTTCATATTAGCAAGATTTTTTTTTGAAAATAATTATTATAATTACCATCACTATATCAATTTAATGTAATGAGTTCTACTTAGATATATAGCAATAGAGTAAGGGTTACGTATTTTTCTGACATAGTTCCAGTTTCTCTTTTTAAATTTAACTTTTAAGTTCAGGGGTATATGTGCAGCTGTGTTGTACAGGTAAAAGTGTCATGAGGGTTTGTTGTACAGATTATTTCATCACCCAGGTATTAAGTCCAGTACCCATTATTTTTCCTGATCCTCTTCCTCCTCAAACCCCCCATCATCTGATAGGCCCCAGAGTGTGTTATTCCCCTCTGTGTGTCCATGTGTTCTCATCATTTAGCTTCCACTTATAACTGGGAACATGTAGTGTTTTGTTTTCTGAACTAGCAAGATTTTTATAGGAAATGATTACTTCCAATAATAAAACAAATTGCTGGTAACTAGGAAAAGAGCAATTTTTAAAATAACATTTAAAATGATACAGAAAAGCTAGAGAATGCTATGATTTTATTTAACACTGTAAATGTGCTACACTTTTATTATTACAGGTATCTAAAAATTGAAATTCTTCATAATTAAAAAGGTATGTGTATATATACACATACATAGACTTATGTATACATATACATGTCTATGTATTTATACATATACACATGTGTGTATACCCATACATGTATGTGGTGTATCACGTACACATGTGTGCAGCTGTGTGGTCATGCATTTACTATCTATTTTCACATGCATATGCATATACATATACATACATACATACATACATGTGCTTATGCATACACAAGGTGGAAGGATTGAATGTACACTGTATGATGTTAAAATGGTACAGGATAAGAAGTAGAAAAATTGACTTAAAACATCATTTATTAAATCAATTATAATTCAAGGACTTCCTACCCTGTAGTGTAGAACAATATTAAACACAGGAATTTGCTAGTATTATGTTCTTTTCTCTCCTTTAGTATCCATACATTATGACATTGAATCTTACTTAGTATGTTAACTACAGATATGATCAGTGTACAGGTAAAACAGTGTACAGGTGAAACAGTGTTCTGTGATTAGGAAGAATATAAAACCCTTTCTATATTGCCTCTATAATTGAATGCTCAGAAAATTGTAGCACTCAATTATATTACAGTGAATATTTACACATTATCCTAGCTTACTTACAAAATTGGGACTGTCGCCTTCTAAGTCTCTTTCTTAAAATGGTATATTCTTAAAAATCAAATACGTATTTAAAGCATAACATCCTACCTTCTTCTACTCATTTCTCATCATCATCAATTATTTCAAGTTTTGTGCTATGTAAGTCACAGAAAAAATAATTAGGTATAAGAAGAGAACAGAACAGCAACATTGTATAAGTTCTGTCTCAAACATTACCAGAATAAGATTGAAATCTCTGTGATATTGGCATGTACAAAACTGGAACTTAAATAATGAGGAATGTCTAAGAAAGATAAGAGTAATATTCAAATTCTACTCAAATAAAAATGTTTTTAATAAGAACTAACTCACAGAAATTTGATTTCCATCACATCTGTTCAAGAGTTTTGTATATATGGAAGTCTCCTCCTATTAATGGTTTAGTTCAAATCTCTAAAGACCACAGAGTATATATGTATGAACAACATGCTCCATAAAAATGTGATGACATACAAAGTGCAGACACTTTAGAGAATAATCTTTATTTCTGCCGCTACCAAATTATTAGGCCTCACATCTTTGGATTTGGTCATGCTTTTGTCTAAAATGGGGCCAATAATTATTAATTTTCAAGGTTGAAATTAATACAAATATGGAAACACAGGTTTCTCTGCCTATATTCAATTATGTTATCTATGACCATTATCTCCTTCAAATTAATGGACTACCATGTGAAAAATAAGTACTTTTATATGCATTTAAAAAAATTGTAGCACTCAATTGTAGTACAGTGAATATTTATTTAGTCTTTTACATTTTTAATATAGTAACTGGATTATATGCAATCAGATTCTCCGGAACTCATGTTTTGGCCTCTCCAACCCCAATGAATGGGGAAGGGGGCCTCAGTGTTGTGTTATAGCTCAGATAGAACTCATGGACCCAAAGAGTGTGTGGTAGTGCGGTTTGGCAGGCAGAGCAAAAGGACAGCTTCCACCCATGGAAGGGGACTTACAAGGGGTGCTGCTGCAGGCTTGGGCAGCTGGAGCTGATATCCCTGAGTTATTCTCTTACCTTTCTTGTTCTTGTCCAGTGAGAGGGTTTTTTTTTTTTTCAAACTTTCTCTGGATCAGTTGGTCTTTGAATCCTTTACTGGATTAGTTACTGGTTTAAAACCCTGAGTTGTGCCTCTACCTTCACAGTCCTGAGGTGGAAAAATTCCTGCACTAGGACCCAAGCCCCCAGCTGGCCAGAGGTGGGAAAATTCCTGCAAACAAAGCCCCTGGCCTGCCAGAGATGGGAAAATCCCAGCACTGGGACCCCTAGCAGACCCTGGAAGTTCCTCTAACACAGTCCCTCAATATCAAGTTATTAAAGTTAATATTTTTTCTAAGGACCAACTTTTGCTCATTATCATGTTATTTCAATTTTGTCGTATGATGAAACTCTCAGAATTTAATCTAATTCTATGTTCAGTTATAAAATTGTAAACATGTTCTTTTATAATTGTTGTAAGTCCTGTTTCTTAATTCCTAGCTTTTTTTTTTTTCATAAACAGATGCTCATAGCAGCTTTATTTGTAATAGCCTCATATTGGAAGTAACCAATATGTGCCTCAATGGACGGTGCGTTAAACAATTTGCAGTACGTCCACATCACAGAATACTACACAACAATAAAAAGGTACAAACTGGGGATACATGCAACTGCTTGTGTGGATTTCCAGAGGATTATTCTGATGAAAAAAACTCCAAAGTTTACATATTGCAGAACTACATTTATATAATTTTATGAGAACATTTAAAAAATGGAAAATAGGGTTTTAGCTTCCATTTTGAATATTTTAAAAAAAGTAAAAAAATAAGAAACTGAAGAATGGATAGAAACCACTGATTCTAACACCACCTGCATAATCACATCAAATTATCAAAGTCCTATATAAATGTTAAATTTCATAAAGCAACTTCGACGAGTTAATACTTTTCTTTAGCTTTTGTTCATTCTTCAGATGAATTGAATCAAGCCTACAAAACTCACTGATCCAGCTAAATGTATACTTTTCAAAGGAGTAATAAGAAATGTCCTGTGTGGTGTGTGTGGCCATGTGCCAATGTGAATAAATGGTGTGTTGTGTGTAGAGTGGTAGCTAGACTTTAGAATTTGCTTGAGGGTATTAGTTTGAATAAATGTTTATTAAGGATAAACTACTTCAACTGATACTTGTTTGCATAAGTTTTCCTTAGGGGTTAGGTGCTTAAAGTCTCCTTCAGGGATATTGCTTTGCATAAGCTGTTTGCATTTAGATTCTTTCCCTCTAGGAGATGTTAATTGCTTGAACTGTCATTAAAGTGTGGAGATTTAGATCCTGTTAAAGTAATACCCTGGAGTGTGACTGAGTGGAGCTGCTGAGGTGAATTAGAATAAGTTTGAATCCTGGAGGTTTGCTCTAAGATGGATAAACCAATCCCGTGAATTGTCTTACTCCACCACTAGAAGATAAGTTCCATACAAACAAACATTTTGCCTCCTTGCTGATTTTTCTCTACAACCTAGGGAAGATACCTTGCCTATAGAAGGCACATAACTATCTGTTAGATGACTGAATTAGTGGAGTAATTTTTAGTAAGAATTATTTATCTCCTTAGCTGGTATCTATTTATGAAATAAAAAGCTCTTAAAAATCAATATTTTGTTCTCTAAATATTACTTATAACATGAAGAGCATGCTAGATCTACTTCTGGTACCTCCATCATTCTGTGCACTAGTGATGAGTGTGAGCTCACAATGTCTGAGATGGGTCTCAGTCAATTTTGAAAGTTGTTTTGCCAATGTTAAAGATATGCTCATGACACAGCCTCAGGAGGTCCTGACAACATGTGCCCAAGGGAGTCAGGGTACAGCTTGCTTCTATACACTTTAGGGAGACATAATACATCAATCAATACATGTAATATTTACATTAGCTAGATCCAGAAAAGAAAAACTTGAAGCAGATTCGGGGTGTTGGCTTCCAGGTCATAGGTAGATTTAAACATATTCTGATTGATAATTGTTTGAAATAATTATTGTCAGTATAAAGGAAAGTCTGGGTTAAAATAATGGGTGGTAAAGACCAAGGTTTTATCATGCAGATGAAGCCTCCAGGTGTCAAGCTTCAGAGAAAATAGATTGTAATTGTTTCTTATCAGACTTAAGGACTTGATTGATGTTAATGCTGGAGGCATATAATGAGGCAAGTCTGATCCCCACTTCCCATCATGGCCTAAACCAGTCTTTCAGATTAAATTTTAGGGGTTGCTGGCCAAGGAGGGAGTCTATTCAGATGGTTGCAGTGGGGAGGACTTCAAATTTTATTTTTGGATTACATCACATGCCCATCATTTAAAAAAAATTCTTTTAATTTCCTCCAATATCCCTACTATTATTAAATTTGTTGATCAACTTGTTAGGCTATAGTAACTACTTTGTGGTCAAACAACAATCTAGATGTTCTGTGAAGATATTTTCTAGATATGCTTAACATTTATATATCTATTTTAATGTGTATAAATATACAGGGTTTAAGTGTAATTTTGTTACATGCATAAATTCTGCAGTGGCAAAGTCAGAACTTTTAGAGGATACATCACCCAAATAACATACAGAAATTAAAACTTTTAAGCGATCTCTCATTATTCACTCTTTTCTACACCCTTATATTAGTAAACCTTTGAGTAAAGCAGATTAGTCTTCATAATGTGCATGAACCTCATCCAATAAGCTGATGAATTCAAGACAAAAGACAGGTGTCTTGAAGAGGAAGGGATTCTGCCTTCTGACTATGTCTGCACTGAAAATTGCAGTATTAGTTACTGTTGGAATTTCCAGCCTGCTGGCTTACTCTGTAGATTCCAGACTTGCCAGTCTCCAAAATCATGTAAGCCAATTTCCTAAGAATAAATCTCTCTATCTCTCCCACCCTTTCTCTTTCACTTCCTCTCCACTCATTTCTCTATTACTCTCTTGTACTGGCTGTTTTTCTGAAGAATCCTGACTAATGGACCATAAGTAAATTCTTGGCAGTGAGGTCCCTCATGTAGTAAGGATGGGTATTTTGGTATATTTTGTCTTTGTTCATTTATTAAAAGATAACAATCTTACCTGTATTGTAATCTAACTCTGACAGGGCTTGGTGATATGGTAGGACAAATGTATTTTTGTTAATAACAACTTTTCACAATGCTTGTAGCCCAAATTAGCAGGATAGGAAATAATAACCATGAAGAAACTGGTGATATGGACAGAAGGCAGGGAAATACTAGGTTGAAAAGGGTGAGGTCCTTGGCAAGGGTTTTACCCTCAAAGCCTGGACACACAGCCCTGAATGAGAACTTTGCATCTCCATTTTCCCACCGAAATGTTGCCTTTTGGCCTGCCATACCCCTTTTACCATTCCCATAAAAACCCCAAGCTCCCCCTGCATAGGAGCAGAGTAGTGCAGCAGAGAAGGAGAGAAGTTTCTGAATGTCGAGAAGAGGCAGCAGATGCTGGAGACTATAGTCAGAGAGGAGTTCCGCCACCCCCAGCTGAACTCCAGGGGAAGATTATCTTCCTACTGTATCCCCTTTCTAGCTCCCCATTCCACTGAGAGCCACTTCCACCACTCAATAAAATTTCCACATTCACTGTCCTTCAAGTTTGTGTGTCCTTATTCCTTTTGGGCACCGGACAAATGATACAGAATGGTTAAGTTCCTGGCTAAACCTGCCCTCAAGCCTGGAAACTCAGCCCTAAATGAAAACAGCTGACCCCATTTTTCTTCACAAATGATTGCCTTTTTGGTCTGCCACACCCCATCTTCTGCATATAAAAAGACTTCAGCTGGAGAGGCTGATCCAAGTGGTTGGAGATACAAGCTGCTGAGCCTCGGGGATGCAAGCTGCTAAGAAGTGAGCAGAGAAGCAGCACCTGAGCGTCAGAGACTATGGATAAATGTGGCTAACTTCAGAATGCATGATTTCCTGGGGCAGCCCATCCAGAGACAGCTTGGCTTCAGGGAAAGAGCACTTTCTTCCTGCACCATACCCTTTCCAGCTCTCCTTCTACTTAGAGCTACTTCCACTGAACAATGAAGTCTTCTGTGTTCATCATCCTTCAAACAGTTTGTGTGACCCGATTCTTCTTGTACATCAAACAAGAACTTGGTTGTCAAAAAAGGCAGATGCAGGAGGCTGTCACACTGACCCATCACTGAGCTGTTAACACTTTGCCACCCATGGACTGCAGAATGAATGAAAGGAGCCACTCCAGTTCCTGCTCATGAAGGGTCAAGGTCAAGGGAATAATCCAGTCTCACAAGGACTCAGGTGTGGATGCAGGAGTCACACTGACTCTCCACTCAGCGGTTTAACACTTAGCCATCCACGGATGGAAAATTCTGAAAGAGCACTACTTGTAACACATGTCTTTTGGGGCTCCAGAGGTTGCTGGCAACCCCTAGATGCTGCCATGGGCTGGTACAGGGTTCCTCCCTGCCAGTGCCCAAAGACATTGGCCCTGGATCCTGCACCTGCTCACCTTTGTGCTCACCATCCTGCAAGGGGTTTGAGTGCAGGTGCTGAGTTAAATGAGCAACGCCGTCACAAATCCTGTGAGGGGGCTCAAGATAACTCTCATGTCTCACTGAGACCAGGCCAAGGCAATGCAGTTTTACATTTACCACTTTTTTCCGTAATCTAGCTGGGCTAATTAGTCATTTACCAATTTAGCAATACATTGGGACCAAGATAAGTTAACATTTTAAAATGTAAAAATCATAAATATTCCATATCATAATGTGTTAATGAACAAACCAAACTGTGTAAAATATTTAAAGAGTTTTATTTTAAGACATTATGAGTGACCATAGTCTGAGCAATATTATCAAGAGCTCTTGAAAAAGTGTGCCAGAGGTGGCTGAGTTACAGTTTGGTTTTCTACATTTTAGGGAGACAGGAATTGTAGGCCAAATTATAAATCAATACATGGAAGTATACATTGGTTCAGCCTAAAGAAGCAGGATATCTTGAAGCAGGGGAGTTTACGGGTCATAGGTGGATTCAAAGATTTTTCTGATTGGCAATTGATTGCATTAAGCTTTGTGTAAAGACTTCAAGTTGGTAGAAAGGAATGTTTGCATCAGGCTAAGGGGTTGTGGAGGCCAAGGCCCTTGTTTTGTAGATGAAGCCTCATAGGTAGTAGCCTTCAGAGAGAATAGATAAATGTCTGTTTCCAAACCTTAAAGGCATCTGACTCTCAATTAATCACTCCTAGATTTGGGCAAGGACTAGAAAGAAAAGGCCTGGAGGCTGGGCATGGTGGCTCACGCCTGTAATCCCAGCACTTTGGGAGGCCGAGGCAGGTGGATCACAAGGTCAGGAGTTTGAGACCAGCCTGGCCAAGATGTTGAAACCCTGTTTCTACTAAAAATACAAAAATTAGCTGGGCATGGTGGCACATGCCTGTAATCCCAGCTATTCAGAAGGCTGAGGCAGGAGAATCGCTTGAACCTGGGAGGCAGAGTTTGCAGTGAGCTGAGATTGCGCCATTGCACTCAGCTTGGTTGACAGAGTGAGACTCCATCTCAAAAAAAAAAAAAAAAAAAAAGAAAAGGCCTGGATGTATTAATGAAGATTCTCTAAAGACACAAATTTTCCCTACAAAAGAAAAATTAGCTCTTCAGGGCTATTTCAAAATATGTCAAATAAATATATTTTGGGGTAAAATACTTTGATTTCCTTCAAGGTCTGCCATCTGTTGTGTGATGCTATACCAGAGTCAAGTGATTATACTGGGATAATTTTAAAAATGAGTTAATGAGATTATATGGTTTGTAGGTTGTGAACTTAACCCCTGTCTTGCATGGTCTTAGGTCTTGATTTTAATTTGGTATTGTATTGCTCAATAAGTCTGTCCTGTAATACTTATGATCTATTTTGACCTAAACTCCAAGTGTGAGGAGATATAATGAGACACACTTAACCTCATTTTCTGTAATGGCCAGGGATCAGTTTTTCAGGTTTCTTTGGGGTCCTCTTGGCCAAGAAGGGTCCATTCAATCAGCCGGGGACTCTAGAATTTTATTTTTGTTTTATAAATAATACCCATCATGAAAAGAACAGTGTCTCCCAGTGATGTCTCTGTCCTATTCATTGTAACCTGTGAATAGGCTAATTATACAAATGGTATTAAGGTTGAAGACGAAATTGAAGTTGTTAGGGAGCTGATGTTAAAAGAGGGTGATTATCCTGAATTTTCTATGTGGGCCCAATGTCATCACAAGGGTTCTTGAAGCTGTTAGAAGTGGGGGCAGAAGAGCGGATCAGAGTGATAGGATATGAGAAGGCATCAACTTGCCATTTCTAGCTTTTTCAATGCAGAAAATGGGCCACAAACCAAGGAATACAGATGCCTCTAGAAGCTGGAAAAGGCAAACACCCAACCAATCCCGAGTCTCCCTAGCATCTATAGAAAGAAGTACAGCCCTGCTAACACATTACCTTTAGTCCAATGAGACCTTCAGCAGACTTCTGACTTATGGAAATATAAGAATTTGTGTTTTTCAATCCATCAAGTTTATGGTAATTTGCTACAGAAGCAATGAAAATTAATACAATAATGATAAAATAATGGCTGCAATAAAATTAATCTTAGCAATAATTTTTGTCTGTATTCTATATGCCAAAAATAGTAATATTTTAGGAGAAACAAATCTTTGGAGACAATTTTATTTTCATACTACTCATTAAGCTTTACAATAAAAATGGCATTTCTCCTTTCAGGGATAAGATTAAGTTTCTATGTGTGACAATTGATAATTTTTTATTTGTTTTTTGCTACTTCTTCTCTTCAAACAATATCTTATTGGTCATAATAATGTTTACAACTTACTAAATAGCTGAAATTTCACAGATGCTATGGAAGGCAATTATTTTCTATAATACAGTATTTCCTGAAATTTTACATTAAAGAGAGATTATATATTGATTCACTATAACCTAATACACATTGTTTCATTATATCTACATTCATCTGTGGGTTTTAGACGTCCAGTTCTCTCTAACACCATCTGCCTTAAAATTACTTTTAGGGATTTTGCTCTCTGCTCTTCTCTCTGTCTCCATTTATCATTCCAACTATTATTTTACTATTGTTTATTTCATTAATTGATTCCACAAATATTTTGAGGATGCATTATGGACAATTTCTATTTCAGCTATTGAATACACAGCAGTTTACAAAAAAAGTGGTATCTCTACTTCCATGAGGTTAATATTTCAGTAAGAGAAACATATAATAAACAGTAAATAAGTGATTGAAGTTACTTTGGATTGCAATAATTACTGCAAATTTTTTTTTCCTATTTTAGTAAGGACAGTAGCCATATTAGATTAGGGCCCACCCTAAAGACCTCATTTTATCTTAATTTACTCTTTAAAGATCCTATCTTCAAATAGTGTCACATTCTGAAGTATTATGACATCAACAAATGAATTTGGGGAGAGGGGAGGTACAATTCACCGCATAATAGCATGAGAGTAAAATTACAAAAGAAAATGTAGAAAAATAAATCCAGACACCTAATTAAATTACACTACAAATCATCACATTCCTATCTAAGGAATTCTCAGTGATGTTAGCTAATAAATTCCCTTGTTTTCATTAAATCTAAGTAGTGTTATATTTTACATTAAAACATTTGCTTACTCAATTTGAGGAACATTAGAACCAACTGAGCAACTTTAAAAAATGACAATGCACAGATCACGCTCCATAAACCAGTATCAGTATTTTAGGCTTCTGGGTGATTCCAATACACAACAAAGTTGGGAAAATAAATCATGAATGCTAAAAAATCTTAATATATACAATTCCTTTATTTAATTTTTATTTTCTTCATATGTCATATTTCATTTTTAATAATTTAACATCTGATAGGTTATTATAGATTACTTGATAATATTAATACACATGATTTTTAAAAGAAAAATCTGTAGATAACATTTAGGAAAATAAAGGAAGAATATATTTTGACTATTCATTTTCTGAATCTTTATACTTTGAAATTTTTGTACTGAAATACTTTTCAGTCATTGATTCAGACCATTTCAGAGTGTCCCAGACACAAATACATGACATTATATTGTTGACATAATACTATAATTTTTTATGAAACATCAATAGATCAGTTTTAATAACAGTGCAGAAGGATGCTAATTGTTCCCCGTGTTTGTTTACCATCTATTCCTTAGTGATTGAATCTCTGATATTTACATCAAGACATTCTGGATAGTCATCCAGAATAATAGAAATATTTCCCAGGTTCTCTTATACCATTTGTGGCCTTATGATTATGTTTTTTTCAATGGGATTTAAATAGAAGTGCTGTGTGCAGCATCCAATAATTTTTAAGATGAAAAGGAGAAGCTTCCTCTGCAATTTTTCCTGCCTGTTTGCTGAAATATGGGCAATGCTATTTGTTAGAAAAGAGAAGCTACAAGATCAAAGAAACTTTGTGTCTGATAATGATAAAGGTACTCTACCTTAGCTCGTGTTTTTGTGAAACTGATTTCTATCACATATAAGTAACATTTAACTGAAGTTTTTAAAAAATCTTCTGGCCAAATGCGGCTTCTGTGTTGCACATCATTATGACTACCTTTAGATAGATGGAGAGAATATATTGAGAGATATGGAAATTTCATTGCTAGGTTTATAGTAGATGCCATATAAGCTCCAGTGTGAATAAATTTGCTGGGATTATGCATTGCAGAGACCCTATTGCCAAATCAAATTTTAAAACAAGTAAATTATTATAATCAGTTTTTACCTTGTTATGTGGTGACATATTGGACATTAAAGAAGATTTCTTAGATGCTAAGAACCCATCAATCCTATAAAATTTTAGTGATTCAATTAGATGATAAAGATGACTTTGAAATTCCCTGCATTATGCTTTGTATTTCACTGTCATTACTGATCTGTAACTCTTATTAAGATACAATTTGCTCCTCCTCAACTGCCCTGGGACCTAGAATGACCATTAGTGAATACCTCAGCACTGATATCCATCTCCAGTATTGATCTGCTGTTGGCAGATTCACTTTCCTAACAGAACACATCAGCAGGGTTTTGTGTTATGTTCATCACAAGGAAAATCACCAATACTTGGCACACATACTGCTTTGACAGAAACTCTTTTTCCAGTATATTGAATGACATAAATGTCAATGATATTTCAATGACTGTGTTTGCTACTCAACTGATATAAATGTTGTTGAAGTAAAATAATTTTTAAAGGATAAAGATAATCTAAACCTTTTTCAAATGCTCATGAATATAAAATCATCCAACCTATTCACTGAGAAAATTTAGAGATTATTCAAATACAGATACATTTCCTCCTCCCTATTTGCCATTTCTGCTTACCAGTGATTTTAATTTCATGCAATCATTGGTTATTGTGAAATGATATTTCCATAATGTGACCTTTCCTGTTTCTTTTTGGTGTAAACATGCTTTTAACAAGGATTAGACGAGAATCCAAAATAATCAGACTTTATGAGAAAAGAATGCATCAATATTTTGCTCTTTCAGAATATAAAGTAAGTATTTGGATCTTCATATCTTGACAATATTTTTTTACGCAAACCTTTTTCAGTTTTCAAGTCACTGGTACCAGGAAGAAAAAAAGTGCTGGCATTAATTTAGTCTCTACTTTCCAATGCCTTAAAATCTCTATATTCTTATGAATAACTCATTATGGCCATTATTTCCTAAGAAAGTAGAGAAGCCGATAACTCTACAAAATAATACTTTATGTTAATAAAATATCTGCTATTTCCTAAACTCTGAATTTTGCACTTTCTACTATTTATGCAAATTCTTTTTTAAAAAATATAACATGTTACAAACTTTTATTTTCATCACTTGATAGAAGAAAAGTATCAGAGCTTGAGGTAGGTAAATACATGTTTGGGTTTACGGTAAGCCATTTTCACGCTGCTATAAAGAAATACCTGAGACTGGGAAATTTATGAAGGAAAGAAGTGTAATTGACAGTTTCACATGGCTGGGGAGGCTTCAGGAAACTTACAATCATGGTGGAAGGTAAAGGAGAAACAAGGACCTTCTTCACATGGTTGTGGGAAAGAGTGAGGAGCAAAGGGGGAAGAATCCCTTATAAAACCATCAAATCTCATGAGACCTCACTCATGATGGTCTCACTCATGAGACCATCACAAGAATAGCATGGGGGAAACCAACCCCATGATCCAGTTACCTCTACTTGGTCTCTTCCTCAACACGCAGGGATTTGGGGATAGTGAGGAGTATAATTCAAGATGAGATTTGGGTGGCAACACAAAGCCTAACCATATCAGGGGCATGCACATTAAATTAGAATGCTGGAATTTGAATTCAGACTTACTCTAGGTCCTTCTTGTAAACTATTGCAGTAAGAAACAGAGGTAGGCCTAGAAATTCAGCAAAATGGTTAGAAGAAAAAAATTTCTCTACTTAAATAGCTTAGTGGTGTTGTTGACTATGCAAGTAATGTATGTGTTTTATGAAATAGATTACCATAGAGAAATAATTAATATACATTAGTGGTTAGCCAAAATCTTTCCCTAGGGAAAAATCTGGTCTCTTGCCTGTTTTTATCAATAAACTTTTATTGGAACACAGCCACATGTATTACTTTTTAAGTATTGTCTATGGTTGCATTTTTGCCACAAGGGCAGAATTTAGTAATTATAGCAGAGGCCATATGGACCACACAGCCTAAAATATTTGTTATGTAAACACAGAAAAAATTTTTAATCATTTGATGTAGATTGTTATTGAAGTTATATAATACTTCAAAGAAGCTATTTTAATTTTTATAATAAATTGTGAAAATGAAAGGCATCTTTCTAAACTTTCAATAACAAAAATTAAGTATTTCCCAGTCATATTAAAGAAAAGGGTGAATAGTCTTTCATGTCTTCCAGTGGAAAATAATATAACAAACATATTGTCACTTAAAGGAATAAAAAATGATATAGTTAGAATGTAGAAAATTTAAGACATGTCCAGAAGGTTGTTGTTAAAATATTATATTTCAAAATTTATATTTGTTATAGTATTTTTTTCACCTAGATCAGAATTTACTCTTAATGAGGACAAGTTTTATTTTTTTTACCAGTTTATTTATAGAAATGATGAGCACTCAGCATGTAATAGATGCTGATTTATAATTTGATGAGTGAAATACATTTATTTAAATGTGTCACACTCTGCTACATCCATATGTGGAATAATAAAAAATCAAATTATACAGAAAATATTAAACACTACCAGTGTACTTAATATAAAAAAATTCTAAATTAGTGAAGAAATTTTAAAAAGTAATTTCTAGTACTATGTACAATTGAAGCTACATAAAGTCTGAAAGATTAAAATAGAAATCTTGGAACAAAGGCTTATTTGGAGTAATGGATTAAACAAAGATGCATATAAAGGCGAAGAGTAACAGATACAAGAACAAAACCAGATAAGAAAGCCATGAAGAATAAAAATTCCATTTAAAATCCAAGAAGAAAGTTATATAAATATATATCATATAAAATGCAAAGATTAGTTATATTTAAGAAGTTTTTGTAGCTATTCTAGGTAATTAATCATAAGTACCTTTACAACTGTTTTTCCTTTAAAATCACAAAAGTTAAAGGTCGCAGTAGGAAAATCTCTATAATTCAGGACTCACCAAACAAACAGATTAAAATGTCCCTATTCTATTTAGCTTACATCAAAATATACACATATATGTGGTAATTTGCATAGATAGGTAAATTAATTTAGAAATTAGAATTGGTTTTACTATACCATAGATTCAGGCTGATAGTATATATGAACTTGATTTTAGAGAAAAATTAGAAAAATATGGCCAGATAACTGCTTCACTTTTCTACTGTGCTTTGACCATGAGAAACATTTTTTAACAGCCCAGATTCTTTTTTATAAAAGTCATTGATTAAAGAATGATTCAAAGTGCCATTTTAGCTGCCACCTGCCCACACCTTTATCTAAAACTTAACTAAGATGTGCCTGTTATGCAAATAAGATATAATTAGCTTTCAGCCAGTTGTGGAAATGTTAGAAAAACCTAACAGCGTATTTTAAAAGGTGATTTTCTACTTACAGGAAGAGAAAAAAGGGAGAGAAATTAAACACACACACACACACACACGCACACGCACACACACACACACACGTTATGGATTTGATTCAAACTCAGGTCACCAAAAGACAAAACCCTCCACCACCAGACTTAATGATAACATCATAGCTTCAAAAAAAATGCAAACAGTTGTTTGAAAAACCAGTAAAATCATAAGATAACTGTATTTTGTTATAAAGTTTTCTCTATGCCTATTCAACACCACATTTTCTGTACTGAAATATTTTCTTTTAAACTAAATTTCATCTCATGAAAGTATCATTAACATTCTTCATTTCATATATGCATTTCACCAAAAGTAATGTAGATTTATACTACTTATTAATATGACTTATTTATTAATAGTATTTATTAATATTATATAATTAATAAATTGCCTGATTTAGACTGTAATACCTGCACTATATTTTTCTGAAGTTGAAATAAATATTATAGTAGCCTTAGCTTTCAGAACAGAAAAAAATACTAAAGTGAAATATAGAAAATTATATAAATCTTGTTTTATTTGTACAATTTTCCCAATTTTTATTTGAAAATCAATTTTTAGTATCTTTCTAATACACTCATATTTTGATTTGCAATTTGAAAACAATACCTACTTCATGTAAATTAACTCAGGGCATTGAAAAATATAAACCATTTATTTTATTAAAACATTCTGTGAAAATAGCTCAGATTAAGACAAATAGAGAAGAAAGATATTGTTAGAATAAGTATTAGTCAGATATGTGCAGGTCAGGAGAGGGCCCCCCTCAGCTTTGCTGATGAGAAGTGCCAGGGAACATTAGGCGATAGGCAGTTGTTAAACTGTCTCTTTAAAATAATAGTTTGTCACAGCCAATGCCAGAGAAAGGCAATCTCCCAAGAGATAAATACCTGAAGCTAGTATATCATATCAGCCACTTTCTGATATGATCTCAGGAGTTGGGCGAGTGGACTCATGCATGCACACTAAGAGGCAAAATGGTGGAGTTTAACTGGTATATGACTTGCCTCTACGAATACTTTAGCGGTAAAGGAAAAACACCGCAAGTGAGCATGAACAGAACTTCAGTAAACACACTGTACATATGGCCCCTCCAAAGTGCTGGCCGACCACTCAGCGTGTGGACAGCCCACACCAAGGGAAGAATTAGGGAAAAAGAGACACAGACACCAGAAGAATGCCAGTGTATAAAACCCCAAGTCAAAGATCTACCTGCACATTTGGTATCTCAAGTCACTTGGTCCTCTTCCAAGTGTACTTTACCTCCTTTTGTTCCTGCTCTAAAACTTTTAAATAAACTTTCACTCATTCTCTAAAATTTCATTCAGTTTCTCACTCTGCCTTTTGTTCCCTTGGTTGAATTCCTTCTTCTGAGGAGGTTATAATTGAAGTTGTTGCAGAACCTTATGATTCACTGTGCATTTACCATCTAGGGAAGCTACGAAGGAATTATTTGAAAGTGCTAGTCAACGTGAACTAATTTTCATACATTTTAAATATATTATAAATGAGATATAGCTAAATGATATACAACTGATATGAATGAGTGAAAGTCTCAATCATTGAGGTTCATTAAGCTAGCTTTCTGGCATGTTTGGGAAAAGTACAAACCACAGACATATCTGTGGCTGTTTTTCTGAAGAGGTGTTCAGAAGGACATTTCCTTAAGAAGGGAAAGCATGTAGGAAGAGGCACAGGTACGCAGTAAGATGAATGGTTACATTTCTATTGGACTTCCATTAGTGTCCAGCAAATCCACATCTGCATAAGGTGGATGTTTGAAGAGAAAAGGGAGAGTAAAGAGTCAATTATGCAGACATTTCTGGGTAGGTAGAGGAATGAGTCTTGTCATTGTTTTGTATCAGGGAAGATAAGCTTTTAATGGACATTATCAGTGTGGAATCAAACAAGACCTTTAGCTTTAGGATCTGTGCTTAGATTTCAGACCAAAAGTTAGAATTGGCGTATTCTTATTAATGGGGTGACTGCAAAAAAATTCACTTATGAATGACCTGTGAGGGCAGTCATTCACAGATGCCTGAGGCCTTCTACCTTTCCATGGGGATCTAGCTGATACATAATGTTGCAATAGCTTTTCATTTGGAAGATGGTATTGCATGACAGCCCCTGGGCTTAACCATCTCTTTAGCATAAGAAGTTTAGGAATCCTGAGATTTTTTTAATTTTTCTTTACAATTTACACCAAAGTTCATTGATTTTGGCAAAAGAAAATATAGACCATATTTGAGCTATTTAGAATTGCTTAGATTTTATAGTTTACAAAATATCCTGAGGCCTATTATGGTGTTTTATTAAAGCCAAAATATTATGAAAAAAATTAACAGAAAAGCAAACTATCACATAATTAACATTTATTTCGAAGACATGTCATTATAATTTAGATAACATTATTCTAATTTCTTAGCCCTCTGGAAAACTCATCACATCAATTAAAATCATAAGTATTTGATTTTGGCAAAAGCTTGTTTTTGCAATTCTTGACTTTATTTTTGCCAGGTTAGGTCTGCATGTGTTTTTATGTTTGTATATATATGTGTATATTATATTAGTTTGACTTGAAATATTTAGTCTAAGATTTGTATCTTTATAAGGAAGATTTTTGAGGGAGCCAAGGCCCTTGACCCCCTCAAGGTTTGCTGAAAAATCACTGATATAAAGCGGACAGATTAATAGTAAAAAATATATACAAATTTATTTAAACTGTATACAGGGGTGCACTTGTAAATGAAAACCCAACCCCCTAATGATGTAAAGAAACTTACATCTCATCTTGAGGTTATAGAAAGAATGTAGGCTCAGAGCATGGCCCAAACAAGGTGTTATTATCATATGACTTTGTTAAATTATGTTGATTGTCTCAGATAAAGGAAAAGCTCAGATACTGTAACTGGGGGATGGGATGAAGGGGCTCACTCAGCTCACTCCCTATTCTGATGTTTTCCCCAGTGTGCCAGGTTCTTGACCTCTCTTAACCCAGGAATGGGGAAGCGGTCCTGGAGGCTCAGTGAGCTTACCGTTTAAATAAATATCACAGACCCAAAGAGTTTAGCAGAGAGCAATTTATTAGGTGGAGAGAGAGAAAAGAGAGAAGGAGAGAGCGAGCTCCTGCGCTGCCGTGGGAGGGGATCCGAGGGAGGAATCCACAGCACAGGTAAGGGTCAGTGGGTTTTTAACCTTGGAGTTATTCCCGCCCCATTCATGTTCCTGTGCAATGAGGGGAGTTCTTTCAAACTTCCACTGGAGTGATTAATCTTTGTGGCATTGGATTGGCTGCTACGTCTGCAACAGAGACCCTTCCTCCCACTGCTTTTTGTGGGCTTTTTTTTTTTTTTTTTTTTTTGAGACGGAGTTTCTCTCTCGTTACCCAGGCTGGAGTGCAATGGCGCTATCTCGGCTCACCGCAACCTCCGCCTCCTGGGTTCAGCAATTCTCCTGCCTCAGCCTCCCAAGTAGCTGGGACTATAGATGCGGGCCACCATGTTGTGGGCTCTTTAAACAAGAGGCTCACCTGGAATTTCTACGTAGCCCACCTGGAGGAAAGTCAGACAAAGAACTTTATGTTCTTGATGACTATGTAGATGGAGGCATGGCACTGGGAAATTCCTGCCACGCCCCTTGTGGACTCAGTTTTTCTTAACGCAGTCCCTCAGTCTGCCCTCTGAACAGGAAAGTCCAACTGCTGTTGGGACACAGACTTTGATCCATTGCTCTTTAATTACTTCCTGCTGAACTGGGGATCTGCAGTTGAGTTTTCCTCCAGAGGGGAGTCTTCCAGGGGTGCAGATTGATCCAGAGGTCCATGATAGAACTCATGAGCCAAGGACATCTGGGGTTCCATTTGCAGGATTATTTGTGGCCTTATGGCTTTAATTCTCCGAGAAACTAATTTGACAAGAATGTTAAAGATGAGAGGCCTGAAGGCCAGCAATAATAGAATGGTTATAAATGGGCCTAGAAGAGGGTAGAGCTAGGACAGCCAGTTGTTAAACAAGCTCCATGATCCTGTTTGTTCAAGGTTTTTAGACCTGCATTTGATTGATCTCTGAGTTGTTTAACTTTGTTTAAGACAATGCCTGATTAGTTTATAAAGCGGCAGCATTCTTTTTCTAGATAGGTTCCTTTTCTCTCTGCTGTTAGAAGATCCAGGCCCTTCTACTTTGAAGAGCTACAGCAGCTAAAGCGTTAAGGTGCTTCTGTAGGGTAAATTAACAACATTTGCCATGTTATTACTTAACTCCTGAGATACCTTACAGTAAAACTGAGTAGAGGTAGTAACTTTTCCAATGCCAGTACCAAGTCCTCCTATTATCCCCCCTCACCCCCACCCATGAAAGGAATAATTGGGCTTTGAGTATGGTGTGGCCTTGGCAAGAGAAGACTCTGCACCTAAGAGTCAGTGTAATTGTCATGGAGGATTCACTAGGAAGCAGGGAAGAGAGCTGTTAGACCAATCCATAGGGGCATTCTCACAGAGTCCGGTCGCAGACAGTAAAGTTAAGAGTGATAGTCCTGTTAATGCCAGGATGTAAATTAGACTTATGAGTAGTTACTTTCCTGGTGATCCTGTCGGAAGAGCAAACGTAGATCCTCTAGCAGCTCGCAGGTGTATGAAGGGTTGTCTCCTGGAACTTCAGGCTGTGGAGTGGAGGACCTATGATTTTCTTCAGGAGGTGTTCAAGGCTTCAGCTGAGTATGATGAATCCATAAGTCGATACTACAGTTTTTGATGAGTAATACAAAAATACAAGACTTTCACATTTCAGATAATTTCCTTGGGGCCTTTGGGGACATCTCTATGTGGTTAAGAGTGAGTTGTTGCTCTTTGAGACTCTGTTACAAAGAAGGAGGAATGCAGAAGAGGTGATAAATTCAATCTTTGGACTTACACTGTCAGAAATTAGTTTAGGTAATCCCACTGATTATTTTGGGTTTACATTATTTTACATTTTTAAACCTCACATTCCACATCCATTGAATACAATTAATGATTATATTAATGAAATAAAATTTATAAAGCTTATTATGTTTATGACATCAATAAGAAATTCATAAAATATTATGTATTATTATTTAGAAGATCCAGTGTGCCATCATTTTAGCTCTAAAATTCACTTAGACCTACTCCTCTAAAAGATAAAAAAAGTCATACGATTAACTAGTTTCTAATTAGTCTTTATTTTTCTCCATGAATTAACTTCAAGGAACGTTGGGGTATGTCAAGCAAAAAATGAGAAGATTCCTAAATTTGGAAAGAAGAGCTTTACATCTCATAAAGGATTGCAGAATGGTCATTATGACTGGCTGGGAAGCATAGCTTCTGGCTAGAAGCCAAATACAGATACATTAATGCAGGGAAAAAGAAAACAGGAATCCATGCTGAACACATTGGCCAAAAATACATATTTAATAAGCTATAGGAAAAGTCATGAATATTTATGAAAGAAAAAACATACATATGCCAATTGTCTTTTATGCCTCTCCGTGGGACCTATGTTCAAAAACTGGTGTTGTCAGCATGATCTGAGGGTAGAGTCTTTGGCCCTACGATATCAAAGGTGAAGGAGGGGACAAGAATATCCAGATTGTGCATCTTCTGTAGATTGGCCAGTTGCACTCTGCGGTTGGTAGTATCTTATCAGGAAGGAATGCTGGTCAGTTGTTTTGTTTAAATTGCAAAAGAGAGGGGCAGCAGCTGGTGGTTGGTTGATACAGAGATGGAGTGCATCTTTCCAAAAAGCTAGTTTCTGTTTGACACTTGGGAAAGCAAGCCTAACCATGGTTAGTGAGGGAAGGTGTATAATGAGGCATGTATGACCTCCCACTGTTCTTGGCCAGGAGCTCGATTTTCAAGATTTCTCTGGGGTCCTGTTGGCCAAGAAGGGCTCTGTTCAAGTGGTTTGGGTACTTAGGATTTCATTTTTATTTCTCTGCTAAAGCTTTCAAATTATTAATATAGCTCCATATTTATGAGTTAATACATTCAAAAGAGAGAATTCAGTACTGTGCTTGTTTGACTTTTTGCGAGCTGGCATAACTTACTTACTTCTACATTTTTGGTGTTGCACATTGCTGAGCACACTGTAGTTTCTCAATACACATTTGAGTGCTGGGCAAATATATAGATGAAAAAATATTTTTAAAAAGTATTTATAAATTTTATTTTACTGAAACCAGAGACAAAACAGCATTTAGAAGCAGAGCTCTGAGGCTGAGTGTGGTGGCTCCTGCCTATAATCTCAGCACTTTGGTAGGCTGAGGCAAGCGGATCACTCGAGGTCAGGAGTTCTAGAACAGCCTGGCCCACATGGTGAAACCCTATCTTTATTAAAAATACAAAAATTTGCCTGGTGTGGGGGCAGGCACCAGTAATCCCAGCTATTTAGAAGGCTGAGATGGGAGAATTGTTTGAACCCAGGAGGCAGAGGTTACAATAAACAGAGATCCTGCCACTGCACCCTGCCCTGGGTGACAGAGCGAGACTCCATCTTAAAAAAAAAAAAAGCAGAGTTTTGGAGTCATAGTGCCAGAAGTGAAATTCAAGTTCTTCTACTTACTAATTCTGTGACTCGTTGAGTAACCACTGCTGTATTCATCAGCATTTTCTGCTGCAATTAATGACCTCCAAATCTAAATGGTTCACAAATACAAATCTTGGTTTTACAGAGGTTGTCTATGGCTATGGTGTTCTGCTCTGTTTAGCTGCATTCAATTCTACTTCACTTCAGCACCTGTATTATATGCAGATCTTCACATACAATTTTTGTTTTCTGGATCTCAGGCTAATTGCAGGAGTTCAAGAAGATCAAGGAAAAACACATGATGCTGCCTAAAGCTTTTGCTGAGAACTACTGATATGCTATTACTCTACCTCATATACTGCTGGTTAAAAAACTTATATGGCCCAGCCCAAAGTTCATCCATATAGAAAAATACTTCATCTTCCTATTGACAGGCATAGAAAAGTCTCAGGGCAATGGGTATGAGTACATATTTGTATTACAGGGAAAGGTAAAATGGTCCTATCGCTGACACTGCTTTGGCACAACTTTTCTCCCTAATTATTTTAATAAAAACACAGAATTAATAGAATTAATGTTTGAATTAAATTAGCTGTTATAAAAGTATATAGCACAGTGACTGACAGAAATTAAATACCACATTAATCATTCCCATTAATATTATAGCTTATTATTCAATGGTCTCATTGATAATATGTTCTTTCCTGTTTGGCTCACACAACTACTTAACAGTTTCTAATTTGATACATGTAATGCATAGTCTTTAAATGACTTTCATGATGCCAACCTTGTGATATACATATCTTTTTGTTATATCCTCTTTTCATTCATGGATGTGGGATCAGTGTATTCAAAAGAATTATGACCTGGAATGAATTGGCATTGTTTTTACCTACCTGATAAAAGGAAATGATTTCTAAGTTCCTGAAAATATAATAATATGAAATAGGCATTCATTAAGTTTTACTAACCCCATTCATAAGTCTTTTCCATGAAAGTTTTGTCAGGAAGAAATAATATTTAATATAACCCATACCTATGTAACATGTCATATTAAATGATGTTTAATATGCTATATTCCATAGCTGCATCTGTTTTGCATGTTTAGGAATATAAAAATATTTAAATCCCAAGAGATTTTAATATGGACACAGATAAGAATGTGTTCACAACCAAGTGTTTCTTTCTATTCACACTAAGAAATTTTCCCTATTCCACAGCTTTTTGTAAATTTTCTGTGATTTATGAACTCTTGGTATTTAACAAGATTTTAGAATTCATCTTGTTTAAACTTGCATATAAATGATGATCTAACTTTTGCTTGAATATTTAAACATCCAGAGTTTAATATGATTAGGAATGACTGGTTCCTATAGTAAGCACCCATCTAAAATTTCTGTAGGATAAAGATCAGTTTATTAAAAAAATGAAATCTTTCCTCACAGTGTGTACTCCATTGTGGGCACATTTCTGAGTTTGTCCTTCTCCCTTTGGAATCAATTCTTTTCTACACTAGTAGTTAATGTTGTTGCTGTTCTGATGAGTAAATTTTCTATCACGTAATTCTTGGATTTGGCTTTTGAGGCCATTTTATTTTCATATTCTTCAGCAACACTTTGAAAGAGCAAAAACAGCATCTGTAACAATTTTTCTTTCCCTAGAGACCTACTTCCTTATAACTCACTTTTCTGTTGTACACTAATGGTAACATTTGTTCCTATTAATGATGAAATGACAATTCTTTTGTAAGTGCCTTTCTGAAGAGCAGAAGGATAAACCCCATAGGTTTCCTATGCCTTCCTCCAAACATTCTGCATGCATTTGGCCCTTGCTGCTTTTGGAAAAAAACACTGATATCTAAGATAAAGAACAATGTATATCCAGATTACCCAGTTTCCAATAGAGTGAAAAGGGCTAACAAAAAGAAAAAAATCCTCAACTATGTTTATAAGAAGGAGTGACTAACAATCCAGAGAATAAACTATCCAAAAAATGTTCAAACATTTTTATTTGTCAACCTAATTTGACATGTGTCCTCATTCTGTGGGGCTGAGGAGAAATTAGATGTTAGTTTCTTCTCTAAGATTATATTCTTCAGTATATTAACTGAAAAATCACACAATTAGAATCTTAGAAAAGATTTTTAATAAAATTTCTTGTAAAAGGTTATAGCCTGAAAAGTGGGCATCCTGCAAACTTGGAAGTCCATCCTTCAGCTGATACCAGAGACAGTCACTTTGGGAGAAGAAGGGTAAGAGGGAAATTTAAGTTGAATCAGTTGGCTAAACATACATATTCAATAGGTTACATGAAGAGTTACAATATTCATGAAGACAGTCCTGTAACATGCCTGTTAAGCAAATGTGTATGCAACATACAACCCATGTTTACATTGGGGTGGAGATTCACATTTAATTATATTACAATTAAGTCCTATATGTTGAAAGGTCTTTTCAGGACACAAAAGCACTCAGGTGCACAGCCTCTGTAAACTTGCCAGAACCAGACCAGGCTCTCATGGATGTGTCATCAGAAGAAAGTTACTGAAATCAATCTCTTGTCCAATCAAAACTCTAGTTAAGACTTGTGGAATAGGTGGCACAGTTAGTCTGTATCTGATGGTTGGTAATTTGCAATCGCATCAACATTGCTTATCTCAATGCTAGTGCTTGTTTAGAAAAAACTTAGATCATCGTTGATTCTTTAAATGTAGGGGTGGCTGGCATGGCCTTAGATCTTGTTTATAATTTGATATTTTATTTACACACAGAGTCCATTTTGTCCGTCTTAGGATCTTTTTGATCTTTAATGCTGGTCGGTTGTGTCTAAACTGTACAAGAGGGAATATAGCAAGGCATGTCCAACCTTCCATTCTGTCATTGTTGGGAACTCAGTTTTTAGGTTTCTTTGGGGTCCCTTTGGCCAAGAGGGGGTCCATTAAGTTGATTTTAAAGTTTAGGATTTTATTTTAGTTTACCAGTTCCAACAGTGCTGTGGCATGCTCCAGGAAAATTATTTCATATCAAGAATATAGGGAACAATAAGCACCTCTGTTGTTACATGCCAATGAATTACCATTTTGTTGTTTTCCAGGTGGTGCTTCTTCCATATGTGGTAAAGAAAAGGGAAATTTTTGTATGTTTGCTTGTGTGCTTATGTTCCTACATGCATTGACTCATCACATTGCACCTTTCTATTATACTGGGAAGTGCAATTAACACAAAGTTTTCTGCCTCTGAAACCACACTCTTCATTCGCTTTCACCAACCCTTAGAGAATCTTTATTTTATTTTAATTTTGCAGTTGGAGAAAGCCTTGTATTTTGTTCTTTCATCCGGAGTACCATTCTCAGTCCTAGCAATTTCTCTTTCTTACTTCATATATATGCAATGGTATACTCTTCAGCCATAAAAACAATGAAATCCTGTGATTTGTAGCAACACAGAAGCTGGAGGACATTTTATTAAGTGAAATTAGCCAGGTACAAAAAGACAAATATTGCATGTTCTCACTCATATGTGGGAGGTAAAAAGTTGACCTTATGATTCTAAAGAGTAGAATGATGGTTACCAGAGGCTGGGAAATATAGAGGAACTGGGGAATAAAGAGTGGTCTGTTAGTAGGTACAAAGATACAGTTGGATATAAAGTGTAAGTATCAGTGTGTGATAGTACAGAAGGGTGACTATAGTTAAAGATAGTATATTAGACATTTCAAAATAACTAGAGGAGAAAATTTTAAATGTTCCCAACACAAAGAAATGATAAATATTTGATGTGATGGATATTTCTACAATCCAGGTTTGATCATTACACATTGTATGCATGTATCAGAATATCAAATGTACCTCATAAATATGTATAATTTTTGTGTCTAAATGAAAAAGAAATAAATACTGCTCACAAAGTTTTTAAAAAGTCTATCTTAAGTCTTCAACTTTTGATAATGAAAGTCAGAAAGCCTTGCACACTACTTTTACTTTACACGCGTATACCTGCCACCCACCCAATAGAATGCCAAATAACTGCTTGCTTAAAATGTAGGAGTGAAAGGAATAGGTTAGAAATAATGAAAAGTTCAGTACAAAAATTGACAACAATGTAAACTTTAAAATAACATCCACCATAATACTTGCTTTAAAAGGAATCTAATATTTCATTTTTGTGAGCCATTTATTGAAGCTTAATTAATTTCAAATATCTCTGCCTTTGATGTATACTTTCTATACTCCTCACTCAGTTTTCCCTGAATACCCTCTGCCTTTAATGTTTGACCTCATTAAGGTATTTCATTCATTGACCCTTTCTTGTATACATTTTGTTTTTTCATAGTTTATATCTCATGGCTCTTTTATGTAATCACTCATTTGAAAATATGCTAAACACTGACTCTTTTTTTTTCATTGATTTCACATGCATTGTCAATCACTGTTGAAATACATTATTCTTTGGTGGCCACTTAAACTCTCTCTTACATCACCACTCCTAGATGATTATGTATCTTTTCTCCATTTGATTATAAAACTAATACATTCTCACTCAAATTTTGTTTTCCATTCTTTTATGTTAATATTAGTCAAATGACTGTACTCTTTTTAAAGACAAATTTCTTCCCTCATTCTTTCATTGTTCTATTGTTTTATGCATCTTTTTCTAAACCGTATTTCTGCTAGAGCATACATCTCAGTATGCAAACTTGATATCTTTACTGATAAGTAAAAAGTTCATAAAAAGCAATGAACCCTCCTTTGACCCATATTTCCTTTCACCTGTAAGTCTAGATTGTTTACTATTCACAGCAAGAGCTCTTGGAAGAATTGTCTACGCTTACTTTTTTATGCCTCCATCTTCTTTCATTCTCAATCCTTTCCAAGGTTTGAGACATTTATCATGAGTGTTTTCCCAAACCTACTCTTCTTCAAGCCATCAGTAGTCTTATTTCCAAATGTAAATATTAAAAATATTCAAATTTAATTAACTGTTTCCTAGGCTCTCTAATCTCTTATTCCTTTATTTTCTTGCTTAGATCTTAACATTATTTATCATACCATATGTTTTGCATATCTTACATTTTTGTTGTTTTTCATTTGTCTCATTTCTCTAGAAGCTAATCTCCACAATTGCAGGAATGTTTGACCTTTTTCTTCATTACCGTTTCTCTGGTGCCTGAAGAATCCCTAACATAAAGTAGGGTTTAAGTTTATTTTTTCTATAGAGTAATTGAATAAAGGGACATTACTCTCTGTTTTTATATTACTGGTTTCTTAAATTTGTTAAATATTAACTGAAACATTGTCTTAACTCTTGGCTTCTAAGGCCATATAAAATTTAATTTTTCTTCCTAAAACATTTACTTTTATTTTTCAGGGCCATTTACTGAGTTCTTGCCCTTTTATCTTATTCTAAGATTTAAGACTGTAAGCTGGGTAATAATTTTTTTCTATATATTCTATCCCCTCTTTGTGTTATGATTTTGAAAGTTGACTTAATGTGGATGATTTTAAGTTTATAATCTCATTCCAGAACTTTCCTCAGTTTTCAGATAGGTATCTACTAATCTACTTGACAACTCTACTTGAATGCTTTCTAATTGTCTCTAATTTAGCATGACTATGATAGAAATTTTGATTTTCTTCTTTCTAATGGGTTGTTCATCCAGAATTATTTATCTGAGTGAATGATCTCACCATTCACCTGGTGGCATACATCAGAACTCTTCAAATCTTCTTTGATTACTCACATTCTCTCTTATCGACTTGCTCCACTATCAGAGGCACATAGTCTGATAGTTGACTGTGAGCTTAAAGGTGAAGCCTTCACTTCTTCTATAAATATGTTTCTTTTTCTTTCTTTTTTTTTTTGAGACAGAATCTTGTTTTGTCACCCAGGCTGGAGGGCAGTGGTGCGATCTCGGCTCACTGCAACCTCAGCCTCCTGGCTTCAAGCAATTCTCCTGCTTCAGCCTCCCCAGTAGCTGGGACTACAGCTGCCTGCCATGACACCAGGCTAAGTTTTATATTTTAGGGTAGTTGAGGTTTTACCATATTGGCCAGGCTGGTCTCAAACTCTGACCTTGTGATCTACCCACTTTGGCCTCCCAAAGTGCTGGGATTACAGGTGTGAGCCACCATGCCCAGCCTGTAAATATATTTCAAATGTGCTCACTTCTCACCATCTTATCATTTCACTAAAGTAAGCTACATCATCTTTAATCCTGAACCATTTTAGTAATTTTATCACTGTTCTTATTTCCTATTCTGTCTTCTCTTCACTCAGTAGCTACAGGGTACGTTCAAAATATAAAACAGGTTATGTAATCTCCATGTGGTCTACATGTTTAAATAGTTTCTCAGTGAAGTTGAAAAAAAAATCCCAATTCTTTAGGAAGGTTTGCAAGATTCTCTTTGATCTGGTCTTGTGCGTTCTTATGTTGTACTCCCTTACTGCATTTGACTCAAGTACACTGTTCTTCCAGAAATTCCTGCAAGAAAGTTTCTTTTTGGCCTCAGTGAACTTGAAATTGTTTTTCTATATATCTGCAAACTTTTGCCTCTCTTTACATGGCTGACTTTTCATTCTACATATCTAGTATAAATATTTTCTCTCTGAAAATCAGCCCCTGATAAACTTGTGCAGAAATAGTCTCCTTATTATTCTCCTAGACAATGACATGCTTATATCTTGCACATCAAAGCTGTAATTTTTTTTTTTTTTTGAGATGGAGTCTCGCTGCAATGCCCCAGGCTGGAGTGCAAAGGAGCCATCTTGGCTCACTGCAACCTCCACCTCCTGGGTTCAAGCAGTTCTCCTGCCCCAGCCCTTGAGTAGCTGCAACTATAGAAGCACACCACCATGCCAGGCTGATTTTGTATTTTAAGTAGAGATGGGGTTTCACCATGTTCACCAGGCTGGTCTCAAACTCCTGACCTCAAGTGATCTGCCCACCTTGGCCTCCCCAAGTGCTGGGATTACAGGTGTGAACCACTGTGCTCTACCCAAAACTGTAAATTTTTAATTTCTTTTCTTATTGCTTGCAGCTAATTATAATGCCAACTCCATTTTGGACCAACTATGTCTTTCCCATTCATAGTGGAATCTCTAGCATCTAACCCTGTACATGGCATAAGATCCCTGACCATGTTGGAGATCACTAAGTAGTTGTTAAATAAAATAACAGCAACAAGAAAATTTCTTATAAAAATGCCTTTTGATAATTATCTTACAATAAGGTAATTAAGGTACCATTTAAGAAATAGCCTCTGCCTAGGTAATTTTTATTGGTGAAATATTTAACAATCCTAGAGAGTAGGCCTGTTTAGTAGTATTTTTAATGTCATAAAACTAAGGTATGGGATTCAAGAAGAATGGCATTCAGGAAGAAAACCATCCAGGCATGTATTAACTCAAAGGCTTATATTGTAATATATGATTATAAGCCTAAATTTCAAACCTCCATCTCTATAGCAGCGAATATTATTGAAAGAACTTTTGTCCTTTATTCCATCTTACATCTTTAGTTTTTCTTCTTTACATTCATAGTAGAAACAAGTACTTCTTATGCCTTAACATTCATTGATATGTGAAGATTGTTATAAATATTTTAAAATGCTAAATTAGAATGTTAAATAACACTTTATGACAAAACCTTAGGACTGTTCATATGAAAGTATCGCCATAACTTGAATTTCAGCATGTTGTATAAAATTGAAATGGTAGTTAATCAAATATCCTGGTTAAATTACAGTTTATTCATGTTGCTGTAAAGTTTATTCATGTAGGTTCTGTTGCCCACAGTCCTAAAGTGTTTAATATAAAAGCAGCTGCTTGGGAAAATGTAAATCACTGGTTTTCTGTTTGTTAGTTTAGTTTTGTTTTTTTATATTACTAAGGCATTTTTAACATATCTTTCCCCCACTTTTATATATATGAACACATAGCAAAAGGTACTTGAATTTAGATATCCAATAGCTCTCTCTAGAAGTAATTTGCTTTGTATCTTCTGGTAAACATTATAATCAGAGTCACATTTTACAGTGAAGATCTGTATTATTGCAACCAGATTCACTGCAGGTTCCTGGCCTCCCTAAACTCTAAAAATGGGAAAGTGGGCCTCAGTGCTGTGTGCATGTTACAGCTCAGATAGGACTCATGGACGCAAAGAGTGTGTGGTAGTGCAGTTTATTAGGCAGAGGAAAAGAACAGCTTCCATGCCATGGAAGGAGACCCAGAGTGGGTAATTCAGCTTTTACCCCTGAATTATTTCCTCTCCATTGATGTTCTCGTCCAATGAGAGGAGTTCTTTCAATCTTTCTCTGAATTAATTGAAGAGAAATTAATTTTGAATCCTTTACCAGATTGGCTACTGTTTTCAAATGCTGAGTAATGGAGCCGTCATCTCCAAGGGCCAGAGGTGGGAAAGCTGGAAACAAGAGCCCCTAGCCAGCCAGAGGCAGGAAAGTGGAAACAAGAGCCCCTAGTGGGCCAGAGGTGGAAAAGTCCTGCAGTTGAAACGAAGCCCCCAGCCAGTCCTGGGAAGTCCCTGTAACACAGTCCCTCAGTCCCACCTCTAAACAGGAAAGTCCAACTGCTGTTGGATCTATCTCTCTAACTACTTCCTTCTGAACCGGAACATAGAAGGGACCCTGCAGTTGAGGTTTCCTCCAGAGAGGAGTCTTCTGAGGTTGCAGTTCAATTCAGTGGTCCATGATAGAAATCATGAGCCAAGGACATTTCGGGTTCCATTTGCAGGACCATTGGTAGCCTCATGGCTTCAATTCTGGAAGAAATGAATTTGACAAGAAAGTTAAAGATGAGAGGCCCAAAGGCAAGCAATAATAGGATGGTTATTAAGGGGCTTAGAAGAGGAGAGAGCCAGGATAGCCAGTTGTTAAGCAAGCTCCATGATCCTAATTCATGGAGGTCCTTAGCCCTGTGTTCTATTCAATCCCTGAGTTCCTTAACCTTGTTTAGGACAATACCTGATTGGTTTACAAAGTAACATCATTTTTCTCCTAAAAAGAGGCAAGAGCCCTTCAATTTTGAAGAGCCACAACAGCTAAAATGTTAAGCTGCTTTTGTAGAATTACGAGAGAATCAGCAACCTTTTCCATGTCATTATTTAATTCTGATAGCTTATAGTAAAACGGAGTAGAGGGAGTAATTCCACCAATACTGGTATTAAGCCTGCTTATTATTCCTGCCCCGACTATGAATAGAAAAATTGGGGTGTGAGTACAGTGTGTCCTGGGCAAGAGAAGACTCTGCAATTGAGAATCAGTGTAAATGGTCATGGGGGGCACTAGGAAGTAGAGGAGACCTATTTCCTCCATTGTATTGTTTAGACAGCAGTAAGCTGAGGAGCCACAGACAAGAATAAGCTTGGTGCTAGTCAGTTGAGGCCGGGGTAACCCAGCTCAACAAAGAGAAACGTTAGAGTTGTTAGTAAAGTTCACACAAGTGAAGTTTGAGGTAGATGGAATTTGTAGGTTGGTAACCAAGGGATCTATAAACCCCCTATGATTTGAGGGAGGGTTAGTTATGTTCCATAAGTATGGAACTGGAACCAGAAAAATGGTTTGAAGCATAGTGGAAGGTACATCCAACAGCCAGATGGGTTATTGGAGGCCTCATGCATTTCTGTGAGTGTGGCGTTAAATAAGTTGAGCATAAAGGAGTGCCTGTGAAGGTTGTGTGTAGCTTAGAAATGTCCAGGCCCTTTTAGGGACTAGGAGTACTTTGTGGTTTGCTTAGGCTAGAGATCATTTCCTGGAGAGGCCATTCCTGTGCCTGATCTTGAACTCTGCCCCCATCTAAAATCCTGACATGGGTAAAATATGTCCAGCTGATGGGGGGTGGTTCCCTTAGCATCTGGACAATTAGGTCCAGTTATTGTTCCCATCCAATATGTGTGTGAGTTGTATGTATACAGGGAAGCAGATGTATAGCAATTTTTGTGCATATAAGTATAGGATATAAAGGAGGCTTGTTGACCTAATCCCTAAGACCAACCAGTGAGTAGACTTGTTCCTTGTCCAATATTGCTCCAATGGTAACCACTTTGGGTGCATTTGCAGGTGGGATGGGAATGAAGCAGGGGACTGGCAGCAAAGAGATAATGAGAACCACAAGAGAGGTCATAGTAAGAGAGTGATAATATCAGAGGGAAGGAGGAGAGCTATTAGAAGTGAAATTAGGCACAATGCCGTGGATATGGAGAGTCTATGGGATGTGGGCTGATCCTTAGGGGTGACCACACAGAGTCTGGTTGCAAATAATAAAGTTAAGAGTGATGTTCCTGTCAATGCCAGGATGTAAGTTAGACTCATGAGTAGTTACTTTCCTGGAGATCTTACGGAAGAGCAAATATAGATCCTCAAAAGGCTTGCAGGTGTATGAAGGGCAGCATCCTGTACTCTCAGCTGTTACGAGGAGAGCCTATGATCTTCCTCAGGAGGTGTCCAAGGTTTCAGCCAAGAGTGATGGATCCACGAGTCAGCTCTTACCACCTTAACTGCCGTTGGGGTAGACAAAATAACTAAAAATGATCCTTCCCAAGATGTATCTAGAGAGGGAGAGTTGGAGGGGAGAGACTTGACAAGTATCAAATCTCCAGGGCAGAAAAACTCTTTCCCTTTTTCCCTAGGATGTCCTTCAGGTAAGGTCCTAAGTGCCTGTTGGTACTTAGCCAAGGAGGTTATATCTTTTATTAGATCTGATGTTTCTTTGTCTAATATGAGATTATTGGTAAGAAAGGGTTGCTCATAAAGCATCTCATAGGGACTGAGTCCGATTTTCTGAGGAGAGTTTCAGGTCCTTAGGAGTGCTAGTAGTAATGGAGAGGGCCACAGGAGGTGGGTTTCCTGTGCCAGTATTTTTAAGTGTCTCTTAAGAATTTCATTCATCTTTTCCACCTTTCCTGAGGACTGAGGCCTCCAAGCACAATGGACATGATATTGTCTTCCTAATGCTTTGGAAATTCTTGGGTCACTGCAGCTCTGAAGGTGGGGCCATTATCACTTTGAAGACAGCCAGAGAATCTGAATGTAGGGATTATTTCATTGATCAGGACTCTTATTACCTCTTGGGCTTTCTCTGTTTTACAGAGGAAAGCCTTGACCCAGTTTGTATAAGTGTCTACACATACTAACATTCACCAAGACTTAGGCATATGGGTAAAGTCCATTTGCCAGTCCTCACTTGGGTAATGACTGGTTCGTGGTTCCCCAGGCGGAACTTTGCGATGTGCCAAAGGATTATTTTTCTGGCATAGTTCACATCCTTTGACTATTTTTTGGACAGCCTTGAAGATACTTTTTCTGTAAATATAGATTTGGCCATTCAATGGGTATTCTTTATACCCATATGGAAAGTTTGATGCAGAGTTTTAAGTACTTTCCACCAGCTGGCAGCAGCCAGGAGTACTTTTCCTTCCATAGTAGCTAGCCATCCTGAAGGATGATTATGTCCCTGGGAGATTGCCTATTCTACCTCTACTTATGTGTATTGAGGTTTAGTTCCCTGGAGTGTATTGAGGTTTAGTTTCCCATATTAAAAGTCCTTCTATAGATTCTTGTTTAGCTGCTCTTTTTGCCTCTAGTTCAGCTCAGCAATTAACCTCTGCTGCCTTTTCCTTTCTGGTGACCTTGGCAGTGCCAGACTGCTGCCTCTTTGGGTTGTTGGACAGCTTGTAATAAGAATAAAATTTCTTTATGATATTTAGTGGGAGTTCCTTCTGAGGTTAAGAACTCTTTTTCCTTCCCTGTTGCAGCATGAGCATGGAGAACTAGGTAAGCATATTTGGAAGCTGTGAATAAGAACTAGGTAAGCATATTTGGAAGCTGTGAATATGTGTATTCTCTTTTTTTGTGTGAATTTTAGAGCTTGATTGAGAGCTACCAGTTCTGCCAGGTGGGCACTAGTTCCTGGAGGGAGGGGATTACTTTTGAGCACTGTTTGAACACTGACTACTGCATATCCTGCCTTCCAAACTCCATTTTCGGTAAACGAACTACTGTCAGTGTATAGGTTAAAGTCAGGATTGGCTAGAGGAGCTTCTAAGAGATCTTCCCGAGCCACCTAGTTTTGGGCTATGACCTGCATGACAGCCATGTTGTTCTCCACCTGCCCCTTCCTCAGGAAGAAAAGTAGCTGGACTCAGGGCTGCACGTGTGCGCAGCTGAACTATGGGCTCTTCAAGCACTATGGCCTATTTGAGTAAGTGGTTATCAGACAGCCATAAGCCTCCTTAGAGGCCAGAATTCCAACTACATCATGTGAAGTCCATACGGTTAGATCTTTTCCCTGCACTGTTTTGATGGCTTCTGAGACCAGTAATAGCCACTATGGCTACGGCCCACAAGCAGTGTGGCCAGCCTTTTGCTACTACATCAATTTCCTTACTTCATGTACATTGATCAAAATAGCTGCTACTGCAAGTCAAGGTTAAAAAAACACCTTACAGGCCAAATCTGGCATGCTACCTACTTCTGTATACAGAGTTTTATTTACACAGTCACACATCTTTATTTATGTTTTGTCTATGGCTGCTTTCCCACTACAACAGCAAAGCTGAATAACTTATAGGGAACACACCACTCACAAAGTCTAAAATATTTAGCATCATACCCTTTACAGACAACTTCTTTCACCCCTTATTATGAATCAGCACTTTACAATGCTACTTTCTGAGTTAATGGAAATGCGGTATACCTGTGCTCTACAAGATGATTTCTACTAAACACATGTGGCCATTGAGGATTTCAAATATGGCTAATATGACCTAGGAACAAAATTTTTATTTAACTTAATTTCAGTTTTAATACCCATGTGTAGCCAGTGGCCATCCTGTCAGACAGTGCTATATATAGTACTATCTATACTATATATAGATAGTATTCCAGCTGTGATAACTGGTGTTATAATCTTAGTTAAGGAATTAAAATACAGTGTGGCAGCCTGTTTTCAAGAATGCAGGCCATAAATATATTATTGCACCATTAACAATAATTGCTCTATTCCAGAAAGTTCGAAAGTGAATGGAAAGTACTTGAATGCAATTATTAACACAATATTACAGACTTTTAAGGTGTCACAGAAATAATGCTTTTCTATGTATGTTGTATGCACAACATGGTGGATTGTTCTACTACAAAGAGAATTTAGTATGATAATGTTAAAGGCAATTTTTGAACTGTTAAGAGAAATGAGTGTCCCTCTCAACTCAGTGAAAATGCATGTTTTAGGTTTCTGAGAACAGTAGAATTAAAATTTAGTGAGTTTTTTTTCCATAAATGCTAAGTAAATCCTGAATATTTCTTAGCAGTTGCCTCCTGGTACATATAAAAAGTGTATAATTTAATTTGCTCATGCTCACAGAAAAAATTTCTTTGGGAAACTCATTTGGCAAGGAATAATCTGACCCAATTTTCTACACAGATATAAGTTTTCAGAAATGAAAGTAATATTCTGAACTATAGTTCTATAAATTGTGAAATTAAAACTAGATTTTAGAAAATGTTCTCTGATTTCCTGTTTCATGAAAATGAACTAACTTTGTTCAGCTCACCTCTCAATGAATATTGATGGTGTGAATGAAGAGTGGATGTTTCTGAACTACAATAAAGTATGATACTAAAAATTAAATATGATAATGCTGGTATATTAGGATTGCACAAATACTTTGGGATATGTTACCATAAATATAAAAACCATTGTGAAAAAATTATATCTATCTTTAGAAGCACTTACAATGGTGAACAGCTGTATTCAACTATAAAACTGAACATAATTAAATATTTTTCCATGTTAAATGATTCAAAGCTGACTTATTCCATGCTGCAAAACCCAAAGCATAAAAATAACATTGATGTTTTTTAGTAAAGAACAAGAGGAGTTGAATAACTGAAATTAAATAAAAGGAAGAATGGAGTTGAAAATACAATATATATTATCTTTAATATATTTTATTATCGATTTAAAATGTAAAATGCAACACTCAATGCCATATATATTATACTTTTATTCTTTGTGTGTATAACAGAAAAACCATTATATATTTTACAAGGATATATTTTTTATGTTACTTGTATTCAAATAATAATATTTAACCAAATAATTTAATTTTACTTCTGGTAGTTAATTTTTCCTATTTATTTATTTAAGATGGAGTCTTGCTCTTGTCTCCAGGGTGGAGTGCAGTGACATGATCATGGCTCATCTAAGCTTTAATGTCACAGGTTCAAGGAATCCTCCCACCTTGATATGGTTTGGCTATGTCCCCACCAGAATCTCATCTTGAATTCCCACATGTTGTGGGAGAGACTTGATGGGAGGTAATCAAATCATGGAGGCAGGTCTTTCCCCTGCTGTTCTCATGATAGTGAATAAATCTCATAAGATGTGATGGTTTCAAAAAGGGGAGTTTCCCTGTACAAGCTTGTTATGTTGGGGTTCAGGGGTTCAGGTGACTTCAGCTCCCCTGAGAGGATGTTTGTCCAGGTTCTTGGTCACCTGCCCTCTCAAGAATGAGAGAGGGGACCATGGTGCAGTGCACAGTAAATGCTGGACTCAAAAGTGTTTGTAGGAAGTGATTTACTTAAAGAGAGAGAAAGAAACAGGAGAAGGAGGAGGAAAGAAACAGCTAACTCTCACACTGAATGAGAGAATCCAGAAAGTTGAATCCAGAAGAAAGAAGCTTCCAGAGTGAGTGGAAGGGAATAGTGAGAGATGGAGTTTAGGAGGGGAAGACAGGCTTTCACAAGAGAGTGTGGAAGGGGACTCCAGAGGAGAAATCCAGGAGAGAGAAAGATGGCTTCCACGAAGGGAGTGTTCATGGAAGGGGACTCAAACATGGAGTCCAGAGGGGTGTGGAAGAAAGGGACTTTTAACCTGGGAGGAATCCCCACCTTTTCTAAGACCCTGGGCCAATGAAAGGAGTTCCTTAGAACTTCCGATGGAGTGATTGACTTTTGATCCTTTCATGTGCTTGTGAAAATTAAAACAGAGACCATTAAATCTCTGGATGGAGAGAGTTGGGAGGGAGGCATGGTTCTGGGACACTCTTGCCCTTAAAACTACACCCCCTTGTGGACCCAGAAAGAGAATACATTCCCTGAAGCTCTCTTCTCTAGTCTGCCACCATGTGAGTTGTGTCTTTCATCTTGCACCATGGTTTTGAAGCCTCCCCAGCGATGTGGAGTTGTAAGTCCATTAAACCTCTTTCTTTTGTAAATTGACCAGTCTTGGGTATGTCTTTATCATCAGTGAAAATGAACTAATACACACCTCAGTCTGACAAGTACTTGGAATGAAAGATGTATACCACCATGCCTAACTAGCTTTTAAACATTATATTGAAGAGACAGGGTCTCACTATGTTGCCTAGGCTAATCTCAAACTCTTGGCCTTAAGAGGTCCTTCCACCTTAGCCTCTCAAAGTGCTGGGATTACAGGTATGAGCCATTCCACAAAGCAATTTTTCTTATTTCTATAATCATCCACTTATTTGTGGTTACTACATTGCCTTTTTAGGCATTTGAGTTTTTGATTCAAAATAGACAAAGCAAAGATGACTTCATTAAATTTAGAGAACAAATGTCAATGTTCAAACACAAATATATAGATGGGAGAATTAAAGCATATTGAGAAGTGTAGGAATGCAAATATCCTCATCTCCTGACCTTAAGGTACACAGCTTGTGGCTCCAAAAGAGACCCCTCCTTCTGCCTGAGAAGAGGAGAAGGAAGAGTGGAGAGAACTTTGTCTTGCATCTTGGACATCAGCTCAGCCACAGTAGGGCAGAGTACCAGTCAGAGTCATGAGGCCCCTGAATGGCCCTATCTTCAAGATAATATTTTTAGACAGCTCTGGACCACAAGGGAACCTGCTACCTTGAAGGAAGGACCCAATCCTGGCAGCATTTATCACCTGCTAACTAAAGAGCCCTTGGGCCATAAATATCTAGCACCAATACCCAGGTACTATATCAAGGGCCTTGGGTAAGACTTTGAGAATTGCTGGCTTCAGGTGAGACTTAGCATGTTACCAGCTATGGTGGCTATGGGGCAAAACTCCTTCTGTTTGAGAAAAGCAGAGGGAAAACTAAAGGGATTTCTGTCTTCCATCTTAGGTACCAGCATGAACACAGGGGCATAGAGCACCAAGCGGGTTTTTGGATTTCTTAATTCCAGAACTTGACTCTTAGATAGCATCTCTGGACCTGCTCTGGGGAAGAAGGGAGCCTACTACCCTAAAGTGTGAGTCCCAGTCCAGCAGCATTCACCATAAGCTGACTTAACAGCCCTTGACCCTTAAGAGAACATCAGTGGTAGTCTGGCAGTACTCTCCATGGCCTGTGGTAGTGGTAGCTACAGGGTGAGTCTCTTCTGCTTTAGGAAATGGGAGGGAAAAGTGGGAGGGACTGTGTCTTGTAGTTTGAAGACCAACTCTGCTGCAGTATAATAGAACGCCAAGTAGACTTCTAACATTTTTGTCCCTAGTCCCTGAATCCCAGGCAGCACTTTTGGTACCACCCAGAGCCTGGGGGGATCTCACTATCATGAAGGAAAGGACACAGACTTGGCTGCTTTTTCCATTTGCTAATTGTAGAAGCCAGGGCCTTGAGTGTACATAGTCAGTAGCCAGGGAGTGGTTACAGCAGGCCTGCGGTAAGACCCAGTGCTATGTCAGCTTCAGGTTTGATCCAGCAGAGTCATAGTGGTGGTAGCCACATGGGTGATTATGTCACTCCAACCCCCAGGGTTAGGTGGCTTAGAACAGAGACAGACTTCATTTATTTGGGAAAAAAGTAAGGGGAGAGAACAAGAGAATCTGGCAATCTAGAGAATTCTCCTAGAATTTACCTCAGACTATCAAAGTGGTACCTCTATGAGTTTGCAAGAACCACAGCATTACTGGACTTAGGGTGGCCTCTAAAGAAGGTAAAGCTTAGGTCACAACCCCCAAGTAATTTCAAATACCTAGAAAACTTCCAAAGAAGGACAGGTACGAGTAAGCCTAGAAAATGAACACTACAATAAATACCTAACTCTTTAATGCCCATACATCAAAGAACATCTACTGCCATCAATACCATCCAGGAAAGCACAACCTCACCAAATGAACTAAATAAGCAATCAGGTTCTAAGCATGGAGAAACAGAGATATGTAACCTTTCAGACAAAGAATTCAAAATACCTCTATTGTGGAAAGTCAAAGAAACTTCAAAATAACATAGAGAAGGAATTCAGAATTCCATCAGTTAAATTTTTGAAATAGATTGAATAATTAAAAAGAATCAAATTCATATGTGATTGGCTTACAAATAATGCATCAGCATCTTTTAATAGCAGAATTGATCAAGTAAAACACTAGTGAGCTTGAAGATAGGCTCTTTGAAAATACACAGTCAGAGGAGAAAAAAGAAAAAGAAACAATAAAGCACAGCTATGGGATCCAGAAAATAGCTTCAAAAGGTAAAAATCTAGGAGTTATTAGCCCTAAAGTGGAGGTAGAAAAAGAGATGGGGTGGAAAGTTTATTCAGTGGGATAACAACAGAGAACTTCCAACACGTAGAGAAAGATACTGATATCCAAGTACAAGAAAGTTACAGAACACCACACATATTTAACCCAAAGAATACTACCTCAAGGTATTTGATAATCAAATTCCCAAAGAGCAAAGATAAAGGAAGGGGCCTAAAAGCAAGAGAAAAGAAACAAACAACACATAATAGAGCTCCAATATGTCTGGCAGCAGACTTTACAGTGGAAATCTTACAGGACAGCAAAGAATGCATGATACGTTTAAAGTGCTAAATGGATAAAAACAAAAACAAACAAATGTTTATGCTAGAATAGTATAAAATGGCAAAAAAGAAAAAAAAAATCTCCTTTACTCTAGAATTTGCTTACATCTCACTGCATGCCTGAATCAAAACATCTCATATACCCAATAAATATGTATATATACTGTATACCCAAAAAATTAATTCCATTAAAAAAGAACTGAATTCTGACTTATTTTGTCTTCCTTATTTCTAATAATTGTGCATGTATTTTTAAACAACATAATAAAACACCCACTGAAATATTGCTTATTCATCATTCATTACTCTGATCTCATGAAACATTTTAATTGAGTACAAAATTGAAAATTAATGACATTAGTTGGATAAGAATTTTAGGTGAAATACAGCATATTCTGAATTTACAATAATGACTCACCCAACCAAAGCCAGATTAGGGAATATTTACTTGAGAAAGTAATATTTCTTACTAAGTGTCTTAGAAGAGAATTCTTGAACAAGGAGTCATATCTATGACCGGATACTACATTTGGAAGGTCTTGGGTAATTCTAGATATATTTTTATGTAATCAATCCTCCGGAAAGGTATTTAGTAACCAAAATAGAATTCATCTGCTTCTCAGTGGCCTTTAAATTTTATCATTTATACATCTGTGGGATCATGGTTAGTAAGAGTTTCTATTCTGGTAATTTTCAGAAAATGAAACAAAATTTGTGCTCATTTCAAATCTATTTTTTAATGCAAAATTACAGATTAGTTAGAAAAAAAGTACAAAGAATGATTTTTATTGAACACTTTGACAGTAAGGTGAAGACTTGATACTGTTATCAACTCTTAGTTAAATGTAGGTTTACTACAAACAAAAATATTCTTGTATGAAACCACAATATAACTGTCAAGATCAGAAAGTTAGTGTTAACGCATTGCTACCATCTAATCCTCAGATTGCACAGAAGTTTTGCAGATTTTAACATTCATGCTTTTCGTAGGAAAATAATCTTGTTCAGAGTTACACATAGTAATTAGCTTTCCCGTCTGTATAATCTTCCTCAGACTGGAGCAGTTTTCATACCACATATGTATTTCATTCCTTGTTATACTTTCAATTTACTTATTCATTTATTGATATGTTTATGGGACCCATGGTTTTCTATTGTATTCAATACATTAGAATCTGTTAATATTTTTTATTATGATATTCAAATTATTCCAGATTTGATCAATAAGAGCTCTTTCAAGTTGACTTCAGTGTTCTACTGACATACTCCTATAATTCTTTGACCATTTTACTCTTTTTATTTTTTGAGACAGAGTCTCTTGCTGTATCACCCAGGCTGAAGTGCAGTGGTGCAATCTTGGCTCACTACAATCTCCACCTGCCGGATTCAAGCAATTCTCTTGCCTCAGCCTCCCTAGTAACCTGTGTGCACCACCAGTATTTTTTATAGTAGAGATGGGGTTTTTCCAAGTTGGCCAGGCTGGTCTTAAACTCAAGTGATCCATCCGCCTCAGCCTCCCAAAGTGCTGGGAAGACAGATGTGAGCCACTGTGCCCAACCTGACCACTTCACTTTTAATGGGCTTTATTTCTGTGAGCTAACACTGGAATCAATTGTTTTCACAAGAAGCTTTGGTTTCTTATAGCAGAAAATTATATTCAAAAAATCAAGAACTGCATTCTAATTATGCTCATAATGAGTAAAATGTCACAATAACAGGCCCTCTCAATAAATATATCTAAGGAATGTACATAAAAATACACTTATACACAAACATTTAAGCCTATGTGTCTGTGACTTGTTTATCTATTTTACTACATTTTGAAAAACTGTGTCTTTATTCTGATGTATTAAGCTCAATACTAGAGAATCCATCCTAGTTTTCTTTCAAAGCTATCTGATTTTCTATTGCAGTTAACATTAACATGCATAGGAAAATTTTGTTGAATGAACATCATGCATAATTAATATATTGTAGACATCACTGTTCATGTGTCATACTGTAGTGACATTATTTTAGTATTATATTTCTTATAGCAGACAAATTCTACAAGAAATTGTCGTGCCAAACTAGTCTTTTCTCATTGAAAAGAGTGCTGAGACATTGTATTGTAATATCCTAAACATACTTACAGAAGTATTTTGAAAGGTATTATTTAATCAGAGCACATTTTTTTAAGTATTATTATGTATAGTTTAGGCAAACCAGAGAGCCTTCAATTGTCCTCATGTATATGCAAAAATATATGATACTTTTAATGTTCATGTGTGTGTGTCTCTATGTGTATGCAATTAAAATTAGAGTAGGTAAGAGTATTACCAAGATTCCCATTCTTGGAAGAAAAAGTTTTTGTGAGACTGTAAGAGCTTGTAGAAGTTCATTGATCAGAAAATGAGCATAGCACGTTGGATAGAAGCACAGATTTTTAACCAAGGTATTTTGATTAAAAATTATAGTTCTCTTTCTACAATTTGTATGCTTTAGGAAGAGTTACTACAGTAATTTGTGTTTCAATTAACTCTTTATAAAATGGTAATTAAAGAGTATCTACTTCACTAGGTTATGATGATGATTCAATGTGTTTACTGTGTATAAAAGAGCCTGGCATATAGCATGCACTGTGTGTTATTTATTATTAATGCAATATAAAGATATTATTCCTTATAGATATTAATGTGTGCTCTCAGAGAACCTAAAATATAGTCCCTTATTAAATTTTGACCTTTCACTAGAAATCTTTGTTTATGCCTAACAATATTTGGAAATCAAATTGGTCATTCTCAGTTGATTTACCTATATCTGCTAGGGCATGTGAATGTTATCTAACTTTATTTTTCTGCTTTATGTTGCCTTTACTCTTTTTAATGAGTCTCCCTGCAGCCAATTTGAATAAGGAAATTGTTAAGTGGCAAACATTTTAGTGAGTTTAGTAAAAGAGACACATAACTTTAGATATCTGGGTAGAACAGCTTGTATTTGCCAGCAAACTAGCCAGAAGGCACATTTAACAATTTTTTTCAATCCTTTTGCATTTGACAAGTAAAGAATACCCACTGTTTCATGTTTTTCCAAAAGCAATGTTGTCCACTTTTATTCACCCTTTCACATAGCTCTCTAAACACCTGAGAGATAACTATTTTCTCCTTCTCCTTCCCTGCTTGAGCTACCCATCAATACCCGTTTTTTTTTCTCTGTCCTGTTTTGGAGGACAGATGTCCTTAATGTGAACAGACCAGAGCTGATTCCTGGCATCAAAGGCTATTCCACCATCTATCACCTTCAAAGAAAATTCAAAGTAACCTTTCATCCCTTTTCCTTGTGGACCATCATTACACAAACTTGCATTTTTAATGGTATGGCCCTGCTGACCACGACATCTGAAACCACAAGAATGGCAGTGTATGCAAAACTATCCTACTGTGCTTTTTGCTCACTACCTTGAGAAACTGAAATCTAATGCAGAAAGCCCAAAGAGTTTTGATACTTCATGTTGAATGGGAGCTTTGTAGTTTTGGCACCAGAAAAGAAAAGCCTAGGGAGAATTGTTAGTTTACAAAGTTGAATAATTCTAAAATGGTTTTAAAAAGAGTAAAAAATAACATGTTGTGTAAATGCTATGTCAGTAATCATGGAGTTGCTCCTATATGTGAGTAGATAGTAAAATCTTTGATGTATTATAGCTGGTTAATCTCAGAAATATGAATGTGTTGGGCTCAACCTATGTTATTCAGGTTTTTATTTATGTAATGATTTTACTAATCAGTTAATTGATAGTAGTACATTTTAAGAATCAGTGCAGAGATCTGTCCTGAGGAAATCCTTATCAGAATTAAAGTCATATATCCTTTTTAAAAGATCTCTTAATAAACCCTCACAAAAAAGATTGAATGTCATAAATAAGTAGGTGTAAACTAATTATATCAGCCAACAAATAGAAACTCGTATATTTAACTTATGTTCTGAAAATTTAAGAACTAATTTTGGAAATCGGATGACTTTTCAGAATTAGGTACTTAATAAAGGTAGACAATAGTATACAGAGCCACCTTAAAATTGTATAATGAATGCTTTCCTATGACAGAGGAATGTAGAATCATTTAAAGGATAGATAAAAATGACATATAATTTTCTGCATATGGGAAAATTTTCAAGCCATACCAGTCCTTGAAATAACCATTTGAACAAACACAGCAAATACCTAGGTTAAGATAGACTTTAATGGTAATGAGAAGGAGTATAAGCAAAAACAAAAGGAAAACTAAACAATAAAACACAACTGAGTATGAATAGTGCTTTTTAATAATCAATCAATAAATTTCATTGTGAATTTATTATGTTTAGACACTGTGGTAGGCATTAAGGTACAACAGTTAATTTAAAAAAATCCCCTGCCTCTAAAGAAGGTACACTACAGTATGACATTGAGCAAGAGATACGAATTTTGAAAGTCATCCTTCTAGTATGTGAAATAGAAATAATAAAAGTATCCTATCTGTTGTCTTAAAATAATAATTATTTTTTGCCCATAGCCAAAGATCAATAAATGTTACCTATCATCCTATCATTATCATTGTGATAATCATCTTCATGACCACCACTGCCACTACCACCATTCTCCTCAGAGGAATCCCATCTCAAAAAGGAAGTAGGATACATTTTAGAGTTGTTACAGTTACGTAACAGCTTTATGAACAACCCTCATTTGTAATCTGGAAATATATTTACTTGGCACAGTGGTGTAGAAGTTCAATTAGATGACATTTGCAAAATAGCCTAGAATCATATATAGTACAATGTAATTTATCAAAAAATGATGTATGTAACTATTACATTTGCCCTCTATTACCATAGACAGTAAAAATTATAATAATTACAATTTGGACAAAATGATCAAAGGGATTCATATCTTTTTAGAAAATGATTCTAAAGGAGAAATATTATTATTTATTTTACCACAGTGCATGTAAGATAATTTCCAAAATGTTTTCAGGATGACTAATTTAAGACCTGCACCAAATATATTTGTTAAGGTTATCATACGGCAGACAATGCCAATGCAATTGTTTAAAAAGATGGCATGTAAAGGACGTTTGTGATCACAATTTTAGGTCTAACATTTGATGATACAGTCTGCTCTTTCTTCTTCTTTTTTTTTTTTTTTGAGATTGGGTCTCACTCCATTGCCCAGTGCAGTAGCACCATCACAACTCACGGCAGGCTTCAGATTATGGGTTTAGGTTATCCACCACCTCAGCGTCCTGAGTAGTAAGTAGCTGGGACTACAGACACATGCCACCATGTACAATCATTTTTGTATTTCTTGTAGCGATGGTGTTTCACCATGCTTCCCAGGCTGGTCTCAAACTTCAGGGCTCAAGCAATCCACTTGCTTCTGCCACCTAAAGAGCTGTGATTATAGACATAAGCCACCATGGCCGGCCTGTTCTTCAAAAAGTAATTGTGTACTTTTAAAATTGAAATCCATCTGTTCAAGTGTACATTAGTGCACTCATTCAAGATATTTGGATTCTATATGCCCTACACTAGTCTAGTACTAGAAATCAAAGGTAATTATAATAATACATACTCTCCCCCTAAATATAGAAGTAACACAATGAGGAAGCAGGTATTTGCATATAGTGATATTGTTTCAAGAATGGGGTGATAGTCTTATTATTTTAAAATTGTACATTCTGCCACCATATCTATATCTCCTTTTGCACATTGTCCATTGCAAGAACCAGATAAGTCACTGAACACAGCTGCCTGCATTTCTGGTCTATACTGAGGCCTGTTTACTCTGTATCTGCTTTCAATACTTTTAGAATGCCTTTTTTTCAATGCCTTTAGTCTCATATAACTTAATATGTTATTTTCTTCTCTTTGCTTAGTGTAATTCATTTATTATTTATTTATTTATTCATTCATTTTTGAGGTGGAGTCTTGCTCTGTCATTAAGCCTGGAGTGCAGTGGCATGATCTCCGCTCAGTGCAGCCTCCACCCTCTAGGTTTAAGCAATTCTCCTGCCTTAGCCTCCCAAGTAATTGGGATTACAGGTATGCACTACCACATCTGGCTAATTTTGTATTTTTAGTAGAGATGGGGTTTTGTTCCATTAGCCACACTGGTTTCAAACTCCTGACCTCAAGTAATCCAGCTGCCTCAGCCTACCATAGTGCTGGGATTACAGGTGTGAGCCACCATGCCCAGTCTTATTTTGGATTCCATTACCTGGGTATATTTTTGCACATTTTTATATCACTGCATGAGTAACTTGCCTTTTATCATGTCCTAAGCCTGCATCTTTAGGTACATTGTACCGTATATTTCAAGTATGTCAGGAAAAAGGAAACAAACAAGAAAAATACGTGAATATGAATAGAATTACAAGGGACAGTTGATTTACATCTTATGTGGAGTTAGGTTCGAAAGACAGCACATAAAGCAAGAGTTGTGCTTAAATAGAAGCCAAATTGGAGGTAGACATACCACTATATCTGAATGAGTCCAGTGTAGCTGACGCTTTTCCCAGCATGGGGTCAGATTTAAAAGCATATGAAAGAATTGGCTATTGGTAATATTAATAATGATAAATGTACTACCAGTATTTCTGTGCCAAACATTATCTTAAATACCATACATAATCCATATAATCCATATAATACTTAATCCATATAATTTTCCAATATCCTTGAGATATTTATTTGTTTCTAATTCCCATTTTAAAATTGAGGAAAGTTAGGCAAGAGGGGTTCCAAGGAAGATTGATGGTGTGTATAGAACCTATTAACCAGATGTTAACTTCTTTCTTTTGAATAAAAAGGAAAGAAGCTGCTGCTTAAACAAATGTAGTAAAATGTGGTCATATACATCTAAGTGTTCCATAACTGAGAGACAGTTAACTCAAGTAAATGTAGTAGTTAAGTGCAAGTTGTCTATATTAAGCCTTCCTGGTTACCAATTCTAATTCTGTCCTATGCTCTGTGGGATGCTGGACAAATATTCTGACCTCGCTTATGTATGTTTTTTTCAAAGTGTCGTTTTGAGGACTAATTAAATCTATTCACACAGGCAGTTAAGATCATGCTTAGTAGTTAAGCATTCAATAAATGAGATCCATTGTAAATTAATATTTACTACTGTATACTGTATCTTTCTATAAGTACTACAGGGAAAGTTTTTCATCTCAATCTACTCTGGAAAATTTCTTAGATCAGAATGATGTTGTGTTAAACCACTAGGATTTTATAAATTATTAAGTTTTTGCGTTTTAAGAGAAAAAAAGATTTTGCCAAATATGAAGGCATTGTAATGTAGCTTAATTGTAGGTAATATTATTTGTGAAATACAGCTGGTAGTAACTTTCCAAACTCTGCAGAGAGATAATATTTAACTTCTTCCTTTTTATACTGGAGATAGATGATCCATGTTGAAATATATATATATATATATATATATATATATATATATATATAATAAAATATAATTCAAAATGAGAAATAAATATCCTCTTAAGAAGAAGTAAGCCTATCATACCCCACCTCTATTATTACTTCTTTAAAAATTATTCACAATTGCTACAAAGAGAATAAAATACCTAGGAATACAACTAACAAAGGATGTAAAGAACCTCTTCAAGGAGAACTACAAACCACTTCTCAAGGATATAAGAGAAGACACAAACAGATGGAAAAACAATCCATGCTCATGGTTAGGAAGAATCAATATCATGAAAATGGTCATACTGCCCAAAGTAATTTATAGATTCAGTGCTAGCCGCATCAAGCTACCAATGACCTTCTTCACAGAGCTGGAAAAATAAACTTCATATGGAACCAAAAGAGAGCCCACATAGCCAAGACAATCCTAAGCAAAAAGAACAAATCTGGAGGCATCACACTACCTGTCATCAAACTGTACTACATGGCTACAGTAATCAAAAGAGCATGCAACTGGTACCAAAACAAAGATATAGACCAATGGAACAGAGCAGAGGCCTCAGAGGCAACACCACACATCTACAACCATCTGATCTTTGACAAACCTGACAAAAATAAGCAATGGGGAAAAGATTCCATTTAATAAGTTGTTTTGGGATAACTGGCTAGCCATTTGCAGAAAGCAGAAACTGGACCCGTTGCTGACACCTTACACTGAAATTCAGATGAATTAAAGACCTAAACATAAGACCTAACACCATAAAAATCCTAGAAGAAAACCTAGGCAACACCATTCAGGACATAGGCATAGGCAAGGACTTCATGATGAAAACACTGAAAGCAATGGCAACAAAAGCCAAAATAGACAAATGGGATCTAAATAAACTCCAGACCTTCTATACAGCAAAAGAAACAATCATTAGAGTGAACTGGCAACCAACAAAATAGAAAAGTTTTTTGCAATCTACCCATTTGACAAAGGGCTAATATCCAGAAGCTACAAAGAACTAAAACAGATTTACAAGAAAGAAACAAACAAACCCATTAAAAAGTGGGTGAAGGATATGAACACACACTTTTCAATAAGGACATTTATGAGGCCAAGAAATGTATGAAAAAATGCTCATGATCACTGGTCATTAGAGAAATGAAAATCAAAACTACATTGAGATACCATCTCACACCAGTTAGAATGGTGGTCATTAAAAAATCTGGAGACAACAGATGCTGGAGAGGATGTGGAGAAATAGGAACACTTTTACACTGTTGGTGGGAGTGTAAATTAGTTCAACCATTGTGAAAGACAGTGTGGCGATTCCTCAAGGCCCTAGAAATAGAAACTCCATTTGACCCAGCAATCCCTATATATATATATATAGAAAGAGAGAGTATATACCCAAAGGATTATAAATCATTCTATTATGAAGACAAATGCATACATACGTTCATGGCTACACTGTAAAATAGTAAAAACCTGGACACAACCCAAATGCCCATCGGTGATAGACTGGATAAGGAAAATGTGGAACATATACACCATAGAATACTATGCAGCCATAAAAAAGATGAATTTGTGACCTTTGTAGGGATTTGGATGAATCTGGGAACCATCATTTTCAGCAAACTGACACAAGAACAGAAAATCAAGTACCACATGTTCTTACTCATAGATGGGTGTTGAACAATGAGAACACATGGACACAGGGAGAGGAGCATCACAGACTGGGGTCTGTTGCAAGGGGGCTAGGGGAGGGACAGAAGGAGGTGGGGATGTTGGGGAAGGACAACATGGGGAGAAATGCCAGATATAGGTGATGGGGGGATGGAAGCAACAAACCACCTTGCCATGTAAGTACCTATGCAATAATCCTGCATGATCTGCACATGTATCCAGAACTTAAAGTACAATAAAAAAATTACTTTTATTTCTATTTGAATGCCTTATGTTATTAATTCTTAGCTTTCTCAACTGCAAATAATATGTTTATTTTACTCTATTAAATAACCTAAGCTTTCTCCATTTATTTATCACTCTAAAGAATGAGAATATACATCACAGCAGTCATCTGTTGCCTGTCTTTCTTTACCTATTATTTAAAAAAAGATCTAAGATGTTCAATAATCATAAACCAAAAAATAAACAAATAAACAATAAATAAATCATATCTGTTGCCTTTAAATTAGGAGTCAAAACTCACTTGTATTCAGGCAAGTAAACATCTTTTTGGGTGCTACATGGAGCTCCTTCTCTCTCTTACAATGTCCAATCTTGAGTATGGAGGTGCCTGTGCTTATGCCTGCCAGATTGGTTTTCATTTTCATTCCGCCCTCTGAAGTTCCATTAAGCTGATGTCCACAATGTTTCTATCTTCCAGGAAATTGCAGACTTCTCTTGTTGGTTTATACTTCTTCTCTATCTTTGCTTATATAGGTGTATTATTACATTTTTATTTTAATTATCAATTACTTTGCTATAATTAAACGGTTTTCAGGGGTTAAACAAGAAACGTATGCACTCATTTTTAATTCTTGGAGTTTGTCTTTCTACAATAGCGATGCAGTAGAATGACATTTACTAGGATAACACCAAATAAGTTTTCAGAAGTTAATATTATTTAAAAGAGTTTCTTTTTCAATTTCCTATTTTTACATAAATAATGTGAATGGAAAATTTATAGAACTTTACTTGAGAGAAGTCTATTTATTATTTTGCCAGGAAATATGGGAATATTTTAACATAGTAATTAATTTTATCACTATAGAGATATTATTTACAGTTTAGTTTATTTAACTCACTCAAAAATGGCTTACATTTTCTTCTATTATATATATAATTATCTGTATCCTTATATATCACTCTCTTCTCAGTAGCTATTATGATTCTATAACAGAAAGTAAATATTACAACTTAGAAAAAAATAACTGAAATTTCTCATGTCAAGTGTATGTTTCTTTATACTTTATAGAAAACATCTTTTTCTACTGGGAATGTCACATTATGACAAACTAACTACAAACAACCAAATGTGACTCTTTTTATACACCTATACTCTGCATAGGTAGTTTCAGTCAGAGAATATATGAAACATGAAGAGGTGAATCTGGATATCCATCAGGTAGAAGATCGCCAGAATAAGTCAGTATAGTTTTATCTAGTTGATATTATGCAAAGATACTGATAATTTTTAACTGCATTAAGGATATAAACTTTATTTAAAATATATTTTTGAATTTAAGTTGTTTTTGAAAATGACTTTCTCAAGTATATGTATGGGTGAAAAAAAAGACAGGGCACATAACAAAAAAACATGTCTGTTATTTCTATTTCAAGAAATAAAGGAGAAGTGCTTCAGTCAGCCAACTTCTAAGAGGTGAGACCGAGGTCATTAGTGAAAGTAAAGCAGCAATGCCTTGGATAGGAAAATATACCCCTTAATAAACTGTTTCTCAAAAGGAACATGGCTTATTTAGTGTTACAGAATAGAAATATTAAATGCAAACACTCCTATCCGTGTAAGTTTCCAAAAATATCACAAACAGTTGTATTTTCTGTGTTTGTTCTGCAGTTCTTATTCTTTCAGTCAGTTTTCTTTATGTCCTTAAGCAGTCCAGAGTTGGTTGTTAAATTCCAGGGAGCATGCTGTGTTTGACAGATCTTAGAATTCTGAACTTCACTCCTAATATGGCTAAAACCATTCTCTGACCGATCCATCTCCTTGTATGTCTCATTATGTCCCCATGCTAATTTGGAGCTGGATATAGATGAGTGTAAAAGAGATGAGTAGTTATTTATGTGATAGTTGTTTGCTGCAATGCAGTGCACTTTTTCTTCAGCAGTCATCTTTTTTCCTCCTTGTTTTTCATACAGCAGTACATTTCAAAACTTTTCTAATCAAATGGTTCTTATTGCAAATGAGAACCTTAGAAAGTACATAACTGGTTTAAGTCAACAGCTTCTTTAGCTTTTCATGACAGTTAAATTTATGGAGTATCATATGACCATATGACAGTATATTAAAAATGTGTTTATATCCAAATAGTAGTTGAAAAGAAAGCTGCAGCATTAACTATTTCTGTTAACATCTTTGTACTACTACGTAACGTGATTCATTTGCTATTGGGATTTTGTAAAAACTCAGGACAGATTTCTGGAACAAAATGTAAACAGAAATTAATTACTATTAGAAGGCCCTATACCATTTTGCCTACCTTTCATAATTTATTTACTCTCATTTGTGATTTAACAACAGGTTATTTAAACTGAAATTCATGGAATATGAGTAATTTAACAAGTAAAATTTAAACTATCTAAAGCCAATTAGACATTTCAGTTTCTCCTGACCATAAATCCTATTATTTTAGCAACCAAGAAGTTCCTAGGGTTTCTATGTGGTGAATATACTAGTGTCAAAAAAAAAATGAGTCATGGTACATACTAAAATTATCATGGGGAGTCAACTTATATTTCAGCTATTTATAATAATTTGTATTCACACAGCACAATTACACATTCTGGGCAATTTGCCAGGTTCAGGGTCTCAGATATAAAAGACATGGGCTCTGTCCCCAATATGTGCAATATGTTGTGTGGATTTTGAATTTCTAATCTTCTTTGAAGAATATGCTCCAAGTATTTCATTTGGCCAACTTCCTCTGAGAAAAGTGGGACATTTATTTAATCAAGAGAATGATATAGCTCTTCACAAGATCCCTCTGAATCACACTAAGGCTACTAGAGAGCTGAGCTTCAATTTTCAGAATGGATAATAAGGTTGATTTTCTTTAAAATGGGCAGTTAAATTTATTTTGAGAAATATGTCTTTTTAGTTTAAGAAATTCACAGTACAGAATTTAAATTTTAATCACTTGATGGTAAATATTTTTAAAACATTTATTATTACAACATAATACACAAGAACAAAACAGATTGAGATTGAGACAAACTGCAAACACGTTTGTTAATGATACCTGTACTTGAGATTGACAGTGTTTTTCTTATCTATACAATGTGACAATATCAATTTATAGTTGTACAAATAAATAGAGGATTTTGGTGTTAGTTAGACCTGCTTGGAGTTTCTGCTACATAATAGTAACCTTGAGAAACTAATTTATCTGCTTTAAAATAAATTTTATCTGTCAATAAAAATATAATTAGACATCTCAAAATGATGACTAAAGACAACCTACAGAATGGGAGAAAATATTTGCAAATTATACTTTTGACAAAGGACCAATATTCATAATCTACAAGAAACACAAACAATTCAGAAAGAATGAAACAGAAAATAAATCACTTCATTAAAAAGTGGGCAAAGGACTTGATCAGATAATTTATCAAAAGAAGACATGCAAGATGACATCAAACACATGAAAAAATTCTCAATGTGCCTGATCATCAGAGAGTGCACATTAAGGCAACCATGGGTTACCATCTCAAGCTAGTCAGAATGGCTATGATTAAAAAGTCAAAACACAACAGATGTTGGTGAGGATGCAGAAAAAAGGGAACACTTATACACTATTGGTAGGAATGAAAGTTAGTACAACCTGTGTGGAAAACCTATGGAGCTTTATCAGAGAACTGAAACTAAAACTACCATTTGACCCCACAATCCCATTACTGAGTGTCCAGTCAAAGAGAAATAAATCATTATATTAAAAAACCCCTGCACTGGTATGTTTATGGCAGCACTATTCCCAGCAAAGTCCTGAAATTAACCCCAGTGCCCATCAACAGTGTATTAAATAAAGAAAACATGGTATATATACACTATGGAATACAACTCAGCCAAAAAAAAAATCATGTCTTTTGCAGCAACATGGTTAGAACTGTAGGCCACTATGCTTTTTTGTTTTTTTGAGATGAAGTCTCGCTCTGTTGCACAGGCTGGAATGCAGTGGCGCCATCTCAGCTCACTACAACCTCCACCCTCTAGGTTCAAGCCATTCTTCTCTTCTGCCTCAGCCTCCCACATAGCTGGGATCATTGGCCTGGGCCACCACACCTGGCTAATTTTTGTAGTTTTAATAAAAATGAGGTTTTGCCATGTTGGCCAGGCTGGTCTTGAATTCCTGACCTCAGGTGATCCACTCACCTTGGCGCCCCCCAGAGTGCTGGGATTAAAGGCATGAGCCACTGCACCAGACCTGAAGGCCATTATTGTAAGTGAAATAAGTCCGTAACAGAAAGTCAAATACCACATGTTCTCATGTATAAGTGGGAGCTATACAGTGCATACACATAGATACACAGAGAAAAATAACAGACACTAGGGACTCCAAAAGTATGGAGGAGGGAAAGAGTTGATTGTAGAAAAATTACCTGTTGGGTACAATGTTTACTATTCAGGTAATGGGTACACTAGAAGCCCAAAGCTCACCATAATGCAATATACCCATGTAACAAACTTACACATGTACTTCTGACTCTGTAAACATAAAATATACTGTTTAAAAACTGAACTATTGTATTAAGATACATGTAAAACACTAAACATAGCTATTATGTATGGATATAATATGGATATGTATTATATATATATGTGTATGTAGAAGACAAAGACACATATACGTTTTCATATTAAAAGAAGGATCTAAAGCATTCTACAACATGAATAGTCAGCAAAGAACAAAGAATAAAAATTTCTAGCTGGGAAATTCATTTCTGGAAATGGTGAGGAGGCTTGTATATTGCAAAAGCTTCCATAGATAACAAATAATCTGGAAAAATATTTCCTAAAAAACTATTTGAGGCCTTAGAAATTGAAAAATATGCAAAAAAATAAAAGGAAAGCAATGAAAGTATTAAAAAAGATATAAAATGAATTACATTTGTGTTCATGAGGTTCCCTCTCCCCTTTAAGAGTCCTCTCCACTCCACAAAATATGAAATTGGCGAAACTAAAAAAAAAAAATTACAATTTATTCAGCTTTAGGTGTCAGAGGACAGAGTTCAAGACTGAGTGGCTAGAAAGTGAGGTATAGCCTGGTTAAAAAAAGTGCGTGAAGAAGAGAAACCCCCAAATCTACAGCTAAGCTCCATCTAACTCCTTGGCTAGGTTTTAGACTGCACATGTGTAGGGGAGCCTTCAAGAGGCCTAGTGAAAAGAAAGAACTAGAAAGCTGAGAACACCATGGACTGGAGATTTTAGCTGCTGCCTATTGCAAAGGAAGCAGTTTGGAATTTGAGTATAATCAAGTAGTAATCTTGCTAAAACAAAAATTAATGCTATTGAAATGATGCAAACAGAATCCAGAGACTCTATGATGTATTGTTCTAAATGTACAATATACAATTAAAATTGCTATACATTTGAAGAAAGAGAAAAATAAGATATATTCAACAGACAAATGATTCAAAGTGATAATGAAATGATAAGGAGATTAGAATAAGAATCCAAGGACTGTGATTCTAAAACCTCATAAACACATTATAAGATAATAAAATCGCTTACTAATCTCCTATGGGTAGAAATACATTTAATCAATGTGTTTCATTCACCATATTAAACAAATAATGTAGAAGGATCACATAATCTTTCCATAGATGCTGAAGGCAAAAAGTTAGCAAAATTAACACCCATTGAGGATGTAAACTCTCAGCAACTCAAGAATAAAAGAAAAGTTCTTAAAGCTCTCCCACTTCACCCCTTCTCTTAAAAAAATTATAACTCTCATCATATTGATGCATATTGGTGAGATATTGAATTTTTTCTTCCTACAATCAAGAAAAGGACAAAGTTACCATTCACTGTCATTTCCCCCCCAACATTATAGTGTAGGCCCAGCCATTTCAGGATGGCATGCAAGATAAATAAAAGTCATAAAGGGAGAAAAGAGAAAATGAAAGTCTATATTCACAGATAGCATGTTATTGAAATAAAACAGATCTGTTAATTAACTGCTACAGGTAAATAACTGCAGTCCACAAAGCAGCAGGATGCAAAGTCTATACATAAAAATGTATTTTTATGTATAAAATGTGCATAAAAATGTATTTTTATGTATTAGCAGTAAACAATTTGAAAATAAAATTTATAAAAATGAATTTATGTTAGCATTTAACAACGTACTAATATTAGAATTTAACGAAAGCTGTGCATGGCTTTTTTTTTTGTTTTGTTTTTACTGAAAAGTATAAAACAAACTGAGGGAAATTGAAGAAGCCTTAAATAAATCAAGAGATACACCATGTGCATAACTTGAAAGTCTCAATGTTGTTACATTTTAACTTTCCATAAATTAATTTATAAATTTAATGCACCTCAATCATAATCTAGAGGATTTTCTACTAGACTCTGACATGCTGATTCTAAAATACGATTCACGTGACCCAGAGTAGTAAAACTATTTTTTAAATGAACGGTAAATTTGGAGAATCTACAATGCTAAATTTTTGCCTATTATAGAAATGAAAAAAAAATCCCACAAGTCCAGAAATAAACCACATTTATTTTGCTCAATTGATTGTGACAAAGGTTCCTAAGAAAAATCAATGAATAAGTGAAAATCCTTTTCAAAAATTTCAGATTTGAGTAGTTTAATAAATAAAAAGTGAGAGACACTATTCAAAGACATTTCCAAACTTATTTCTTCTTGTTCTTAGATTGAATAAAGAAAAGTAAATTCAACAGTTTCATATATTCCTGCTATGATTCTTTTTTAAGTATTTCTTATATTTTCATAATTTTAAAATTAAAACACAATTTTGCTATTTCTTTTTTATATATGCTTAAAGTTACCTAGTTTTAAGCTATTGCTTAAAGCATTCAAAACCTATCAGTACTATACCTTTAATAATAAACGAACATTTCTGAAATCTCCCTAAGTGTTCTGATCTTATGGCTTGTTTCTAAAAGTTGACACTTTCTTAATAGCAAAAGTAAGAAAAGGGATAGAAAAGTCTGCCATTTTACACCCTATTTGGTAGAATGCAATGCAGTACTACATCGATCTTTTTTTTTGCAAGTCTTTTCATTTTTATTACTCAAAAAGTTTCATTTTTTATTTAGCTTTCTGACTCTGTGCTTGCGCCTTCACCACTTTCACAATGATTTTCTGCTCCTCGATAAGGAAAGCACGCTTGATCCTGTCACAAACACATTTAGCACACATGGAACCACCATAGGCCCTGCTGACATGTTTCTTTGTTTTAGACAATCTTTTAAGAACTTTAGGTCTTACAGCACGAAGCCTCGTTGGGCAGACGCCACATGTTGATTTTGGTGCTTTCCCAACCTTCTTGGTATAAAGGTAAACAATTCTATTACCAGGGGTCCCGGACAGCCTAGTTTTGTTAGAGGCTGTATTGTAGGAAAGCCTACGTCGCTATGTGAAAAGCTGGACCATTCTGAGTCCCTGCACGCAACATCCCTGAAAAGCAGTACAACATAGATCTTTAGGTTGAAAGTTAGGACTTACGGGTTGCATCTTCAATACTTTCACAAATTCTTTTCCCAAAAGAATCATATCCAAATAATGGTGTAACTCTTTCTTTATTTGGCAAATAATTGGATGTATTTTATATTTTAGTATTCTGTGTAATTGTCATCACAAAAAATAAATATTTAATTGCAAAAGGATTGAGACTGATTGAAGTCCTAGTCTAAATGGGTAAGATTCTAACATTTGCTATTCTTTCCACAAGACATTTAAAAGTCATTTGAATTTAATTTGTCTGAGAATATCACTGAAATATTTTGAATTCCATGACTATACTTTGGGAAACTTCAACCAGATGCTTAAACTGCATGGATAAATCTGTTTCCCTAAAGAGATAACATATCATTCCTCATTTTACCTGTGAAACCATGAATAGAATCCTGATATCATTGGTGCATTTCTTTGAATAAGGGAAAGTCTGAAATGTGAATTGGTAAATTTCAGATAAAAGCAGGACTTTCACACATTAAAGTCAAATAATATGAGATATCACAAAATATGTGGCTAAGGTTAATTTATATAAAATTATAAAATAAATGTATAATGTGTAGGGGTTATGGAATATATATATATATATTTGGGGCTATGGAATATATATATTTACATACATGCATTTTAACATAATTTGCATAATTAAATCAAGCTGATTAACATTTCTATTACCTCACTTACCTATCAGTTTTTATGGTGAGAATTTTGAAATTTATTTTTCACTTATTTATACATGTGTATTTTTCACTACAGTCACTCTGTTGTGCAATAGATCTCAAAACCTATTTTTTCCATCTGTCTGAAACTTTGTACTCTTTGATAGATAACTCTCCATTTACTCTCTCTTCACCACCCTCCAGACCCTGAAAGACATTGTCATGCCCTCTACTTATTTGAGTTTAACTTTATTATATATTGCGTTTAACTTTATATATGCCACACGTAAGTGAGATCACTTAGTATCTGTCTTTTTGTGACTGGCTTATCTCAGCATAATGTCCTCCAGATTTATCCATGTTGTTGCAAAAGACAGATTTTCACATTCTTAAAGGCTAACCAAGTTTCCATTTTGTATATGTAACACAGTTTCTCTATTTATTCACCTGTATTGGACACGTAGGTTGATTTCAGATCTTGGTTATTGTGAATAGGGCTGCAATGTACATGGAAGTGCAGATATTCCTTTAACATACTGATTTTAGTTCCTTTAGATAGATAACCAGACATGAGTTTACTGGCTTATATGGTAGTTCTGGCTTTTTTTTGTTTTTTGAGAAGTCATCATATCATTTTTCTGTAATGGCTACACTAATTTACATTTCCACTTACACTGCATAAGAGTTCCCTTCACTTTCTCTTCAACACTTTTTCATCTTTTTGATAAAAGCCATTCTAACAGTTGTGAAGTGATATCTCATTATGATTTTCATTTTCATTTCTTTAATGATCAGTGATGCTTAGTATTTTTTCATGTCCCTGTTTGTCATTTGTATATCTTCTTTAGAAAAATTCCTCTTTAGGTTCTTTGCTCACATTTAAATTGGGATACATGTGTTCTTTCTATTGAGTGGTTTGAGTTTCTTATATATTTTGGACATTAATCTCTTATCAGATGTATGGTTTGCAAATATTTTCTCCCTGACTAAGAATTCATGAAAATATTGTTAAGACTGATAAATAAATTTAGTAAAGTTGAATAATGCAAAATCAATGTACAAAAATTAGTAGTGTTTCTATATAGAAATAATAAGCTATCTGAAAATGAAACTAAGAAAACAATCCTCTTTACAATAGCAACAAAAAATTAAAAACTTAGGTGTAAATTTAATCAAGGAGGTTAAAAAGCCTGTGTTCTTAAAATTATAAAACACTGATGAAAGAAACTGGAAAAGACAGACATAAATGAAAAGTTATCTCATGGCCATGAGTCACCAGAACTTATGTTGTGAAAATACCCATAGTATCCAAAACAATCTACAGGTTCAATATGATTCATATGAAAACGCCAATGCCATTTTCAACAGAAATAAGAAAAAAGGAATCAAATTCTTTTTTTGATTCCATGAAATACCTTGAATAGCCAAAACAATTTTTAATAAAGAGACCAAAACTATAGGTACCTCACTCTCTGATTTCAAAACAGTATTACTTGATTGTAATGCAAACAGCTTTTTACTGGCATCAAAACAGAAACATTGACTTAAGGAACAAGTAAGCAAAATCAAAAATAAATTCATACTTCTATGGTCAACTGATTTTTGGCAAGGTACTAAGAAACACACAGAGGAAAGAATGGTCTTGTCAATAAATGTTGGGAAAGCTAGAATACACATGCAGAAGAATGAATTAGACCCTTATCTTATACCATATACAAAAATAAACCCAAATTAAATACTTCAGTATGTTATAAAACTACTAGAAGAAAACAGGAGAAACTCTTCAAGATTTGTTTGGGCAATGACTTAAAATATGATCCAGAAATTACAGACAACAAAAGCAAAAAGAGACCAATGAGGTGGTGTCAAACTAAAAAAGCTTCTAGATAGCAAACAATTAACTAAGTGAAGAAATAACCTACAGAATATTATGTTAAAATAAAATATGAACCAATATACTAGTTATGGTTTGAATATTTTTGTCCCCTTTAAAATTCATGTGTTAGAAACTTAATCTCCAATTCAACAACGTTGGTAGGAGGATCCTAATTAGAGGTGTTTAAGTTATAAAGGCTCTGTCTCCACAACCAATTAATGGAGATATGAAAAAGATATGTGTGAATGGGTTTGCTTTCTTCTGCTCTTCTGTCAGGTGGAGGATGCAGGGTTTAAGCCACTGTCTAAAGAAGCAGAGAATACAAGCCCTATTATGCCAGCATCTTTATCTTAAACATTCCAGGCTCCAGAACTGTAAAAAATAAATTTATTTTCTTTATAATGTATCCATTATATGATATTGCAATAGAGCAGAACAAAAGAGGTCAATATGACATTATGCCTAGAATTATTTTAAAACACAGTATTAGACCTCCACTGCAAGAAATATTCTTTTTAAATAATCAATATCCAGTCTTCAGAATGAATTTTGGAATGCATAATAGGTTATAATATTCTCTGTTAATTTCTCATTTATTATGCCTTTTTCCCCAGTAGCAATGCTTTTTCCCTAGTTAACCTCAAATTTTTCTAGAGTTTACTAAGGAACATTGACTATTGGACTATTCTTTCTCAGTTAGATTAGTGATAGCACTGTTTGTAAATTTAATTTTATCCTACTTAATTCTAAATTATCTTTTCCTGAATGAGTTTTGTCTGTGTCTCTGGTTTTATGTTTCAATCCTATAACCAAGCTTGTAGTTTTATATTCATATTATTTTATTTAATTAAAAAAATAATGTGGCAGATTCTAATTCCTTTCAACATATGTTTATATTGATAATGATCTAAAGTAATAACCTTCAACTTTCTTTTTGCTGTTCCCATTTCCATATCCAGTTTTTATGTGAGCAGCTTTATTACTTTTAAATATTTTAACATTTTAGAATTTATTGTTGAATTATATTTGAGATAAGATGAACTATGAATATTTAAAATGTACAATTTGATACATCAACATATGTAAGCACCCATTAAACTATTATCATAAAAAAGATAATAAACATATCTATCATCCTAAAAGTATCCTTATATTAATTTTTTCTATCTTCCACCATTTGACAACTTTCCTCTCCCCAAAGAAATAATTGGTCTATTTTCTATCATTAGAGACTTGTTTGAATGCTCTAGACTACTGTATACAAAGAATTGTACAGCATATATTTAGTCTGCCTTCTTTATCTAGCATAATTATTTTAAAATTAATTCATGTTTTAGTTCTTTTAATTGTCTATTGCTGATATACAACAGTTTGTTTATCCACTCACCTGCTGATAGAGACAATGGTGGTTTTCAGTTTGTCCTCTTATGGGGTACATGTGCAAATAAAATTGCTGTAAGCAATTACGTACAAGCCTTCCTCTGACCATATGTACTTTTTTCTGTTGAGTAAATACCTAATTTTTTTTTAAATTTTAATTGAGACAGAGTCTCACTAGGCGCCAAGCTGGAGTGTAGTGGCACAATCTCGACTCACTGCAACCTCTGCCTCCCGGGTTCAAGCAATTCTCCTGCCTCAGCCTCCCGAGCAGCTGGGACTACAGGCTCACGCCACCACGCCCAGCTAATTTTTGTATTTTTAGTAGAGACGGGGTTTCACCATGTTGGCCAGATGGTCTCGATCTCTCCACCTTGTGATCCGCCCACCTCGGCCTCCCAAAGTGCTGGGATTACAGGCTTGAGCCACCGCGCCAGGCCAAAATTATATGTTTAAGTAATATATTGTGGGTACGTTTAAAGTTCTTAGAAATTGACAAACTATTACCCGTTTTTGTTTTCTTTTGAGAAGGAGTCTCACTCTCACCCAGGCTGGAGTGCAGCGGCGCGATCTCGGCTCACTGCAACCTCTGCCTCCTGGTTTCAAGTGATTCTACTACCTCAGCCTCCTATGTACCTGGGAATACAGGCATGTGCCACCACACCCAGCTAATTTTTGCATTCTTAGTAGAGACAGGGTTTTACCATGTTAGTCAGTTTCTTGAACTCCTGACTTCATGATCCGCCCGCCTTGTCAAAGCGGATTGCACCATTTTGCATTCGTACCATAATCCTTGTCAACACTTGCCATGGACAATTTTTTTTCAACATTCTGTCAATGTGTTGAGGTTTTTATTTGTATTTCCCTAGTAACTAATTATATTGACCATCTTTAATTGCCTATTTATCACCTTTGCATCTTTTTATTAGATATATGCTTTGCAAATATTCTCTGTAACTTGTATATTCTTGGTTAACACTTTTGGTTTCTTTCTGAGGAATATTTCTTGCCAAAGGTCAAGGGTTTCATCCTATATTGTCTTCCAGAAGGTTTACAGCTTTGACATTTTTATGTAGATTCATGATTCACTTAATTTTTGGGTGTGATGCAAGTTCATAAATTGCTTTTTATTTCATACAGATGTCCAAGTATTTCACCACTGTGTTTGTGAAGACTACCTTTAAACTACTACATTGCATATACACCTTTGCTTAAAAATGAATTGTCTTTATATGTGTGGTTTTGTTTTAGACAATCTATAATCCTTCATTAATTATTTATCTATATCTGTACCAACAATATTGTCTTGATTACTCTAGCTTGAAATCAAATAGTTATAGCACTCCAACTGTGATCCTATTTTTGAAGTTATCTTTGCTTTTCTGAGTTCTCTTTATTTTCACATGAATTTTAAAAGCAATTTTGGCAATTTCTACAAGAAAAAAAGGCATGTAGGTTATTAAAAAGATTGCATAAAGTCTATAGAACACACTGTCAGGCCAGACATGGTGGCTCATACCTGTAATCCCAGCACTTTGGGAGGCCAAGGTGGGAGGATTAAGGGGTCAAGAGATTAAAACCATGCAGGTCAACATACTGAAACCCTGTCTCTACTAAAAATACAAAAATTACCTAGGTGGGGTAACATGCTTTTTGGGTGACCATAACCTTATAGTATAGTTTGAATAGTTTGAAGTTGGGTAACATGATGCCTCAGGATTTGTTGATTTTTTTTTTTTAATCTGGTTCCATGTCTTTGCTATTGTGAATAGTGCTGTTGGGATTTGTTGATTTTTTTGCTTAGTTCTTCTTTAGCTATGTGGGCCGTCTTTTTGGTTTCCTGTGAATTTAGCATTTTTTGCTAGTTCTGTGAAAAATGATGATGATATTTTGATGGAAATTGCATTGAATTTGTACAATGTTTGGCAGTATGGTCTTTCTCACAATATCGATTCTACCAATCCATGAGATTGGGATGTTTTTCCATTTGTGTCATCTATGATTTCTTTCATCAGTGTTTGTAGTTTTCCTTGCAGAGGTCTTTCACATTCTTGATTTGGTATATTCCTAAGTTTTTATTTTGATTTTGTTTTTGTTTTTGCAGCTATTGTAAAGGAGACTGAGTTTTTGATTTGATTCTCAGCTTGTTCTCTGTTAGTGTATGGCAGTGTTACTGATTTTTGCACATTGATTTTGTATTCTGAAAATTTGCTGAATTTGTTCATCAGATATAGGAGCCTTTTGGATGAGTCTTTAGGGTTTTCTAGGCATGCAATCATATCATCAGTGAACAGAAACAATTTTAATTCCCCTTTACTGATCTGGATACCCTTTATTCCTTTCTCTTGTCTGATTGCTTGGGCTGGGACTTCCAGTACTGTATTGAATAGAAGCGGTGAGATTGGGAATCCCTTTCTTGTTCCAGTTTTCAGGGGAATGATTTCAACTTTTCCCATTTAGTGTAATGTTGGTTGTGGGTTTGTCATAGATGGCTTTTATTACCTTAAGGTATGTCTCTTTTATGCCAATTTTGCTAGGGATTTTAATCATAAATGGATGCTGTATTTTGACAAATGCTTTTTTGTATCTATTGAGGTGATCATATTTTTGTTTTTAATTTTTTTATGGGGTGATTCACATTTATTGACTTGCACATGCTAAACCATCCCTGCAGCTCTGATATGAAAAACACTTTTCATTGCTTAGCTAGCAATTTGCTGAGGATTTCTGCATTTATGTTCATGAATGATATTGGTCTGTAGTTTTCTTTTTTTTTTAATGTCTTTTCCTGATTTTGGTATGAAGGTGATACTGGCTTCATAGAATTATGTGGGCAAGTTTTCCTCTTTATCTTTGAGAATAATGTCAATAGGAAGAGTATCAAATCTTTGTTCCACAGGTCTGTTGGAATGAAATGGAATTGTCTAATGTAATTCAGCTGTGAATCCTTCTGATCCTGAACTTTTTTTTTTTGGCAAATTTTTTATTACCATTTCATTCTTGCTGCTTGTTTTTGGTCTGTTCAGGGTTTTTATTTCTTTCTGCTTTAATCTAGGAGGGTTGTATATATTCAGGAATTTAGGTTTCCTATTTCCAATTTTTCTCTTGGTGTTTTATAAATTCTTTTTTTTTTTTTCTGACTGTTTCTCATTGTGATTTGGTGGAATTCTGTCATGGTGTATTTGATATTTTTTCTTTTCTTTTGTGTGACTGGTTTACCAGTGAATTTTACACCTTTGTGTATTTTGATAATAATAATCATTGCCCCCTGGCTTAAAAGATCAGACCTTCCTTGAGCATTTCTTGTAGGGCCATCTCATAGTGTTGAATTCCATTAGCATTTGCTTATAGAGCAAAGTCTTTATTTCTCCTTCATTTATGAAAGTTAATTTTCCATGGTACAAAAATTCTTGGCTAGAACATCTTTTTCTCTTTGCAATTTAAATACACCATCCCATTCTCTTCTGGCCTGTAATGATTCTACTGAGAAGTTCACTGTTAATCTGAAGAGGTTTCTTTTTAAGTGACCAGATAGTTTTTTCTTGCTGTTTTGAGAATTTGTTCTTTCACTTTGACTTTAGGTAGTCTGTGGTGAAGTTCTTTTTGCATTGCACATTGCACATTGTCAAAAATTAACAGTATGAAAATATAGCCTCTCCTTAACCATGAGCACTACATATCTCCTGTTTTTTTAGATTATTTAAAAAACATGGCAGCAATTTTTTTTAGATTTCAGTGTAAAGACTTTCACAGTTTTGTCAAATTTAGTTGAGTATTTCATTATTTTAGTCCATTATAAATTATTTTAAAATATTTTAGTTGTTATAATATGTTGCTATTATATAAAAATATAATGAACTTTTAAAATATTAATTTTGTCCCTGTAATTTTGATTCACTTATTAATATCATTGTTGGTTTTTTAATTAAATTTCTGTATAGATGATCATGTTTTCCATGAATGAGTATTACTCTTGCTTTTCAATCTGATTCTTTTTATTTCTTTTTCATATCTGATTTCATTGTATAGTACTTCTATTGAGTACCATGTTAAAGAGGACTAAAGAAAGGAGTTATAATTTTTCCTTGTCTTACATAAAAATGTTTTAGGCTTTCAGAATAAAATATGTTCCTAGATGTAGTTACTTGTAAAGTTCCTCTATCAGGTTAAAAGTTTCCCTTGTTTCTTGCTTGAGTAATATTTTTAGTTTTTCTAATAGTTTTTTTTTTTTAAATTAGTGTGGATGTTGAAATCTGTCAAATCTTTTATTTATTAAGGTGATTACATGGTCTTACTTTTTTTTTTTACTTTGTTTATATGGCTAATTAAATTTGTCAATTTTCAACGGATAAACCAACCCTAAATTTCTGAGATAAACTTAGTAATGATTTATCATAATTTTTAATGTACTATTGTTCTGCAATTTTCCTTTGTTGTATTTTTTATGGAATAAGTTAAGTATTCCCTCTTTTCTGAGTTTCTTTATGATTTTGAGTAAACCTGGATTTATTTCTTTCTTAAATATTTGAACAATCAATTTGGACTTAGGTCGGTCTTTGTATAAAATTTTTTACTTATATACATAATTTAATTTCTCAGTAGATGGAATATTGTTCACATAATTTACATCCCTTGAGTGAGTTTAGTATTTCATGGGAATAAAACTATACATGTATTCCCTTATTTTCATTTTATTATTCACGGGATCTTTAGTGATATCCCTGCCATCATTTATAACACAAATAATTTATACCTATTTCTTTTTTTCCCCTGATCAGTCTTTCTAAAAATTTATCAGTTTCTTTCATCTGTTCAAATAATTACTAGATTTTATTTTTTCACTATTATTTTTATATTTCTTCTTTCACTGATTTCTGATTTGATCATTGTTGTTTTCTTTTTCCTACTTATTAGGCATTTAATTCATTCTGATTGATCATGGTAAATTCCCTAGCCTTAGTTGCCACATGTTGGAAATTGTTTTTATGAAAATATTTTATAAGTTTAGTAAACAACAATGATCATAAATTCTATAAAAACTACATCTAGGCATATTATACTCAAACTAAAGAAAACTAAGGTTAGGAAGAAAGTCTTCAAAGTGGTCAGAGGAAAAAAGAAAACAGCTTATCCATGGAAAAACAACAACATAAATTACAGTAGATGTCTTATCAGGAACAATGCCACCAAGAAGATCATGGAGAAAATATGTAAAGTGCCAAAAGAAAAAGTGATCACCAACTAGAGGTTTATTTCCAGTGCAATTGTCCTTCTAAATTAAAGGAGAAATATATATATTTTTAGACAAACTCATATCACTGAATTCATCACCATCAGACCTGCCCTGCAGGATATACTGAAAGAAGTTCTTTGGGGAGAAAGAAAATGACAGAAGTCAGAAACTTGTATCTACAAAAAGTAGAAATGAGTGTCAGAGAGGAAATACATAAAGGTAAACACACACACACACCCGCACACACACACACACACACACACACACACACACACGCAAAGAAACTGACTTTTTTTCTTAATGCATCTAAATAATTTTTGAGGTAATAATAGAAACAAAGTATTGAGTAATTATAGCATATGGATACATTAAATAAATACAGTATTAAATGAGATGAGAGAAAGAAATTAGAAATATCCTGTTGTATTTATATAATTAACTCTTTTGATCTTAATATAATACAGATAGTTACATATAAAATATTTATAAGCATTTGTATACATACTGGGGGATCTGAATGTATCTATTTAGTGTGGTCAGGTGAGAACACCTAGCTACAATGACCACTCTGATAACCCAGTTAACAGTAAACACACCTAATACCCAGATCTTTCTTTCTGATGCCATTTTGGAATAAAAGAGAAAGCAACTCAGGATTATTGGAGAAATGGTTCCTTCTAAGATTTGGGCGGGAAATATACAAGATAAGCCTGAAGTGCCAGATAGTGAGGAAATACTTTTAAAAACGATATGCATATGTGAAGAAGACATAGGAGCCAACTGACGGGGCTGCCAATGGCTAAATCTTGAACAATCTAAGCAAGATAAATAAATTGGTATTAGATTATAAATAAAATATAAATATCTGTGATTCCATATTAATATAATTAAATGACTAAAAATAAATCCAGATAAAAGAAAAATTTCCCATGCTTAAAAATTTTGAAGTAATTTAGATAATTCTACCCTTAAGGACAAAGTACATAACTCTCCACTTCTGAAGTGTGGACTCTGCATAGTGATGTTTCTAGAGTGCATTATGTAGGAGGGTGGGAGTGGAATGTAAGAGCAACATTATAATTGAGAAACCTGAAAAGTAAACACTGTCTCAACAAGGTGATCAAGATCAAGATCAATGTAAACAGTAAAAAATCATTTGGTAATATGTGCCCTTGATATGATCTGATAAAAGTTACACATTACCTCTGTGATCTGTTAAAAAAAGACCATGACTTCAGTCAACAATTGAGAAATACATTAGAGAATTTCAATATGATGGCTTCCTACAAAATATCTGATGGGTATTTCTTACAATTCTCAAAGTTTTCAATAACAAAAGAAGTCTGGGAAATTGTCAATGTCAGAGGGAGCTTATGGAAATGTGACAAATAAATGTGATGTTATATCCTGGATGGAACAGTGAAACACAATCATGGCAGAAAGCAAAAACTGAGGAAATCTGAATAACACTTTAATTTTAGTTAACTACTGCTTATAATATAAACAGTAACAATATATTAATATTGGTTCATTGTGACATATGTACTATATTAATTTAAGATGTTAATATTAGGGGCAACTGTGTAAGTGATATATGGGAACTCGATACTGTTTTATCATGTAATATAATGTAATCTAATTATTTGTATGTAATCTAAAACTATTTTAGAAAATCAAACCTATTTAAAAATTTCAAATATATAATACATGGACCTCTTTAACTTACACCCAGAAAATAATATTAAAATGCCTGGAAAACTATTGAATGATACCATTGTATGTTATCATATTTCACTTGCATTCTATAATGTATACATCAGGGATTCTAAGCAATGATTTTTTTTTTCACCAAATTCATGCTTCCACAGGGCAAAAGGATAATGAATAAATAATTGAGAAAATATTTTGAATAGATGGCAATCTAAATGCCAAGCCTCATGATTATTCAAAATAAAATACCACTAAGTTTAAGAACCTTATTACATAGGCATTTACAATTCCAAAATGTAATGTTATTGTATAGTAATTTATATTGCTTTTCTAAATTGCCAATTTTCAAGTTTTCATTCATTAATTCTGAACATACCATGGAATACAATTTTTTGAATAAATAGGCTTACTATTTCTATAGTCACATATAAATAGGCTGGTATAAGCAACCAAGAAGATAGATAATATATAGATGTGCATAATTCAATAAGATTAATCATTGATATTTTAAGCTTAGAATCAAATGACTTGGAACAGTACCAACTTCAGGTAGATCAAAACTCAAGGAGAGAGTCAAGCTGGCATCTAGGCCAGTTCATTGTTTTCAACTTTATAGCATTTGAACCTACCATGAATGAGCAGTAAACAGTACTATCTTAAAGCCCTAAATAGTCATTTTGTCTCTATCTTTTAAGAAATAGAAAAAGATCTAAAATAAAATGTGGCAAAATGCCCCTTATGAAATATTATCAATTATACTGTTAACGTATATTGTATTTTGGCATTTATTTTAACTCTCCTCATTTTTCATGAAAACTTTACTTTGCCAGCTGAATAAAATAAATCATGCATTTAGAAAATGTGTATTTATAAGGTAAGACTTGAAAAAATCTTGCTTTTAATAAGCGTCCGCTAATGAAAATAAATAAGTAGAAATTATATCTGGAAAATATTAATGTCATCAGCAAATGTGATACACTATTACCAGTTCTCATAGTTCAAACTTTAGGCTATCTGTTGTTGTTGCTCTTTTCTTCATTTTCTTCCCCTTTTTCTCTTTCTCCTTTTACTCCTTTCTCTTTCTCTTTCTCCTCTTCCTCCTTCTGCTTCTTCTGCTTCACATTTGTAACCTCAATTTGAATTTTGAAACTGTGGAGATTCCTCACTTATGATTTCAAAGTAAATTTATTAATTATGAATTAATCTATACACATTAACGTAAAATTCCGTCGGCTCAACATTTAAAAATGTTTCAATGAATTTCAGCCCTTACACGGTTATATTAGAGAATTAGGATTTTAAAATACAAACTATTCATTATGGAATAATTCTAAAATTCTTCTCCATTAAGTCAGCAGTTATCCACTTGTGCAGCGATAACTAAAATAAAAGTGAAGGATAATTATCAATTTGGAAATACATGACATATAAATGATGACACTGAATACATAATAAACAAAGGTTAAATATGAGCCCACAATTAAATATCACCAATGCTCTGAATGACAGGTATTGACTTTTATATAAGAAGCTGTAAACATTACTCTTCAGGGTAAGTAGCTATAGGAATTTATACATTTATTGAAAGCTATTGATTTCTCTAAGGTCAGAAAGACAATTAATACTTATTGTAGTACATTATTCATTAATCTATCCATTTACTCAACATATATTTATTGGGCTCCACCTGTTCCAGGTATCTCTGAAAGCGTGGGGTTTACAATAAGGGCCAATAGAAAAATTTATCCTGTTTATGAAACTTACATTTAGTGAATATATTTTGTATATCTTGAAATCTATTATCATAGATGTTAGATACCTAGTAATCTAACATCTAATCTTAATTAATATAATAATTAGATATTAGAATTAAATACATAAAATCTTAATTGTATATATTAGACAATATATACAAGTTTCAGTGGTTATAGGCCTTTACGGTTTTTAATACTGTAAGTTTGAATGCAACTAAATTTCTATTTTACCTATTTAGGATTCCCTCTTAATAATTTCTTCTCAGGTCTTGCTTAGGAGAATGCTATGACAGTTTAATCCACTCATTCTCTCTTAAATGCATTTTTTCAGCAACCGTTTATCATATGCTTGGTGTCCTATGCATGGCACTAGAAAAATAAAGCATGGTTCTATTTTCAAGAAACTTACAGTGTAGTAGGCAAATCCAAAATGTTCAGTAAATATATGCAGAACCAGTTGTCTTTTAAGTCACTATTTTCTCCTCATTTAATCTCAGATTCCAAAGCTTCTACTCTTTCAAGACAAAAGCAGGGTAATTTCATGATGGTAAGTGATGTTTCAGTTCAATGTTTACCTATGAATAGAGTTTGTCTCTTATATCCTCGATGTCTGAGTTAGTATCTGGCAGAAGGTCATCACCCCGAAATTAATGCTTAATTAGTTAAAGAATGATTTAAATAACTAATAATTTTTTAGTAAATTGGACAAGAAGAAGTTGTTTCGGGGCAGTATTTAGTATAAATGATAGCATATAAACCTACAGGATTTTGATGAGACTAACAGACTTCTGCTGTCACCATGGAAGGAGTATGCAGCCCAGAACAGAACCAGAAATATAATGACTTACATAAATGTGACTTTAGAGATGAGTCACCCACTTATTTTTATAGGGTATATAAAGACATCAGAAAAATTAGAACTTTTACTTTGTATGTATATATGGAAGGTTATTATTTTAAAAAATGGTGAAACAGGAGCAGAAATTTCATTTAATAATAGACATGTTTAATCTATAGAATCATATAATTTTATTTTAGAAGCTAAGTTAGAGAAATATCTTGACCCTCAATGTTATGATCCTTCGTTCTTTAGCATTTTCTACTACAAGGAGAAGTAGTGACTTAAAATAATGACTTAGAGCAGAAAATCCTCTGCAATAATATCTCCTCAATCTTTATCAGTAATATCCTACTTTAAACATAAGATATAAATTCCTAAAATTCTATAAATACAAGGATAGAATACCTTACATTTTCTATCCTGAAATAGTATTTTTATAACTTACCATTTTCTTCTATTTTACAGATTTAGTTTGTAAATATCTATTAAAAAATTGGTTCTACAAAAGATATAAAAATCTCATGTGATTTTTCACATTTGCCCCTTATTGCAGATTGTATGATAGAGAGACCTCTATTTCATCATCTTTTCTGCAAATGCAGTAGGAAATTCTTTTGTGTTTTTGGTCTTTAAATACAGCAAAAATGTTTTAAAAAATAAAATTTCCCCAGAATAATAAGCAATAATGGAGAAAGATATGAGAAGTGCAGCATACACACTAGAATATTAGTTAATATGACTGGCATGTTTTATGCGAAGCGTCTTTTTAGGTAATAAAGTTCTACCTTGTAAACTTGCACAGGCATGGAAATAGAAGACTTTTTATTTCTCTTATCCATGGGGAATTCAATTAGCCATTTTAATTGACTTCTCTTGATGAAAATAAAGCATCCTAAAGTTTCTATATCACAAATTTTTGAAAATATCAATCATATAGTAACTAATAAAGAATACTTATGAGCTAGAACTCACGAATGTGCATTTCAGTTTGCCTTTGTTCTATTTTACTTTATACCAGATACCTATATTATATATATATATATATAATGTAGCTTATTATATAGTTATATATATAATTTATATAATTATATAACATATATATATATATGGTTTTCGTCATGTTTTTTTTTTTGAAATGGAATCTTGCTTTGTCGCCCAGGCTGGAGTGCAGTGGTGTGACCTCGGTTCAAGCAATTCTTCCTGCCTCAGTCTCCAGAGTAGCTGGGACTGTGATTGGGTGCCCATAACCTTACCCCTGGCTAATTTTTGTATTTTTAGTAGAGAGGGGGTTTTGCCATGTTGCCCAGGCTGGTCTCGAAGTCCTGACCTCAGGTAATCTGCCCACCTTGGCCTCACAAAATGCTGGGATTACAGGCATGAGCCACCACGATCAGCTACCCAATATATTTTTTAAAAATTATTGTTAAGATAAGCATTTAAAAAATGTTGCATAGATTAGTGGCTAAAGAACCTGGTTCTCAGAATCGTATTAGAACACCACTGCATGCTTCCTTCTTCTAAAAATTATAATTGTCAAGTGTCCTCTCTATCGCAGAACAGTGGAAAGATTCGCTTGGGTTTTATCAGGCCTTTTTAATATTTTTTTAAGTAAGAAATCCTCTCTCAGGATTTCTATCTCAATTTCTCTTCTTACAATCTGACAAGCCTGAATTGATAGTTGAATAACTCAATTAAAACTTTTTTTGCATTTTCTCTCCCACTGCCTGAATATTATATAAATGATTCCTATTAAATGTATGAGCAAAGTGAAATGACTTTGTAGGAGTTGAACCTTTGATAGCTAGGGATTAACTTTTCTGTGTTTGCACATGAAGGTCCCTTTTCATTCTTTATAAGTGGGTTCTAATGATATAGAAACTCCATTTATCATGGTACATTAATTAGATGTGCTGTACTCCCTAAGATAAAATGCATAATAAAAATGTAAAGTCACATGAAGCAACCTTTCCTCTTAAGAATGTCAGAACCAGGTTATTCAAACTCAAAGCGCACATTTTTCTATCTTTTCTTAACTTTAATAAGCTATTGTTACCTTTGCACAAAGCAATACTTCTTTCCTATTCATCAGGTTTAACCTACCCTTTAATTTTTCAGATTCTTTAAATACAAGTCAGTTCACTAAGTGACATATATGTATACTGAGTTCTTGACGTTTTTCACCTCTCTTCTTTTTCTATTCATCCTGTATAAAGACAAAGTGAATAAACTGACCCCGTTGAAAGCCCTGCAGTCCTATTTTTTTATTTCACTGACCACAACCAATTAATTTTACCTTTTCCCTAGATAGTTTCCCTGAATTGAGAGACACTCTGTCCCTCTTCTAATACTCTCTTATTCAGGCAGCAGAGCTGTAAGAAGAGACATGAAGTTTTCAGATATTTCTTATGCTTTAACCTCTATCCCTTTTATTTTATTTATGTATTAGAAAAAAAGGATACTGGGTAAGGAAGCAAGATAACTAAGTTTTAAATGTACTTTGACGAGAACTGTAGTGATAGACATATACTTACATTTAACTATAAAATGCCTATGTGATTAGAGAAACTCAAAGTATTTCATAAGGTTTGACAACTTATTACATAAATAAAATTATGTCTTACAGAAAATTTTATTTGTATCATTGATAATATTTTATCAATAATATATAATAAGCAAATAAAATTATATTTACATCTTACAGAAAATATTATTTCATGGTATAATTAAATATTATGTCTTAAAGGAAATATTATTATTCAGATATAATAATTGAGGAGATTTCCATTCAATAATCTAACATGAAAAGAACTTGAAGTCATCTCTCCCATTCCCAAGCAAGAAAATAGGTAAGCAAACTGACAGTTACAAACTCTTTTTTAGCTCCATTAGAGAGTTGAGGTTACAGGAAAAAGTGCTGCCCCAAACTGAAGAGACAGACAGCTGACCATAGAGAATCCTGCAGCTGAAGCTAGTATCAATAAGAATATTTTAAATTGCAATTGATAAATCACCTGAGGCTCAATGTAGACACGATTGAGTGTAAAAAACTCTGAAGGGACCCAGTTTTAGGGGTCACCTCACAATTTCTTGAGTTTACCTCCAGGAGCCATGCCAGTTTCTCACTGTAAAAATTAAAAAAAAAATCATTTCATGCTTTAGGCAGGGAAGGAGAAAAGTAACGATTTTTAAATACGCCCAGAGCTATCTCGTCTCCTTAGCAAGGCCTGCCCTCAGGGAAAAGTATTTTGCCAGAACCTGACAGACACAGGTTTTACCAAAGGATAAACCACATGGGAGGAAATACCTAACTCCAACCCCTACTATCCTTTGCCATGAGGAAAAAAAAATTACTGAGTCTCACTAAATGACAAACAATAATCATTAGACAATGGATTATTTCCTCTCACCCCAAAACTTTGCACATCAGTAAGGTTGCTGAATAATGACAGGGTATTGAAGCTAAAACAACTCTAAGCCTCAGTCTCTAAGGAAATCCACAAATAAGAGACGGGAGCAAAAACTAGAACACTATAAAAACTTAAGTCACTGACATTACAACTACAGCAAATGGTAAACACAGCCTAACTCCTGGCTGGAGAAACAGAAACCTCACACTAAATTCCTAACTGCATTAGTTCTTGTTTTTTCTTATTCAATACAACACGTTCAGCCTTCAATAAAATGTATAAATCATGTTAAAAGGCAAAAAACAAACAGTCTGAAGAGCTAAACTCAGTCTCAAAAACACATTGAGATATGGCATATATTTCTGGAATTATTATATCAGAAATTTGAAATAATTATGATTAATATGTAAAAGGCTCTAATGCAAAAAAATGATAATATGTCAGAATAAATGCATAATATTATCAGAGAGATGGAAGCTCTAAGAATGAGTCAAAAGAAAGTGCAAGAAATCAAAAACATTAAAATAGAATAAAAAATACCTTCGCTATGCTCATAAGTAGAATGTATATGGCCAAGGACAGAATCAATGAGTTTGAGGATATGTTAATGAAAACTTCAAAAACTAAAATTCAAAGAGAAAAAATTTAAAAATAGAATAGAATATCTAAGAATTATGATGCAATCACAAAGTATGCGCATATGTGTATGAGAATATCAGAAGGAGAAGAGAGAAAGGAATAGAAGAAATACTTGAAACAATAATGCCTGAGAATTTTCCGAAATTAATGACAGACAACAATTAACAGACCCAGAAAGCTTAGAAGACACCAAGCATGATAAATATGGAAAAAATCTACACCTAGGCATACCATATTAATATAGCATGAAATAAAATACAAAGAGATAATCTTGAACACAAGTCAAAGAAAATGCTTTTCTATGGAGAAAAGGGTCAAGAATTACATAAGACAGCTCTTTATTAACCATATAATTAAGAAGAGTCTAAAGTGAAATAGCCTACAAAAATTGGTGTGATGCAACAAAGCAGTGTACAGAAGAAAATCTAAAGCTTGGAATGCATATATCAGACAAAAAGAGATCTAAAATCAATAATGTAAGTTACTACACTGTGAGATTCTATAATTCACATTCAGGGCCAGCAAAGGACTTTTTAGCTTCAGCTATAGGCATGAATGTAGCAATATAGATTCACATCATTGATAGGAAAATGGAGTTTTTCCTTAGTTACTGAGAGGCAAGTGTAAAACTAGGGTATAAGGCATTTAAAATTCGATTTTTAAAAATAAGACTACTTAATTAAGAAAAACATAATATGAACCTTTATTTTTCATATAAAGTTTCAATCTGTATCTTAGTTGCTTTAACAATTCAAAGAAAATGACTTCAAATTGATTATACTTTATTCATTGTGGCTTTTTATGTCTATGTACTTTTAAGTCAGTTCCTTCACAATTCTTTCTTTTTCTCTGTGTCTTTCATTTTGTGTGTGTGTGCTTTGCTTTCAGTTGAAGGGGAAGAAAGCTAACTCTATAAGATAAATGTCCAACTGAACAATATAAGATAATAAAAAGTGATGACATATAGTGTTTTTTATATAGTAAGGCACTATTCTTAGTATGCTTTCCTTTATTTATTAAATCATCAACCTCATGACATACATTTAACCATTGTCTGCACTTTTCAGGTGAGGGAACTGAAGCACCAAAGGTTTTAAAACATGTTAAAAATCATAGTTAGAGATAATGCTGTGATGCAAACCCAGATTGTTTCTTCCTGGACTTGGCCCTTCTAGTCTCTTTCTGGACTATTTTTTCAATGACAGGAAAAATAGTTAATGTTTCCTAGAAAATAAAATAGAGCATGTATTTTAGATAATGTATATACTTACAACCACATTTGCCATCCAAATACCATATAAAAAATAAAAATAAGAATACTTACAACAAAACTGTAAACAGTTAAAATGCAAAATATACATAAAAGAATATTTATTTATTTATTTATTTATAGATAGGGTCTCCCTCTGTTGCCCAGGTTGTAGCGCAGTGGCACAATCTCAGCTCACTGAAACCTTTGCCTCTGGGCTCAAGCGTAAATGCCTTTACTTAGTTTTACTTTGGTGGGGATTGAGTTTGAAATATGTAAAAACCAGGAGCCAGAATACTTACATGCCTAGAAAAATAAGATATAGTAAATGTGATAAATTACAGAAATTATTTAAAAATTCCTCACTGTTAAATACTAAAATACCTAAGTCCCAATTTAACAACTGTCAAAATAATAAAACAGAAAGTAATTTTCATTTGGGCTACAGTTTTTGTCGAAGTTGTAAGCATAAATGTAACTACTGTGTTAATAATTTTAAGTACAGCTGAAATCAAAGAATACCTGGGTTAGCTTACCTTACACTAACCAAATAAGAAATTATTACAAATAACTTCATGTCAAGGTTCCAGCACTGTAATGATTTTAAATTAGAAAACATTTCTGGGATACGTTGCTCATTTAACATTTTTAGGATCTGTCAATAGGATCACTTTTGGTATGAAACAGCCTATTTATTTTGATTAGAGCAAAAATCCCCCAATGAAACAATGAATCAGAAGCCAATAATAGCACTTGACTAACCAAATGCCCAGCAAGCTACTGCATATCCTTGAGGATTCAAATGGGAAAACAAAGACCTGAAAATGTCAGCAGCACGTGCAGATTCCAAACATACTCTGTAAAAATAACTTCTACAAATGTTGGAAAGCTTTAGATATGATCAACTGACTAGGGACTCTCTTTGTAGTTTTTGTATTGCTAGAAATAAAACATTTTCTGTAATTTCCATGATAGAAATGGAAAGTTTTCTATTTCTACCATTAAACAGATTAAGTCAAACTTTCTGTGTTAAATATATCATAAAAATTGAAAAAATGTATTTTCTTGTCATTAGAGAGAAAATGATTACCTATAAATTGTTTTGCTCTTGTGCTAACCTTCTCTCCTTTCATACAACACTGTTTTGCTCTTGTGAATGACTGAAATTCTCTCATAGGATATACAGTTAACTCAAAGAAAGAGTTTTTAGTATAGTTATTATTTCCTTCCTCTAAATCTATCTGTTGTGTGAATGTCTAACCAAGCAAGAATAATTCTGAAATTAAGTTGAATTTTCAGAAAAAAAAGTGGAAACTGCATAATTTAAACCAATAGTTTAATTCAATAGAGAAATATTCAGGGTGGATATCAGGTCTGCTTCTAATGGAGTAATCATATATGCCATGGGGAATGTACCAAAATATTTAAGCAAAAATAAATAAATATATAAAAAATAAATGTGTACTTTTCAGTAAGTCCCATCATTATTTTTATTAAGAATGAAATCATGAGGAAAAGACCATAAAATGTGTTATTTCTCTTTTGATATCCATACCATGATCCTGAAATATAATAGAAGTATAATTCCACATATATTATAAACAGAAGAAATACATTGCTATTAATATCCATATATTTCAGAATTATACAATAACGCAGCTTCAGAAATAAACTCCATTTTGAACTTTGTGCTCTGATCACCTCAAAGCGTTTGTTATTTCTTAGGAATACACCAGGATTTTCTTACCATTATTAATCTCTTATTGTGTCCTTTCAGGATTTGTCTACAAACCCAGATTTTGAGAAAGACATGGTTTTGAAGTCAAAAAAGATAGAGAAAGCTTTAACTCCAGAATTTCTATTTTAAGCACAAAGAAAAAGAACCCTGAGGAACTAAGAAGTCTAGAGATGGTTAAAATTGTATTTTTCTCTATATATCCCATATACTGGATATACTAAATATAATCTGCACTGAATTATGTCCCAATACTTCTAAAATGCATTTGTCTGGGACTCAGAATACTTGCAAAGAAAGTGGGAATAAGGATTTTCTGAATCTCTTTAAGTATGAGAAGATGACTAACCTTTGGGGGTTTGAGGCTAATAACGTAGTTAGGAAATCATTATACTTTTTTATTATTTAAGTTGAGAGAAATGAAGGCCTGTGCTAACATCTGAATAAAACTTTTTGTTTTGCCTTAATTGAGACTTGGATGGAAAGTTTCAGAAATAATAGTGAAGATATATGTCATTCTAAGTTTCGCTTTAAGTGCATTACATTATTACATTAACTTTTAATACATCTTTGAAGCAGATAAATTATTTTTCTTTCTTTGTAAAGGTGAGTAAATTTAGCACAGAGAAACTAAAATATTTCAAAATATCACATAAATTTTGGCATCTGGTTTAACTCCAGGCAGTCTTCAGCAGGAGACAGTTGGACATTGTCAAAGAAAAAAATACACCAGACAAGTTAGATAGATAAGGAAGACTTTAACACTATTACAACAGTAGAGAGAGAGATTGAAGTCAACTTCTCTGAAACAAAGGGCAGGGGAGTTGTTTTTAGGTTCAGGGTGAGGTATTGAAAATGCATGGGAAAATGTTATGGAGAGGTAAGTCAATGTGATTAGACCATCTGTGTTTGCTAATTAGCACTAATCTATGTTAGGTTCCTACCCTCTCATAGAGACTGGCAGATATGGATGCTGACTATCGTGGTGATTACGTGTCTAAATGATGGCTCAAAGGTCCTGGAGAAATTCTTTTTTGAGCTGCAAAACTGGCAAGAGGCCATGAGATTATATCTCAAAGGGAAGAAAGATAATTTTTACAAGTTTTCTGAAGTAAATACTCTAAGAAAAGAGAGGTCAGAGGATTATAGTAACAAATAAAACTTTCTTAAATTTAGTAAAGCTGAGGGAAATATTTGCCATGTGCTGGTTAACAGAAAGGTGAAGAGATAAGTAATGGATGGATGGATGAGTAGGTTGATGAGTGGTTGAATAATCTAGTGCAATTCTCAAGCAAACATAACTTTGTAAGGAAGACCCTTAGACAAACTATCCACACTCTTATTTATTACAAATACCTGTGAGTAAAAACGTAATCTTGTTGTACTTTGACAAGAGGTTATTTTTATATCCTGTTTTATTTCTTTTTCAAAATTTTTAAAATTATACTTTAAGTTCTGGGATACATGTACAAAGTGTGTAGATTTATTACATAGGTATACATATGCCATGGTGGTTTGCTGTACCCATCAACCTGTCACTTAGGTTTTAAACCTGGCATGCATTAGGTATTTGTCTTAATGCTCTCCCTCCACTAGTCCCCCGACCCCCTGAGAGTCTCTGGTATGTGATGTTTCTCTCCGTGTCCAGGTGTTCTCATTGTTCAACTCCCACTGTTAGTGACAACATGCAGTGTTTGGTTTTCTGTTCCTGTGTTAGTTTGCTGAGAATGATGGTTTCCCGCTTCATCTATGTTCCTGCAAAGGACATGAACTCATTCTTTTTTATGGCTGCATAGTATTCCATGGCGTATGTGTGCCTCATTTTCTTTATCCAGTCTATCACTGATGGGCATTTGGTTTGGTTACCAGTCTTTGCTATTGTGAATAGTGCTGCAATAAACATATGTTTATTGCATTCATTACCTATAAAAGAAAAAGAAAAACACTATTTGATAATATCTGTGATGATTGATATTAGGTATCCACTTGATTACATTGAAGGATGACTAGATGGCTGGTAAAGTATTGTTTCTGGGTGTGTCTATGAGGGTGTTGCCAGAGGAGACTGACATTTGTGTTGGTGGATTGGGAGAAGAAGACCCACCCTCAATGTGGGTGGACACTATCAAGTCTGCTGCCGGAGTGGTTAGAACAAAGCAGTCAGGGGAGGGGGAATAACCTTACTTGACAAGTCTTCAGTTTTGCCTTCTTTTTTCTGTGCTGGATGCTTTTTTCTCTCCTTCCTGCCCTTGGATATCAGAATCCGGGTTCTACAGCCTTTGTACTCTGGCACTTACACAACTAGCTTACACTAGAGAGCTGGGGACTCTCCAGCCTTTGGCCACAGACTGAAACCTGCACTGTTGTCTTCCCTGGTTTTGAAACTTCCCAACTAGGACTGAGCCACTATAGGCTTCTGTCTTTCCCAGCTTGTAAACAGCCTGTTGTGGGACTTTGCTGTGTAATCATGTGAGCCAGTTCTCCCTACTAAACTCCCTTCCATGTGTAGATGTATCCTATTAGTTCTGTCCCTCCTGAGAACCCTGACTAATACAATATCAAGAGATCTCTGGCACCATTTAGAGAATTTTCCAAAGGTTTCACCAGATTAGCTACTGATGTATCACAATATAGGGCAACACTAGACTTGCACCAATAGCTTACACTAGAATAAAATTTCAGTTTATTGTTGAACTTGTGATAGTATCTTTACACCTTCATTTATTCTTTATTAATATATTCGTATTCATGCATTCAGTGAATATGTTAAGTGACTACTATATAACTGACAATGCCCTTTCTATGCTGGGACTGTAATTTACAATAATTTATTACATATTTGAAAATAGCTAGAAGAGAATAGTTTCAAAGTTTCTCATAAAGAAAAATATTTAAGATGATAGATATCAATTACACTAATTTGATATTTACAAATTATATAAATGTATTAGCTTATCACATGTACTCCCAAAATATGTACATCTATTATGTTTCAATAATGAAATAAATTTTAGATAACCCATGGAAAGAAGCAAATAATGTTTTATGTACAGGAGCTATGAATAAAATGAACAGGAACTAAGAATAAAAATGAAAGCAGTGTATGAATATAATCATATAGAGAATGAAATGTGCTTTTTACATTTCTATTTGATAATTTATTTATAGTTTAGATATCTCTAAAGCATTGGACTTTGAGCATGGGCAGTGAGAGTTCCAGGCAACTAATAATACACTTCCTTGAAGTATGATTCAAGAATAAGTAGAAAAGTATGTTTCAGTCAGAATGGAAAAGTGATAGACAACTTAAGAAAGAATACAGGGACAGACACTGAGGGCTTCATAGACCATGTTGTATGTAGTTTGGAGATTATCCTCTTTGAGAGTATATTATGGGGGGTGTTGAGCAGAGATGTGCATCAGGTAAACAGATTATTTTATAGAAAGTCTATGATTATTTGGACAATATTCAACATTTTTCAGAAGTACATGGCTCATAGATAAATGGAGGCTTTGCTATAATCCTTAAAGTACATTTTAAACTTCTACAAATTCCAAAGATTTCTTTCTAGTTGTTTACAGCAGAGGTTCTAAACTGTAGCATTTTGAAGGATCACAATGTTCCACTTCTGCCTAGGGTGTAGAAAGTTGGAAAGAGTACCTATCCCATAGAACAATGAAATAAGAGAGGACACAAACAGATGGAGAAACATTTCATGTTCATGGTTAGGAAGAATCAATATCGTGAAAATGGCTATACTGCCCAAAGTAATTTACAGAATCAATGCTATCCCCATCAAGCTACCATTTACTTTCTTCACAGAACTGGAAAAATCCACCTTGAACTTCGTATGGAACCAAAAGAGAGCCCGCATAGCCAAGTCAATCCTAAGCTAAAAGAACACAGCGGGAGGCATCATATTACCAGACTTCAAACTATACTACAAGGCTATAGTAATCAAAACGGCATGGTACTGGTATCAAAACAGAGATATAGACCAATGGAATAGAACAGAGGCATCGGAGGCATCACAACACATCTATAACCATACAATTTTTGATAAACCTGACAAAAACAAGCAATGGGGAAAGGATTCCCTGTTTAATAAATGGTGTTGGGAAAACTGGCTAGCCATGTGCAGAAAG
>CM052648.1:139156871-139178315 GCA_028533165.1 Leontopithecus rosalia
GGAGAAATAGGAACATTTTACACTGCTGGTGGGAGTGTAAATTAGTTCAACCATTGTGGAAGACAGTGTGGCAATTCCTCGAGGACCTAGAAATAGAAATTCCATTTGACCCAGCAATCCCATTACTAGGTATATATCCAAAGGACTATAAATCGTTCTACTATAAGGACACATGCTCACGAATGTTCACTGCCGCACTGTTTACAATAGCAAAGACCTGGAACCAACCTAAATGCCCATCGATGATAGACTGGACTGGGAAAATGTGGTACATATACATCATGGAATATCATGCAGCAATAAAAAATGATGAGTTTGTGTCCTTTGTAGGGACATGGATGAATCTGGAGAATATCATTCTCAGCAAATTGACACAAGAACAGAAAATGAAACACCATATATTCTCACTCATAGGCGGGTGATGAACAATGAGAACACATGGACACAGGGAAGGGAGTACTACACACTGAGGTCTATTAGGGGAAATAGGGGAGGGACAGTGGGGAGGGGGTGAGCGAGGGAGGGATAGCATGGGGAGAAATGCCAAATGTGGGTGAAGGGGAAGAAGGCAGCAAAACACACTGCCACGTGTGTACCTATGCAACTATCTTGCATGTTCTGCACATGTACCCCAAAACCTGAAACCCAATAAAAAGAAAAAGAAAAAGTAAATGTAAAAGAATGGAAATCCTAACAAAGAGTCTCTCAGACAACAGTGTAATCAAATTAGAACTCAGGATTAAGAAATTCACTCAAAACTGCATAACTATATAGAAACTGAAAAATCTACTCCTCAATGACTACTGGGTAAATTACAAAATTAAGGCAGAAATAACTAAGTTATTTGAAACCAATGAAAATGAAGACATAATGTACCACAATCCTGGGACACAGCTAAAGCAGTGTGTAGAGAGAAACTTATAGCACTAAATACCCACAGTGGAAAACAATAAAGATCTGAAATTGGAACCGTAACATAACAATTAAAAGAACTAGAGAACCAAGAGCAAATAATTTCAAAAGCAGCAAAAGACAAGAAACAACTAAGATCAAAGCAGAACTGAAGGAGATTGAGACTGATAACCCTTCAAAAAAAATCAATGAATTCAGGAGGTGGTTTTTTGAAAAGATGAACAAAATAGATACACTGTTAGCCAGACTGCTAAGAAAGAAAAGAGAGAATAATCAATAGACACAATAAAAGCAGTAAAGGAGGTATCACCACTGATCCCACAGAAATACAAACTAATATCAGAGAATACTATAAACACCTCTATGCAAATCAACTAGAAAATATAGAAAAAAATAGATAAGTTCCTGGACACATACATCCTCCCAAGACTAAACCAGGAAGAAGTTGAATCCCTGAGTAGACCAAAAACAAGTTCTGAAATTGAGGCAGTAGTTAATAGCCTACCAACCAAGAAAAGCCCAGAACCAGATGGATTCACAGCTGAATTCTACCAGAGGTATAAAGAGGAGCTGATACCATTCCTTCCAAAACTACTCCAAACAATAGAAAAAAGGGGAATCTTCCCAAACTCATTTTATGAGGCCAGCATCATCCTGATATGAAAACATGACAGAGGCACAACAACAACAAAAATTTAGGCCAATATCTCTGATGAACATTGATGTGAAAATACTCAATAAAACACTGGGAAACTGAATCCAGCAGCATATCAAAAGGCCTATCCACCACCATCAGGTTGGCTTCACCCCTGAGATACAAGGCTATTTCAACATATACAAATCAATAAACACAATCCAATGACAAAAACCACATGATTATCTCAATATATGCCAAAAAGGCCTTTAATAAAATTGAACACCCCTTCATGTTAAAAACTCTAAATAAATTAGGTATTGATAGAATGTATCTCAAAATAATAAGAGGTATTTATGACAAACCCACAATAAATATTATACTTAATGGGCAAAAGCTGGAAGCATTCCCTTTGAAAACTGGCAAAAGACAAGGATGCATTCTGTCACCACTCTTATTCAACATGATATTGGAAGTTCGGGCCAGGGCAATCAGTCAAGAGTAAGAAATAAAGGGTATTCCAATAGGAAGAGAGGAAGTCAAATTGTCTCTGTTAGCAGATGACTTAGTAGTATACTTAGAAAACTCCATCGTCTTAGCCCAAAATCTCCTTAAGCTGATAAGCAACTTCACCAAAATCTCAGGATAAAAAAATGAATGTGCAAAAATCACAAGCATTCCTATACACCAATAACAGAGAGCCAAATCATAAGTGAATACCCATTCAGAATTGCTACAAAGAGAATGTAATACCTAGGAATACAACTAACAAGGGATGTGAAGGATCTCTTCAAGGAGAACTGCAAACCACTGCTCTAGAAAATAAGAGAGGACACAAACAAATGGAAAAACATTTCATGCTCATGAATATGAAGAATCAGTATCATGAAAATGGCCATACTGCAAAAAGTAATTTATATGTTCAATACTATCCCCATCTAACTACCATTAACTTTCTTCACAGAATTGGAAAAAAAAATCTTAAATTTTATATGGAACCAAAAAATAGCCCACATAGCCCAGACAATCCTAAGGAACAAAAACAAACCTGGAGGCATCACACTACCTGACTTCAAACTATACTACAAGGCTACAATAATCAAAACAGCATGGTACTGGTACCAAAACAATGATAGAGACCAATGGATCAGAACAGAGGCCTCAGAAATAATGCCACACATCTACAGCCATCTAATCTTTGACAGACGTGGCAAAAACAAGAAATGGGGAAAGGATTCCCTATTTAATAAATGGTGTTGGGAAAACTGGCTAGCCATATGCAGAAAGCTGAGAGTAAATCCATTTTTTACACTTTATACAAAAATTAACTCCAGAGGGATTAAAGATTTAAACATAAAAACTAACACTGTAAAAACACTAGAAGAAAACCTAGGCAATATCATTCAGGCCATTGGCATGGGCAAAGACTTCATGTCTAAAATACCAAAAGCAATGGCAACAAAAGGCAAAATAGACAAATGGGATTTCATCGAACTAAAGAGCTTTTGCACAGCAAAAGAAACCATCATCAGAGTGAACCAGCAACCAACAGAATGGGAAAATTTTTTTTTCAATCTATCTGTCTGACAAAGGGCTAATATGCAGAATCTGCAAAGAACTTAAATTTACAAGAAAAAAACAAACAACTCCATAAAAAAGTGGGTGAAGGATATGAAAGACACTTCTCAAAAGAAGACATTTATGCAGCTGACAAAGATATGAAAAAAATATCATCATCACTGGTCATTAGAAAAATGCAAATCAAAACCACATTGAGATACCATCTCACTTCAGTTAGAATGGTGATCATTAAAAATTCAGGAGACAACAGATGCTGGAGAGGATGTGGAGAAATAGGGACACTTTTCCACTATTGATGGGAGTGTAAATTAGTTCAACCATTGTGGAGGACAGTGGGGCAACTCCTCAAGGATCTAGAAATAGAACTACCTTTTGACCCAGCAATCCCATTGGATGGGATTTATTACCCAAAGGATGATAAATCATTCTGTTATAAAGACCCATGCACATGTATGTTTACTGCAGCACTGTTCACAGTAGCAAAGACTTGGAACCAACCCAAATGCCCATCAGTGATAGACTGGATAAAAAAATGTGGCACATATACACCATGGAATACTATGCAGCCATAAAAAAGGATGGGCTCATGTCTTTTTCAGGGACATGGATGAAGCTGGAAACCATCATTCTTAGCAAACTGACAAAAGACCAGAAAACTGCTGGGCACGGTGGCTCATGCCTATAATCCCAGCACTTTGGGAGGCCAAGGCCAGTGGATGATGAGGTCAAGAGATCGAGACCATCCTGGTCAACAAGATGAAACATCATCTCTACTAAAAATACAAAAATTAGCTGGGCATGGTGGCGTGCACCTGTAGTCCCAGCTACTCGGGAGGCTGACGCAGGAGAATTGCCTGAACCCAGGAGGTGGAGGTTGCGGTGAGCCAAGATTGCGCCATTGCACTCCAGCCTAGGTAACAAGAGCGAAACTCGGTCTCAAAAAAGAAAAAAGACCAGAAAACCAAACACGGCATGTTCTCACTTATAAGTGTGTGTTGAACAATGAGAACACATGGACACAGGGAGGGAAACATCACACACCAGTGCCTGTTAGGGGTGGGGGGCTAGGGATAGCATTAGGAGAAATACTTAATGTAGATGATGGGGTGATGGATGCAGCAAACCACCATGGCATGTGTATACCTATGTAACAAATCTCCACATTCTACATATGTATCCCAGAACTTAAAGTATAACAGAAAAAAAAGTTTCATGGGAAACAAATGAAAAATCTCACTAGATATGTTTTAAGTGCTTCTTTTTAGAAATATAAAATATTTATTCTGAAACACAAGCAGACAATGCATCATTACCTCTGTTGTAATCAACATATTTCTTTTCAACAGTGGTTCTGTGGTCATTTATACACTTGTATTTCTTAATATGTTTTGTTTGATTTTGCTTAACTTTGTCTGTCTCATTATTATGATTATTTTGGCAAAATCTCCAAAACTAGGTCACTTAATATTCCCACATCTATTTGGCCTTTCTTAGTTTATAATTGTTGTTAGAACTGGGTATGGCTGATAAATTGTATCTTCAATGAACACTCACGAAAATTATTCATAAATATTTATAATAGCACACACCATCCTTTTAAAAATAATTATTAGTGTATCTATGCATTGATATTGTACTGTAAATTATTATAAATTATCAAGGTGCATATTGCCAATTTTTTTTCTCAAGATCAATTATTGTAAATGGTGGACACTCTTAAACTAATGTTGAATTGTTATAAATGTTTTATTTCTTTATTTATATGTGAAACTTCCTTAGGTCAAAAGTACTTTTTCTTAACTAGCTCTCTCATTTTCTCATTAACTAGATCTCTCTCACATTAAAGTTGAATACATTTAAAAATATTAAATATAATTATAATTTGGACAACATATATTTCAAGGTCCATGATTTGTCAGATGCTTTCACATAATTACTTATTATTGGTTCTCTACTTCCTTAACTTCCTTGTATTTTATAGGCAATATGAGTTTTCTTAAATTTTCAAAATATATGACGAAGTAGTTTCTGACTCTATTCTCTCAATTTGCTTTCTTCTTTTTCTCACAGTATTTCTATTCTATCTTTTTAGTAGTTGTAGGAGCACCTCTAAAGCTTTATTCTTATTATTTTACATTATTTTCCAAAGTTTAAAACAATTACAATAGAAGCTATTCTGAAGGGGAATGAAAAGAACTAACACCTTTTGAAAAATGTGATGACAATGGTAACATGAATGTATCATGGAATTTCAAATTTTATAGTATTAATTCAAAAGTTAATAGCAAAAAGAAGCATTACTATCACATTCTAAATTAATTGAAAGCATGAAAAATACATAGTTGTATAATATTTCTGGCACTAATGGTTAATCAACTACCTTTTGCCCATAAGAGACAGAAGCAAAGGATGCTGAAGGAGAGAGATTGAAGTACTGTGCCATTTTCTGTCTTCTCTTCATGGGACCAGAATATTAAGTGACCTAGTACATGTACACTCAGTTAAAGTGTTGTTCACAGGTACGATTCAAAAAGGTTGACATAAGACAATGATTAAACCATTGAAGCTACAATAAATATAAAAAGACTGAAATTGTATGAAGTATATTCTGCTTAAAATGCTATGAAGTTAGACATTAATAACAGAAAGGTGTTTAAGAAGTATACAGATACATAGAAATGAAAATCGAAACAGCACACAAACTCCTAAATAACTAATCTGGAAAAATTAAAATCCTCATAGACTTGTGATAAAATTATAAAATTGTTTAGCTAGTTTGGAAAAGCAATGTCAGTTCATGAAATTGTTGAACATGGAGAATGCTCCATATGATTCAATGACTTAATTTCTAATTATACATCAATACAAATGAAAACATATTTTCATACAAAACCTGTCATGAATGCATATAACAGCCTTACTCATGAAAGCCAAAAAATCGCCACATCGCACCTACTCATAGGTTTAAATGAAATATTGATCGGCTATTATTAAGCACAATTATTGGCATAAAAGAGGTTTTCAATACCCATTTTTAGAATAAAGCAACATTCCCATTCTCTCTCCCTCTTTTCCTTCCTCTTTCTTCCTCTCCTTCACTCATTTTTTTCTTTCATTCTCTCCTTTCTAAAAAAAAAAAGAAAAGAAAGAAAAGAAAATAAAAGAAATCCATCTGGTCCTGAGCTTCTTTGGGTTGGTAGGCTATTTATTACTGCCTCAATTTCAGAACCCATTACTATTCTGTTTAGTGATTCAGTTTCTTCAAAAAAAAATCTTTAAGTTTTTCCTATTTCAAAATAATTTCAAGTTTATAGAAAAATTGAAAGTATGGTGAAAATAATCCTTTTCTGAACCACTTGTAACTTTCTTCTTCTGAAACACTTAAGAGTTATTTGATTGCCTCATATCTCATTTTTCCTCTATTTCAGTATGTTAAAAAAAAGAAAGCCAAAAAATACAAACAATTCAAATTTCTGTCAACTGATAAATGAATGGACAATAATGCATTGTATATACATTCAGATGTCTAGAAGAGAATACTTTGAATGTTCTTGCCACAAATAATGATTAATGTTCTAGATGATGGATTTACTTATTACTCTGATGTGGTCATGTATCAAAAATCATCTTGTAGTCAATAGATATGTATAATTTTTAAGTGTTAATTAAGAATAAATAAAAGGAAATACTAATACTACATAAATAGATCTTGAAAAGTTTGTACTAAGTGAAAAGACCTGTCACAAAAGAACCATGTAGCTTGATTCTGTTTAGTATAGGAGAATCCTATAGAGACAAAAGTATATTAGTGTGTGCCAGGGGCTTGGAATCAGAAAGATTATAATGCAGTAGGGTCTTTCCTAAGAGCAATTAAAATATTTTAAAATATATAGTGGTGATGTTTGCACAACTTTGTTAATATGCTAAAAAGTACATAATTATAAACTTTAAAAAATGGAGATTCATAGTATACAACATCAATAAAGTTGTAAGAAAAATAATTACAGGTAAAAAACTGTTGCTGGAAGTTTCCTTTTTAGCAGAAGACAGAGGAAACATGGCTGTACTGGGAGTGAGCTACACTCCCACAGCATCTGAATGAAAGTCCTTCATTTCTGACTGAGGCAGTAAAGTCGAATAATAAAGAACACCTACTCTCCCATCAAACAGCCCTAGTAAAAATTCCAACTCTGCTGTTTATTGGTATCGTAAATTTGGCCTAGTTTCTTCATTTGTAAATGGGATGTATTGAATTGTTGTGAATATTAAATGAACTAGAACATGTAAAGTACTTAAGCATAGTGACATGATTAATGCTGGCTTTTATTATTGTTTTTGCAGGTGGTATGTGAATCAGTAGAAATCACCATCCAATTCAGGGCACCATTTTGCATTCAGTTATGATGTCTGTTAGTTTTCATTGTTCTGTGACAGCTCCTCAGTCTTTCCTTATTTTTCATGAACATGAATGTTTTGACAAGTACTGGTTAGATATTCTGTAAAATGTTCTTAATTTGAATTTTTCTGATGTTTTTCTCATGATTAGATTAGAGTTATGAGTATCACAAGATTACCACAAAAGTGAGAAGCCCTCATAACATATGATATCAAGGGGTTCATGATGCAAATATGACACTACTGGTGACTTTCACTTTGATAATTTGATTAATGTCTGACAGGCTTCTCTAAAAAATTACTGTATTTTCTTATGTATACTTTATTCTTCAGAGATGAGGTACTAAGTATAACCCATTGAAAGGCTCCACCTTCTAGAGGAAAGAGAATCTACATATATTTAAAATTCATCTATAAGAAAAATATTTTTTCTTCTTTCATATTTATTTATAAATGTTCATTTGTTTGTATCAATATGGAATCACAAATCAATATGAGTTCTATTTATTTTATATTTATGTTGGGCAGGATAATGGCTTGCTAAATATGCCCACAACCGAATTCTCAGAACCTGTGAATGTTACTTTACACAGCAAAATGGATTCTGCAGATGAGATTACAGTTAAGAACCTTAAGATGAAACAATTGTCCTAGATTATCTCTATGTGGCCATTCTTCTCATAAGATACCTTGAAAGACATGTTCCTGATTCTGGCAACAGGGAGATAAGAGTTGGGATGAATGGATCATTTTATTATTATTATTTTGCCTTATGTTGAATATTATGTGAATAAAATATACAGTATGTAGCTTTTTGTGTCTAGCTTTTTACCCATAGCAAATTGTATTTAAATACATACATATGGTTTTGTGAATCACTGACTCATTCCTTTCATACCTCTGAGTAATATTTCATTGTATATCTGTACTGCTTATTCATTTACTGGTTGAAGGGCATCTTGTTTGCTTCCAGTTTGTGGTGATAATGAGTAAAGCTGCTATACACATTCATGTACAGAAATTTCTGTGAACATCAAACTTTTTAATACCAAAAATTGATAGAAAATACCACAGTTGCTGCATGAGCTATTATCTTAAACTTGGAATGTGGTGCTCTCAAGGAAAGCATAATGGTGCTTGACATATCTAGTGATCTTCTGCCTATACTTTTAATAATCAAGTCAATTAAAAAACATAGTTTCATGTGCTATCTCATTTTATTTATGCAGCCTCAAATAATGTATTACTAACCTCACCTTGTATATGCTTCTCTTAGAGCAGATTTTATGCCATGGCTCCTTGTATTTTATAAGTCTATATATAATTTTTTTGTATGTATATATGTGAAAACTTCCATTCAACTATTATCAACAATTGTGCTTAGTGGTTTCTGTGAAATTATGTTGCTCCCTTTGATTGTGGGTGGGAACTGTGACTTCTTTCTAACCAACTGAATATGGCAGAAGTAAAAAGGATTAGGTTACACAATTTGTCTAAAGTGAAGGGATATCACTTCCTACTGTGATTAATTTATGTTTTGCAAGATTGCGTCTTCACCAGTTGAAGGTAGAAGACTTCACCTTTGCTGGCTTAAAGTAAGCTGCCTGTAAAGGGCTTATAAGAAAAGCTCAAATGGCAAGAAACTGTGGGCAGCTCCTGGTAGTTGGGAGTGAGCCCAGTCAACAACCCGCAAGAAAATGGGATCTCAGTTCTACAACCCCAAGGAGATAAATTCTGCCAACAAACTCATAAAGGTTGGAAGCAGATCCTTCCCTGTTTGAGCTTCTGATGGGTTCACGGTCCAAGCTCCATCTTGATTGCAGCCTTGTGATTAGAACCTGAAATAGAGGACCTAGCTAGGTGAATCTTTGACTTCTGGGCCTGGAATATATTGAGAGAATAAATATGTGTTGCTTTAAACTGAAAAGTTTATGAAAATTTATTACACATCTAAGAAAACTGACATAGATTTGTTTATATAGTTTTTCAGGATGTATAACACACAAATCTAGGGAATCCCATTCATGTCACGCTCTAGCTGTATGCAATGCACCACCTGCACAATGACATGATAGTTGTTTCTTCATATATTAAATTTATTGAGAGGAAGTGTTCAAATCTTGCTCCTCTATGTGTCTGTATAAGCCTTCTTATATACCATAAATTTTCAGAGTTGAAATGAAGCAAATTACACAAGATGAAAAAATTAAACAGACAACCTTTGTAAATATCCAGCACACTTTATATTTTTAATAACTTATGTTAAAAGATCCTTGGAAATCATACAGTTCATTTTTCATATTTTATAGATAAATGAAATAAAACACAGCTTTATTCTGTGACTTCTCAAAGAACACATTTTTAGTTAACACTAGAGCTGGCCAATATTTTATGAATTCTGACACCTAGTCTTATGCTCTGCCCACTATTATATTATTCTTCCAATTTTCCATCATGTGTATTATTAATTATATTCTATTGATGAAAGTCAATATAAAATAGAAAATGTATTTGAAAAGGCTATAAATGTAATATTAAGTTTTTGAATAACATGAACTCAGAATATAGATATTTTGATGAGATTGTATTGACTTCAAAAATATTAATATATTTCATTGTTTAATGTAAAATCTTAATAGTGAACTTTTTTCAATGTATAGTAATTGTGGGACAATTGTTCACAGGTTTATGTGTTTCAGCACTTATTTCTTTCCTCCAGAAAGAAAGGTGGGCACGCTTAATGTCCAGAGTAAAAAAAAAAATTTGTGTTCCTGGGGCCGGGTGCAGTGGCCAACCTGTAATTCCACCACTTGGGAGTCAGAGGTGGGCCAATCATAAGAGCCAAGGAGGTCAAGACCAGCCTGGGCAACATGGCAAAACTCTGTTTCTACAAAAAATACAAAAATTAGCCAGGTGATGGCACGCCCCTGTAGTCCTAGCTACTCGGGAGGCTGAGGTGAGAGGATTGCTTGAGTCTGGGAGGTTCAGGCTGTAGTGAGCAAAGACTGTGCCACTGAACTCTAGCCTGGGCAACAGAGGGAGACTCTGTCTCAAAAAAACACAAATGGTTTTCTAAAATCAGGTTCCTCTCATGTAATACAACCCACTCAGTGTATTGGTATCACCTTATCTTCTTCATGTCTCTTTATGACAATGAGGGCTTCAGAAACTCACACCAGAAAATGCTGACTCTCTAGTTATAGCTCTTTTGTAATAATGTCCTTTTTGTTTTCTGAGCTAGGACTCTCCTACTTCTGCAAGTATCTCTAAAATAGTGGCAAGCTAACTTATTAGGTTGCAAGCAGAGAAGGTTAAAGATCCTTCACAGTTGTTGATGGTAAAATACTGTATTTTCTACATAGTACATTTTCTTATTTATTCAAAAAAAGATAAAAATGAGTAAAGAAAAACTTATTATACGGTAAAGACAAAATATTAATTTCCTCATTTGGGGCACTATCCTTCATCATCTAAAATGTATATATGTATATACGTATATATATATATATAATCATATATATACGTATATATATAATCAAATATAAATGTATATGTATGCATCATCTAAAATGTGTATATATACATTTATATATATATATATATTTAGATGATGGATAGTGCCCCAAATGAGTAAAATTAATATTTTGTCTTTACCATATAATAAAATATGTACATTATACACACACACACACATATTCATAATGTTATTTTATCTTCTAATTTAGTGTTGTTATTCACTCTACCTTCAAGAATCCTTGCCTCAACAATTTCAATTTTTATATAAGTACATTTTGAATAAATTTCTGTTTTCTCCAAGAGTGACCTTTCTTTAACATCACATGATTTTTAAAAAATGAAAGATAGAAAAAAAGAATAGTTTGTTCTCAAAATTACTTTCTTTTTTATTTTTCAAAATTCTAACCACTGCATATATGTGTGTGTGTATATGTATGTGTGTGTGTGTGTGTGTGTGTGTGTATGTATAGATATATATATGGACTATCTATTTGAATATGTATATATAGATGTATACACACACACACACACAGACACATATGTATATTCCACAAAGTAAAGTTTCTATGGAAATCTGTGTGCTAATCTACTTTTACTAAAGTCAAGAAGAATATGTAGTTTATAATTTAATAAATGTTTCGTACTAAACTTTCAGAAATGTATGCCTAGGTTACAAAAATTGGCACATAATACATTTTTTATTCTGATGCTAAAATTTTAATTCAGCTTTTTGCATTATGCAATGGCTTCCAGGCAAAGTTTGTTTATTTTTTTCTGCAGAAATTGCCTCCAGAGATATAATTTTTAAACTATACTAAATTAGCATTACTGCTGTTTTATGAAAGCCATGATTATTTATAATATACTCATTTGTCTGTTTGTGGTTCTATTGGGATAGAAATACTGTTGGCTTTAGAAAGACCTTCTGCCATGGTTACAGAGTCCTGCTGTGAAGTTTAAAATGTGTGTAATTCTGCAATATTTGTGAAAATAATCACACTGTTTACATGCAGTGATAATGTTAATGAAGCTAGGTCATCATCTTTAAACAAATGTTTAACCCTATTAGCGGAATAAATATTCACTCTTGCAATAATTTACTATTTGCTTTCCCTTGATTCAGATACTCATTGGCATTTGATCTTTTATTCATTGTATACATTGCTTTATTTAGGTTTAATAATACTTTTACATTTAAAGAATATTTATTCTTATGAATTTTAAGATAACAATATTTAAGTCAATACATGCTTGGCATCAGACTGAAAATATACTTTTAGATATTTCTGAATCAAATCACATAAATCAGATTATACTCACATATCATATTTTAAATTGTGTAATTTTATTTGATATGTTTTGCTCATTATTCTAAGTACTTTGATAAAAATAATTGTTAGGATTGTCATTAATTTTATTTTCCTATTTAAGAATTGAACTCTAATAGGAGAGTTAAAAGCATAAGTTGTGGGGTCTTACAAACTTATGATAATCTTTTGACTCCAGCACCTACATTTTGAACATGTAATTTACTACCTTAAACCTGTTTTCTTTTCTGCAAAATAAAAATAGTTATAACTATCTATGTACATTGTTGTGTTGATTAATAAAACAATACTTATCAAGTACATGTGACAATCCTATAAAATACAAAGTACTGAATACATACTAGCTCTTCTCTTAATAGTAGCTATTATTTTAATAAATTCCTACCATTGCACATGGCACTGTTTAAAATTTCTTACAATTTTAGGTAAACTTTTGTCATATGTAATGTTAAACATATATAACTATGCAATACATGAAATTATAGAAATAAAATTTATGGTTTAAGGCATAGTACTAAACATTCTTAATTAATTATGGAAGTTTACCTTTGATAAATGCTGTAATGATGTAGAGTTGTCTCTGACTGTATGGGAGTAATACCGTTTTCTCTGTGTTCCAACCCAAATCTCATGTTGAAGTGTAATCTGCATGGATGAGAGAGGGGTCTGGTGGGAGTTGATTAAATCATGGGGGTGGATTTCCCCCTTGCTGTTCTCATAATAGTGACTTATCATGAGATCTTGTTGTTTGAAAGTGTGTAGCATTTACCCCTTTCTCATGCTTTCTCTCCTTCCTAATGCCATGTGCTTGCTTCTCCTTCACCCTTCCACCATGCTTGTAAGTTTCCTGATGCCTCCACAGCCATTATTTCTTTGTAGCCTGTGGAACTGTGAATCAATTACACCTCTTTTCTTCATAAATTAGCTAGCCTCAGGTAGTTCTTTGTAGCAGTGTAAGAATGGACTACTACAGGGAGCTTCCTCCATCTGATACAGTGACGAGTTTGGACATTTTAAACAATACCATTGGAAATTTGAGCAATATTATGTCTCCTTATTTAAATATGAATTTCTTTTATTTTTAATGGGAAAGCTTTTATATAATTACTTTTCATGGGGAATTTAGTGTTTATAGGTTTCAAATCATCTTAAGTTTCTGGAATGTATTTAGCACACAAACACACACACCTATCCCTGAGGAGATGAACAAAGAGTATACTACTTATTCAAATAGGGGTCAGGTAAAGGGGAAATACAGAAAGAATAATTATGTAAAGGATTGTCTGTTGATATCCTTTTATACATTTATTTTCCATATTATTTATTTGATGATTACACACACACACATACACACAAGTTCCATTATCTTTTCTCTAAATGCTACTTTGGCAGTTTCTCTTAGATCCAGAGTTGATGTACAGTAATTTATTACCATAGTATTTCATATACACTGGATTCAAGAGAGAATTCAAAGAATTCTCTCTTTGACCAAAAAGCTTGCTGTAAAAGAGTTGTTTTTAAGTTAGTATTTATAAACATTCAACTGCTTGTTCTTGCTGTTCCATTTAAGTATTTTTATATTAATATCCAATTTTATTACATTGAAAAATATATTTTTTATCTTCTTTAAAAATTTTACATTTTTTGGCCTAGTATTGAGTCATTTTTTAAAAATATGTTTGAGGTTTATTAGATGAGAAAAATCATTTTCTGGTTATGGTATAAAGAGCTTGAGATATAACCCAAAATGTCTAGTTTTTGGTTTTTGTTGTTGTTATGACAAGGTCTTGCTCTGTCGCCCCATCTAGAGTGCAGTGGCATGGTAAGAATGATGTATCACTGGATCCTCAATGTCCTGGGTCAAGCCTCAAGCACTCCTCCCATCTTGCCCTCCCAAATTACTGGGATTAAGAGGTGTGAGCCACTGTGCTGAATACCACTTTTTAACTTACATGTGTTCAGGGTATCTGTACGCATACTTCCTTTTGTGTATTAAATTTATAAAGCCTGAGATATATGAACCAAATATTCCCACTGTTGTTTTATTTCAGTATTTTTAAATTTTATAAATTTTCAACAGTTGAGCACTACACATTCCAACTTGAATGTTGCAGAATAATTTATATATCCTCTGAGAGAAGAGTCTTTCATTTGCTTATTTGAATTATATAAACAACGTTCTAGTAAGGTAGATGATATTCCCTTAGGTCCTTTTACTTATGGTAGAGTCTACTATTCTGAGATCAAGATGGAAATTTGTTTGTGTTAAATCTGCATTAAAAGATGAATAAGACAATGGAATGGAGAAAGGTAGGTAAAGATGAAGCTATAGTATGTGCAGCCCTGTAAGTGGATTGTCATCTTTGTGATGTTTTACTTGGTCTGTATTTAACCTGTCAGTTATTAATTGTCTATTTCTATCTAGCTTCTGTATCTCTTGCTTCTTTATGCAACCCAATAGCACTCTTTCCCCCAGAATCTATTGGCTTTGTGTCTTGTAACCTAAATAAACTTGAAATGCTTTGTTATCACTTAAAGGTTCTTGTTAGTGTGATACCTGTAGAGCACACACATGCACACATGTGTCCAACAACAAACTGGATCTCATATAAAACACATCTTTATGACAGTCCAATAGAATGTGGAAAATAATTACCTCACACAAAACATACTTAAACTCATTTAAATTCTGTTCCTCTGTCTTTAGCAAATCACAATGGCTCACAGCAACTCTCCAGATCTCAGCTCTTCCAGCTTACAAACTGTGTTGCTTCTCTCCTCACTTTTTAAACTCTCTCATTTCATTTAGTCTTCTTTTTTCTATATTTTATTTTCCAGAACAAGTGCTAGTCTCTTCTTTGGTAAAATGATACTTTTCCACTTCTTTCTATTTGCTTTTTGATATCACATGTCTATTAACTAATATTGGTGTGTAATATGGGTGGTCAGCAGACATATTTTTCTTCTCAGTTCATTTACTTATTAAGTAAATCATAACAAATACTTTCTATTGCTACTGCTTTCAGACATTACATACTACCTTGAAACAAATACAAGTTCCATAATTATTTTATTGACTGAACGAGTATGGGTTCAGTCATTAATATACTCTAGATTTTGTAGTGTAATAGGAACTAGAGTTATAACATTATAAGTAGGCAGCATTATTAATGGTACTTGTGTTTTACTGAGAATAATAGATAATATCAGGCAAAATACATAATAAAATAATTATATATGAAAATAATGGATATGAAAGAATAACATGGCTCTATGATAGGAATAAATATGAGAGTGAGAGGACTATATGACAGAAGAAACCTTGCCAAGTGCTAAGAATTCACAATAAGGGCACTTTCTTATTGTCTATAAGCTCCAAAATCAGCCTTGCCCTGGGCTTGCAAGGGCAAGACTACAATAAGACTTGAGAGCCAATAATTAAATTTCATTTTAAACAATTTGATATTCTTGCTCATTAATTCTGAAATAATAGCTTAAGAACTATTATTAATGTATATAAGATGACTTATTCTGAAGGAAATCAGTAAAGTATATTGTATTCCACTTAACTACTTTGATAATTTTTGAACCTTTAGGTATGCAGTTTAAAGCAGTGTCATATGCACTTATTTTCAATTGCATATTAAAAATATGATATTTATTTTCATTTATCCATGTCATTCAGATTTCAAAATATATAGTCTTTTAAAATGTATATTGATTTCAAAATGTATAGTCTTTTAAAAAATGTGGCTAGAATTTCATTGAGGGTAAGTTGAATATTTTTAATCTGGTGATTATACCAGAATAGGGTGTTTTCTGCACTGTATATGTATATTCGTATTCTTTTGCATCTGAAGCAAAATTTTATGAATTTTTGTTATTTCATAAATAGAATAAAATCTTATATGTAATGTTAATAATATAATTGCTCTTCATAATGTATTGAGTTTTAAAATCTTGATTTTTTTTTCAGCATCATGGGACAGTTTTAAATAACTTTATAATGAATTGAATGTATGTGTTCCCATAAATTCATATTCATACAGTGAACTTAGTAAATGTGTGTTCTGATTGCTGTACTCACTAGCCATTCCTCTGCCTCTTTCTGTCTACTCTGGCCTCCCTCTTTGATGAAACACAAAAGTAGGCCAATTAATAAACCTGCAGTCGCCTCTAAATGCTAAAGTGAAAGAAAGAGTTGAACCTATTACACTTTGAATCAAAAGCTAGAAATGATTAAGTTTAGTATGGTAGGCATGTCAAAAGCTGAGATAGGCCAGAGTGAGATTAGCCAAGATACGAATACAAAGAAATGAAAAGTTCATAAAAGAAATTAAAAGCAGTATCCCAGTTAAACACACGTATGTTAAGAAGGAGAAATATTCTTATTACAAATATGGAGGAAGTCTTAGTGGTCTGAAATAATATAAAATCATCCACAATATACCCTTAAGCCAAGCCTAATCCAGAGCAAGGCCCTAATTCTCTTCAATTCTTTGAAGGCTAAGAGAGGTGAACAAGATGCACAAGAAAAGTCTGAAGCTAGTCAAGGTTGGTTCATGAGGTTTAAGTAAAGAAGCCATCTTGATAACATAAAAGTGCAGAGTAAAGCAGCAAGTTCTGACGTAGAAGCAGTAGCAAGTTATCCAGTAGACCTAGCTACGATGATTGAAAAAGGTGACTGTATTAAACAGTACAGTTTTTATGTGGGAAAAACAGCCTTATATTTAAAGAAAATGCAATCTAGGGTTTTCATTGCGAGAGAGGAGAAGTCAATTACTACCTTCAAAGCTTCAATGGACAGGTTGACTCTCTTGTTAGGGGCAAATGCAATGATGCCCTTCATTTGAAGCCAATGCTCATTTATCATTTCAAAAATGCCAGGGCTCTAAAGAATTAAATATACTCAGCCTGTGCCCTACACATGGAACAACAAAGCCTGTATGAGAACATATTTCTTTACAGCAGGGTTTATTGACTATTTTAAGTCCACTCTTGACACTGAAAAGGTGTCATAAAAAGCTCAGAAAAAGAAGTTTTCTGCTCTTTCTTTTAGCAATAACAAAATACTACTGCTTATTGAATACCCATATTCACCTAAGAGCTCTAATGGAGATGTACAAGAAGACTGATGTTGCTTTCCTGCCCGCTAACACAACATTCCTTATGAAGGCCCAAGTAACAAGAATTCATTTTGACTTTCAAGTCATATTATTTTTAAGAAATGATTAGTAGGCCAGGCACGGTGGCTCACGCCTGTAATCCCAGAACTTTGGGATGCCGAGGTTGGTGGATCATGAGGTCGAGAGATCGAGACCATCCTGGTCAACATTGGGTAACCCCGTCTCTACTAAAAACACAAAAAAATTAGCTGGGCATGGTGGCGCATGCCTGTAATCCCAGCTACTCAGGAAGCTGAGGCAGGAGAATTGCTGGAACCCAGGAGGCAGAGGTTGTGGTGAGCCGAGATCACACCATTGCAATCCAGCCTGGGTAACAAGAGCGAAACTCCGTCTCAAAAAAAAAAAAGAAAAAAAAAAGAAAAAGAAATGATTAGTAAGCTATAGTTACCATAGACAATAATTTATCTGGTGGATTTGTGAAGAGTAGAGTGAAAACATTCTAGAAAGGTTTCATCATTTCATCATTAAGAACATTCATAATTCAGGAGAGGAGGTCAACATACCTTTAACTGGAGTTTAGAGGAAGTTGATTCCAATCCTCAATTACAAATGCAGACTGAGGATGTGACTGAGTTGCTGCAATCTCATGATAAAGCTTGAATGGTTAAGGAGTTGTTTCTTATGGACAAACAAAAAAGTCATTTCTTGAGATGAAATCTCCTCCTGCTGACATGCCATAAAAATTTTTAAAATGACAACAACATGTATAGAATATTTCTTAAACTTAGTTGATAAAGCAGGGGCAGAGATTGAGAAATTTACTTTTGAAATAAATTATACTGTGGGAAAAAATGCGATCAATCAGCATTGCATGCTGCAAAGACATTTTTCATGAAAGGTGAAGTCAATAAATGTGGCAAATTTTATTGTTGTCTTATTGTCTTAGCCACCCCAACCTTCATCCACTAACACCGTGATCAGTCAACAGCCATCAAGATCGAAGCAAGACCCTCCACAAGCACAAAAATTACAATTCACTGAAGGCTCAAGTGATCACTAGCATTTTTATTAATAAAGTATTATTAAATTAAGGTATCTTTCTAAAGACATAATGCTATTTCACACTTAACAGACTGCCTAATAGTGTAAACATAACTTTTATGTGTACAAAGAAACCTAAAAATTTATGTGACTCTCTATTGTGATATTCACTTTGTTGCAGTGGTATTGAATGAAACATTTGATGTCTCCAAAGTATGCCTGTATGTTAGTAGATGCTGAAATGGCATTTGGTAAAAATAACTAAAATATCACTTGTATATATTCAATAGTGCAAGATACACTATTTGAGTTTGAAGTGAATAATTAATGTTGGGTTGGAGTTATTTTGGTAAATTTTTAGTGATTTTTGTTTGGTGGTTTGTATGTTTCTATTTGATTAAATATTCCCAGAGGACTAGAACACCTTAAGGTGGAAAGAACCAAAAAGGAAATATATATTAGTCTAGGATATGAAATGCAAAATAGATTTAAACATATATCAATGACAAAACAAGAATATTGGAGCATGTAAAAACTAGAGATGAAGTGATTGCAAACATTTCAACGTAATCCTGGAAGCAAAATAAAAGAAAAAAATGTAAATATACAGATCTATCAATTGCATGATACTCTGTTTAAAAATCACCTTTTTAAACTGTTACAAATAAAGAATATTCAGTAGAGTTCAATATAAAACCTCATTTGTGAAAAGGATGGGGACAAAAGACTGATAAAACTATTTCTATTCTACACAAGATAACCTATGTAGAAAGTGATTATTTGCAATTATATAAAGAGGTTTCTTTTAAAGATTCTTTTTTAAAAACTTCTGAAGGAAATAAAAGGAAAGGATTTCTATGACAGTAGATAAAATGTCCATTGTGTAAAACATACATATTTTCTTTGAAGACATTTTCTGTCATGATGATCAAACAAATATTTTACATGGTAGCTTGGACAAGTGTTTACAGAAAGTAATTACTTTTTTAAGCAATACGAAACTAGGTAGCTCTTGATATAAAAGGCTATTTGAATTTTAAATGTAAAATTCTTGCAGATATACTTAATTTAATTGCAAGGATTTCTCTGTTTTTGTTTCCATGTTATGGAACTTACAGATGCATAGGTCTCTATAAAAGTATTGATTGTGGAATGTAATATTTACCTATGAAAATGAAAACTTGAACAGAAAAATGTAAAACAAAGTAAGAATAATATTAATCACACTGTAAAAAATCTGTTTAAGCTATTATTTTGTTTTTCTTTGTCTATAATAGGGAAGTAAGGATACATTTTTAGACTTTTTAATTATTTATTTGTAAAATAAAACACCAGCAATTGCAATCTATTGCATTTTCATAGGCAGTATCATAAATATCATCTGAGAATTTCATGTCTACTTGCAAGTATGCAAATGAATTGAAGTAGTCAATTGAAGTAGTCTTAGAGAAAGTGCAAAAACATTCCAGAGACATTCTACAGGTAAAATGCACTTCAAGCCTTGAAACTGAAAAGTCAGATATTATACTTTATTTTAAAAAATTTAACATTTATGCTTCCATTTTCAATATTCATTCTTGTCTTTCCCAGGCATTTTTGAATCTCTTTTAGAAAGCAATTATGTTATAGGTGCCACACTGAGTGATGTTTCTTAGCTATTCCTTCACATTCATTGATGATCACTCTTTCCAGTATTTTCCTCTCTTTACCTACTGTGCTTCATCTCACAGCTGCTTTCACTACCCTCACTTCCAAATACCATTTTTGTACTTAACATAAGCCAACAATTTGAAGAGGAAAAAAAATTGACCTTGACTTGTTAGTAACTGCTATATGTAATATCTAGATATGAGTTATCCCACTCTCTGCTTATCATATTCCATCATTTGCTCGCTTTAGGACTTACTCCATTACTATATTCTTAGTATCTTTTCCCTCTGTCTCTCCATCTCTCACATTGGATAAACACAAATAGTTTTGCAAGTTAATCTCACAAAATCATGTGTAATATTGTTTTGATTACTTTACCTTAGTATGTTGTTGTCAGAGAGTTTGTACATTTAAAGTGCTTAATACATCCCTTGATAGAATAATTATTAGTAATTATTAATATTAATATTAGCTGAATTTGCACCAACACCTTAGCAATTGATTGTACCTGGAGAAAAGCACATAAATATGTTGAGTGATCTTCCCTAATGTATTATGAAACATCTCAAACAGTCACTCAACACAGCCTAGCAACTCCTACTGCCTTGCACTAGGGTGTATGCTGTCCCACACTCTCCAATAACTACTTGTACTCTGTTTCTTTTCTCCTTAAACTTCCCATGCATTTATCACTTCTTATAATGAATGAGATTGCCTTTCATTTCCTTAAAATATAGATATTCTAACAGGTATCTGCATAGATATTGATAACACATATAAACTTAATCAGATAGTAATGACCACTTCCTGGCACCAAATGTAGCAAACCACCTGAATCTCATTCATGGTCTGCTGTACTTCCTGTGTCCCTTAATTCATGCCAGAGGCTGTCCCTTATTCATGAGCTTTGGAATAATCTACTGTCACCTTCTCTGGGACATTTAATTCTATAAATATAGTCTCTTCTTCTAAATCAACCTTTAATCCCCTATGCTAGAGCAATGACATCAACACATTTTGAATATTACATGGATTTCTAAACGTGCAGATGCACAATATAATTTAAATCACTCCTTTGAATTTTTCCAACTTTTGAGAGGCATAGTCAAGATTTATCTTGGAGATCTAATCCAAGATGGCTGATCGCTGACAGCTCGGGATTGTAGCTCCCAGTGAAAACCCAGAGAACGAGAGGACGCCACACTTTCGGGTGAATTTTCGTCACTCACGGACCAGAAGATTCCCAGTGGAGGGGCCCCAC
>CM052648.1:139178815-139198173 GCA_028533165.1 Leontopithecus rosalia
CAGGACTTGAATTCAGATCCAGAACAAGTAAACTTAATAAATATGTATAGCGCTCTCCACTTTAAATACACAAAATATACATTCTCCACTTTCAATACACAAAATATTGATCAGCCATTATTAATAACCATTCTTAGAATTAAGCAATATTCCTGTTCTCCCTCTTTTTCTTCCTCTTTCTTCCTCTCCTCTCTCCTCCAAAAAAAAAAAAAAATTACATAACCTCTTCACTGTAAATGGCTCTTTAAAAGGTATGCAATGACCTCTAGTTTGCTTAATACAATAAAATATTTCTTGTCATTGTCTAACTTAAACTATTTCCAATACTTGACATTTCTTTCTTCTTGACTTTTTTTTTTTTTTTGCTTGGCAGAAATTAGCCTCTTTTTAATATGCTTATCTGTGGGATTATAAACTGATTACAAGACAGCTAATTTTATTGCCGAACCTCTCTAAAAAAAAAAAAAAAAAAAAAAAGATTTATTAAATTTTTAATACAAAGATGCTGAGTCTGGATTGGGGCCAGGATAAAGCTTGGCCTTCCTTCATGTTTGTTGGATATTTGTGAATATATAACTACCTTCTCACTATGAGTTAGGGCCACACTTTCAAATTCCTTCTAATGTATTCTCAGCTTACTTTAAAAACTGTCAGAGTATTATATTATTTCTAAAATAGGTTAAAAAATACCAATGCTAAAGAGTATTCAAAGTTGATGAATCTCTCTTCATGCTTTCCAGCCTCCCAATCCTATTGCTCTGCTCCAGGTTTTCTTGCTCAGGTTTCTTTAAAGCCCAGTCACTAAAGAAAGACAACAGGACTCTTTGTGATGTTTTAGATTTAATTTATCTAGAGAGCTGATACTAAGTATGTATTGAATTGGCAAATAAATTGAATTAAGAAAACAAAAAATAATTGTAAATACTGCCGAAATATCTTCATTAATACAATAAGAATACAGTTCTATCAACAAAGTTATATTTCATTATAAAATAGAACTAATTAAAACCAATTCCTCTCAAAAGATTCTAGTACTTAGAGAAGATAATTTTTTTTTATTCTTCTCAAGTATTCAATTAATTACAACAGAGATTGCAAACTAAAATGAAAAGAAAACCAGTCAAATAATTTAAAGGAATAAAGTGACTTTGAGAGGAGGTCTATTTTTAATTATAAGCATATGCCGTCTCTAAAATAAGCAACTAATAGTTATTAACTGATTATTTTTATGAGAGAAAACAGGCCAGCTTTACTATTAATGTATGGAGCTTAAATTCAAATATATTTATTTTCAAAATATTGGTTAGTATCTTGCAATTAAAAAAGTGGTATGTGAGGAAGTGCACATATTAATTGACTTAATTTAAGCATTTTACCAAAAATATGCATATTTCAAAACAGCATGTTGTAGACCATAATTATATATAATTTGTATTTGTCAATTTAGTAATAATAATTTAAAAATAAATAAAATTAATCATTTATTTTTAAGTCAATGTTATCAGAACCAAATGAAACTTATAACTGGACCACGTATAATGCCATGTATGTTTTCAGGGTCTGCCACTACAACTCAATGTTTAAACAATTGTTTTCAAGAGTATTAAAAAGCAAATACTAAGTCTGTAATAAATGAATAACCTAACATCCTTATCTGTAGGACATTATTAGTAAGAAAGAGATGGTTGCAGGCATACAGTTACTATGAAATGTAAATATATTCCTTTAATCAGTATTTATCAGACCCCAACTATGTGTGGCAATATTAATAGAGGTGAGCAAAACAGATAATATTTTTGTGCTTATAGAATTTTTGTATAATGCAATATCGGGAATATTAACCAAAATATATAGGTTCTATGAGAAAAATTCCTATGTTAAAAAAAATCTAGAAATGTGTATAGAATTTTCTATGTCAGGGAGGGTATTGGTTGTATCATTACATGTGTAGTTGATAGATGTTTCTCTGAGGTTACACTTGATATAAACTAAAGAAAAATCAATTTATGGAATAAACAAGGAAACAACTTTTCTTTTATACATATACATATATATATTTATACATACATATACATACATATATATATATATATATACACATATATATTTTATTGCACTTTAGGTTCTGGGGTACACTTGAAGAACATGCAGGATTGTTGCATAGGTATATACATGGCAAGGCGGTTTGCTGCCTCCATCCCCGTCACCTATATGGGGCATTTCTCCCCATGTTATCCCTCCCCAACTCCCTACCTCCTACTGTCCCTCCCCTAGTCCCCACAACAGACCCCAATGTGTGATGCTCCCCTCCCTGTGTCCATGTGTTCTCATTGTTCAACACCTGTCTATCAGTGAGAACATGTGGTGTTTGATTTTCTGTTCTTGTGTCAGTTTGCTGAGAATTATGGTTTCCAGATTCATCCATGTCCCTGCAAAGGACATGAACTCATTGTTTTTTATGGCTGCATAGTATTCCATGGTGTATATGTGCCACATTATCCCTGTCCAGTCTATCATCATTGGGCATTTGGGTTGGTTCCAGGTCTTTGCTATTGTAAACAGTGCTGCAATGAGCATACATGTGCATGTGTCTTTTATAACAACTTTTCAAATAGAATAAGCAGCAATTGTAAATGCCTCAGTAAAGATGACTGATCTCTGTAAAGATCAGAAAGTAAATTAGTGTGGCTAGAATGAAGTGAGAAAGTAGTAAAATAAAAAGCCAGGGAGGGCTGGACGCAGTGGCTCATGCCTGTAATCCCAGCACTTCCATAGGCTGAGGCCAGAGGATCACCTTAGGCCAGGAGTTTGAGACCACCCTGGCCAATATGGTGAAACCCTGTCTCTACTAAAAGTATAAAAATTAGCCCAGCATGGTGCTGGGCACCTGTAATCCCAGCTACTCAGGAGGATGAGGCAGAAGAATCGCTTCAACCCAGGAGGCAGAGGTTTCAGTCAAGAGGTTGGAGCCAAGATTGCGCCAATGCACTCCAGGTTGGGCAAAAACAGCGAAACTCTGTCTCAAAAAACAAAACAAAACAAAAAACAAACAAAAACCACCTCCTATATATTGGGCCTTTGCAACACGGTTATGCCCTTCCTTCAAAGCCTCTCTGGCTTTTTTTTTTTTTTACAAAGTGTCACTCTTGTCACCCAGGCTCAAGTGCAGTAGTGTGATCTTGGTTCACTGCAAACTCTGCCATCTGGGTTCAAGAGATTATTGGAGGTGATTATTGCCATGGAGTAAAAGAAAGCTGGGAAGGAGGGCAGGGTTCCAGTTCGGGTGTGGTGGTATTTGGCAACTGAGACATCTCTATCATATTCTATTTTTCTGGTACACGTTAAAATATTATGAAAATCAATAATTAATCTAATAATACCAATCCCCATTGAAAGTTGTTTGGCTCTTTCCCAGTATAGCTGATCTGATACGTACATTTTTATCATGGCATACTTCATGGAATTTAGATGACCTAATTCTTAGCCTTCCAGTTTTCTATCCTTTTATACTCTATGGCATACCATATGTCTGTCTAAATAAACCATATTGCTTTCTGAAATCCTTTTCTCAAACACTGAAAAGACACCTTATCACCATTGCCTACATCTAGAGGTCCCCCACACATTTTCATATTTCTAGTGAAGCATATATTACATACTGGTTTTTTTCCTTTTTTAATTTCCCTTTCCAACTGAGATTTTCTTCCAGACTAATGTTATGCCTGGAAGAAACTGTTGGAGCCTTAGTCAACATTATTTTTCCTCTTTTTTCTTGTTGCCTGAGCCTATCTCCAGTGATTTGAAAATGTTGAGCAGTCACATTCCCATTAACCTCTGCAGCTAGTTCCACTTACGTGAATTGTAAAAACAAATAGAATGCAAATGAAGTCTGTAGAATATCTTCTAGGAAAAGTTTTCTTTTCTGATATGAAGAATGAGGTAGGGAAAGCTCTATCTTTCCCACTCTAAGATGTTTTAAACGAGGCCGATTCTTGGAGGTTTTGACATGTGTCCATGAAGAGCCACACTTGGATACCATAAAGATAGTAGAGTCAACATATAAGAAGTTTTAGGCTTGTGATTGAATTAATGAACTCTCGAAATAACAATGGAATATTCATCTTTGGATTTCTGATCAGAATTGAGACTTAGATATAAAAGAGACCATATTCTCAGCTGTATTAGTCCTTTCTCATGCTGCTATAAATTAGTCAGTCTCAGCATAACCAAGACTGAGTAATTTATAAAGAAAAGAGATTTAATGGACTCACAGTTCCACAGGGCTGAGGAGGCCTTACAATCATGGTGGAAGATAAAGGAAGAGCAAGGGGGCATCTTACATGGCAGCAGGCAAAGAGAGCATGTGCAGGGGAACTCACATTTATAAAATCATCAGATCGCTTGAGACTTATTTGCTATTACTAGAACAGCATAAGAAAGACCCACATCCATGATTCAATTACCTCCTACGGGAACCCTCCCAGGACGTAAGGGAATTATGAGAGCTACAATTCAAAATGAGATGTGGGTGGGGACATAGCCAAACCACATCATCAGCTAAATTGTTGTCTGTTAACTACGTATATGATGAGTTGCTCATTTCTAGTTGTTTTATCTTAGTGGCGAAGAATCGGCATTGTACAAAAAGGTAACTGTTAGCCATATGTGGCTATTTAAAATTCAATTTATATTAAGTTAAATTCAGTTTTATTAGAATAGCCGTGTTTCAAGTGCTCAATAACTACATATGGCTGGGGACTTTTGTAATGCACTATATAGACATGGAGACTTTCTATTATTCACATTGTTGTACACAGTACTAAACCAGAGATTGCTATTTCTTGAATCCCAGTAGAACTCTAGCTGTTCTCAGTGATGAAACAATTATAATAGGTTCTCATGTATGTACACTGTATCTGGATTATGAAGCTCAATCACAGTCTTGGCAGAAGCCAAACTTTTGACTCTGAGAAATGTAAACCCAGATACATGTTCCTGAAATATGCATGCAACCAGAAGTTTTCAGGCTGCATCGGCCACTGAGGAACAATGTGTTTGTTACATTTAAACTGAAACCACCAATATCATGTATTTGCCACAGCCTTTCTCCAATGGATATTATCATTGTGTCTTAATATCCTTATATTAACTATCTTCCAACAAATCTGAAGAATTACTATTTCTCATTGAGAATGCCATGCAACAATGACTCCTGAGCTGTTTGACTACTCGAGGGGATAACGAGATAGTTTAATTGTATCATTATGATCTATCTTCACCCTTGTCTCAATCCTCCCTGGTAAGCAGGATTTGATATCTATATTCCCAAATGAGAACTAGGTCAATGTGTGAATGAACTGTTTATCAGTTTCAACCCATTCTATTATCCAAGCATGTCAAATTATACACCAATTTCCAGTGGCACTGTGAATGAGACCACCCAAATAATTTTATAGCACTAGCCTGTATCATGATTGGTTTTATAATTGCTTAATTCCCACCCAACTGTACATTTACTTACTTTAGTGGTCTCCTGTTTTGTGTTTGTTTGTTTGTTTTGTTTTGTTTGTTTGTTTGAGACAGAGTCTCACTCTGTTAGCAGGCACCAGGCTGGAGTGCAGTGGTGCAATCTCGCTCACTGCAACCTCTGCCTCCTGGGTTCAAGCGATTCTCCTGCCTCAGCCTTCTGAGTAGCTGGGATTACAGGTGCGCGCCACCACGCCTGGCTAATTGTTGTATTTTTAGCAGAGATGGGGTTTCACCGTGTTGGCCAGGATGGTCTCAATCTCTTGATCTCATGATCTGCCCACTTTGGCCTCCGAAAGTGCCGGGATTACAGGTGTGAGCCACTGCGCCCAGCCTCGTCTACTGTTTTTTTATGATGCTAGCAAACTTTCCAGCTGAGAATGTAGTTCTCTAAGCAGGTGTTCAGAATAGCTCCTGTAAAAGCCTGAGTGATCCTCTCTGTCATTCTGCTCTCTTAGTCACAGGCAATTACACAGCATTCAGTAAAGTGACTGTGATCAGAAAAAAATATATATATACACACACACACACACACACACAGAAAACACATATATATGGAGAGAGAGCTGTAAAATAAAATAAAGTGAGTATGATAAAGTAATCACTAGGAAAATAAATTTAATTATAGGAATAGAGATAATTTTGACAAATTGCTAACACAACTAAAAATGATAATGTAATTTACTACATTAAAATAATATAAAATTTGTTACTTAAAAAGTGGGGAGGGGAGATACAGAAGGGTTGGCTAATGGGTGGAACAATATAATTAGATGGAAGAAATAGTCTAGTGCTCAGTCGCACAGTAAGGCAGCAGTAGTTAACAATATTTTATTGTCTATTTCGAAATAAAAGAGTGGGATGAGAATGTTTCCAACACAAAGAAATGATAAAGACTTAAAGTAATAAGTACCCCAACTATCCTGATCTGATCATTATATGTTGACTGCTTATACAAAATCATCACGTGTATACATATGTATAACTTTTATTTTTCCATAATAATTAAACTTTTTTGTAGAAGAGAATATTTCATTTTACTGGTTTATGTCATGTATAGATTTTCATATTCAGATTCAAAATATTGCTGCAATCATTAGGATGTTACTATTTTTAATTTGCTTGGTTTCTATTTAATAGCGTTCACAAAGTAATTTAATAATGTGACTTGGCATGCTTTGATCTTTGTTTCAAAAAACATTTCTGCCCTCCGAAGTAGATTATGACGCACATGATTTGGTTGCATTATTGATTCTAAATGCATATTTAAAGGTATTGCTCCCATACTGGAAGCATTATTGAAGTTTTGTTTGAATTCACACTTACACGTGTTTTGAATCCTACTGGAGTTCTGTCAGTGAGCTCCAAGGCAGAACATTTTGCCTGTCAGTTTGCCTCATAGACCAAATAAAATTCATATTTCAGACACAAGTTGGAGGAACACTTGCCTTTGGTTTGTCCATTTTTAAGCCACATATAAACTAAGCTACACTTATATTTTCTTATACACTATTCTGTCAAATTAAAAGTATGCAGAAGACCAGGGAATGTCACAGGAAGCATACAAAACTTAATGATTTAAACTTGTGTACTTAAAGAATTTTGTAGGTACCAAGTAGGAGTATATATCTATGGGTTACATGAGTTAATTTAATACAGGCATGCAATGTGTGGCAATCACATCAGCTAATGGGGTATACATCACCTCAAGCATTTCTCCTTTGTGTTACAAGTAATCCACTTGTGCTCTTAGTTATTTAAAATTGTACAATTATTTTTTGTTATATACACATAATATTTTTGATTATATTTTTGTTGTGCTAGTAACTACCAGGTAATATTCATCTTTTATAACTAATTTTTGTACCCCTTTACTATCCCCACTGTCCCACCTCCATTTCTACTACCCTTCCCAGCTTTTGGTAACCATTTCTCCATGAGTTCAATTATTTTAACTTTTTGCTCCTACAAACAAGTGAGAGTATGTGAAATTTGTCTCTCTGCATCTGCCTTATTTCACTTAACATAATGACCTCCAGTTTTATCCATATTGTTACAAATGACACAATCTCATTCTTTTTTTACAGGTGAATAGCACTTCATTGTGTGTATGTACTACATTTTATTTATCCATTCATTTGTTGCGGGACACTCAGGTTGCTTCCAAATTTTGACTGTTGTAAATAGCGCCAAAATAAAAAAGTCAAGCGTATATGTCTTTGATATACTGATTTCCTTCCTTTTGGGCATATACCTAGCAGAGGGATAGCTAGAACATATGGTAGCTCTATTTTTTACTTTTTTGAGGAACCTCTAAACTGTTCTTCATAGTGTTTGTGCTAATTTACATTCCCACAAACAATGTACCAGGGTTCTCTATTCTCCACATTTCACTGGCATTCATTATCACCTGCTGTTTCCATATAAGCCATGTAAACTGGGGTGAGAGGATTATTTCATAGATTTCATTTGCAGTTCCCTGATAATCAATAATTTTAAGCACCTTTTCATATACCTGTTTCTCATTCATATCTCTTCTTTTGATAAATGTCTATTCATATATTTTGCCCATTTTTAGATTATTTGACTTTTTCCTATAGAAGTATTTGTGCTCCTTCTGTATAATGCTTATTAATTCCTTGTCAGATAGATAATTTGCAAATATTTTCTGAAATTCTGTGGATTGTCTCTTCACTTCGTTGGTTGTATCTTTTACTGTGCAGAAGATTTTTAACTTGATGTGATCACATTTGTCTATTTGAGCTTTGGTTGTCTGTGCTTGTAGGGTATTACTCAAGAAATTTTTTCCTGCCTGGGAGTGGTGACTCACATCTGTAATCCCAGCACTTTGGGAAGCAGAGACAGGCAGATCACTTGGGGTTAGGAGTTCAAGATCAGCCTGGACAACATGAGTTTTAGTAGAAACTCCATCTCTACTAAAAATAGAACAATTAGCCAGGTGTGGTGGCATGCATAGGTATTCCCAGCTACTCGGGAGGCTGAGACAGGAGAATCACTTGAATCTGGGAGACAGAGGTTGCAGTGAGGCAATTCTGCCTCACTGCACTCTAGCCTGGGTGACAGAGTGAGACTGTCTCAAAAATAAAAGTTAAAAAAAAAATAGAAAGAAATATTTGAATATTTTCCCAGTCTAATGTCCTGGAGAGTTTCCCCAGTGTTTTCATTTACAGCTTAATAGTGCGAGGTCTTCAACTGGTCTTTAATTAATTTTGATATGATTTTTGTATATAGTGAGAGGATTCTAATTTCATTTTTTAAATTTTTTGCATATGGATATACATTTTTTCCCAGCACCATTTATTGAAAAGACTGCCTTTCCCCAATGTTTTAGCACCTTTGTTGAAAATGAGTTAACAGAAGATTTATAGATCTTTTTCTGGGTTCTCTAGTCTATTCCACTGATATATGTCTGTCCTTATGGCACTGCCATGCCATTTTTATTACCATAGCTCTGTGGAATAATTTGAAGTCAGGTAATATTATTTTTCCAGTTTTATTCTTTTTGCTTGTGATAATGCTTACTATTCTGGATGTTTGTGCTTTCAAACAAAGTTTAGGAATTTTTTTTTTCCATTCTGTGGAGAATATCATTCATTGGGATTTTTATAAGAATTGCTATAAATCTGTAGATTGCTTTGTATAGATGGGTATTTCAACAATATTTATTCTTCCAATTTATTAGCACAGAATATCTTTCTTTTTTAGAGTCTTCTTCAATTTCTTGCATAAATGTTTTATAGTTTTCATTGTAGAAATATTTCATGTCTTTAATTTAATTCCTAGGTATTTTATTTTATTTGTACTTATTATAAATAGAATTGATTTCCCAATTTTTTTTCTCAGATTGGTCACTCTTTGTATTTAGAAATGCCACTGATTTTTGTATTTTACTTTGTATCCTGCAACTTTGCTAGATTTGTTTCTAAGTTCTAACAGTTTTGTTATAGAGTCTTTAGGTTTTTTTCAAATATAACACCGTAGCATCTACAAACAAGAACAATTTGATTTTTTCTTCCAGTACTATGTTGAATAACAGTGGTGACAGTAAGCATCATGTTGTATTCCTAATCTTAGAAGGAAGACTTTCAGGTTTCCCCCATTGAGTATAATACTCACTATGCTTTTGTTGTATATGATGGTTATTATGTTGAGGTATGTCCTTTATAAACCCAGTTTTTTCTTAGAGTTTTTATTATAAAATGATGTTACATTTTATCAAGTATTTTCTAAGTGCCAATTAAAATGATCATATAGTTTTTGTCCATCATTTCATTGATGTGATTGTATTAGTCCATTTTAACACTGCTGATAAAGACATATCCAAGACTGGGGAATTTATAAAGAAAAAGAGGTTTAATGGACTCACAGTTTCACATGGCTGAGGAAGCCTCACAATCATAGTGAAATATGAAAGACATGTTTTACCTGGTGGCAGGCAAGACACGATAACGGAACTTGTGCAGGGAAACTGTCTTTTGCATAACATCAGATCTCATGAGACTTATTCACTATAATGAAAACAGCAAAGAAAAGATCCACTACCATGATTCAGTTACCTCCCACCAAGTCCTTCCCATGACACATGGGAATTGTGGGAGCTATGATTCAAGATTAGATTTGAGTGGGGAAAGAGCCAAACCAAATTATTCCACCCCTGGCCCCTCCCAAATCTTATGTCCTTACATTTCAAAATCAATTATGCCTTCCAACAGTCCCCCAAATGCTGAATTCTAAGGTACACAGTCCAATGTCTCATCTGAAACAAGGCAATTTTCTTCTGCCTATGAGGCTGCAAAATCAAAAGCAGGTTAAATACTTAGATACCATGGAGGTACAAGAATTGGGTAATAAAGTCATTCCAAATGGAATAAATTGGCCAAACGAAAGGGGCTACAGTCTCCACATGTCAAAAATCCAACAGGGTAGTCAAATCTTAAAGTTCCAGAACAAACTCCTTTGAGTCCGTGGCTCACATTTAGGTAACGCTGATGCAAGAAGTGGTCTCCCATGCCTTGGACAGCTCTAGCCTGTGGCTTTTCAAGGTATAGCCCCCACTTCTGCCTGTTTACATGTGCTGGCATTAAGTGTCTCTGGCTTTTTTGAGGTGCACAGTGCAAGCTTTCAGCGAATTTATCATTCTGGGGTCTGGAGGAGGGTGGCCTGCTTCTCACAGCTCCACTAAGCAGTGACATAGTGGGGACTCTGTCTGGAGGCTCACATCCCATATTTCCCTTCTGCAGTGCTCTAGCAGAGGTTGTCCATTAGGGCTCTGCACCTGCAGCACACCTCTGCCTACACATCCAGGTATTTTCATGTATCCTCTGAAATCTAGGCAGAGGTTCCCAAACCTCAATTCTTGACTTCTGTCCACTTGCAGACCCATGTAGAAGCTGCCAACGCTTGGGACTTGCACTTTCTGAAGCCATGACCAAAGCTGTACCTTGGCCCCTTTTATCAATGGCTAGTGTGGCTGGGACATAGGGCACCAAGTCCTTTGACTGTACACAGCAGGCATGCCTTGGGCCTGGCCCACAAAACCATTTTTTTCCTCCTAGACCTCCAAACCTGTGGTGGAAGGGTTTGCAGCCAAGATCTCTCAAATGCCCTAAAGATATTTACCACATTGTCTTGATGATTAACATTTGACTCCTCATTATTTATGCAGATTTCTGCAACAGACTTGAAAATCTCCAAAGAAAATGGCTTTTTCTTTTCTATCTCATTATCAACCTGTAAATTTTCTGAACTTTTATGTTGTTTCCCTTTTAAAACTGAATGCTTTTAACAACACCCAAGTCACAACATGAATCCTTTGCTGCTTAGAAATTTCTTCCACCAGATACTCTAAATCTTCTCTCTCAACTTCAAAATTCCACAAATCTCTAGGTCAGGAGCAAAATGCCTCTGGTCTCTTTGTTAAAGCATAGCAAGAGTTACCTTCACTCCAGTTCCCAACAAGTTCCTCATCTCCATCTGAGGCCAGCTCAGACTGAATTTTATTGTCCATCTTACTATCAGCATTTTGATCAAAGCCATTCAACAAATCTCTAGGAAGTTTCAAACTTTTCCACATTTTCTTGTCTTCTTCTGAGCCTCCAAACTGTTCCAATCACCCTACTCCTGGTACCAATTTACTATATTAGTTCATTTTCATGCTGCTGATAAAGACATACTTAAGACTGGGTAATTTATAAAGAAAAGAAGATTAATGGACTCACAGTTCCACGTGACTGGGGAGGCCTTACAATAATTATGGAAGGCAAAAGTCACATCTTTCATTGTGGCAGGCAAGAGAGAATAACAGAACTTGTGCAGGGAAATGCCCCTTTGTAAAATCATCAGATCTTGTTAGACTTACTCATTATCATGAGAACAGCACAGGAACAAAGCATCCCTATTATTCACTTACCTCCCATCAGATCTCTCCCACAGAACCTGGGAATTGTGGAAACTATGACTGAAGATGAACTTGGGGTGGGAAACAGCCGAACCATATCATGATAAACCACGTTGATTGATTTGCATATGTTGAACCATCCTTGCACACCTAGGATAAATCCTTCTTGGTCATAATGAATTATCTTTTTAACGTGTTGTTGAATTAAGCTTGCATGTATGTTGTTGAGGATTTTTTGCATGAATATTTATCAGAGATGTTGGTCTGTAGATGTTTTTCTTTTAGATGTATCTGTGTTGAGTTTTGGTATTAGGGTAATACCAGCCTTGTAGAATAAGATTGGAAGTATTCCCTCCTCTTCTATTTTTAGAAGTGTTTGAGTAGGACTGGTGTTAGTTTTTCTTTAAGCGTTTGGCTAAATTGGAAAGAAAATCATTGAGCTGAAGTTTTTTTTGCCTAGTGATTTTTTTTTAAACACTTTAATCTTGTTCAGGTTTTGGATGTCTTCATGTTTCAAATTTGGCAGGTTGTATGTGTCTAGAAGTTCATTAATTTCTTCTAGATTGTTCAATTTATTGGCAGATTGCCACTCATACTATTCAGTAAAGATCTTTTGAAATTCTGCAGTATCAGTTGTAATGCCACCTTTTTTTTCCGATTTTCTTCATTTGAATCTTCTCACTTCTTTTTTCTTAGTATGGATAGAGGTTTGTCTATTTTATTTGTTCAAAGAAACAACTTTTTGTTTCATTGATCTTTTGTATTGTCTTCTTCACTTCAAATACATTTCTTTCTGCTCTGATTTTTATTATATATTTTACTAGTTTTGGGTTTGGTTTGCTCTTTCTTTTCTTGTTCTCTAACATACATTATTAGGTTGTTTATTTGAAGTTTTTCCTCTTTTCTGATGTAGACACTTATAGCTATAAATTTCCCTCTTAGTATTGTTATTGATGTATCCCATAGGTCTTGGTATAGTTTTTGTGTATTTTCAATTAGCCTATCTTCAAGCTCACTAATTCTTCTCTCTGCTTGATCAATTAGGCTATTAAAAGTCTCTGAGGCATTCTTTATTATGTCCAGTGCATTTTTCCATTCTAGAATTTCTGCTTGATTCCTTTAAATTATTTTAATCTTTTAAAAACATTTATATGATAGAATTCTGAATTCCTCTTCTGTGTTATCTTGAATTTATTTGTTTCCTTAAAACAGCTATTTTGAATTACCTAACTGAAATTTCACATTTCTCTTTTTCTTCAGGATTGGTCCCTGGTGCTTTATTTAGTTTATTTGTTAAGATCCTGTTTTCTTGGATGATTGTAATGCTTATGGATGTTTATCAGTGTATGGGCATTGAACAGTTAGGTGTATGTTATAGCCTTCACTGTCTAGGCTTATTTGTACCTGTCCTTTTTGGGAAGGCAATTCAGGTATTCGAAAGGACTTGAGTGTTATGATCTAAGCTGTATCTACATTAGGATATCTCCAAACCCAGTAACACTGTGACTCCTGCAGACTTATAAAGGTACCACCTTATAAAGGTACCACCTTTATGAGTTTGGATAATTTCTGGATTACCAGACAGAGACTCTTACTCTCTTCCCGTACTTTCTCCTAAACAAATAGAATCTCTCTGTTCTGAACTACTGGGAGCTGATGATGAGGTGACACAAATATCCTTCTGGCCACCACCACTGATCGCATTGGGTCAGAATTGAAGGCAGCACAGCACTGGGTCTGGCCCCAGTCCTCTATAACCATTACCTGGCTATTTCTTATGTTCACTCAAGGCCATAGGGCTCTACAATTAGCAGGTGGTGAAGCCAGTTAAACTTGTGTCCTTCCCATAAGGGTGGCAAGTTTCCTCAGACCTTGGGCATTGCCAGAGGTTGACATCTGGAAACAAGATACTAGTGTAAAAACCTTCTATTATCTAATGTTTGAAGTGCTTAAGAATTTAAACTTAAGATACAACTTTATACTCTAGTAGCTATTAAATAAAATTTTCTGTGTAGCTTATGCCAATGTATATTATGTAGATTTGTATAACTAAACTTTCAAAATTTCTGGAAGCACATGTAAATTTTTTAAACCTGATTACATAAATAATTTGAACTCACAAGAAATTTTAAACATATTTAATAAGCTAACATGTCATGGTATTTTCTAAACTTGATATATCTGCTGTACTTTTCCTATTTTAAGAGTAAGCCAATTATATTTTCTTTTTAATCAAGATAACTTACGTTTGCTATTTACTATGTTTTACTTTTATTTTGGAAAATTGATATAATTGCACATGTGTTAATAATCATATTCCTGGGAATGGTTTCTTTACATTAACATAGGAAGCTCAATGAATTTATTTTAAACAGCTGGCAATGCTGTTTGTACCTAGAGTTTTGTATGTTTTCAATATTAGGACTGAAAAATTCTTTAATATTCTATCTGAGATTGCTCTTGCAATGTGTGTTTTTCTAAAGATAAAAAGTTAATTTTATTATTCCCTTGTATTCTAAAACCATTAGAAATAGATATAAATCAGTATTCTAAGACAGTGAGTGCTACACTAGTCTCATCTCTATCACCTAGAGAACTTTCAGAAATATAAACCCTCTGAAATATAATCCTCTACTAAATTAGAAACTCTGAAATGGAAACTCAGTAATCTGTGTTTTCACAAGCCCTTCTTCATGTGATGATAATGCATGTCGAAATTTGATAAACATGGTTTTAACAAGATGGCATTCATGATGCATTAGGTAAAATTAAGTGTGAGTATGTATATCTTGCAATAGAGAGTATTCTATATAACTATAAAACATTCAGTAAAATTTAAGAATGTAACAGTAAAAAAATATTGGGACTCACTCCCTATTTCAGAGAAAAAGAATCCCAATAATTATAATTAGATTGGAGTTTCTTTAGATAGCTAAAACCAAGATTGTACGTAGGTAGATCATTTGTTACTGATAAGCATATCATACATAGGTCTTCTATTTCAGTAAGTGAAAAAAAGGTGAACAAGCGTGATGGCTCATGCTGGCAATTCCAGCACTTTGAGAGGCTGAGGTGGGTGGATTACCAAATCAGGAGTTCGAGACCAGCCTGATCAACCTGGTGAAACCCCATCTCCACTAAAAAAAGCCAGGCATGGTGGTGCATGTCTGTAATCCCAACTTCTCAGGAGGCTGAGGCAGGAGAATCATCGCTTGAACTGGGGAGGTGGAGGTTGCAGTGAGCTGAGATTGTGCTATGGCGTTGCAGCCTGGGCAACAGAGTGAGACTCCATTCCCACTCCAAAAATAAGGCATATAGTACATAGTGTAATGTTATATGATATAAAAATGCCAAAGCTGAAAAGTATTAAACAGATATTTAATGGATTAAATATTATATAGACACACTATTTGTTCTATATGCAGAATGAATGCACAACTACCAATTTAAAATAAATGATATATATTTAATTGTCTTCATTTATATTTACTAATATTAGTGTATGACAGTAATGTTTTTTCAGTGTGTTTTTTTGGGATAAGAAAGGAAATCTCTAATAAACACAAGTATAAATAATAGAACATCTCAATTTTCTGTGATTCCTGGCCATAACATATGTATTATTCTAGCATTATTGAAAATACTTTCATTTAACTTCTATGTAGTCTCACATTTCTGATAACTTTTTTAGCTCTCTAACTTCTCCTTTGCTAAACTGTTTTTCTTTTACCATTGCACTGGGGTTTTCTCAAGCTTGAGTCTTTCTTTTTGTATTATTTTAAATTTTTATGCACATGTTGTGTTTAATCCAACTATAAAACAACTTTTTGTGAAAGTCTCATTTTTATATTTCCATTTCAGGAATACCTTCTAAAGTAGACAAAATTTTCTCTAATAATACAATAGTTACCACTTATTTATATTCACTATGTTGTAAGCAATATCTGTATTAACTATCTGTATTATTGCATATGAGTGTTAAATATTACAAATCTTACACAGTAGTGGTAAAAATAGTGATTAGGCCTATAACTCACTGTGCTTTCCTACCAAGGAACTTTGGAGTAATTGTTGCATCTCTATACATTTAGTACCAGGTTTCTGGTATGTTCATTGATGTTATTCTTCAATCATCACAATTCAGATGTGGAATATCAATGAACACACCGAAATGTGTAAGGGTGCTCTGCTTTTTAGAGAGGCATTTTTTATTTCGCACAGTTGAAGATATTCAGTCTTTTGCTATTCTATTTATAGTTCCTTATAAGACCTCTGTTAAACTGAAAATATTTGCTTAAGGTTGGTTATAGTAAAACTTCACGGACAAACAAGATTGTAAAAAAAAAAAAAAAGAAGGCATATGTTTTCCATTTTCTTTGATACTTATAACCTAGAAAATATGTAATATTTTATTTAATCACAAGGAGTGCTAAAATATGACCTGTTTGTAATAACAAAGATTTAAAACTGAAGACAAGACAGCATCAAAACACTTTACATTTGAGACTTGAATAAATATTGAACTTTGGGGACATCATGTTGCCACAATGTTTATATGATTCTCGCCATGTGTAAATGTAAGATTAATATTATTCTGTCTATTGAAATCCTGTGTTATATTCAGGATGCTTAGAGCCATGTTTCTGACTGATTTGCGGCCAAAGTTGAATCACTAACAGTTGATTAATATATTTCAGAATATATTAATATCTGAAACAGACAAGAGGACAATCTATACCAACTTTCTAGCATTGTTTATGGAAAGTGTACAGGTTAATAAGTTGCACCTCTTTTCAGTTATTTTCTCTTGGTTTCTGTTATTGACCTTGATCTAGTAGCCCATTGAAGGCTTGTGTGTCCAGAGATGTACAAACTACTCTTCCTCAGATGATCTGTGTCTTCCCTTAGTCCCAGATTATTTCATATGTACCTGAATGGTTTCTGTTGCAAAGATAAAGCATGCCTTCTGTTCCTGAGAAAGAACCTTGGCAGCTGGAATTCTTAGACCTTTCTTATATTTGCTTATGCTCATTCATTCTGCTGTTCTTTATCTTTTAATTTAGTAAGGTCTTATGTGAATATGTAATATGAAGTCTCATGAGTTATTTCAATGATCCAATCTTGTGTAATGTCTGCAGCCCACCAATCTCTAGTTTAGTTAAGTTTCTCTAAGATTTTGAAATAAAGCCAGACAGAGAGGTTGAGTACATTGTACTCGTTGCTTATTATCAGAAGTTGAAATAAAAGCACTTCTGCACACCATGTCTTCATATCAGTGTTGCCAAAAAGACCCATAATGCTGTCAAGAACTGGATGCAAAAAAGCGTTAGTGTTAGAGAAGAGACAAAGCAAGATGAATTTCAGATGTGGCCATGAGCCCTCTATGACCCCTGGGTCTCTCCTGGCAGCCTACAAAAGGCAGTTTTCCAGCACTCACTTCTGTTATGCTGTGGCAGAAGGACCTGTCTCCTCCCCACAAGAGACAACTATAGCAGTGGGGTTAGTCATGTTCTGTATGACACAAGTAGAACAAAGCCATACACATCGAGTCTATCACTGGAGGAGCTGGTTCCACACAAGGTCGTAAGTTAAGCATAGGCTATGAGAACTCTGTCACTTGGTAAATCATGTTACAGGCCGAATCCTGTCCTCCCGAGGCTAGAGAGGCTTCAAAGACAATTCAAGTGAGAATGCATTTAACAACAGTGTGGAGATGGAGATCAGAAACAAATAATTTGGTAATTTTTATGGTAGTACTTAAACTATTATCACTGTAGTTACTTTCCAACATATTATCCCATGTTTCAAAGTTTAGTTTTCTGAATCAGTCTTTTAAAATCATTCCTATTACTCATGCAAAGAAAATGAAACAAAAAATATGCTCTGTGTTGGTTAACTATTGTCCAAAAGATTAAAATAATATTCACCTTAAGTGTAAACTCAAAGTTACACTGTACATACATTCTAGATTATATCTTGTTATCCAAAGTAAATACTGTTATCCTCATCACTGGATGGAAAATGATAATTATTTAATCTTGATGTCCTATACATACATGCATACACGTACACACAAATCTTCTAAAAATTGAACACTCATGAATTCACATGCTATATTTGATTATAATTATAAGTATAATTTTATTCAAAGGAGATATAAATATCTAGGATTTGTATTTATTATTAGCTAAGAGATTGTTTTCTTCAAAAAATCTTCAGGAAAATATTGTTTTGTATTTTGAATATTCAGAAATTGGCTTTAAAACATACTTTCTTTATTTTAAAAAATTATATTATATTATATTATATTGGTATAGCTTAGACAAATACCCAACATTATTATTGTTATTATTTCTGGCACAAATAAAAAGGACAAAGCATGGCTTTTTAAAATTTTTATATGGGTTTTCCAAATTATGCAGGAACAAATGTCAAAGTCTACCCAAACATGTTATTTACTCAACATTACCCTTAATTCTTTTCATGTTTCTTTTTATCTGGTTCACAGAACCAGATATTGTTAGTTATTCTCTAAGAGCTATTTTCATTTGCTTCAATTTCTTTAATGATATTTGGATTCAGGAGACAATGTGCTGGTTACACATTTTCCAAAGTTACTACCATAGGAAGAGAACATTGTTTTTTATATCTATATAATTTTCTCCTTTCTACCTTAAAAATGAACAGAAAAAAATTAGTCTCTCTTAGCTTATCTAAAATAAGTAAAAATATATTTTCCATTCATTCTCTCAAATTCATCTTCTAAGTATTTACTGACAGCTTTTCATGAAAATAAAATCTATTAAAAAGTTGATGTAATAATTGTTAGCACTACACTTCTATTGTTATATTTAAAATAAAATGCATTCCAATACCTAAAAAGAGACAGATGTCCTCTCATGATAATACTTTTATTGAGTATAACTAAGATAATTTTATTCAGTAATTTCAATGAAAACAAATTTGGGGTGTAGACTACTAATATTAAAAGTAATACATGAATCTATATGAAGAGTTATAAACTTATTATAAATTTTTATATTTGCATTTTATATATTCCTGCTGTTGTGAGTCATGAGTTTTAATAAGGTTTGGTAAGAACACTTGATATTAGTAAATACAGTTTTAATCTGCCATGTGTTCTGACTAGTTTCTTAACCAAAATTATAGCAGCTGCTGTATAACACCTAGACCCCACTTTTCTGCAGCATTATGTTTACATCTCTCAAATACTTGCTTTTATTTTTGTTTTAATAAATAAATAGTAGAATAGAGAAAAAAGGATAAAAAGGAATGAGCAAAATCTCCAAGAAATATGGGACTATGTGAAAAGACCTAATCTACGTTTGATAGGTGTACCTGAATGTGACGGAGAGAATGAATCCAAGCTGGAAAATACTCTTCAGGATATTAT
>CM052648.1:139198673-139227840 GCA_028533165.1 Leontopithecus rosalia
CAGATCCGGAACAAGTAAACTTAATAAATATGTATAGCACTCTCCACTTTAAATACACAGAATATTCATTCTCCACTTTCAATACACAAAATATTGATCAGCCATTATTAATAACCATTCTTAGAATTAAGCAATATTCCTGTTCTCTCTCCCTCTTTTTCTTCTTCTCCTTCTCTCCTTTTTTTTCTTTAAAAAAAAAGAATTTTTTCTAAGTTAATAAGAATAGTGCTTATGAGATATTGCCAAATAGATAATAATACTGACCGTAAAAAAGCCTGTCATTTTGACATCCCCTCTAAAACAATAAATGAATAAATTATTTAGCCATGTGTGAATAAAATGAGACTACATCTAATAAAGAAGTTTGGAGCAAGTCTGATAGTTTTTCTAACAACATATTCTAGAAAAATTAAACTGTATAGAATTAATGTTATTATTGATGAAATTAAATGATTAATATAGATTATATAATCATTTAAATATTTCTAGAAACTTTATTAAGTAAAATAAGTTAACGAAGGAGGTAATAAACAAGAAATTGACATTAGGTAAAGGGAAGTACAAATTTGATGCTATAAAAATGTGTTTTGAGAAAATCAACCAAAATACAACCAATAAACTGAACAAAAAAGAAGTTAATATATTCTACCTATAAATTACATACAAAGCGATATAAAACTAAAGAGCTAACACAGAAAATACTTAAATTATTTAAAGACACATCACAAGACAACCTTTTATCGACTGTTGGAAACTTAAAATGCAAAGAAAAAGTGTGTATTATTTACTAATGAATACATATAAAGCACAGGTAAAATGAAAAATGCTCTAAACAAGTCAGAGAATTTCAGAAAAAAATTAATACCAACATAAAATGGAGAAATAGAACAACAAAGAAAAAGTCTGACTTCAAAACACAAATTATCAGAATATAATGAAGACTATATTTAAAATAATGAGTAGAAAAGATAGAACTGAATTTTACAACAGCAATGATATCATTTGCACAGAATTTCAACATAAAATGCAAAAAAAAGCACTGTAACAACACAACAAAAGTATATTGATGAAATAGACCTGCAGTTATTGGAAGAATGTTGAATAATACCTACCTTGCAACTAAAAGAAGATTTTATTGATTTTACTACTTCCTATCATGATTCTCTGACTTTAAAAAACTGAATTTGTGTCCTTTATTGAGTAAAGAAATTCGATGAGAGAAAGATATGCCAGTTATTTTATTTATTTTTTTGTTCTTTTTCTCTTATTTTGGCCTGGAGCTTTATTTTCTTTGCTTAAGAACTATTGATTTAGGAAGACTGAAAGGGTCGCCTGGGATGTAGAGAGAATCAGCAAGGACCTAACTGCTTAGAGCACTAGACTAGAATTTCAAGTGAAAAGAGAGCCAGCTGGTATCAACAAGTAGGACTTGATCCAGGATCTCAGAGAACAATTTCTCTTAAACTATAAAATGTGAAGCTTTGTTTAAACGATCTCTATTTTGAAATTTATAAAACTCAGTATGGCAATCATGATACAGGACAGTAAGGAACTACTAAATTTATCTTGGTATATATAGTTCTACATACATGAATCATTTGAAAAAAATGTTTTATTTTCAAGAACCAAAATGTTGATATGGTTTCACTGTGTCCCCACCCAAATCTCATATTGTACAATAATCCCCTATAATTCCCACTGTGTCGTGGGAGGGACCCAGTAAGGAGTGATTGGATCATGGAGACAATTTCCTTCATGCTGTTCTTGTGAGAATGAGTGAGTTCTCACAAGATCTTATGGTTACATAAATGTCTGGCATTTCCCCTGCTGGCACTCAGTCTCTCTCCTGCCACCCTGTGAAGAAGGCGCCTGCTTTTCCTTTGCCTACCGCCACGACTGTAACTTTCCTTTGCATAATGGTGAATGCACTAAATGTCTTTCCTTTATAAATTACCTAGTCTCAGATGTTTCTACATAGCAGCATGAAAATGGATTAAAACAATGAATTGGTACTAGATGTGGTACATTGCTATAAGACGCCTGAGAATATGGAAGTGACTTTGGAACTAGGTTATGGGCAAAGGTTTCAACAGTTTGGAGGACTCGGAAAAGCATAGAAAGATGTGGGGAGTTTGGAATTTCGTAGAGACTTGTTAAATGGCTTTGACCAAGATGCTAATAGTGACATGGACAATGAATTCCAGGTGGAGGTGGTCTCAGATAGAGATGGGGAACTTCTCAGGAACTGGAGTAAAGGACACTCTTGCTATGCTTTAGCAAAGAGACTGGTGGCATTTTGCTCTGTCCTAGGGATCTGTGGAACTTTGAGATTGAGAGAGATAATCTGAAATTGGAATTTGTGTTTAAAAAGGAAGCAGAGCATAAAATTTTGGAAAATTTACAGCCTCATAATGTGATAGAAAAAAACTCATTTTCTATGAAGAAATTAAAGCTGACTGCAGAAATTTTCATTAGTAACTAGGAGCCAAATGTTAATTCAAAAACAATGGAGAAAATGTCTTCAGAGCATGACAGAAGTCTTCATAGCAGCCCCTTCCATCACAGGCGTGGGGGTCTAGAAGGGAAAAATAGTTCCATGGGCCTGGCCCAGGGCCTTGCTGATTTGTGCAGTCTTGGAACTTGGTGACCTATCTCCCAGCATGGCTAAAAGGGGCCAGTGAATAGCTCAGGCCTTTGCTTCAGGGTGTGCAAGCCCCAAGCCTTGACGGCTTACATGTGGTGTTCTTTCTGCAGGTACACAGAACTCAAGAATTGAGGTTTGGGAATCTCCACCTAGATTTCAGAGGATTTATGGAAATCCTGGGATGTCCAGGAAGAAGTCTGTTGCACGGGCAGAGCCTCATGAAAAACCTCTGCTAGGACAGTGCAGAAGGGAAATGTGGGGTTGGAGCCTCCAAACAGAGTCCTCACTGGGGCACTACCTAGTGGAGCTATGAGAAGAAGGCCACTGTCCTCTAGATCCCGGAATGATAGATCAACTGATAGCTTACACCATGCACCTGGAAAAGCTGTAGACACTCATAACCAGACATGAAGGCAGCAGGGGCAAGGGACTGTATACTGCAAAGCCACAGGGGCAGAGATGCCCAAGACCATGGGAGTCCACCCTTGGATCAACATGCTCCAGATGTAAGGCATGGAGTCAAAGGGATTATTTTGGAGCTTTAAATTTTAAGGACTGCCTTGCAGGATTTCAGACTTGCATAAGGCCTGAAGCTTCTTTGTTTTGACCAATTTCCACCATTTGGAACGGAAGCATTTATCCACTAACTGTACCCCCATGGTATCTTGGAAGTAACTAACTGGCTTTCGATTTTACAGGCTCCTAGGCAGAAGAAACTTGCCTGTCTCAGATCAAACTTTTGAGTTAATGCTTTAATGAGTTAAGACTTTGGGACCTATTATGAAGGCATAATTGTAGTTTGAAATGTGAGAACATTAGACATGGAAGGAGCAAGAGGTAGAATAAAATGGTTTCTCTGTGTCCCCAACAAAATCTCATCTTGAATTGTAATCACCATAATCTGCCAATGTTGTGGGAGGGACCTGATGAGAAGTGACTGGATAATGGAGGTGGTTTTCTTGCATGCCCTTCTCATGATAGTGAGTGAGTTCTCATGAGATCTGATGGTTCCATAAGCATTTGGCATTTCTCCTGCTTGCACTCATCTCTCACTTGCTACCCTTTGAAGAAGATGCCTGCTTCTCCCTTGCCTTCTACCATGGTTATAAGTATCCTGAGGCTTCCCCAGCAATGTGTAACTGCAAGTCAATTAAATTTCTTTCCTTTATAAATTACCCAGTCTTGGTTATTTCTTCATATCAGTGTGAGAATGGACTAATACAAATGCATATATCTTAAATGTGTATGCAATAATAATCTGTAAATGAGTTCCAGGAGAACCTCAGCACTTCTTAAAGTGGCCTCTACTTGTATCTGATCATCTCCTACAGAATGTTTGTTCCACAAAGAAATCTGCAGTCATCTTTTGGGAATTCTATCTTCTTTCTTTTTGACTTTATTGAACAGCTTAGAGAAGTCTCAGTGTTTTCATGCTCCCACAGAAGCTTGCCAAGTACCCACAGTTATGGTTTCTGTATTCTGATGTTTCCAGAGCATACATCTCAGGCTGTCTGAGGTGTGCAAAATAGCCTCCACCCTTCGGGCCTGAAGCAGTTCTACCTTTGTTAAAAGTATGAGGGTCTCCTTAACATATTAATTTGCTTTAAACATAATCACAAAGCTGATATTCAACAGGAAAAGAGCTTACTATACACTTCCCTTCTTTGTCTACAACTCTGATAATTCTTTCATATATACATATTCAAGAGAAGTTTTGCAGCAGCAGTCAAATCATGCGAATGTGCTGTTACATGCGGGGTGTGTGTGTGTGTGTGTGTGTGTGTGTGTGTAAGGGAATGAAGACATGGAAACCGAATTGAATTTATTACAAGACCAGGGGAAAATATATACATATATATATGTATATATATATATATGTGTGTGTGTAGATATATATATATATGTGTGTGTGTGTGTATATATATATATATATGTATACACACATATATATATGATAAAATTATTTTCATTAGGATTTAATTCACTTATTTTGTTTTAATTTGTTGTTTTCTTATGCCTTGGCTTATTTTATAAAGTTATATATTAATATCATATGTATTTACACTTTTGATACTAAATAGATAACTTTATAAAACAAAGTTGATTGCTTTAATAACTATAACAAATAAAATCAATAAATTTGATTGCTTAAACTGCCAGTATTAGTCTCTCCTAATTAGAAACAAAGCAAAAAATAACAGTTCTTATTTTGCTTTCACTTAACAGCCTATCCACTTGTGAATTAAAGCCTGTAATTTCCTGAGGTATCGGACAATAGCTAACCAAGCAAATGGGATTATGTGAAAATTGGCTATAAGTGAATAGCCTATAAGTAAAGGTTTAATTTAAGAACTCCTAAAATTAATTTATTCTTTCTTTCTAGATATTGACAATTATTTTGACAGCTGAAATGACAAATTCGGGACTATGTGTAGTGTTATAAGGCATTGTGATATAGTTTAAAACCATTTGTAAGGTGTTATACATTTGAAAACTTAGATACAGAAATAAACAAAAATAATTTAATGCTGTTTGTCAAAATACATAAAAATTGGTATTGGCATAAGCAAATACTATTTACATTTAGTCAAAACTTATACCTAATGTTTATACATTATTTGTATTGTTTATCTTCAAAGCATTAAATTATTTAATTAATACCACATTTATTATGACCAATAAACTTTAGATGCTTCTCTTCATATATAAAGAGCCCAATGGTTATCACATTAAACTGAGTAAGACCAACATGTATTAATAGTCAAATACACATTCTACTGTTATATCCTACAAATACCTTGAAGTTTTACCACTACTCTTGCATTTTTTGGAGGAAATGGGTTTCAAGTATTCTCTTTTTCCCTCTGTCTAGGATTCTCTTTTATCTTCTCTTGCCTACACATCTCTCAACTCTGTAATATCTTTAGAAACATCCTGTTTTAGACTATTCAAAGTGACTAGGCCTTAAAAAGAAAGACATGGATACCTTGTATATGTAGCTTCCTCCAGATAAAGAGCAGTAGGTTAAGAAATTGCTCAAATTGATTTAATAAAATAATTAATATATTTTAACAATATTATTTTCAAATATTATTGTCATATTCAGAACATAAATAACTATCTCATATTTGACCTGTCTTTTCTCTTTTATAATGTCTCAAATATTATTTCTAAATTTTTTAAAAACTTACTGAGCATAACTAAACATCATTTGAGATAAATTACATTAGAATAAAATTAATTTTGGGATAACTGATATTTAAAAATTTGGATGGTTAAAATTTAAATTAATAAACTATATAAACACACATATATAAAACTTCAAGGGTAACTATGGCTTTTCTTGAATGGTATATTTCACATAAATAAGAAAACAAAAATTTTATCTTTGAGCAATTAGTTTTAATTTCAATGGGTTATCTGAAAACAGACTAACTTATCAAAGTAAATAACATTTCCTAGTACAGTGTAATTGCTTGTGCACTAGATGACTCATTTAAACAGCAAGCTATAAAGTTTAGAGATATAAAATTTTGTATTTGAAGTGAAGGCGATGGTTTGTTTAAAGAGAAAATTATTAACAATGTAAATATTACTTAAAAGTCACTTTTTAAAATGAGGGAGAAATATTTTCCTTGGCCAATAAGTATTTCTTAAGTAGGTAAAGAGAAGGATTCTTTTTGGAAACTGTTTCTTCTCCCATGGGTTTCTTTTAAAAACAATGACAGAATTAAGTCTTAATTCTGTCTCTCCCTATTTATTTCTACTATAATATATAGAAATGATATTAGACACAGCATTGTCAACTGTGAAATATCTATGGTGCCAGGAAGAAGCACAACCATTAGCCTAGGTTCATTTTCACATATGCTTGCTTGCTTTCATATTACATCCTTTAAATGTACAGTTGTGTGTGTGTGTCTGTGTGTGTGTGTGTCTGTGTGTGTGTGTGTGTCTTTGTGTGTGATATATACTTTTAAAGCTGCTTCAGTATGTTAAAAATAGTGTAATGGTTAATACTGATTGTCAATTTCATTAGATTGAAGGATGCAAAGTACTGATCCGAAGTGTTTGTGTTAGGGCATTGCCAATGAGATTAACATTTGAGTCAGTGGGTTGGGAAATGCAGACCCACCCTTAATCAGGGTGAACTCCATCAATCAGCTGCCAATGTGGCGAGAATATCAAGCTGGCAGAAAAACGTCAAAAGACTAGAATGGCCAGGGCTCCCAGCCTATATTTTCTCCCATGCTGGATTCTTCCTGACTTCAAACATCGGACTTCAAGTTCTCCAGTTTTGGGACTCAGACTGGCTCTCCTTGCTCCTCAGCTTGCAGACAGCCTATTGTGGAATCTTATGAGCATGTGGTGTGAGTTAATGCTTAATAAACTCCCACATATTATATGCAGACAATAAACTCCTATATATATATATATATATATATATATATATATATACACACATGCGTACAAAATAAACTCTCATATAGATTTAATATATGTATATATATGCATATATACATATATGTATACTTAATATACTTATATATTAATAAACAGAATAAAATTAATTTTAGGGTGACTGATATTTAAACTGTGATGGCTAAGATTTAAATTAATAAACTATATAACACACATACATATATAAAACTTCAAGCCGGGCGCGGTGGCTCAAGCCTGTAATCCCAGCACTTTGGGAGGCCAAGGCTGGTGGATCACGAGGTCAAGAGATCGAGACCATCCTGGTCAACATGGCGAAACCCCATCTCTACTAAAAATACCAAAAATTAGCTGGGCATGGTGGTGCGTGCCTGTAATCCCAGCTACTCAGGATGCTGAGGCAGGAGAATTGCCTGAACCCAGGAGGCAGAGGTTGTGGTGAGCCGAGATCGCGCCATTGCACTCCAGCCTGGGTAACAAGAGTGAAACGCCGTCTGAAAAAAAAAAAAAACCTTCAAGGGTAACCATGGCTTTTCTTGAATAGCGTATTTCACATAAATCAGAAAACAAAAATTTTATCTTTGAGCGATTAGTTTTGAATTCAATGGGTTTTCTGAAAAACGGAATAACTCATCAAAGTAAACATATAGTTAATAATATATACTTAATAAACTCCCATATGTATATGTATGTATATATGAGTTTATTAAATACACACACACACACACACACACACACACACACGCATATCCTCTTAATTCTGTCTTTCTATAGAACCCTGGTAGTACAGCAGTATTAGAAAAAAACACCTCTGTAAAATAATTTTAGAAATATTTGTGATGATGTCAACTTGATTGGATTGAAGGATACAAAGTATTGATCCTGAGTGTGTCTGTGAGGGTGTTGCCAAAAGAGATTAACATTTGAGTCAGTGGGCTGGGGAAGGCAGATCCACCCTTCATCTGGTGGGCACAATCTCATCAGTGGCCAACCAATATAAAGCAGGCAGGAAAACTTGAAATGGAGATACTGGCATAGCCTCACAGCCTACATGTTTCTCTTATGCTGGATGCTTCCTGTCATTGAACGTCCGATTCCAAGTTCTTCAGTTTGGGGGCTGGGACTGTCTCTCCTAGCTTCTCAGCTTGCAGACAGCCTATTGTGGGACCTTATGATCATATGAGTGAATACTTTATAAACTCCCTTTACATATATATATGTTTATTCTATCAGTTCTTTCCCTCTAGAGAACCCTGACTAATAAAATCTTAATGCTAATGTATTGAGGTATCTCAAATCAGAGTATAAATAAAACATTTCACTACGAAATGTATCATGCTCTGTCAAATTTTCATGTTTTATCTCTTAATGATATCTTGAGCAGATCTCACAATTTTATGAAGACTTTAAGGTTTTTAAAGGTCAACCAAGTTAAGGATAAACTAATTTAATCTTTCCCCTTTCGTCATGTCCGGACCCCAGTTTAAGTTTATCTAAAAACTGTAAATTGTAGAAATAAAAAGAGAAGTTGATGGTTAGTTTTGAGTCACTGTTTCCATTTGATCTCTTTAAGTCTAGGTTCTTTTCAAGTATGGAGAAAGGGAAAAATCTGGGAAGAAGACACATCATTTCACCTAGTTGGCACTAGATTCCTTCTACTTTGCTGTTTTTGAGTCTTTGGTTGACATAGATTGCCATTAATGTCCTCTATGTGGCACAAGTTCCAGGGTTACCTCTTTCAGAGGTTTCATGTGTAGGTTCCTTGGATGGCCCTGGGTATTCCTGTCTCTAGAGACCCAGTTCTACCTTGTCTTTTTCAACAAACTTTCCTTGCTTCCTACTACCTAGGGTATCCCACAAGTCCATGCTGTTGGTGTTCATTATATGACAGACAACCTTCTTGGAGAAATAACAGCAAAGGAGCACAAGCTCTACTAATTTCCCTAGTGTCCATGTACCCTATGAAAAACTTGCTCTTTCTGTTGTAGTAACAGTGAGAATTTTGGCTACTTCTGTATCACTTTTCTCTTTGCTCTGAGAGCTCTCTCCAACTCTCTTCTCCATTGCTTATAGAAGCACAGGGGAAGGTTAGCAAACTTTTGGCTTAAGCAGAGATACTAAAGACAAATAAAATGTTAATACCCCCACCTTTTTTTTTTAGAGTACAAATATCCTATCACACATAGATATGCTCGGCTAATGGGAGAAAAAACCCCAAAACATATCAAAGCTTTATTGCCCTCCTGCCTACTGATGGTGTATTTGCGTCTACCTCTCTTCCACACCCCCCTTTATCCTTTGTTCCTTTCTGGTATTTTTATAGAGACTGGGAATTTGGGAAATGCATCATAACATGTCTTAATCCTAATAAAATCCCCTGACTAGTGTTTTATAAATGTGGCTTAATGTTGATATTTCCTTGACTATAACTCTATTTAAATGGGAAAAGCAATAATCAACACCCTGTTTCCTCATACATATCAATATATATTCTGGCTTTTACTTTGGACTATTCTAACTTAAATTTATATTCTAACTTTCTAAGTTTCTTATATACCAATTAATTGTAACATATTGTACAATTGTTTTTTAAAAGTTTGTATTTCATGTAACAATGAATAAATAATGTATAACCTATGAATGTATTATTGTATTATCACTTAATTCTAGATGATGAATTTGAATTTATAATGCATTATTTAATATAATTGCACTTTTTCTTCCTTTTAGTTATGAGACTTATGGTAGTAAATAAACTTAGTTCTCTCCTCTCTTAAACTATGTTTGACATCCACTTAGAAATTTTGATATGACTTGTATTATGCCAAGGGTTATCAGTTATTTTGATAAGAAAGTGACAATTACATAGAAAATTCTACATGTACATATTTATATATAATGGCTTTATTACAATTAATTTTAACTTTCAGTATAATTTTAGGATAGCATATACAGAATCATATTTTCAATGTGCTGTTATTTATTCTCATTTTGAAAACTTTTGAAAATAACTTATTTGATAATTTGAAAGAAAGAAACATTTATTTTAATTTTAACAAGTTGATTTATTGTTGATAAGTAATAAAAGATGGCTAAATGGAGGCATCTGAAACTCCTCTCCTCCATTAAAAGAACCTTAATATAGTAAGTAGACAATCACACTCTGAATAGATCATATAAGAAAGAACACTGAAATTAAACAGAGAAGTGACAGAACCCCAAGAGCAAAGTTGGAGAGAGAAGAGATTGACTGGGAGTCTGGAGCTCCCCAATGCAAAGGAAGGGTAAGACAGTAGCTCCCAGTGGTTCATGTTTCCACCAAACACCCCTGCAATCCTAGCCACAGGAGAGCCACTTGACCATTGTGACCCTTGAAACTAACATAGGAAGCTGCCTGGACATACATGGAGGCATTGCCCCAGAGAGGAAGCTCATGCTGGGTCCCACAAGTATTAAGGAGCTACAGCAAGGCATCATTTTGAGAGCCTATCCCCCACCAGACTGCATTTTTCCCTTGGACTCAACAGCCACTGTGTCTTGTTTCTACATCCCCGAAGACCCACTGAAAACCCCAGTCCATAGCCACTGCCATTGATGGCTGCTGCCACCAGGACTAAAGTGTGAGCAACTGGCAGTGACTTTCCTCCCCCCAGCAAAGAGGCTGCAATGCATTTGCACAATCCCTAAGAATAGGTACCTTCACCCAACACCAGCACTGCTACTGGCTGCTGCTGCTGGGTCCAAAGCACAAGCCATTGGCAGCAACCCTCTGTCCTCAGCAGCAGGCCACCATGTATTTACAAGTGCCTTGAAGATAGGCTCCCCAGCTTGCAGCTGCTATCTGGGGCCAAGTGTGTACTCTCCAGCTGCTTGCTTATGGTTGCTGCCACTTAAAGCAAACCCTCCTTGATCAGCAGCAAAGCTGCAGTGCAACAACTACTACCCTCATCTGAGCACTCTGTTAGGGGCCTGGAAATCACCCAACATTGGCTCAGCACAGGTATCATCAACATGCACTACTAGAGTGCTTGACAATAGACCCACCTGGTTCAGCTCTGCCTGTCCCCAACCCAGTGCCCAAGAATGCTTCAGGGGCTTGGGGGGTTGCACTTAAGCAACCCCTCCTTGATCATCAGCAAGGCTGTAGTGCAACAACTACTACCGACACCTGAGCACTCTGTTAGGGTCCTGGGAATCACCTAACCTTTGCTCAAAACAGGCATCATCAACATACACTACCAGAGTGCCTGACAATAGACCCACCTGGCTCAGCTCTGCCTGTCACCTACCCAGTGCCCAAGAATGTTGTTTAGGGGCCTGGGGATCACCTTGCCTTGCCCACCACTGTTGGTACCTAAGAATTCCCCTTGGAAGCCTGAGGATAGGCCCACCAACCTTTGACTACCACCACAGCTGGAACTTCCTAATGTGTCATTTGTGAGCCTGAGGACTGGCCTGCCCAACCCATTTCAGCCACTGCCAAAATCAATGCAGACTACTTGGGAGTCAGATGCTAACCTGCTACTGCTAATGTCAATACCAACAGCTAGACTAACAAAGAATAAAATACAGAAGGCAAAATGAAACAAAATATGAAATAAAAAGGAGACATTACAGTTGATACCACAGAAATAGAAAAGATCATCAGAGATTATTATGAATAATTATACCCCAACAAACTGGAAAATCTGGAAAAAATGGATAAATTTCTGGAAAATTATTATGAACAATATATACTAACAAATGGGAAAATCTAGAAAAAAATTAATAAATTTCTGGACACATAAAACCGTCCAAAAATGAATTGGGATGAAATAGAAAATTTGAGTAGACCAATTATGAGTACTGAGAATCAAGAATATCCACTGGGGAAAGGATACCCTGTTTAATAAATAGTCCTTGGAAAATTGGATAGACACCTGATGAACAATGAAACCGGACCCCTATCTCTCACCGTATTTACAGATCAACTGGAGGTGAATTAAAGACTTAACTGTGAGACCAGAAACTAAAACTACTAGAAGAAAACATAAGGAAAGCACTTCAGTACATGGATCTAAACAAAAATTTTATGGCTAAGACATCAAAGGTACAGAGAACAAAAACAGAAATAGACAAATCAAACTGTATTAAAATAAAAATTTCTACAGAGCAAAGGAAACCATAAACAAAGTGAAGAGACTACCTGTTAAAATATTTGCACACTATTCATCTGACAAAAGATTAGTATCTAGAATGTATAAAAAACTTAAACAACTCATTAGTAAGCAAACCAATGCTTTTATTTAAAAATAGGCAAAGGACAACAATAGTCATTTGAAAAATAACTATACAAAATGGTTGGACATGTATATGAAGAAATTCTCAATAGTATTTATCATTCCACAAATGCAAATTAAAAATACAATGAGATATCATTTTACCACAGTTAGAATGCTATCACTAATAAAATAAAATATACCAGATGGTGATAAGGAGGGAGAGAAGTGGAAACTTTTATACCCTGTCAGTGGGAATGTAAATTAGTGCAACCATTATGTAAAAGTAGTATGGAGGTTTCTCACAAAAGTAAAAAACAGAACTACCATATGTTCCAGCAATGTCAGCACTTGTTTATTACCCAAAGGAAATCAGCATATTGAAGGAATACCTGAACCTCCAGGTTTATTTTAGCATTAGTCTCAATACCAAACATAAGGAATCAACCTAAGTAGCCATCAGTGGATGAATGGATGAAGAAAATATGGGTATATATACACAATCAAATATTATTCAGTAATGTAAAAAATAATAAAATAAGGTCATGCACAGCAACATAGATGGAAAAGGGGGTCATTATGTTAAGTGAAAAAAGCCAGGGACAAACAGACAAAATTTGTATGTTCTCACTCATAAGAATGTAAAAAGTTAATCTCATACAGGGAGAGAGTACAATGATAGACATCAGAGTCTGAAAGGGACGTGTGGCTTGGGGTGAATGAAGAGAAGTCAGCTTATGGGTGCAAATATACAGTTAAATAAAGGAATAAGTTCTAATGTTCAATAGCAGAGTATTGCATCAAACAATAATGTCCTGTATATTCCAAAATAACTAAAATAGAGGGCTTGAAATGTTCCCAACATATATAAATGATAAATAATCTAGGTGATGAACACCCTAAATACTCTCAATTGATTATTACATACTCAATGTGAGTAATAATATATCACATGTACCTCATAAATATGTACATTGTATATATCAATAACAAATAAAAATAACCCCAAACTATAAAATACTAGATGTAAATAAAAGAGAATATTCATTTACAAAAAACAATACATTTTATGGCTTGATCTTTATTCTAAGTGGACAGAAAGTTGACAAACTATCAAAATGTCGTAAGTATAAATTTTTTGGTCAGTTGATAACTGTTACCAACTTATCATTTAAAATTAACAATGCTTAGATCAAATGTTACTTGAAACTTTCATACTTGAAGATATAAAACAAAACCATAACCCGGTGGTATCTGAGCTAATTATCCTGTTCATTTAGTATTAATAATAACTCTATGTTCCATATTCCTTCTGTATGGCAGCATTCTTACTGGAATGAAATGATGATTTCTGTGAGTGAGTAGAGCGACAATATACTTAAAATCTCTTTGCTCTTTCAAAATAGAAGCTAGATAATTTCAGTGAGACCAGATTAATGAATGATTTCTTGTTACTCATGACAGTGTTCCGTTTTCCCCCTGTAAGAACTTGATGTAAGATGCCTGTGTGTTTGAGTGATCTATATCCAATGCAAATGTAGAGTCAAAAACTGAGTCAATCTTCCACTTCCACAGTGATTTTTGCATGTTCATTTGTTCATATACAGTTTTGTGTTTTAGGGTGTAGTTTCTAATTTTTATTCTACTAATTTTTGATATTTCAACTTTGATTATTTTTGAATAATCAAATACATTATTGATTATTCAAAAATTAATAACGTATTTACCTGTCTATAAGCCATTTTTCTTTGTAATGAGAAATACTGGTTCTATAATGCAGAATAAGAATCATTTTTAAGATTACTACTTTTTAATATTGTAAATATATCTATTTCAATTTTATCATTAAAGTCCATAAAAATAGGTTTAGTTATATAAGACAATATTGTTCAATTTTTTTCTTTTAGAAAAATAATTTTCAGTACACTATTCAATTATTCACATTGTAAAGCAGTTATACTTTTTCAAAGAAATTCTCTACATGTATTTGAATTCTCTTTGAAAATAATATTCAAATCACTATATTGCACATAGTTTTCTATATACTACACAATTAAATAATGATATCTACAATTTCAAAATATTCATCACAGTAAACAGAAAGAAACCCTAAAATACAGATAAATAAGCAAGAACTAAAACCAATAACTTTGAAAAAGGCAGTATAATTACACATTTAGTGAGCAATTCTTAGGAAAACATTATATTTATATTTGCTGCAATAAGAAAATGTCATATTTGAATACTGAAAATGTATGATATTTTCAGTATTTTCAGCCTGGCTTTGTTCTTAATGTTTTACATACATTGATTTATATAGCCTCTACAACAATCCAGTGAAGTATATTTTATGCTCTCCTTTTTACAAATGAGGAAACTAAGACAAATGAGTGTTATGCAACTTGCCCAAGTTCATATAGGAAGAAAAAAAGAGTTGAAAATTATATCCAGATGGTGCATTTTTTTAAACCATTACTATGCATTGTCCTTTTATGAGGTGACTAAGTACATTTTATTCTTCATGCACTTCCTTTTATTTTTAAGTTGTTTGGTGTATGAAAATGTGTGTTCTTAAGCATAAAGTTACATAATTAGTTCAACTGCAATATTTTTAACAAGTAAAGTCTATTGCTCTTACAAACTGATACAAAACTATAAGCTTTTAATATTATAAGTTTTGGCTCTGTGTCCCCACACAAATCTCACCTTGAATTTTAATAATCCCAACATGTCAAGGGTGTGACCAGGTGGAGATAATTAACTCAGGAGCGGTTTCCCCCATGCTGTTCTCGTGATAGTCAGTAGGTTCTTACAAAATATGATGGTTTTATAAGGGTCTTTCCCTTTTACTCGACTCTTATTCTATCTCCTGCCACCCTGTGAAGAGATGCCTTTTGCCATGATTGTAACTTTCCTGAGGCTTCCCCAGCCATGTGGAATTGTGAGTCAATTAAACCTCTTTTCTTTATAACTAACCCATTCTTGGGTAGTTATTCATAGGAGCATGAGAACAGACTAATGCAGCATAATATATATATTAAAATAAATATATGTAACTGGAGATTTTTTAAATATATATAATTGTTTTAAGAGCTTACCTAATACTTTACTATAATTAATAGAAAAACCTTATGTCTCATTAAATGTAAAAAAGTTTATCAAACCAATGCTAATCTCCAGTGAGCCATTTATTGTCCTTAATTTAATTTGGAAGCTCATGGCAACACTGTATCTTGTATTTTTATTTTTCTTATTTTGTTTTAATTTTGTTTTGTGTTATCTTGACAATTGAGGATCAAATGACAAAGAAAAGCTCTGTTAAACGTAATTTGTATCTTCTATTTATTTACTTGTTTGTTCTTTTAGAAAAAGAACATAGTCCATACTAAAGTATTTGTAGCTTGTAATCAACTACAGATACTAATTTTGGACTGAATCTGTGCTGAAAGCCAATGGTAGATGGACATCTGCCCTCAATAGCAGTGCAAGTTTTGGATGACTTTCTTTTAGACCCCTCAGCAATATCTTTTCCTTTCTGCACTTAAATTAAGTCAAGGTAATTTAGATACATATTTCACTATGGATTCTAAATAAGGTGAAAATAAATATAAAAATTTTGCCATTTCAGGCTTTCCAATCCCCAGTTTTAATTTTAATTGAAATTATGTGTTTGTTTTCTAGACATAAACAAAAACAGGACAAATCTCAGCAGAAAATGTCATGGTATATATTCCATAAATTCTTATCCAATAAATAAATATAAATGCTAAGTAAAAAATTATATTTCTATTCTTAAGAAACAGAGTCAAGATAAGCCAGTGATGCATATTGATCAGTGCACAGAAACTTGCTTTTTCCCTTCTCCTTCCTTCCTTTCTTTTTTCTTCCTTCTTTTCCTCTTTCTTATTTAAATGTTGGCTTTGTGCAATGTTTTCTTAAATACTTAAAAAGGAAATCTAAGCAAAAATATGTTTGAATTGCCAATTGAGAAAGACTTTTTGAAAATCATTAGTAACTCTAAATGTGGTTAACAGTATATGTGACCAAGTACACAGACAGTGAACTTTTAGCATATGATGAAGAGATTTTAACTTTTTCCTTGAGTCCCAGAGTAATATCTCTTTTCTTTTTATTTTCCTGATTTTGCTCTTTGTATTCTGTTTTGTAAACACCGTTCACATGAAATTGAATATCCAGATGATTAGCCATTTCAAAAATCACATTTCCTGTGTTACTAAAATATGCTAATAAAGAAAATTCTAGGAGATGTAGTTTTCTGCTTTTTTAATCTTTTGCACTTTTCCATTCAAAGTAAATGTCACCACTAAATATTGTAGCATTATTGCAGGTATATTTTATACATATAGCAAACATTAAAAAATGTGATTTAGTTGAACTTTTCTTAGACCTCCAAGATTGCTTCTAAAAATTATAAAAGACTAACATTCATAACAGATTTATTAAGGACAAGTGATATATGAAATCCTTGGAAGTTATATTTTACATTAAAAGTAAATTAAAAGCATAAATTAAATGTGTGCACAGATGAGCCCAGTCTTAGCAAATAGTAATCAGGTACTGTTTAATTTTCCTGTACTAGATAGATTCATCAGGATTCACTGAGTTTGAATAGTAATTTTCCATATCCCCCATATGTCTGACATTTGCTTCATTAGATTAGGTCTCCTTATAATCATCAGGCAAAGCACATTCTTACATTAAGGAGAAAGGATGACATTGCCATCCCAATACTTTAATGTGGAAGACATATATCTGCTGTTCTGTTTAGTAATATATTTGAGAAGTCAAATAACCATAAGAGAGTAGTTTATTATGATCAACAAAATTCAGTCTATTCCTTAAATACTTAAATAGAGCCTATATGTTTGTGTAAATGTATATGTAAGTTTTAAGTGCACAGATTTTTGTTCAGACAAGTGAGGTTTCCAGATGTTTAATAATGTTCTAAACACATTTTTTGGAAAAACTTATGTTCCTAAAAGCTTTTAATGCATAATTAAATTATTATAAAGCATCTCAAGCATTATTTGACATAGTTGCTTTTTAATGCTTTACTTATTACATTATCTGTATGATTTTTAATTATTCACTCTGTTATCTCCTTATATTTGTTTAATTGATGAATTATTTGTCTAATCACTATATTATTTCAGATTAAATATTATACTATATATTTTTTATCAGAAAGTATGGTTGAGGTATTACAACCATGTTTTTTGTTTGTTTATACTATCCTGAGTTAGAATGTTGATTAATGGTATACACTTTTTTCTGAGATAAGGCATAAACTTAATAACATTTTTGGCTACCAGGCAAGGAACTGTATATTCACACAATGGCTTATATGTAGTAAAATACTATAATGTAACAGCATAAAGCCAAACCTATATTTTCTAGAGATTGTTCACAATTCCAATTTTGATCATAAATGGGTTTATTTCAAATATTGTGTGAGGTTAGAGTCACAATTACGTGGATATAGGAATATATGACATAAAGAAACAAGCATAATGGCTAATAGTTCTTGACATACTCACAATTAAATGTTGACAAGTTCAATGCAAAATTTCCCCCTTCTTATTAAATACTACCTGTAAAACAAATGTATAAATGCTACAGGTCAATACATTTCCACAATCCTAATTCTTTAAAAAAATTTCTGTAGATTTTGGGGTACAAGTGGTTTTTGGTTTCAAGGATGAGTTATATAGTGATAAATTCTGAGATGTTAGTACACCAATTGCCAAGTAGTGTACATTGTAACTAATGTGTAGTTTTAATCCCTGGTTCCTCTTCCAGCCTCCCTCTTCTGAGTCTCTAATGTCCATTGTAACGCTTTGTATTTCTTTGCCTACTCATAGCTTAGCTCCCACTTATAATGAGAACATGCAGTCTTTGACTTTCCACTCCAGTGTTACTTCACTTAGAATAATGGCCTCCAGATCCACCCAAATTGCTGTAAATGACATTATTTCATGTCTTTTCATGGCTGAGTAGTTTTCCATTGTGTATATGCAGCACATTTCCCTTACTCACTCATTAGACCATGGGTACTTAAATTGGTTGCATATATTTGCAATTGTGAATTCTGCTGCTATAAATTATGTGTGCAAGTTTCTCTCTATATAATGACTTATGTTCCTTTAGGTAGATACCCTGCAGTGAGATTGCTGAATTAAACGGTAGATCTACTTTTAGTTCTTTAAGGAATCTTCATATTGTTTTCCATGGATGTAACACTAATTTATATTCCCACTGGCAGTGTATAAATGTCCCTTGTATTCACCACATCTATGTCAACATTTATTGTTTTTCGACATTTTAATGATGGCCATTCTTGCAGGAGTAAGGTGGTATCTCTATCTCATTGTGTTTGCATTTCCCTGATGATTAGTGATGTTGAGCATTTACTTTCTTTCCTTTCCTTCGTTTTATTTTATATATATTTTTGGAGACAGAGTCTAGCTCTGTGGTCAAGGATGGAGTGCAGTGGCACAATCTCAGCTCATTGCTACCTTTGCCTCTTGGGTTCAAGTGATTCTTGTGCCTCAGCCTTCCATGTAGTTGGTATTATAGGCATGTGCCACCACACCTGGCTAATTTTTATATTTTTTAGTACAGATAGGGATTCACAATGTTGGCCAGGCTGGTCTCAAACTCTTGCCTCAAGGGGTCTGCCTGCCTTAGCCTCCCAGAATTTTGGGATTACACGTGTGAGCCACTGTGCCCAGCCACATCTTAAGAAATGTCTATTAACGTCCTTTGCCTACTTTTTAATAGGATTGTTTGTTTCTTTTCTTGGTTATTTGTTTGAGATCCCTTATAGATTCTGGATGCTGTTTGCAAATATTTTCTCCCTTCTGTGGGATGCCTGTTTACTTACTCTGCTAAATATTTATTTTACTGTGCAGAATCTTTTCAGTTTAATTAGGTTCCACTTATTTATTTTTGTTTCGTTGTACTTGCTTTTGGGTTCTTAGTCATGAATTCTTTTCCTAGGCCTACATCTAGAAGAGTTTTTATAACATTGTCTCTTAGAATTTTTATGGCGTCAGGCCTTATATTTAAGTCTTTGATTCATCTTGATTTGACTTTTGTCTATGGTGACAGATAAGGATTCAGTTTCATTCTTCTGCTTGTGGCTTGCCAGTTTTCCAGCACCATTTATGTTTCTGCCTGCTTTGTGGAAGATTAGTTGGCTGTATGTATTTGGCTTTATTTCTGGCTTCTCTATTCTGTTCCACTGGTCTAGGTGCCTACTTTTATAGCAGTACCATGCTGTTTGGGTTAACTATAGCCTTGAAGTATAATTTGAAGTTAGGTAATGTAATGCATCCAGATTTGTTCTTTTGGCTTAGAATCGCTTTGTCTTTGAGAGCTCTTTTTTGTTTCCATATGAATTTTAAGATTGTTTTTCCTAATTCTGTGAAAAACAGTGTTGGTATTTTGATAGAAATTGCATTGAATCTATAGATTTCTTTTGGAAGTATGGTAATTTTCACAATACTGATTCTTTTAATCTATGAGCATTGAATGCATTCTATTTTTTTCTGTCATCTATAGTTCATTTCAGCAGTGTTTTGTAGTTCTCCTTGAAGGGTTCTTTCACCTCCTTGATTAGGTATATATCTAGGTTGTTTTGTTGGGAAGCAGCTGTTGTAAAAGGGATTTAGTTCTTAATTTGATTCTCAGCTTACTGATTGTTGGTGTATAGCAGTGCTACTGATTTGGATACATTTGTTTTGTAACCTGAGACTTTACTGAATTCATTTATCAAATCTAAGAGACCTTGGAGGAATTAAGTTTTCTAGATATACAATCATATTATCTGCAAGTAGCATAAGTTTTACTCCCTCTTTTTCCAGTTTGAATGCCCTTTATTTCTTTATCTTGCCTAATTGCACTGGCTAGTACTTCCAGAACTAAGTTGAATAGGAGTGGTAATAGTGGACATCCTTGTCTTGTCCTTGTTCTCGGGAGGAATGCTTTCAACTTTCCTCCATTCAGTAGGATGTTGACTGTGGGTTTGGCACATATGGCTTTTATTATTTTGAGGTAGGTCATTTCTATGGCTAGTTTGTTAAGAGTTTCTATCATAAAGGGGTGCTGGAGTTTTTAAAGTGTTTTTCTGCATCTATTTGAGATGATCATATAATTTTAATTTAATTTAATAATACATTATCTGTTTTAATTACTTTTTGTTTTGTTTTGTTTTGAGACTGAGTCTTGCTCTGTCACCAGGCTGGAGCACAGTGGCACAGTCTTGGCTCACTGTAACCTCTGCCTCCCGGGTTCAAGCGATTCTTCTGCCTCAGCCTACTGAGTAGCTGGGAATACAGGCATGTGTCAAAAGCCTGGCTAATTTTTGTATTTTTAGTAGAGATGGGGTTTCACCATGTTGGCCAGGATTTAATTATTTTAAATTATATAAATAATAATAAATACATTTGTCTGATTTATAATTTTTGTTTTATATTCTGTTTAAATGATGCATCAGGTTTATTGACCTGTGTATATTAAATCATCTCTGCATCCCAGGGATAAAAACTATCTGATCATGTTGAATTATATTTCCTCATTTCTTCCTCTTTCTCTTCTCTCTCTCCCTTTATTTATCATACCCTCCTCCAAACCCCTCCTTTTTATTTTCTCTTTATTTATTTCTGTTTCTATTAATTTAAAATAATAATCTGAAGCAAATATGGGTGGTAACACTGCAAGATCATAAATAATCAAAATTTAAAATTAGAACAATGTACCCTAACCAGTAACTATGAAAATTGGCAGATTAATAAAACTGTATTAATATACTTTCAGGAGACAAACTCAGAAAAGATAACCTTTGAAATATACTTGAGTTTAAGTTTATATTCTGAACCTTAAACCTCCAAGTGAAATATAAGAATATTCTTCTTGTTGGTTATTTAAATAGATAGTAAACATCCCCAAAACTATATAGTGCAGGATTTAATTGGGAGAGACTAATGGTTTCTTGAACTATTTCTCCTAAACTTAAAAAGATTAAACAAATAATTTTTGATTATAAATCTCTTACACTATGGATACGTCTTTTTTTTTTTTTTTTTTGTAATGGAGTCTAGCCCTTGTGGCCCAGGCTGGAGTGCAGTGGCCTGATCTTAGTTCACTGCAACCTCCACCTGCTGGATTCAAGTGATTTTCCTGCCTCAGCCTCCTGAGTAGCTGGGACTATGTGCCTGCCACCATGCCTGGCTAATTTTTGTACTTGTAGTAGAGATGCGGTTTTGCCGTGTTGACCAGGCTAGTCTGGAACTCCTGACCTCAGGTGACCTGCTTGCTTTGGCCTCTTTAACTTGGGCACATCTTTGAATCTTTTCATGTTTTTCTATGTTTCTATGTAGTGCTATAATCCACTGTCCTGTTGCTTCATCTTTTATATTATCCTTCCTTCTTTACTCTCTGTCTTCCTATTATTTTATTCTTTCTTTATTTCCTGTCTTCTTATCCTCCTTTCTTTCTTCCTATTTTCTTCCTTCCTTTCTTTCCTTCTTTCTTTTCTTTCTTTCTCTTCCTTTCTTCCTTTTCCTTCCTTCCTTCCCTCCCTCCCTTTCCTTCCCTTCCTCCCTCTCTTTCTTTCTTTCTTTTCTTTCTTTCTTTCTTTCTTTCTTTCTTTCTTTCTTTCTTTCTTTCTTTCTTTCTTTCTTTCTCTTTCTTTCTTTTTTCTTTTCCTTCCTTCCTTTCTTCCATCCCTCCCTCCCTTCTTTCTTTTCTTCATTTTTTCTTTTTGTTTTTCTTCCTCCCTCCTTTCCTTCCTTTCTTTTATCACTTTCTTTATTATTTTATTTTATTTTACTTTATTTCACTGATCCTGACTAAAATTTAATTCATCTTCAAAACTAAAATCTATGGCATGTGAGGACAATAAGCATTTAATAATTTCTGTGATTAATGTTTATAGCATATGCACATCCATCCTTATTCTTGAAGAGAAACTATAATTAAGGGTTCTTTTTGCTCCCTCAATGTGTTTTACTGACTTCTGTGTTACAGAAGTTGAGTTAGTAGCATAAATTGTCTATACAGTAAAGTCAGTATTGATATCTAAATTTTTTGCACAGTAATTGAGCACAAAATTGTAATGTATTAATAATTGTTCTGAAGTCAGGCATAAAGTTTGAGTGCCAATTGTAAACATAGTAGGAATTAAATTTATTATTTAGGCTTCCTGATAAGCACCTACTTCCTTTTAATATGAATACACAACTTTCTTAAACTCCCGTAATTCATAAATTACATACTAGCCTGAAAATGGCCATAAGAATTATGTAACATTAAAACAATCTACTGAAATTTACACATTACCTGCTTGCATTCAAAAATGTTAGAGGCTTTGGGATTTGAATTTGTATTTGCCTTAAAGTTTTCCCTTCTTCTCTAAGGATTTCACATGTATTAATTCAACCAACAATGGACTAAAAATGTTTGGAAAAACAGTGGGTGGTTGTGTCTGTACTGAAAATGTATGGATTTTTTTTCTTATTATATCCTAAAAAATACAGTAGAAAAGCTATTTACATAAGATTTACATTGTATTAGGTTTTATAAATAATCTGGAGATAATTTAAAGTATAGAAGATGTGCTTTGGTTTTATGCAAACACTGCACCATTTCATATAAGAAAACGTATCTGGATTTTTGTATCTGCAGGGGTAACTGAAGCCAATCTTTCTTGAATACCTAGGGATGACTGTACTTGCTTTCCCATGGAAAAATTATTTTACCTCTTTGATTTTATTCTCAGTGTTTCTATGTAGTATATTAGGTTATTTTTTCCTGTCATAATTGTTATGAGATAAATTAGAATATATAAATACCAGAATGGCAGTCATATAAATGATACTCAATGATGGAAAGATTAGGTTTGCCTCTCTGTAATGATCTGTATTTCTCTGTCTAGCTCTAAAATTAAATATAATCACAATAACTATATTTTTTATTGCCCACTGGTAAACCATAAGCACCTGAAAAAGACATTTGTCTGTCTAACTCATCCTTGAATTCCTAATGCTTGCCTTTTAGTGGATATCTGACAAGCAGCAAAAATGCAATGAACATTTACTAAATGAATAATACTTGTAAAGCATATATACTTTCTCTATGTTCTACTGCCACTACAGAAGAGGTAATATCCTACTCGCAAATCTAAGAGTGAATGAAGTCCTGTAAACATTAAAAAGGGAAAAACTGCTTATTAGTGTTCAATTAAAGGAATTGAAAATCAATTATAAACAAATTTAATAAAATACTGAGATAGGCATTTGGAATTTACTTTTATAGCACTATAGCTATTTTATACATTTTATAATTACCCCATTTTAAAACATCTAAAGAAATCAACAATTCTGGTGTTAAAAATACATCGCTAAGAAGTGGCAGAGCTGAGATTGAACTGTGGCTACATAGTCCAAAATCTGTGTTCTTATTCTCCATACTAAACTGTGTCCCTGTCCATCATATTGCATTGGTTCCAGTGAAGTGACTAAATACATATGCTCACCTTAAAATGTAACCAATTTTCTTGTTTCCCAGGTCAAAGATAGATTGTGTTTTCTCTGGTGAAGTCTTAAATATTTCAGATATTTAGATATTTGATATATAAATATTGTTATTTCACTAGTTAATATTTAAGCCATGCTAATATTAATTAGTTTGATATTAATGAGATATTGTTCTGAGGTTTAAGACTTAAAAATTTTACATAGGTATTTTATTTATGAATAGATATTTTATGAAATATATCATTAACTTGTTTCTTTTTATATATCTGTAATATAAACACTATAACTTCTAAATCTTTACATAATAGATTTCCATAGAACAAAATTTAATAAACATTAGGTAATTTTTTGCTTCTAATACAGTAATTCAAAAATTATGATAATAACTTGCCTATAAGATGACCTTTAGAAATACAGCTTTCAGAATTTGTATTGATTTTGATTGATTTTATAGCAGTACTATAGTAGTAAAAAAAATAGTAACGTTAAGTAGAAGGAGCAGAAATAGCATGATTTAAATTACAGTATTTTTGTGAGGATCCAGATTAATATATGCTGATTACCTCTGGCATTTATTCAGTTGGTTCAGTACTTTCATTAAAAACATGATGTTCATATACTGTATTCATTCAGATTGCCAAATAGTTATAGATCAACTTTTGAGAATTGTGACAATCCTAAGCACTAAAGATTTAAAAATGAATGGCATGTTTTCTCCATTTTTTCGTTTTTTTTTTTTTTTTTTTTTAGAATGTAGCAGTACATTCTATTGGGGTACACATTAGCATATAATTATTTAGTTATGCTATATAAAATATATGACTATAGATTATCAGTAACACCTAAATACATTTAGAGTAATTGGAGTAGCATATAGGAGAGAAGAGACTTGATTTGTGAATCAGCAGAACTAGAACTTAGACACTTTCCCTTTAGCTTATTGTGAAACCTTTAAAAAATATTTTCCATTCATCAAATATGTTTAATCATTAAACAGTTGTCCAATACTGCAAATAGCATATAGTTCTTTGGAAGCTTTACTTTATATGAAAACCTACTCTTGCTGCTTCCATGAATGTGAAGATCTGAATGAGTGAAAAATAAGGCCTCAGAGGTAGTATATAAAGAGAGTATAGCATCACAAAATCATATTATTATGTTCTACCCCCTGCTGGTTAATGCATTCAGTAGGCAAATGACAATGTAATTTTTAAAGATTCCAGAGGAAAAGTTGTAATTGTCTGAAACATGATTGAAAAATAGAACAGGCAACACCTGAATTCAGCTACCTACATGAGAAAGATAATTTTTTTCATTACTAGTTTTCCCCCCACATTATTAGTTTTTGTTAAAATATAAACTATCAATAAATAAAAAATATCAAAATATTTCAAGGTGAGATTTTACAATACAAAAACAAAACTGACTGGACAGTGTTGATGCTTTTGCTTCTGCTTTTGATCTAGGTAAGGATAAAATAACATGGAGCAGGGCAATAGGAATGGGAGTGTTGAGGCACTCCCATACAAGTAAGTGAACGAAATTGTGGACTAAAATTGGAAAGCTTTCCCCATCATAAATTAATTCTATTGCATTGAAAGGGTGTAGACCTGCTTCTACTGAAATAATTTTTAGTATATTTATAACAAAGTTTAGCACAGATAATAAATTAAAATATATTTCCCTAAATAGATACTCCTTTCCTCTGAATTAAACTTTTGAAGTCAGTGGAAAACTGGTTTTTATCTTACATGTACTTACAAACAATGGGGGTGGGAAATGGGAAATGGACAGGATGTTAGATGTGGTCATAAATTCATACAATTCATAGGAAAGAAAATATTTTATCTTTATTAAAAATTTTATCAAAAAATAGCTAATCTTGTGACAAGATAAATGAACCATATGAAACACATAAAACCTTGATTACCTAATAAATAAATGCCATACATTCTAGAAAATTTAGCACTAGAATATTGTGTTTTTATATGCTAGTATTACTGAAATTATTAAGATACACAACGATCAAATAAGAGAACATGATATTAAGACATAGAGTTCAGGAAACACTTTTGTAGCTTATCAGTGAGTAGAATACTTATCGCCTGCTGTTTAAGAAAGTTGTTCCTGAGGACATACAAACAGTGAGAACTTGAAAAAAAGGTGTCAAAAGAAATGTGCTGTTATTCCCATAGGTAGCTATATGTTTCTTCTTGGTGAATGGAGCTGTGTAAATTAGTATGTGGTCACAACCAAGACCAAAATAAATCCAACTAATAAGAAAAAGATACCAAACAGGGAAGTGAGAGTAAAGTAAAGAAGAACCCCTGTCTCTTTTTCCAATTGCTTTCCTATTAGTTTTCAAAAGACTCTGTGTTGGACAAAAAGGATTTTGATTTTAAGACCTACAGATACAACTTTTTATCTATATGGGAAACAGTATGAGGTAGAAAAAAACATGGCCTGAAGATGGGAAGGAAAAGCCAACACAGTAGCATCTGGAAAGGTTCCATGAATTGAAAATAATTGTCTACTCTTAAGTGACTATAAGCATCACTAAATTAAATGTGTCTAAAGATAAATTATAATTCTTTTATTTAGAAAATATTTAATAATATAAATATATTTAATTATTTTTTATTTTAAACCTAAACATTAAATCCCTTATATAATGGATTATTTATGTGTCATTGTTATATTCTGTATTTACCGTCAGTGTGTATAAATCACACATACACACATATTTTGATGTAGAGACAGAAAATGACACACATGCACCAAGAAGGTATGAAAAAGTTTGCTATTAACACAATGAGTTTTTTTAAATTTTACTTTAAATTCTGGGATACATGTGCAGAACATGCACATTTGTTGCATAGGTATACACAGGCTATGGTGGTTTGTGCACCCATCAACCTGTCCTAATGCTATCCCTCTCCTAGTCACTACCATCTTGCTGACAGGCCCCTGTATGTGATGTTCCCCTCTCTGTGTCCATGTGTTCTCCTTGTTCAACTCTCACTTATAAGTGAGAACATTCAGTGTTTTGTTTTCTATTCCTATGTTAGTTTGCTGAGAATGATGATAAATCCCCATCAATGATAGACTGAATAAAGACAATGTGGCACATATACACCATGGAACATTCAGTGTTTTGTTTTCTATTCCTATGTTAGTTTGCTGAGAATGATGATAAATCCCCATCAATGATAGACTGAATAAAGACAATGTGGCACATATACACCATGAAATTCTATGCAGCCACGATAAGACTTTTGAAAAAAGAGTAGGGATGACTCCTCAGCAGGTCCAAAATGGCTTGAAAAAGTGAGAAAGGGACACTAGCTTGGGTTCCTGTGATATTCAAGGGCTTAGGTGAGAGGATTTCCCCTGTGAGAGCTGAGCTCTTGTGATCTAAACTTACCATGAGTGTCAAAGGACCACCCGAGTTCATTTAGAAAATTGCTTAGATATGGTCTAAAATGGGGAGAGGGAGAGGTGAGGACAAAAAGCGATTCGAAATCAAACAACATGCAATCAGACTCTTTATTCCGTTTTAATTTTAAAACACTGAATAACCATCATAGAGGCATTTGGGCTTTATTTTAATTGACAAGTAAAAATTGTATATGTGGTGTACAACATGAGTCTTTGATGTATGTATGTGTTTCAGAATAGCCACATTAAGCTGTTTAACTATGCATGACTTCACATACTATTTTTTTTGTGGTAAGAACACTTCAAATTTATTCTCTTAGTAATGTTTAAATACACAATATTTTGTTACTGGCTGTAGTCACCATAATGTAAAATAGAAGTCTTGGAATTATTCCTCTTGTCTAACTGAAATTGTGTGTCCTTTAACATCTCCCCATCCCTCTAATCCCCACCCTCTAAAATATCATCTTTTTCTATTTCTATAAGATTGACTTTTTTTTGCATTCCACATAGAAATCAGAACATGCAGTATTTATCTTTTCTGGGCCTGGCTTATTTCACTTAATGCAACATCCACCAGGTTCATCTATGCTGTCACTTATGTTACAAGATTTTCTCCTGTTGTAAGGCTGAACAACATTTCATTGTGTATATGTACTTCTGAAAATATATGCAGAAAATACAAAAATTCTACATAAAATGTCCTATAACTAATACGTAAGTTTGATAAGATTGTAGGATACAAGGTCAATATGCAAAAGTTTCCTTTTGTTCTATTCTACTAATAATTTTTTAATGAATACATGCAATAGCGTGCAAATTCTTGTTCAGCATCTACAAAACTGAATGAGTTTTCTTTCTTTAGTCAATTAATATGGTAAATTATATTGTTTGGTGCTTAAATGTTTTAGTAACCTTACATTATTGAAATAAACAAGAATTGATCAGAATAAATTACTTTTGTTACTGCATTTAATTTACCAATATTGTATAAAACTCTTTTTGCATATTATGTTCATGAATAATATTATTCTGTAGTTTTATTTTCTTGCTAGATCTTTCCATGAGTTTGTTATCAAGATAATTCTCGCTTCAAAAAATGAGTTTGGGTGGTTCATATCCCTTTTATTTTTTGGAAGAGATTGTATAGAAGATGTGCCTTTTTTTTTCAATATTTGGTAGAATTCAATAGCAATGTCATTTGGGCCTAGAGTTTTCTTCATGAGAATGTATTTAATTGTGAATACAATATTCCAATAGATATAGAGCCACAAAAAAATCTGTTTCTTTTTGAGTGAGTGTTTTAGTTTGAATCTTCAAGAAATGAATCTATTTTATTGAATGTCAAATTGGTTACCATAAAATTGTTCTGAATGTTCTCTATTATCCCCATAACATTCTCTTAAAATATTTCACTGTCTAAAATATCTGTGTAAAGTAACCTTTTTTCTACAGTATTAATAACTTTTGTCTTCTTTCATATTTTATTAATATTATCAGTTTTACCTAAAAAATGATCAATTTTATTAGTCTTCTCAAAGAAGGTTTTGGGTTTATATTTTATTTAATACTTTTATAATTTTAATTTTATTTCTGCATTTATATTTATTAATTCCTTCAATTGGCTTAAATTGTTTTCTTCTTATGTGCTTATTTCCTAACATTTAAGAGGAAGCATTACTTTAGGAACTTTTTATTTTATTTTATTTTATTTATTTATTTTTTAAAATTTTTATTGCATTTTAGGTTTTGGGGTACATGTGCAGAACATGCAAGATAGTTGCATAGGTACACACGTGGCAGTGTGTTTTGCTGCCTTCTGCCCCCTC
>CM052648.1:139228340-139254043 GCA_028533165.1 Leontopithecus rosalia
TGGGAGGCCGAGGCGGGTGGATCACAAGGTCAAGAGATCGAGACCATCCTGGTCAACATGGTGAAACCCCGTCTCTACTAAAAATACAAAAAATTAGCTGGGCATGGTGGCGCGTGCCTGTAATCCCAGCTACTCAGGAGGCTGAGGCAGGAGAATTGCCTGAACCCAGGAGGCGGAGGTTGCGGTGAGCCGAGATCGCCCCATTGCACTCCAGCCTGGGCAACAAGAGCGAAACTTCGTCTCAAAAAAAATCACTTTAATTTTAATTGATTTTTTTTATGTTAAGTTGGTTTTCTTAGAGACAACATGTAGGTGGCCTCGTGTTTTTATCTAATACTAAATTATTTAGCTTTTAATTGTGGTAATTAGATAGTGTTAATTAACATTATTTTTGATATATTCACATTGAAGTCTCATGGATATTTCATGGGTTCTATCTTTCCTTTTTTGAACATTTTTCTTCTTATTTTTAAATTTCAGGTTCATGCTTACACGTACTGTTTTCTTATGTAGGTAAATTGTGTGTCTGAGAGGTTTACTGTACAGATTATTTTATCACCCAGGTAATCAGTATAGTACCCTATGGTAGTTTATCAATCCTCCCCATCCTTTCTTTCTCTACCCTCAAGCAGGCCCCAGGGTCTATCGTTGTCTTTGTGTCTATATGTACTTAGTGCTTAGCTTCCACTTCTTAGTAAGAACATACAATCTCTGGTTTTCTGTTTCTGCATTAGTTTGCTGAGGATAATACCTTGCAACTTCATCCATGTCTCTGCAAAGGACAAGATCTAATTCCTTTTTATTGCGCATAGTATTCCATGCCATATACATACGGATTTTCTTTATCCCGTCTACCATTGATGGGCATTTAGGTTGACTTCATGTCTCTGCTATTGTGAATAGGGGCAATGAACATATGCAAGCATGAATCTTTATGGTAGAATGATTTATATTCCTTTGTGTAAATATCATATAATGGGATTAAGGGTTCCAATGGTAAACTGCTTTTAGTTCTTTGAGAGATTGCTAAACTACTTTCCACAATGGCTGAATTACTTTTCATTACCACCAGCAATGCATAAGCTTTCCCTTTCATCAGAACTTTCCCCGCATCTGTTGTTTTTTGACTTTTCACTAACAGCCATTCAGATGGGTATGATATGACATCTCATTCATGTTTTAATTTTATTTCTCTAATAGTTAGTGCTGCTGAGCACTATTTGCAGATGCTTTTTGGCCATGTGTATGTCTTCTTAGTACCTTTTCACAACCTTTGCCCATATTTTAATGAAGTTGTTTGTTTTTTGCTTGTTAATTTGTTTAAATTACTTATAGATTCTGGTTATTAGATCTTTGTCAGAAGCATAGATTGCAGATTTTTTTTTCCATTCTTTAGGTCGTCTGTTTACACTGTTGATAATTTCTTTTGCTGTGCAGAATTTCTTTAGTTTAATTATGTCTCACATGTCAATCTTTATTTTGTTGAAATGACTTTTGGCATTTTTGTCATGAAATCTTTGGCTGGTCCTAAGTCCAGAATGGTATTTTCCATATAATATACTTTATATGTGTGTGTGTATATATATATATAATTTCTTGCTCCAGAGAAAAGGAAGATGGCAGTCACTCATAAATTTTTTTCCATGGACCTTCACTTGGAGATTATGAGAAAGATAAGAGCAAAAAATAGGTAAGACAATATATTGTGCAAGTATACAGAGGTGATCAGCTGCCCAAAGAGATGTTAGCAAAATATCACTTCTTGTGTGATCCCTGGATCCAACAAAAAAGTTTGAGTTTAAGTCATTTAAACTCAAAAATTAAGTTAATTTATTTATGAAAGTATATCAATACCTATGGTCTTGAATAGCAGAAGTTTGCAGTAACACATGCTGAGCAGTAGTCTTTCTACTGAATATATCCATTATTAAAAAAATTATTGTACTTAAGTTTAGAGAAGTTCTAGTTAATGGTGGGAAAAAATCAGCATTAGTAATACATCAATCAGTCATTGAATTCAGGTCTTTATTTCTTCAGTAAATCATTTTACTGAGAGATTGCATTTATTACCTATCTAGATAATATGCTTCAGTGTTTGAAAGTATAATGACAAGCCTAAATAGAGAATAAGAAGCCAGCAATTGTCACTACAAATCTAAGTATTTTAATTTTAATGCCAGAAATGTGGAGCAATAATAAGATAGATAAGTGGATACGTTGACAGAAAAAAATTTATCCTTAATTGACCCTTACGTTTTAGTCACCTTTGTATAAATACTACAGCAATTTCAAGAAATTTATACTGTTCTTATAAAATATTAAGACTTCATTCTTTTAAAATATTGCATATATTTGTTTCAAACTGATACAAAAAAATTCTAGATAGTTGTATGCCCTGTGACAGTTTTAACTTGAAGAGACTCACTTTGCTATTCAAATCAAATAAAAGCAACTTATTAATGATGTTATAAAATTAAAATAAATGGAATATTAGAAGAAATATATTTATTCCATCTTCAAAACTGTGACTTTTAAGATTAAATTACCCATATTTAAAAAATAAATTTGCTGACTAAACTGCCTAACCTTCAACGCTTTTAAAACACCACTGTAAAGTCACTGCATGAAACCAGTTGTAGCTAACCCTTTGAAGAAAACAAAAAACTACACCCTCCATCGCAATATTTTCTCAATCTTTCTACAGTTTGTTTAAATGCCTACTATTATAGTCATTATTTGGGATATAATGATATAGCCAAAGGGAAAACATTTACATGAACAAGTGAGTAAGCTGGGAATATTTAAATATTACGAAACACTCATGATTAGCATAGGTATATCAGATTATCAGGCATAAGGACAAGGATTTTGGAATGAGACTGAGGGAACACCTGTCAAAAGCAGAGAGTTTACTAAGCAGCAAAGAAAGAAAAACTTGCATAGTAAAAAAGGGTAAATTAAAAAAAAAAAGAAATAGCAGAAAACCACTATGTATAAGCACAGGGAAAATAATGTGTCCTTCAGCAAAAGGATGTATTGATCTGAATTCAAATAGAGAGGTACAAATAAATTTTGATGTCTCTTTTATTTTGTTTTGAAAGTAAATAAGCTTATAAAGCACATAATCTTGTTTCAGTAGTTAAAGCTCAGTAGACAGATATGGTAAAATAACCGAACTAATTTTTTTAGTGAATATAACTTAAACGTTTCAAATATATGTTAATGTAATTATGGCCTCCACACATTTGGACGTATAGATTTTATGCCCAGTGACCTTTTATTTCTGTGAGTGTAGAGAAATACAGGTTTAAATTGTCAAAGAAATCAAATGTTACAATTCAGTTTTAACTCATTTGTAAAACCATAAAGTGGCATTACATGCTATTATTATCTAACAGTTTATTTCTTTGGTTCCATTAAAGCAATTATGCTATGTCTTTCTGAAGAGTGGAAAAATTCATCTCTCTATGTGTAGAACCAGGATAAGCCTCCTTTGCTGTCTTCCATATCCTTGCAGATGATATGTAATTTGTTATAAGAGAAGGGAAACTCATAGATAGCAAAATAAAGTTGTCATAAATTAACTAGTTTCATCCTTCCACCCCTACAGAGACCACTAATATAAACATATTTTCCTCTTTATTTAATGCAAAGTCCAAACTTGTGTTAAGATTGAATGAAGTGAATTTCTCAGAAAGTCAGTATCAGTGTTTAGTTTGTGAGATGATTGAAGGTCAATTGATTTATGTCAATTCTTGAAAATAAATGGCTCCTTTGTAACTTTACTCAAAAGACAAATAATATACAGTGATTATTATAAAAACATGACACTGTAAAGTAAGCTGAGGAATTGAGAAAAATTGAATGAAAAGTTACTGGAATAGGTTACATGACAAAATGAAGACTTTGCTCCTTTATTTCATTACCCTATTTACCTTATTTTATTACCCTTTATATATTACCCTCATAATATATAGCTTTTTGGTTTTTTTTTAAAGGAGAGAAGAAAAGAAAGAAAAAAAGGAGTGAAGGAGAGGAAGAAAGAGGAAGAAAAAGAGGGAGAGAGAACGAGAATATTGCTTTATTCTAAAAATGAGCATTAATAATGGCCAATCAATATTTTGTTTATTTAAAGTGGAGAATGTATATTTTGTGTATTTAAAGTGGAGAGCTCTATAAATGTTTATTAAGTTTACTTGTTCCAGATCTGAGTTTAAGTCCTGGATGTCCTTATTAATTTTCTGTCTCGTTGAGTCTAAATCTCTTTATGGGTCTTATGTATCTGGGTGTTAGGATTGTTAGCTCTTATTGTTGCATTGATCCTTTTACCACTATATCGTTTGCTTTGAAATCTATTTTATCAGATGCGAGAATTGCAGCTCCTGCTTTTTATTTATTTATTTATTTTTGCTCTCCATTTGATTGGTAAATCTTTCTCCATCCTTCTGTTTTGAGTCTTTGTGTATCTTTGGATGTGAAATGGGTCTGGATGTAGCATACCATTGGGTTTTGGCTGTATTTTTTGATTGGGGGATTTAGTTGACTTAAATTTAGGGTACTGTCATTTGATGTTAACTGGCTATTTTATCCATTCGTTGATGTAAATTCTTCTTTATGTTGATACTCTTTACTTTTTGGTATATTTTTAGAAAGGCTAATACTGGTTGTTCCTTTTTATGTATAACACTTCTTTCAGAAGCTCTTGTAAGGCAGGCCTGGTGGTAAGAAAATCTCTGAGTACTTGCTTGTTCATAAAAGATTTTACTTTTCCTTCAGTTGTGAAGCTTAGTTTGGCAGGATATGAAATTCTGGGCTGAAAGTTATTTTCTTTAAGGATGTTGAATATTGGCCCCCACTCTCTTCTGGCTTTTAAGGTTTCTGCTGAGAAATCTGCTGTAAGTCTGATAGGCTTCCCTTTGTGGGTAACCTGACTTTTCTCTCTGGCTGCACTTAGTATTTTCTCCTTCATTTCAACCCTGGTGAATCTAACAATTATGTGCCTTGGGGTTGCTATTCTTGAGGAATATCTTTGTGGTGTTCTCTGTATTAACAGGGGTTGAATATTGTCCTGCCTTGCTAGGTTGGGAAAGTTTTTCTGAAAAATATCCTGGAGTATTTTCCAGCTTGGATTCATTCTCTCCGTCACATTCAGGTACACCTATCAAATGTAAATTATGTCTTTTCACATAGTCCCATATTTCTTGGAGACTTTGCTCATTCATTTTTATCCTTTTTTCTCTATTCTGGTCTTCTTGTTTTATTTTATTAAGTTGGTGTTCGACCTCTGATATCCTTTCTTCTGCTTGATCAATTCGGCTATTCAAACTTGTGCATATTTTGCTAAGTTCTCGTGTTGTGTTTTACAACTCAGTTAGTTCATTTATATTCCTCTCTATATTGTCTATTCTTGTTAGCATTTCGTCAAACCCTTTTTCAAAGTTCTTAGTTTCTTTACATTGGGTTAGAACAAGTTCTTTTAACTCCCAGAAGTTTCTTATCATCCACCTTCTGAAGCCTACTTCTGTTAATTGAAGACAGTCCTTCTCCATCAGGGCTTGTTCCATTGTTGTTGAGGAACTGTAACCCCCCCGTAGAGGAAGAAGGGTTCTGATTTTGGGTATTCTCAGCCTTTTTAGGATGGTATCTTCCGTTTCTTATAAATTTATCCATCTGTCATCTTTACAATTACCGCCTTTCTAATTATGTTTCTGAGTGGACGTCCAGTTTATTGATTCCCGGTGCTGGAATCCGAGCAACCCACTGTGCCGGCCAAAACAGCAGCAACAAGAATGATGGTGCTATTCTGCCCAGGAATCTCTGGTCTGGCTTCCTTCTTGAGTCTGTAATAAGTGGCTCTGCCTTCCCAGAGCTTCAAACATTGGTCAGAAGGGGAACCAGTCCCGTTTTCTCTGCATGAAGAACTTTTTGGTTTTATGCTTGTTTTCAGACAGGGTCTGGCCCTGTCACCCAGGATGGAGTGCAGTGGTGTGATCTCAGTGCTCTGCAAACCCACCTCCCAAGTTCAAACAATTCTGTTTGTCAGCAGACCAAGTAACTGGGATTACAGGTATGCACCACCATGCTCAGCTAATTTTTGTATTTTAATAGAGATAGGGTTTCACAATGTTGGCCAGCCTGGTCTCGAATGCCTGGTCTCTGGTGATCCACCTACTTAAGCCTCCCAAAATGCTGGGATTACAGGGATGAGCCACCACTCCCAGACACATACAGTTTTTTAGTGATAAATTAATTGTAGTCATATTCACTTTGAGGTAATGGAGGTAATTTAGTAAGAACTGTGTGCTGAAAAAGATGTTTGAAATATATTAGCACAGAGCTGATGATTAAAGGTATTTAAATACTTGTATTCACTTTACTATCACCAGATAAAGTTAAATGTCATTTATTGTTTGTCCTCGATATTCTGTGAACATACCAGAAATTATATTAATTTAAAGCCTTTGTGCTTGCTATTCTGCAAACTTTGACTGTTATTCCTCAGGACGGTTGTCTGATTAGCTCCCTCATGGTATTCCATTGTTTGCTCATATGTTACTTGCTAAATGAAGTATACAGTGATCATTCTAATAAAATTCTATGTAACATTTTTAGATTGGCAGTGTGTAGCAGCTTCATGGAGCTTCTCCCCAGGCAAACAACTATAATATATAAAAAACATTGAAAAAGACAAACATTTAAAGTCTCTGAAAATTGTCTTATGTGTTATATGCCTAAATGAGTACATTAAATGGAGAAAAATTTATTGTAGAACATCTAGTACATCTTAAAAAATATTGTACAAGTCGATACCATTTGAACAAGTTACACTTTCTCTCTACTTCTCAGATTACTATAATAGAAACATATGGAACAGAAGATCACAAGGTCGCTCTCCATTTAACACCTAGTTCTATTCCAAAAAAGAGTAACTGAAATATGCGGGGATTCCTTACTCCAACAGCCCTACATATAGGACATACTACTAGTGCAGGGATGGAAAATTGAGAATAATAGGCCTTCATCACCTTTTTGCCAGGTTGCTTGTAGAGCAGGAGTTCCATGCTAGGAAAAGCAAGCCAAGAAAGTCAGATACTATCACTCCCACCCAGTACCTCAACTGTAAATAAAGATGTTACTTTAAGACAAGTGGTACTATTCCTTTTCCTGGATCTGAATACTGGAAGAGATTTTACTCATGGGAAGATGGAGGCATTAATTACAGATAATTCTATTGCTGTCCCTTCAGAAACTGACTTCGTTAGGAAGAGTTCGGTTAAGTTCATGTCTTACAGCAATAGCTATATTGGTAGTAAGCAATTATCAGGAGGCTTGTAGCTCCATAGGACAAATGATTCAAACTATATGCTATCAATCTAGAAATTTAATAATAAAAAAAACCAGAAAATGACAGCTAAAAGAGCCCCTTTGAGACTGAAATATTCAAAGATTTGCCTCATCTACTACCTCTGCAAAGGAGTTTATATTTAATTGTATCAGAATATAAAGTGATTTATGACTGTATTAGTCCATTCACACTGCTATAAAGAAATGGCTGAGACAGGGGGATTTATAAAGGAGAACATTTTAACCGATTCACAGTACTGCATGGCTGGAGGGGCCTCAGGAAACGTACAATTATGGTGGAAGGCAAAGGGGAAAAAGTGACACATTCTTCACAAGGAGGCAGGAGAGAGAGATCAGGAGAAGCTGCCATTTTTAAACCCTCCAATTTCCTGAGATCCCCCTGACTATTATGAGAACAGCATATGGGGAGTCACCCCATGATTCAGTCACTCTCACCAGGTCCCTCCCTTGACATGTAGGGATTACAAGTTGGGTAACAATTTGAGATGAGATTTGGGTGGAGACACAGCCTGACCGTATCACTTCCCCCAGGCCCCTCCCATATCTCATGTTCTCCTGTTTCAAAATACAATACTGCCTTCCCAACAGTTCTCCAAAGTCATAACTCATTCCATCATTAACCCAAAAATCCAAATCCAAAGACTCATCTGAGACAATGCAAGTCCCTTACACCTATGAGCCTGTGATATCAAAAACAGGTTAGTTACATGAAGATACAATGAAAGTACAGGCATTGGGTAAATCTTCCTGTTCCAAATGGCCCAAATGGGCCAAAACAAAGGGGCTGTAGGCCCCAAGCAAGTCCAAAACCCAAAAGGGCAGTCATTAAATCTTGAAGCTATGAAATAATCTCCTTTGACTCCAAGTCTTACATCCAGAGCACACTGATGCAAGAGGTGGGCTCCTAAAGCCTGGGCAGCTTCATCCCTGTGTCTTTGCAGCTTACAGTCCCCATGGCTGCTTTTAGAGGCTGGCACTGAGTGCTTGTGGCTTTTCCAAGGGTACAGTGCAAGCTGCTGGTGGATCTAACTCTCTGGGTTCTGGAAGACAGTGGCCCTCTTTTCACAGCTCCACTAAGTAATGCTTCAGTGAGGAATCTGTGTGTGGGCTCCAACCCCGTATTTCTCTTACATACTTTCCTAGTTTATGTCTCCATGAGGGCATCACCCCTGCAACAGACTTCTGCTTGGGTATTCAGACATTTCCATACATCCTGTAAAATTTAGGAAGATGTTCCCAAAGCTAAACTCTTGTCTTCTGGGCACCTGCAGGGTCAACACCATACGGAAGCCACTAAGGTTTAGGGCTTCCACTCTCTCAAGCACTGGCCTAAGTTGTACTTTGGACCCTTTTAGCCATGGCTGAGCTGGAGCAGCTGGGATGCAGGGCACCAAGTCCCAAGGCTGCATAGAGCAGCAGGGCCGTAAGGCTGGCCAACAAAATCATATTTTCCTCCTAGGCCTCTGACCCTGTGATGGAAGAGGCTGCCATGAAAATCTCTAATATCCCATGTAAACATTTACCACAGTGTCTTAGTGATTAATATTCATCTCCGTGTTGCTTAAACAAATTCATGCAGCTGGCTTAAATTTCTCCCCAGCAAATGGGTTTTTCTTTTCTACCACACAGACTGCCAATTTCACAAACCTTTATGTTCTGCTTCCCTTTATTTTTTTGAGATGGAGTTTCGCTCTTGTTACCCAGTCTGGAGTGCCAATGGCGCGATCTCAGCTCACTGCAACCTCTGCCTCCTGGGTTCAGGCAGTCTCCTGCCTCAGCCTCCTGAGTAGCTGGGATTACAGGCAGATCATGAAGTCGAGAGATCAAGACCAACCTCGCCAACATGGTGAAACCCCGCTGTACTAAAATGACAAAAATTAGCCAGGTGTGGCGGTGTGTGCCTGTAGTCCTAGCTATGTGGGAGGCTGAGGCAGGAGAATTGCTTGAAACCAGAAAACGGAAGTTGTGGTGAGCTGGGATTTTGCCACTGCACTCCGGCCTGGGAATAGTGAGACTTTGTCTCAAAAAAAAAAAAAAAAACAGAATTAAAATGTACCTTAAAAATATTTACTTAGTGCTGAAACAAAAGTGTATACAAGTTGCACAAAATAACAAAAAGATAGATCTGTAAAACTGAATAAAAATATAAAGCCAATTAAATGCTACATATAGAAGACATTCTCTAAAGATATGAAAAGTTTGAAAAAATAACTGGATAGAACAAAACATATCATGCAAGCTGCAACTATAAGAAAGCAAACCATATATCAGACAAAATAGAATTAAACTAGAAAATGTTAATTGAAAAAAGGGGGAACATTGTAGAATGATGAAAATAACAATCCATGTGGAAGATATGGTAACAAAAATAAATATACCTAACCACAGAGTCCTAAAGTAGAAGCAACAAATGAAAGAATTGAAGGGAGAAATAGACAATTCAGAAACATTAGTTGGAGTTGGAGACTTTCATACTCTACCTCCAAAAATTGATGGAACAACTGCACAGAAATGAACAAAGAAATTGGAATTTTAAATAACACGATAAACCAACTAAGCCTAACAGACATTACAGGAAATTCTACAGAAAGACAGCAAAACAAACAACGTTGGTAAAGTCATACAGATATTCTTTGACAACAGAATAGTGAAATTAGAAATCAGTAACATAAAGAGGTTTGGAAAATTCACAAATTTGTAAGAATTAAATACCACACTCATAAACACTATCCCTATGGTCAAAGAATAAATCCAGGTAAAACTGGAAAATGCTTTGACATAAATGAAAACAGAAACACAACACCCTTATAAGATGAAGCTGCAGCAGTGCTTTGAGAGAAATTTGTAGCTATAAATTACATTTTTTTTTAAGGTGGAATCTTGCTCTGTCACCCAGCCTGGAGTGCAGTGGTGCTACCTTGGCTCACTGCAACCTCCATCTCCCGGTTTCAAGCAATACTCGTGACTCAGCCCTCTGAATATCTGGGATTACAGGTGTGCACCACCATGCCTGACTATTTTTTGTATTTTTAGTAGAGACAGGGTTTCACCATGTTGAGGTTTGGGAAATTCACAAATTTGTAAGAATTAAATACCACACTCATAAACACTATCCCTATGGTCAAACAATAAATCCAGGTAAAATTGGAACATCACCAGGCTGATCACCAGGCTGTTCCTGAACTCCTGGCTCCCAAAGTGCTGGGATTATAGATGTAAGCCACCACACCTGGCCATAAATGACTATTTTTAAGACAGAAACTCTCAAATTAACAACCAAATCTTCCACATTAAATGTTGGAAAATAAAGAGCAAGCTAAAGTTAAACAAAATAAAAAAAATAACAAAGATTAGAATGAAAATGAATGAAATAGAGAATAGTAGAAACAAAATAAATAAAACCAAAGTTGATTATGTTAAGGGATTCTTTTTCTAAAAAGGACACATGTTTATCTAGAGTGTTCACCATACAGAAAACTCAAAAAATTCGGGGAGGGAGAAGGGATGTTACTTCTGACTAAAAAAGAGGAAAAAATAAGTTTACAAAAGAATGCTATGAGCAAGACAATATGCCTAGATGAGGTGCACAAATTCCTAGGTTGCAAACTACCACAACCAACTTAGGAAAATATAGATTATAGGAGTAAAACTGTAACAGTTAAAGAGAATAATTGATCTCACTCAGAAAAGCTCATTCTCAGGTGGATTCAATCGTGGATGTTATCAAATTTTGAAAAAAAAATTTGGGAAATGAGTACCAATTTTTCACAAAACCTTTAAAATATAAAAGAATGCCTTATCAATTTAACATCCAAATATCAATTAATGCAATTATCATATAAATACATATTTATATGAAATAAACCTAAAAGGTACATGGTCATCTCAATAAATACAGAGACAACATTTGATAAAATCCAACATCTTTTCATGATAAAAAAATTGTATGTTCATGGATTAAAGTGCTTAATATTTTTATTATGGTGATAATACCTAAATTGAACTACAGATTCATAGATATTTGAGCTGGTTTTTGCAGCAGTTTTTTGGGGGGAAGGAGTCTATCAAATGTTTATATGTTTAACGTTTCTACATTAACATTTACATTCAATTAATTTTTACAAGTGTCAATACAATTCATTTGGAATAAAGTTTTTTTCAGCAAACCCTATCACCATATACAAATAAATAACTTAATCTTAAACCTAAATACAAAAGAATTAAATTTATAAAACTTTTAGGTGAAAACACAAGGATAAATCTTATTGATCTGGATTTAGGCAAACCTTAGATATGACACCAAGAATAAGAGCAACAAGAGATGCAGAGAAAAATTGGACGGCATTAAATTGAAAAAAAAGTTTTGCTTTAAAGGATATCATTAAGAATGTGAAAAGCAAATCACAGAATGGGAAATAATATTTGCAAATTTTATTTATATAAGGGACTTGTAACCAGGACATACAAGATCATTTAGAATTTTGTGATGAAAAGACATCCTGATTTTTTTAAAGTGAAAATTACCTGAATACATATTTTCCATAGGATGTTTACAAATTGGTAATGAGAACCTAAAATGATGCTCCATCTCCTCAGCAATTATGAACATGTAAATCAAAATCAAATGAAATACCACTTCACATAAACTAGGATGTGTACAATAAAAAAGGACAGAAGATATTAAGGTTTGGAAAGAATGTGGAGAAAAATGAAATGTTTATAGATTGCACATGGGAATATAAAATGGTACAACCGTTTTTGAAAATATTTGGCAGTGCCTCAAAAACATAAAGCTATTGTATGACCCAGCAATTCTGCTCCTGTGTATATATCCAAGAGAAATAAAAACGTATATCCACACTAAAACTTGCATGTACAACGTTTATAGCAGAATTATAGGTAGACAGAAATTGGAAGGAAAGCAAATGTCTGTTGACTGGCAATTTAACAAATAAAATATTTGTGGATTTATTAATCCACAATGGCATATTCATCAACAAAATGGAATGGGTACTGATACATGATAAAATATGAATGAACCTTTATAACATACCACTGCATAAAAGAAGCCAGCTGTAATAGACCACGTATTGCATGATTTTATTTATATGAAATGTGTGGAATCACAAATAAATACGGAAAATAGATTACTGTTACATAGATCTGGGGTGTGTTTGGAGGGAAATGAGAAGTGACTGCTAAAGAGGATGGAGTCTCTTTCATGTGAGGCAATGTTCTAAAATTGATTGTGGTGATATTTACAACTCTATGAATATACTAGAAAACAATCTTATACTTTAAAGAAATTAATTTTATGATATTATGGATTGCATCTCAATAAAGCTGTTTAAAACATCATTTAAAAATGCCACTCAACCTTGGAAACCTGTCTTATATTCATGTATTCCACTTACATTTACCTGTTTTTATTTTTAAGTTGAAAAATCTGATATTTAGATTGCAGGCTTGTTTTTACTTAGCCATAATATAACCCCTGTGGAGCAGAAATTTTTCACTCTGCTTTTTTCATTAATATTTCTCAAGGACATATACAAAGCTATCATACTGTAGGAAGTTATACACATATAATTATACACATATGTCTGTGAATGTGTGTGTGAATGCATCTTGCATAAATTTTTCTTTGTACTATGTAGGAAGGAGAGAGAAAGATAAGAAAGAGAGAAGGAAGATAATATGCTAACAATTGTGGTGTTTGGATAGAAGAGTTGTAAGTGTTCTAAATATGGTAATTCTAACGGTTTTGTAGAGTTGAAACTATCTCAAAATGAGCAAAATGGTATAATAACAAAATAATTGAACGTGTGTTTGAATGAAATACAATGCATGATGGAGTACAGAAATGAGAGAGAAAATAAACAACTATATGTGTATTGTCCATATTTATGAAAAAAGTTGGAATGCAGGGAAAGTAATATGAAATTACACAAACAAGAATATTTACCAAAGCAGAAGTCTGCAAGAAATTTTCCCTTGAGGCCGGGCGCGATGGCTCAAGACTGTAATCCCAGCACTTTGGGAGGCCGAGGCGGTTGGATCACAAGGTCAAGAGATTGAGACCATCCTGGTCAACATGGTGAAACCCTGTCTCTACTAAAAATACAAAAAATTAGCTAGGCATGATGTCACGTGCCTGTAATCCCAGCTACTCAGGAGGTTGAGGCAGGAGAATTGCCGTAACCCAGGAGTAACACTTGTTACACAAGTGTGCCGTGACACAAGAGTGAAACTCCGTCTTAAAAAAAAAAAAGAAAAAAATTTTCCCTAGAACATGAAAGTAATAAAAGTTACAGAATTTTACTCAGATTTCATATAAAACATTGGCAAATGATAACCTTGATAATGTTAATCTGTATTTCTATTTTTTTCAGTTGATTCCTTAATGTGCTCTCCAGGTATAGATCTAGGGGAAAAGTAAAATGAAGGAAAATTTTCTAATACTTCATCAGAATAGAGAGATATCTGACAACAGCTCAAGAAAACGAATGCAATTGCATAATGTTTCTAATTCCAAAAAGAGTATGACGTGGTGTACAGGGAAACTTTAATAAAAATATGATTTATCTCCTTTCAGCATGTCATTTATTATATTAGTTTTCAGAAATGAGATATTGGAGTTTCTTCACATCTTTAAAAAGCACGAAAGCAGAGATAATGTCTTTTTCCTTTTCTACCCTTGATGAACTCCGAGTCAATCTTTAATATGTAGCCAGTATTTATTTTTCTAAGATTTTCCTGGTTCAGATTGACTGAGTTCTCCAAGTGCTGCTCCACAGCATGTCTCTGTACCTGTAATATAGCACAAATTGCATTGAAGTGACAATATTTCCACACTTTACTGCAAGCTTCTTAAAGATAGATTACAGGAATAAGCTTACACATTAGAATACAGCTGATGCATAGTATGCGTTGAAAGCTTGAGGGGTGAATTGAGTGAATAGAAAATGAATATCTAACACACTGCTCCATTCATGGTCTTTCAATCAATAAAACATGTTGACTGATCCTAAATTGATTTTAATTATGAGCAAGTAAGGCCCCAGAGAGAGAGAGGCGCTGTTAATTCTCTACTTCTCACATAAATGGCTTTCTTGTTCTGGCTGTGAGAATATACATGGTACTCTGATCTTCTCGGGAAAAAAAAAAGTGCCACACTAAATATGTTAGTTTGATTTGTGGTTTTGTCTCCTGCTCACATCTGACATTTAATATCTAAAACAGAATAAGGAGGATATAGGGTCAGAAAAATTGAGATGCTCATAGTTTTGCTTGCCAACTAAGGAATGCAGTATTCTAGAAAAAGATGAAAGAACAATGTAATAAATATTTATTTGGCTAAAGAAAATAAAATATTAATAATGAAATCTAACCCCACTTAAGTTTTTATATAAATTATTATTAGTTAAATATAAAATTGAAGAATATTCAAACTTCAAATGACTGATAATATTTTTATATTATACTTGTATTTGATATAATTGTTTTATGACTCAGAAGTTTCTGTAGATGTGTGTAAAGCATTTTATTTATAATTATTATAGTATTTGTAATGTCTGAATTTATGGAATAACATTTGATCTGGGGAGAATTTTGAGAATGTAGGTATAGTCTACATTAATATGTGATAAATGTTAAAAGTCAAATAGTAATGTATTCAGTGGTTTCTCAGATATACTGCTGTTGAATTAAAAATATCATTAACTTAAACTTCATGGGATCTACCAAAATTCGGAAAATATAAACGTGTTTAGAGGGGGAAGAGGATAACAATAAAAGTAATGAGCAAATTAGACAAAATTACTAATGCTATGTGGTTGGGCAATTGTTCCATTAGTTTTTAATGTAAAATATTTTATTAGTAAAAATTTTAAGTGTTACTTGCTTACGATATGATCATGTAATAAGAAAAGCAAAAAAGCAAAAAAAAAGTTTCAATAATCAGAACTAAGAAGAATGCTCAGTATGAAGATCAATTGTGAGATCAAAACTTTTAAACAATTTTTCAAACACTAGTTTTAAAAGTACACTAAAGCATGAAAATGTTTTTGAAATTTGAATGATTTTTATAACATCCAAGTACATTTTCAAAGATTGAAAATATGTAGGTATATACCTCCCATTAATCAGGATTTGTTAAAACTAAAATTTTACCAAGTGTTATTTTCACATATGGGTTTTATATTATTCTTTAAGCCACAGACCATTCATAAGAGAAGAAATACAATGTTTTACAGAATTAATGTTATCTAATTTTGTTAAACATATTATATAACAATGTTTCTATTTGTATTTTCACTATTGAAGCTCTGATTGGAACTATGGTGTAATAGAGTTTAGGAGGAGAAGTGATTATGGAGATGAGGTCTCGTCTTGTTATAGGATTGTGGGTTACAAGAGAAAAAACATTTGCCAAAACTATCAAAACAAATGCTCAACATCTGTATAATTTACCGTATACAGTGATGCCTTCATTTTTAAAATTAAAAAAAAAATGGAGCATATGTCAGAAGTTGCTGCTGCTTTTTTTTTTTTTTTGAGATGGAGTTTTGCTCTTGTTACCCAGGCTGGAGTGCAATGGCACGATCTCGGCTCACCACAACCTCCGCCTCCTGGGTTCAGGCAATTCTCCTGCCTCAGCCTCCTGAGTAGCTGGAATTACAGGCATGCACCATCATGCCTAGCTAATTTTTTGTATTTTTAGTAGAGACGGGGTTTCACCATGTTGACCAGGATGGTCTCGATCTCTTGACCTCGTGATCCATCCGCCTCGGCCTCCCAAAGTGCTGGGATTACAGGCGTGAGACTACTTCTTTACTCAAAAGACCATATATGAAATTCAGTGATGAAAAGTTCTCAAAACTGAATTATGAAGGCAGGAGTGATCGATTTCTTACCTAGAGTAAATCCCAATTCTCCTGCTTTGTGCCAGATTTCTAAAATTAATGTTTTACTTGTCAACAATGCACCTATATTGATTCTGTAACTTTCTCTTCATATATAAATAATTAGGTCCCTGATGATAATGCACTTTGTATTAAATTCAACCTAATATTTTAAAAATAACAATACACTGTAAAATATTAGAAGTACATTTAATTAGAGTTGGAATATACATGACTTTAAACTCAAAATTATATTTGTACAATAATAAAATATATTTTATATTTATAATTTTTAATATTTTTATTTTCACATGTGGTATATTTAAAGCCATCAATGAAAACTCCTGGATGCAAGATAAAATATGACAATATGAGACTAAATCAGAATATGAGATACAGTAAAACTATTTTTAGTTTTTTAAGTTTGTTGCATTAGATGTCAAAAGAATAATAGCAAAATTTTAAAATAATGAGCAATGTAGATAAAATATGATAAATTGCCTTCCAAAAGAGAATGCTAAAAAAAGAAAAAGAAATTCTCTATGAAAATGAAATGCACATTTAAATGGGAAAGATTGTCAATATAGTACAACTTTATGTCATCTCTGTAATTTCACATATCATGACTGATGGCATATGATATTTGACATAGAAAGAATTTGAAATGAAAAATCCAATCTAGAAAGTAATATTTTAAGAAAACATGAGCAAACTGCTTGCTGAGCTAAGGTATTTTATTTCCAAATAAGTAAAATAAAAACTGTATTATTAATTTGTATTTTCAAAAAATTTGCATGGATACATAGTAGGTGTATATATTTATGGGTTGCATGAGTTTATTTGATATAGGCATATAATGTGTAATAATCAATTCAGGGTAATCGGGTATACATCACCTCAAACAATTATCCTTTGTGTTAAAAAGTCTAATTATAATATTTTAGTTATTTTTAAATGTACAATAAATTATTATTGACTGTAGATACTCTATTGTGCTGTCAAACACTGGATCTTACTCATTCTACCTAATTATAATTTTGTACTTGTTAACCATTCTTCCCACCTTCACCATATACCCTTCCCCGCCTCTGGTAACCATCATTCTACTCTTTATCTGCATGAGTTTAATTGTTTTGGTTTTTTGATTCTACACTTAAGTAAGAACATGCAAAATTTGTCTTCCTGTACCTGGCTTATTTCACTGAACTTAATGACCTCCAGTTCCATCCATGTTGTTTCAAATGACAGAATCTCATTTTTTATGGCTGAATAGTATTCATCGTGCAGTGCACCATATGTTCTTAATCCATTAGTCTGTTGATGGACATTTAGGTTGCTTCCAAATCTTAGCTCTTCTGAGTAGTGCCGCAATAAATATGGGAGTGCAAATATCTCTTTGATATACTGATTTCCTTTCTTTTTAGTATATTACCACGAGTGAGACTGCTGGATCATGTGGTAGTTCTATTTTTAGTTTTTTGAAGAACCTCCAAATTGTTCTCCATAGTTGTTTTACTAGTTTACATTCCCACCAACACTGTGTGATGGTTTTCTTTTTCGACATTCTCACCCACATTTGTTATTGCCTGTCTTTTGGATACAAGCCATTTTATCTGGGGTGAGATGATATCTCACTGTGGTTTTGATTTGCATTTCTCTAATGGTTAATGATATTGAGCACCTTTTCACATATATCTTTGCCATTTGTATGCCTTTGTGAGAAATATCTGTTTACATCTTTTGCCAATTTATATGATTATTAATTATTATATTTTTACATACTGAGTTTTTGAACCTCTTTATATATTTTGGCTATTAATCCCTTTTCAAATGTGTAGTTTGCAAATATTTTCTTCCATTCTGTGGGTAGTCTTTTTACTTTGTTGTTGTTTCCTTTGCTGTGCAGAATTTTTTTAAGTTGATATGATCCCCTTTTTCCATATTTGCTTTGCCTATGCTTGTGAGGTATTACTCCAGAAAACTTTGCCCAGTCCAATGTACTGGAGCGTTTCCCCAGTTTTATTTTAGTAGTTTCATAGTTTGTGGTCTTAAATGTAAGTATTTAATCTACTTGATTTGATTTTTGAATGAGGCAATACATAGTCTATTTTTATCCTTTTGTATATGGATATAGTTTTCCCCACAAGATTAATTGAAGAAACTGTCCTTTCCCCAATACATGTTCATGGCATTTTCACTGAAAATTAGTTTACTGTAGATTTATGGATTTATTTCTGGGTTCTTAATTCCATTTCAATAGTCTATGTGTCTCTTTTTATGACAATATCTTGCTGTTTTTGTTATTATAACTCTGTAGTATAACTTGAAGTCAGGTAATGTAATATCTACAGTTTTGTTCTATTTGCTTAGGATTATTTTAGCTATTCTTGATCTTTTGTGCTTCTATATAAATTTTAATTTTTTTAATATTACTGTAAAGAATGCAATTGGTATTTTTATAGGGCTTGCATTGAATCTGCAGACTGCTTTTGGAAGAATGAACATATTAACAACACTAATTCTTCCAATTCATAAACATGGAATGTCTTTCCAATTTTTCATCCTCTTCAATTTTTTTGTCTCAATGTGTAGGGAATCAGCCTAACATCACACCCAGGGGTACCCCGAGTTTGGTGGCAACAAAGGAATGAGGAAAAGACAGATTAAGAGAGAAAATGGGACCAGGGAGCCATCACTCATTACTGGAAGAGACAGTGAAGGCCCTGAGCTCTGATAATCCACTCTATTGATTATAATCACTTTGATCTACAGGGTAGGGGTGGAGTGATGGTGGAGTGAATCAGTGAGCCGGAACTGGTGTGTCATCCTAATGATTGATAACAGTGGCAGTTTGGGAGTTACACAAAACAAGAACACGTGGTTATCTTTAGCTTATTGTCTATGTACAACTGGTGGAACACAGACATTACAAGGAGCCTACCAAGGGTTTTTATGTCCTTGAGCACAATGTTTATGGTAACAGAGCCTAGGTCGCCCTGCACTGGAACTTGAGGCATGGAGAGGCCTTCTGCAGGCTTCTGCAGTTTGTTGTTCCTTGTTTGTGTTACTAATAACCAGCTTATGTAGGAACTCTGTACGTCCTTTCTCCTTTGCTGCTTTCTCCAACATCAATGTTTTCAGTTTTCATCGTACAGATTTTTCACTTTATTGGTTAAGATGATTCCTAGTATTTTATTTCATTTGTAGCTATTATAAATGAAAAAAACTTTCGATTTATTTTTATGATTGTTTGCCGTTGGCATATAGAAAAGATACTGATTTTGGTACATTGATTTTCCCTCCTGCAACTTTACTGAATGTTTCAGTTCTAATAGTTTTTTGATGGCATGTTTAGGTTTTCCCAAACATAAGGTAATTTCCTTCTCCTTTTCCAGTTTGGATGTCAAATTTCTTTCTCTTGTCTGATTGCTCTAGCTAGAACTTCCTTTACTATGTTGAATAATTGTGGCAAAAGTGGGCATTCTTGCCATGTTCAAGGTATTAGAGGAAAGGTTTTCCGTTTTCTCCTTTTAATATGATACTAGCTGTGGGTCTGTTGTATATGGTTTTTATTGCATTTAAGTGTATTCCTTCTCTACTGAGTCTTTTGAGGATTTTATCATGAAGTTCTGTTAGATTTTAGAAGTATTGTTAGAAGTTTTGTTAAATTTTATCAAATGTTTTTTCAGTACCAATTGAAATGATTACATGGGTTTAGTCCTTCATTCTCTTGATATTATGTATCACATTGATTTGTATATGTAAGTCATCCTTGCAACTGTGGAATAAATCCTACTTGGTCAAGATTAATGATCTTTTTATTGTGTTTTTGAATTTGAGTTGCTAGTGTTTTCTTAGGGATTTTTGCATCAGTGCTCATCACGGACCTTGGCCTGTAGTTTTCTTGTCTTAATATGTCTTTGGATTTGGTATCAAGATAATACTAGCTTCATAAAATAAGTTTGAAAGTATTCCCTCCTCTTCTATTTTGCAGAATATTTTTGAGTAGGATTGGCTTAAGTTCTTCTTTAAATGTCTGGTAAAATTTGGGTCCCAGGCTTTACTTTGCTGGAAAACTTTTTATTATGGCTTTAATCAATTTGGTGTTTCTGAAAGGAGGATCGGTATAGGCCTCTATTTGGCCATCTTGCTCTGTCTCCTCATCTTATGAGCAAATATAGATTTTTAGTTAGCAAATATAGATAAACTAGAATAAAGTAAAATTTACTTTTGGTCAAATTTTTGAAAAGGTCAATTTAAATTTAAATTAATGGACAATTTAAACCATAAAGCCTTTGAAGACATGAAATTTATATAAAATATAAAAAATGTTATTTTCAAATAATTTCTTTTGATCAGTAAATTCTTATTTACTTATACTCCAAGAATATTTATTTTATACGTATTTATTTAACTCATAGTTGTTGATGACTTATAATAGCTAAATATATTAAATGAATGAAAAGTTGATGTTTTAACTGTATTAAAATGCTTGCATTTTATGGAGTAGATGAAGATTAACTTTGGCAGTTAGTTAAATATGTTTGTATTTTTTGATATATATCACCATTTGCTTCTAGACAGATTATTTCTTAGATACCTGTTTTGATTACATAAGATAAAGAATAGCAATATATATTTTAAAAGCCTGATAAAAATATCAAATAAAAATATGTAATCTTTCTAGGCAAGTGCATGACTCATGGCAGTGTATTAATTAATGCAATTCACTTTAACATTACTATTTTTTCAAAACTGTATGAGGATTCCTGAAAACATCATCATCCTAATTTTTAAATATTACAAATATAAAATAATTTTCTTGAATATTGTATAAACAGTATTTAGTTAAACATGAATTAAATGAACACACAAATACATTACAGACAATTAGTATCTTAAGCCATAAAAAAGGCCAGCCAACATAAGAGATGTATGTGTAGCATTTGCACACCGGAACTATGTTTCTTCAGATGTATTTATGAGTTAGTAGAGTTTTATCAAAAATGGGATTAAAAACCATAAGATTAAGTCATATGATATAATATCAATGACTGCATTTCAATAGCTACATGGTTAGACTAAAATATCTTAGCTTATGAATATAAATGACAGGAAATCTAGTATTAAACATTACCATTTGTTGTCAAGATATTGTATTGTTATCATTTTCAAAACCTCCAATAGATAATTTCCAAGCTATTTCATATTTCCTTGATCTTCACCTCTGATTTATGATTATAGTAAACTATGCACATCAGTCTATCTTTGATACTACAGTACATAATAATTTGAAAATGATATTTTTCACAGATTCACTTGTATAGAGACAAGGTTCAACAGGGTTCATTTACATAAAATTGCATCTGCTTCTGTTGATTAATAGCCACGTATAGACTGTATCTTTCATCATACCACTTTCATTTTCATTTGTAAGGGGATTTCATGAAATAATAAATACAATTAACATAAAATAATATTCGAAAACAAATTCTTAGATTTATGATAGTTTATATTTCCTCAGATATTGCTTCCGTACAGATAACTAGTCTTAACTTATCTCTCATCTTAACATGTTTTTAGAAAAACATATTGACATGCACAAGAAAATTATTCCAACTACATTTATCATCTCAAATGCTTTAAAATCTAATAGTAAGATTTTATTTGATGATCTCAGATGCAGTTTTCCTGGTCAATTTGTCACTTCCATTAACTTTTAAAATGGGAATTATGATAGATTTCTTAAAATATACTGCAGTTTTGCTGATGTCAAGAAGTTCTAAATTTTACACTCTTTGAGAAATGACTTGTTAAACACAATTTTTATTCAACCAACTTCTTTAAAATTGCTTTCTGCAAGAAAAAATTCCAGAAATATTACCTAAAATTTCTTTTTTTAATTCATATATGTAGATAACTTTAAATTATATACTAAATTTAAAAAAATTCAAATGTGAGAATTTGACACATTAAAAAACAGAATCAATGTGATAAATAAAAGTATCTTCTTTATCTTATGTTCTGTAATGAAAATTTTGGTTACAAGTATTAAGCACTGTGACAAATTCTGCCAGACAGAGGACTATATGTAAAAAGAAAAGAGGACTTGAAGGAGCAAGTTCATTTTTCATCTTCGTGTGTCTTCTCATACACATTACAATTACCATATGAGGATTAGTCTTCTGCTTTATAAAATGGGAATTATAATGATTGTCTCTACTCATTCATGGGGTACCATAAAGATAAATTGATGCATACCAAAATGTTTTGTAAGTCAAGAATTAAGGTATATACAAGATATTATTATTTCTACGATATTGCTCACAAAAGAAATAGTACAAAGTGGATTCTACTATAAACTTAATTATATTGCTGATTTCTGAAGACTTCATATGATGAAATTTTGAAAATCTATTTGATGTCATTGTTTTTTTATCACCAGGATCTTAATGACCAAGAATGGAGATGTTTATTAATCAAAACCTTTTGATCTTTCTGTTTTCCATGACCTACAAATAAGCAGAATTTTATCCTGCATCCTATTATATTCTAAGCCCTTTGGGTCTAAAGTTATAATTGCGTTTGTAAACCAGCTGGTCACAATTATCAAAATGATGTTGAAATGAAGTCTGGCCTTAGGAACATTTTCACACTAATTCCAGCTGTCAAGGCAAAATCTTATGTACCAAGCAAGACATGTCACTGTTCCTATGGCTAATAATTGTAAACTTTATTAGAATAGCTTAGAAAATAATATAATTTTAGAATATAAATTGAAATGTGATAGTAAATAGACTTTTAATAGCCAATTAACCATTTATATTTGAAGTAAAATAGATGATAAACATATTTTATTGCTTATATTTATTTGTTTATATTATAATTATTGATAATTGAGCTAAATGGACTATCCGATTAACTATCATGTAGGTATTCTCCTCTAGTTTAATGAAGACAACCAAAAAAATCTTATTAACAATGAGGCAAAACATCTGATAATGGTACATTTGATATATATAGGAGCAAATAAGAGAAACTTCTACATAAAGAGATAAAAGTCAATAAAGTCGTCTCCGAAAAAATTTTCTTTGACTTTTAAAAATAAGGAGCAATTAACACAATAAAGAAAAAAATCAGAGGGAAAATATACTAGAAGGAACAAAGTTCTGAAACAGTTGGCATATTTAAAGAAACGTTACTTCATATATTTAAGTTTTATAATCATTTCATCCCATTCGGTTAAATTCATGTAAATTAGATTTAGTGCTTCTAAACATAACATACATAAGCCCTTCATTCATACTTTCTTTCTTTTTTTTTTTTTTTGAGACGGAGTTTCCCTCTTGTTACCCAGGCTGGAGTGCAATGGCGTGATCTCGGCTCACCGCAACCTCCGCCTCCTGGGTTCCGCAATTCTCCTGCCTCAGCCTCCTGAGTAGCTGGGAATACAGGCACCACCACCACGCCCAGCTAATTTTTTTTGTATTTTTAGTAGAGACGGGGTTTCACCATGTTGACCAGGATGGTCTCGATTTCTTGACCTAGTGATCCACCCGCCTCGGCCTTCCAAAGTGCTGGGATTACAGGCCTGAGCCTTTTCAAAACAGGTTAACATTTTTTTTAATTTGTCTGACTTCACAGAAAATGTATTTCCTTGAGAGTAGTTAAAACAAGAAGTAATGTAATCACATTGAGTTAAAAGTGGTTACTTTTATGTCAACTCAACTTATTTTTCTCACTTAGTGGTAAAAACACAGTCCTTTTGAATTTCCATACTGTTTCATACACAACAAAACTATACTAAATAAAGGAAAGCATTTTGGTGCCATAATTTATAGTCAGCAATCTTTTTCTTCTATATTATTTCATATGTATGTTTTTATTTTTATTTTTTGGCTTTTGTTTGTTTTTCACTTTGAGATTGTATTAGCAGATTATTTTTACAATATTATGTGCTGTTGAATTATATATTATTTTAACTTTTTTAAAACTTCATAAATTTTTCTCTCTCTAAAGTTTAGAAACAATTAGATTCAATAATAGCTAACTTCACTTTGTGTGCATCAACACAAACAGGAATTTAGGATTTTATGACTTCTTGTAATATGCCTTTCTGATAATGGACTTTTAGAGAATTCTACATTCTATTTAGTGATTATAGATGCATTTATTAGCTCTTTGTTACTTTCATATAATACATTGAATTTTTATTTGATTATACTAAATAAATGGAAGATGGACTTGTAATTATGTTTTGTATTCAACAAAAATGGAATTCATTTTATTCTAAAATAATCTATAGACATTTAGGAGACATAAGGATTTAGAAATTTGGAAGTTATAAATGTTGGCTCACTTCTGTAATCCAAACACTTTTGAGGCCAAGGTGGGTGGATCACCTGAGGTCAGGAGTTCAAGAAATTTAGAAGTTACAAAATAAATAGTTATAATAAAATTCATACTATCAATCATTTTGCCATAAATTATCCCAAGAGTTAGAGGAGAGATTACACAAGCCAAGGTTTGTGGCAGAAAATTAAAATTTGTGGTTATAGACATAGTTCTAAAATATTTATCTCAGAATCCTTTTGCTTTATCACCATTTTATTTAGGCAAATCTTATTGAATTACATTATATATATATTACAATAGGTAATTTAAAAATTGTATGGTTTCAGTGATGTCACAGAAATGATGAAGAAGGAAGTTCCAAGATCTGGTTCCTACACTGAAGCAATTTTTTAGATGGCATAAAGTGACCAAATCAATTTTTGGAACTATAGAATGTAATCAGATACTTATTGGAAACAGGGAAATACCTATTACACAATGAGGTTACTAAACTTAAAGTATTGTGATATATATGCACTAAACAACACAACTCAAAACTATTAAGCAGATATGGACAGAATTGAAGGGAGAAATAGGCAAGTATATAATAGTAGTTAAAAATAGTAACACATACCTTTCAATACTGCATAGGATATCTAGATGGAAAATAAATAAAGCAAAATTGAGAGCTTGAAAAATATTGTAAATAAACTAGACCTAACAATAACATATAAAACACTCTAGCCAACATCACCAGAATATACATTTTTAAAGTTCATATGGAATTATAGCCAGGACAGACTATATGTTAAGTTACAATAAAAGTTATCAATAAATTTAAAAATTGATATTATACAGAGTATAATGACCACAATGGAAGAAATCTAGAAATTAAAAACAAAAAGAAAACAGGAAAATGCAAAAATGTGGGTAAACAACACACTACGGAATAATCAATGGGTAAAAAAATTATCAAAATAATTAGAAAATGCATAAAGACAAATGAAAGTAAAACATAGTGTACCAAAACTTATGGGATGCAGTGAAACCAAAGTTCAATGATAAACTAAAAGCTTTCAATGCCTACATTAGAAAAAAAAA
>CM052648.1:139254543-139379572 GCA_028533165.1 Leontopithecus rosalia
ATGCAAAAATGTGGGTAAACAACACACTACGGAATAATCAATGGGTAAAAAAATTATCAAAATAATTAGAAAATGCATAAAGACAAATGAAAGTAAAACATAGTGTACCAAAACTTATGGGATGCAGTGAAACCAAAGTTCAATGATAAACTAAAAGCTTTCAATGCCTACATTAGAAAAAAAAACCTAAAATCAATAACCGAATTTCACAGTTTGAAGAACTAGAAAATGTATAGCAAACTAAAATTGAAGCTGAGAAATAAAATAGAATAATAAGGATCAGAGAAGAGAGAAAACAAATAGATTATTTTAAAAAATAAGTTTGGGAGAATTAATACAACTAAAAGTTGTTCTTTAAGAAGAATAACTATTAACAATTATATGTCAACAAATTAAATAACTAAGATCAATCTGATAAATTTTGAAACATTGTTTTCTATAGGAATCAAGAAAAAATAAAAATTCTCAACACCTTATAACAAGTAAAAAAGTTGAACATGCAATTGTACACATTCAAATAAACAAAAATGTCTAAGGACAAATGGCTTCATTTTAAATACTACCAAACATTTAAAGATAAATTAACAATGAAAAAAAAATCTCAAAATCTTCAAAAGATTGATAGAAACAGACTATTTTCCAACTCATTTTATGATGTCAGCATTACTCTGATTCAAAAGCCGGAAAACTAAATCATTTAAGAGAAAATAATTTTAGAACAATATCCCTTATGAATATAATTTTTAAAACTCTCAATAAAACATGAAAAAATAAACCTAACGGCATCTTTTAAAGGTATACAGCATGGCAAAGTAGAATTTAACCCAGGAATGCGTAGGCAGTTCAACATAAGAAAATGATCACTGTGATGCATCCCATTAGTAGAAAAGTATTAAAATACACTCATGAAAATCTAAATTGGGGCAAAATGTGCATTTGAAAATATCCAGCATTCTTTCATGATAAAAACACTTAGAAAACTAGAAATAGAAGGGAAATTCTTCAATTTAATAAAGGGCTTTTACCAGAAACACAGAGCTAACATCATGCTCAATGGACAAGAGCTGATAGCTTCTTCCTAAAAATAAGGAAAAAGACAAAAATAATTCCTTGCAACTTTGCTATTCAACCTTGTATTGGAAGTTGTAACCAGAACCATTTATTTAAAAAAAGAAAAAAAAGGGGGGAAATAGCTATCCAAACTCCAAAAGGAGACGTAAAACTATATTCACTGATGACTTGATCTTATATATAGGATATCCCACAGAAGACACAAAAATAGTTTCTAGAACAGATCAAACAAATTCACCAATGTTGCAGAGCATGATATTAACATGAAAAAAGTGGTTGCATTTGAACATGTCCACAATTAACATAATTGAAAAGGAAATTCAGCAAACAATTCTATTTGCAAAAGCATCCAAAAGCTTGAAATAACTAGTATTAATGTCACTAAAATTGTAAGATTTAAAATTTAAAAGTAAACAAACAAACAAACCTGTTTGGGGGCAGTGGCTCATGCCTGTAATCCCAGCACTTTGGGGGAAGCCAAGGCATGTGGATCTCCTAAGTTCAGAAGTTTGAGACCAGCCTTGCCAACATGGCGAAACTCCATCTCTACTAAAAATACAAAAATTAGCTGGGCGTGGTGGCACATGCCTGTAGTCCCAGCTACTACAGTAGGTTGCAGTGAGCTGAGATCATGCCACTGCACTCCAGCTTGGGTGACAGAGTGAGACTCCATCTCAAAAAGAACAAACTAAAAACTCTAAAGCATTGTTGGAATAAATTAACAAACAAAACAAATGGAAGGTATCCCAATTTTATAGTGTAGAGTTTGTAATATTGTTAGGATAGCAAGAAACCCAGAGCAACGAACAAATTTAACATAATCCTTACCAATATTAAAATACAATTTTTTTTTGCAGAACTAGAAAAATGACTCTCAAATTTACATGGAATTACAATGGGCAAAAGCAATCTTGAAAAAAAAGGCAACGTTAGAGATCTCACTTTTCCCAATTTCAGAACAAATGCTCTGAAAACAGTACATTATGAGGCTGACATTAATAATAGCATAAAAACTAATGGGAGCAAATTTTAAATTCAAAAATAAACCTATATGTCCATAGCCAACTGACTTTTTTAAAGAGTCCCAGGACAACTTAATAGGGGAAAATATTCTGTTCAATGAATAATGTTGAGATAGCTGAATTTTCACATTTAAAGAATAAAGACTTAACCATATTTCACAAAATATACAAAAATCAATGCAAAATGGATCAATGACCTAAATATAAGAGCTGAAACTATAAAACCACTGGAAGAAAATATATGACATAGATGGATAAATTTTCATGACCTGGATTTAGGCAATTAGATTTCAGATATATACCAAAGCCATGAGAAACAACAAAATGTGAATAAAATAACACATTTATAAACAGTATCTGTGATAAGGTTAAATTTTCAGAATATAAACAGAGTTACTTCAGATGAAAAACAACAAAAAAACTCCAAACAACTCAAATAATAGGAAGAGAAATTAGGTAACTATTTCTCAAAGAAGGTATCAATTTTCCAATAAACACATAAAAAATGATCAATGTTGTTTGTAAACAGGAAAATTCACATCAAAGTCACAATGAAATACCACTGTTCACCAACTAGAAAGTCTAGAATATTGTTATCAGAAGCAATTGCTCATAGAAGTATATTTCTTGATTCCTCAAAAAATGCACACACAGCCAGGTAGGGTGGATCATGCCCGTAATCACAGCGCTTTGGGAGGCTGAGGTGGGAATATCCTACGGTTAAGAGATCAAAACCGTCCTGGCCAAAATAGTGAAACCCCGTCTCTATTAAAAAAAAATACAAAAAATTAGCTGGGCATGGTGGCTTACGCCTGTAGTCTCAGCTACTCGAGAGGTTGAGTCAGGAGAATCACTTGCACCCAGGAGGCAGAAGTTGCAGAGAGCGAGATTGCGTCACTGCACTCCAGCCTGGTGACAGAGCAAGACTCCATTTCAAAATAAAACAAACAAACAAAAATGCACACACAAGAAACTAAATAGGCAATGCCTATTTTTTATTTTGGTCAACATCTTTGCCCACATTGTACACAGTTTCTTACTTGGAAAGCTACAAAATCTCAAGAAACTCTTCTTGTATTCATGCTAGGTTTCTTGCCTTCACCACCCTTGTCAGATGACACAGATGCCTCAAAGAACTGCCTAACTTTGAAAAGGCAATTTCTCCAGTCTTACTATTCTTCCCTCCTCCTTATTCTGAGCATGCCACTCTTACTTGGTTAACTCACTCAGATCCTCCTGGCATTTGAAATCTACCAGTCTAGAACCTTGGAGAGACTGTCTGGCTTTTGTTTTACCTTCCTCCAGAAACATAGTCTTTTAGAGTTGCACATTTTCTTAGATTTAAAAAAAAATGAGGCGTTTTCACATACTCTTCTCAGATCCCAGACCAAACCTAGAATTTCTAGTTCCAATGACATTTTCCAGTACAGAGGCATACCTCATATTTAATAAAATAACTATGATTTAATAAACACAAATGTTGCAATACTAATTAAATCTTAAAGATAGTAGCAGCCAACATTTACTAAATAATATCCATATAACAGATGGTATACTAAGCCTTTACCACAGTAACACATGCAGTCCTTTACAATTAGAATGATTTAAGGATTGTGATCTTAGTCTATTCGGTCTGCTAAACAAAATGCCTTCCACTGGTATCTTATAAACAAGAAAAATTTTTCTCTCACAGTTCTGGAGGCCGGAAATTCCAAGATCAAGATGCTGGCAGGTTCATAGGTAGTAGAAGGAATAAACCAGCTTTTGGGTCTCCTTCATGAGGGCACTACTCTCATTCATGAGGGTTCTTCCTTTATGACTTAATTACCTCCACAAAAGTCCAGTCACTTAATACCATCATTTTGGAGGTTAAGATTTCAACATATACATTTTGGGGAAAGATGAACATTCAGACCATAGCATGATTATTTTCATTTAAAAGGTGAGAAAACTGAGCCACTGAGAAATTACAGAATTGGTCCTGGACCACAGAAAGGCAAATAATTACACACTAAAATCTATCTCCAAACACATATTTTTATGTACCCTAGAGTGGTAGGCTGTTAAGTGGTATATGAACTTTGAAGTCAGATCGTTGACATGGACCCATCCCTACTACTTCCTGTATGCCAAACTTTGTACGTGAAGCAAGTCATGCAACATCTTTGAATATTGAATATATGCATAAGCTCTAAAGCCCACCTACCTGAGCTGGGCTCTCTGTTTTACCACTTCCACTCACCAAATATGAAAATCTGGCAGTCCAGTAACTATTCTGTGCCTCAGTTTTCTTACCTATAAAGCAGGATAATAACCTCCAGTTTAAAATAGATTTAAATACACATTTCTCCAAAGAAGATACACAAGAAGGTAATAATACATGAAAAGATGTACATCATGAGCCATTAGGGAAATGCAAATTAATATATATAATTAAATATATTAATATATATAAAGCACTGATATATACTTTACGTTCGTTAAAATGGCTATAAGAAAAGGAAAGGATAAAATTTGCTGGCAAGTGTTAGGAGAATTTGAAAGCATCATATATTGCTAATGGGAATGACAAATGATGCAGCCAGTTTGAAAAACGTGTTTTGAGTTCTTTAAAATGTTAAACGTAGACTTACCACATGACCCAGCCATTTTATATACATTCTTAAGGGAACTGAAAATATATGTCCACACATAAACTTACATGCCAATGTTCATAGCCACATTATTCCTAACAGATAAAAAATAGAAACAACCCAAAATTCCATTGATCAATGAATGGATAAAATAAAATATTGTATAACCATATAAAAGAATGCAATTCAGCTTTAAAAATGGGAAGTATCGATATTTGCTACTACCTGGATGATCTTTGCAAATATTATTTTATGGGAAATAGGCCAGCGTAAAAGGTCCCATATTAATTCTATATGTATGAATTTCCCAGAGTAAGCACATCCATAGAGACAGAGAGTACATTAGTGGTTTCCAGATATTAGGAAGAGAGGAACATTGGGAAGAGATGGTAATGGGTATGCATTTATTTTGGAGACACATAATGAAAATGTTCTCAGATAGAGGTGACAGTTGCACATCTTTGTGAATATACTAATAAGCACCAAATTATATTCTCTAAAAGGATCAGATTTATAGTATCTGAATAATGCCACAATTAAAAATGAGCAAAAGCGAAAAAAATAATGTGGACTCAAACTAACACTAGAGCAAAAAAGGAATTTAAACAATGGAAATAAAGGGCAAATTAAGATATACAACTACTTGCAATATACCTTGTTTAGACTACCATCATAACAAATAAACTTTTAAAAGGACTTCTTGGGGCAGTTACAGAAATTTTAGTATAGCTACTACATGGGTGATGCAGAAGTATTGTAAATTTATTTCAACATGAAATGACATTGTAGTTATATGGAAAATATTTTTGGTTTTCAGAGATTTGTAGTGAAACATTTAGAAATAATATGTTACAGTATCTTGGATTTGCTTTAAAATACTCCAGTGAAAAGAAAAAGTGTAAAATACCAGTGTACAAAAATATAAATAATTGTTAAATCTAGGTGATGTGTGTAAATACATAATGGTTAACTTTGATGGTTATATATGATGGTTCACATTTTTGGTCCTCTGTACTTTAATGTTTGAAGATGTTTATAACAAAATGTTTTTGAAAAACTTATGACATTTTAGAATGTTAAAAGATGATAAAATCTTAAATTTTATCATATATTTTCTGTAATTGACAATATGTTTGCTGTTTTAAGTTTCTATGGAATCTGTTTCTATCTCAGTGGTGGGCAATTATTAGAAACAAAAAAGGAAAACAGTACAAATTACAATCAGTAACTCTGATCTTAACATTTCTTGCTCATAGTATACATATATACAAGACTCATTGAGGGACACAACATTTATAATAGACATCCAGTCTTAGACCACTGATATTAGTGGCTTTTCCTCCATTCTTCCTTGTTTTGTATTGTTTATATGTCAATCTTAGGATTTTCATTAGTATTTGATGAGGATCTCACTTTCAAATGCACATGGACTAAGACATATCACTTCAGTTCTGTACCTGAGCTTTTGCAAATCTGCATTTGTTCCTGAGAATAATATTCTGAAAATACAAGTACTGTTGAATGGCCAAAATCAGTTGTTACTTACTATCTTATCCATATTCTTTTTTCACATTTTATCCAGGCCTCAAAAGTATGCCTAAATTTCTGTCACTAGCTTGAAAGCAAGGCCATAAAAGATGCATTAAACTTCCCATACATATTGGGAAATGCATTTTATTAAAATATGTAACTTTTATTTTAATAAAATATGAAAGTTCTGATTGCTTGGGAAATGTCTTTGTTATAAAAATAGATGCTTGGATATTAAGTAAAATTTTATGCACAATATTCTCTTCAGGAATGTCAAGCAATCAAAAGAAATGAATACTTCTCTCAAGTACTACCTAACTCGTAACTCTTTTCTTTTCCATACCATTCTCCTGAACTACAGTTTCTTCTTCTGTTATTATTTTTTCTTTAAACAACATCAAATAAACCTTTTCCATATCACCAAACTACCCCAATTTTCAGTCTTGCAATAAAAACTGAACTAAGGAAGTCTCTTTGCTCTTTCCTGTCTCTAGTGCTTCTAGGTAAAACATTTGTTCTCCTGCATGTTAAAGGTACTCCCGTTAGTCTTAAGAGTCTACTTGCATAAAATTTTGTGTAAGTTTAATATGGCTTAAAACATGTGAAGCATTTATCTGAGCAGAAAACAAAAGAAAAATACCAGTTACTAACACTTTTGGAAAACATCAAAATTTTAGATTGTCAAATATATTAGGCTGCTTATTAATTTAATTAAGTATATAGTACTGACTCTAACATAATGTTATTAATAACACTGAGAACATTACCAATAGTGAGTTTGCATCATCATTATTATTATGAGGAAATAAAGGCAATAAAAGCATATACTCCTCTTAAATTCAAAAAGATCAAAAGGCTCAAACTTTGAAAAATTGAACATATATATATATTTTAAATTTGAAAGTAATTACTGAGAATTTACTTTTACTTTTGAGGAAAATAGTTTACAAAATGAGCAATGCGATATGAATTAGAGATAGAAAGTTAAATAACATCAAATTAAGAGTATCTACATTTGAATTTAATATTTAATTCAGATATCGTTAAAGAGGTCCTCTGTAACAAAAGGTCCTCTTAACAAAAGATAGAAATAATAAACAAAATATTATTTCTAACTAACATAAAAATAATATTTATGCCAAATAAGCATGGAGGTTCTTCTGTGGCAGAGATTGTGGCAGATTAAAGATGGCAACAAATTATTTGATGCTACTTCCATCAAGTGACGTGTTCTCCCTCTAGCCCCCTTTAATCTGAGGGGGCTGTATAACTGCTTTGACCACAAAAATATGGCAGAATGCTGTGCCAGTTTCCAGGCCCAGGGCTTAAGAACCTGGCAGGTTTCACCTCCTGCATCTTGAAAGACTTGCTCATGGGAGTTACAATTCCTGTGTGAAGGGGCAGGCTACCTGCTAGAAAGAACATGAGAAGAAACAGAGACTTCATCAAAAGACAACTGGACCCAGCTTTTCAGGCCAAACATATTAGTTGTCACCCTCCATACAAATCCAGCCACCTGTTGCATATCATATTCTAAACACAGTCAAAATTATGTAGAGCAGAATTGGCCAGCGGAGCTGCTCTTCTCACTGAACTACAAAATTATGAGATTTAACAAAATATTTGCTGGTCAGAGCAGTGACCACACTCATTAAAACTTCCTGTTCAGTTGTTCTCTTCATGGAGTTTCTACACAACTGCCCACGTGACTGGCACCACACCAACCATCAAATTCAGATTTTGCTAACTAAAAAGGGTAAAAGGCAAAGGGCAGGACACGTCACTTTCCTTAATGTCATGATGCAAAATTTCAAAATATTAGTTGGCTCCCACCTGTAGAATTATGATAAAAATTTTTATATTTCTGAAGTTAGGGTTTTCTGAACAAACCTTTCAGAAACTTGGGACCTGGACTGAAATAACCAGTCTTAGATGTTAATTTACTACTGAAGTATTTTTTTAAATCAAAGATTTATTTCATTCCATATATGTGTTTATATTTCAAAGAATTTGAGACCAAGGATCATGGAGATAACCCAGATTTCTAAAACTGGAAATATGAGCCTATTATCTATCTAGAGATATTTATTCAAACATTTAAGTGTTAGAATAAAGATCCTTCCCATTAAATTTCAAGGTATCTCTCAGAAAGGGAGAGGCAATAGCTGCCTTTTTTTTTTCTCTACAAATTCCCCAAATTTATTGCGTTCTGTATTTCTAGCCTAAAATACAGACTTCTTGTTTTTATGTACAATCATTTTGTACTCAGGGGTGAGAATTGAACATGAGGAATCCATAAGGCTGTTTGTTGGTAAGTGAATAATAGTCTCTACTTCAGAAATATTTTAACATTTTTAAACTCTATTCACTAAAAATTCAAAAGCAAGTGAATATTTTCAATACTGTATCCTTGAGCACAGTATAAACCATTAAATTTGAGGCTTGTTTTAATATCATTATGTGTGTATGTACACATGAAGTGAATTCAGTTAAGCATTAAAATTTGATTGTGATAAAAAATTATAATTTTTTAATTATAAAAAACAACTAAGCTATTAAAATAACTCAGTCTGAAAAAATTATCTTCAGCAAAATTATAAAAATATATTATTGGATCTGGCCCAGCACGATGGCTCACACCTGCAATCCCAGCACTTTGGGAGGTTGCGGAAGGCAGATTACTAGAGGTCAGGAGTTTGAGACCAGTCTGGCTAATATGGTAAAATAAATTAGCCGGGCATGGTGGCAAACACCTGCAGTCACAGCTACTCGAGAGGCTGAGGCATGAGAATCACTTGAACCTGGAAAGTGGAAGTTTCTGTGAGCAGATATAATGCCACTGCACTCCAGTCTAGGAAACACAGCTAAACTCCATCTAAAATACACACACACACACACACACACACACAGAGGTATATGTGTGTGTGTTTGCACACACATATATATATATAAACACATGTATATTACATATACATTTTTCTAGAAAATGGGAGAAACAAAGAAAATCACTTATATGAATACTGTAAATACCCTTCTCACTCTTAACCACTTTCATCAAACACCACAACTGAAATAATTAACATCAAAAGAAATATTGTATTAGCCAAGATTATGTATGTTATGTATAGTATAATAATATATAAAATTAATATGCTAAACTATATGAAGTAGTATAATAAAATACTACACTACATAATATACTACATTATTTTGTTATATACTATTACATTATATAGGTTATATATAAACATAATATAGTATATATTATATTCATATATATTATTACATTAATATATATTCTTTACATATTCTTGGATAATATGCTATTTATTTTGACGTAAACTGAATTGTGGTATTTAGTGAAAGGGATATGAGTGAGAATATTATTTACAGCATTGTTATAAATGATTTTCTTTTTTCTTCCAATTATGTAGAAAATATTGACAATTGCAAGAGGAATTAAATATTAAAATGATTAAAATCATCTCCTGTATTTTTGTAAAAGTGGGATGTATGTGTGAGTGAGTGACTGTGTGTGTGTGTATGTGTGTGTGTGTGTGTGTGTGTGTGTGTGTGTGCAGCCAATTCCATAATTTGGTTCCAGAGATTGGAGTGTCCACAGTTCCGATATGCCAAATTAGTAATATCAAAAGATGTTGTAGGACACTTAGAATGAATGAGCTAAAATATTCCAGATTTCCAAATAATATTTTCTACAACTCTTGTTCTTTGTCAAATTGGGTAGTGGAGTAATGATACTCTATCAGAGGACAGACTCAATTTCAGAAGACTGAAAACGTTAAACTACAAACGTGAAGCTAAAATTCATGTAAAAGTCCCTCTGAGGAGTCAAGTTTATAGTTGACAGGACCTGATTAACACGGCTTTGAGGGATTCATACACCAGTCAGATCCCTTAATTTAGTATATGTTTCCAATTCATCACTCAGATTACTAAAAAAGGGACATGACTAGAGGAAAGGAAGCTTCATAGGTATATGATGTGCTATCACATCAAATTGGCCATGAAGAAAAAGACATACATAGAATGTTTTGAGATTGTAAATAGTGATGGTCTTTGTCTTTGTAAACGTGGCATTTGATATAGCTTTTCACCAGTCTAATAGTAGAAGAGGATTTCCAATGCAGATACATTGAGGTTCACTTTGAGATAACTGTTTCCACTCTCTAATACAATTGATCATACAAAAACTTTGCTAATACTGATTTGGAATCTGACCATTTAGGCATAAGCAAATAATAGAAAAAAATAACTGTTAATTTAATATACGAATCAGATCTATATTTTAGTAAAATTTATTCTTTAACATGAATTTTACCTTAGTGATACCTACTTGTCATTTCAGCCAATGTTACTGCTGGTTTCACAGACCATTAGCTACCAAACAAAACATTTATCATCTTCTTTTCTTCCAGAGAGAGAGCCCTCATTTTCTATTAGGAAAATGCCCCCTAGAGTGAAAGACTGCATTGTCAATCTCATTTACACAATCCTAACAAAGTTAGGATTTTTTTAATTGCAAGCAACATATTTTTAAGACATTGGAAAGGCTAGTTAAAAGGAGGTGAATTAGTCAGAATGGCCTCCTGTTATTCTTCTTTCTTAACTTATTCTTCAAACATGTAAATCAGATATGATGGTTGAGTAGCCACCTAGGTTTATATTATGAAGTAACATTAAGGATGAAAGTCATTAACTACATAGTTCATTGTATTTTTAATATTTTAATTTGAAATTCATTAGACTTTGGGTGTGTGTTTGTATAAATGGTGTGTGCATGTGTGCACATGTCTATGTGTTTGAAACAGACACTTCTTTCTAAATATGTTTATAATTTAAATTGTTTTTTATTGCATATAACCAAAACCCTAAATTAATAGTGGATTGAAGAAAATAGATAATTTTTCTCTTGTATATAAATGTTCCAAGCTTTTCAGGCCTGTATAAGGGTTCTGGGGTATCAATTGTCACCTAGATTTCAACAATTTGCTCCATCAGCTTTATAACTGACTATTGGAACCCTGCTATCTGGCAGATTTTAGAAAGATAATAGACAAAATATGAAAGGCTTGAATTGTTCTAAATGAAAAAATGCTATTTATTATTATAAAATACTCTTTATTGGTAAAGATAAATATAGTTGTTAAGTTTATCCATATGGGAGATATTATAAAACCCTTAGAATAGGGTGGGGGAAATAAAAAGGACTATGTAAGAAATAGTTAAATAAATAAGGAATGTATCTAAGAAACTGTTTCTCTGAATGTCAATAATCACCATGAATCCAGAGACGATTTTTCACTTAAGTTTTCAAAGTGATTTTGGCACAACTACTTAAATTAACAATAAAGGTCAGACAGACCTTCTCTACAAACATATTATTAGGCATCAGAATTGCAATTCAAAACGTAAACATAAGAAAACAATTTCAATAAAAAAAAATTTACAGGGTTAAATAACCTCTTCATTCAAAGGTGCTGATACTTTGACTCACACTAGAAAAGACATTTAAAGAAAGTATCTTTTTTTAAATTTAACTTTAAGGATTATAAATTGTTCTACTATAAAGACACATGCACATGTATATTTATTGCAGCACAATTTACAATAGCAAAGACTTGGAGCCAACCAAAGTGCCCATCAATGATAGACTGGAAATGTCTTTTAAACCATAAATAACACAAACCTAAGCCTTTCAGGGAGTTCACAGCTATAGGCATTTTCTGGGGAAAAAAAGAAAAAGGAAGAAAGAAAGGGAGGGAGGGAGGGAAAGAAAGGTAAGAAAAGAAAAAAGAAAGAAAGAAATTCCTGTGCGCAATCTTCCATTAGCTTCTTTTCTACCCCAAGCTTAATATTCAAAGATGCGAGCAATGAAAACAATGTAAACTTATTTTTAATAATTTACTTGAACTTACAGTTTTTCTTTGGAAAAACTCAATTGCTATTCTTATTTCTAAAAACTTAAGTTTTTGTGTTATTCCTAAATATGTTAGTTTTTCCAAAGTGAAAACACTACATGCTTTTCCTTAATGCACTGCCATTTATCATTAGTTTTTATTTATGGTCAGTTAGTCAGTTTTGGTCCATGTGACAGTGCTCATATCCAAGCCAATTTCAATTAATAGCTTGTTAAGATTTTTGAAACATGGAATCCAGTGATTTATTAAAGCCAACTTCTATTACATCAAATGAATTAACACTAGTCACTAATTATATCAAAATAAGTAATCTACTTTTTTCTGACATTACTTATTTTCCATCCTTTTCCCTACATTGAATTTAAATATGTAGTGTAGTATTCCTATCTTTTTCTTTTCCAAGCCTTTCAGCTTTCTAAATATGTAGCTCTCAAAAATCAGTTGATCATTGACACATTTTTACCACTTCTTTCTTGTTAACAAAATCTAAATTTTGTTTAGGTATCTAGCCACCACTGACTTAGGGAGATGTGGAATGCAGCTCCAACTTAAGGGTGGAATTACAACTGTTCTAGCTAAATTATAGTATTTATTTCTCCGTGGCAGTAACTACAATTATGTGAAGGTATTTTTAGGTTTACATATGATGGCCTGGTATTGCAGTAGTTCTCGTTGACCATGAGAAAATTTATCTAGAAAGATAGAAAGCTTATGCCGAGAAAGGCAGCTTGAAAGTACAGAAACCGCAAGTTTAAAAAGAAGGTTAAAACATGTATTAATCAAAATGAAACTTTCTGGTTTCCATAATTTTGTTATTGCTTAATCTAACTTCATTTGGACTTTTTTTAATTGAAGTAGTCTCATTTTAAATATGACACCATGAAATGTAACATTTTTATAATTATCCTGTTGCCACAAAGATTATTTTAGCACATAAAAACTCCTTGGTCTCAAATTTTATAAAATTTGTGACATAGTTAATAAATAGTGACCTATTTTTAAATGTTTATAGATGATTATACCACATTTGCAATATATAGATCTAATTAAAGACTATAAACTTTTATTTAAATAAAAATAGATATCATTCTAATAAGGCAAACTAACATGTTGCTTATCAATTTTTAATATGCAAGTATAAACATGCTGCTCAGTTGTGTAGTCATGAAAAACATGTTTATTTAAATTTCCTTTTAAAGTGATTGATTAAAATAAAATAAAAATTAAGTTTATCAGCCATGTTAGACACATGTCTAACTTTAAGTGTTCAGTGGCCAAATGTGGCTAGTGTCCTTCATGTTACACAACACACACCGAATATTTCCAATAAAGTAGAAAGTTCTACTGGACTACACTGATCCAGATCAAGGGTCAGCAAACTGTGGCTTATAGATTGCTGATTTTGTAAATAAAATTTTAGTGAACACATGTGCCCACTCATTTATGTATCATTTTACAGATGTTTTCACACTACATTGGTAGAATCAGGTAGTTGCACAAGAGACCCTTTGGAATACAAAGGCTAAAGTATTAAAAATTAGAATCCTTAAAAATATTTACTGACCCGTGATCTAAGCCATTGTCCAAACAAAAGAAACATAGTTTAAATGTAATAATTATATGTAAACATTTTCTTATAGAAAAGAGTGAAGCTAAATGATTTTTCTTGTCCTAAAAGGACTAAAAAAAATCATGTTGATTTCAATCATGATATATCTTCTTCATCAATCTTCATAGTAGTAGGATAAAAAATATAACTTCAGTCATCTTTGCAGCTTATAAAATAAAAAAGATGAATCTAAATGTAGGAAACCATTACATCAAGCTTTTATTTGACTTTGGCATACCTCACAAACTCATTTGTTATGAATTTGTAGAATTTTCATTATTTCCAATGGGATTGTTCTCATCACTTGTTCAAGAAATCATTTTTATGTTGCCAATCTTTAACAATAATGCCAATCTGAAACTAATCACTTCTTGCATCTGCTAAGTTTCTGAATATGTAGAATGTAAATTGACTTAGACACATAGCTTTATCATTGGGAGAAACCACAAATCTCTCCTGTATCCAGAATAATCAGAAATGTTGCATAATCAGAAATGCTGATTAGAAGTAAAACTGACATACCCACAAATGAAGTATTTTAGAAATTCCTAAATTACAAAAAAATGTGATTTTTCCAATCTCCTATGATTCTGACATCAAGTTTTGCTAAGAAGTTAATTTCAAGATCTGTTTAGACATCAGTACATGCATGCAGAGTGGAGCTGGAAAGAGCTGATTGTGATAGATGTATGAGAAGCATTATCATTTGCTTATTACCACTTTAGATAACAGCGTGTACTGATTAAGAGCTTAGGCTTTTCAGACTTCCTTGTTTTGATTTTTCATTCTTACTGTTGTTACATACTAGCTGGGTAAACTAGAGTTACATATAATTTAGGGAAAACGGTAGGATATTGTAGAAAACAAAGAATTACAGTACTCAACTAAGAAAAATGTATATTTCTCAGTAACATAAAATTATAGAATTGAGCAGTATTAAGCAGCCCATATAAAGGGACTTTTCCACAATACTAGGATCTTCTTGTTTTTTCATCTACGTATATATCATACTATTTTTCATTGTCAAACTGAATTTTGTTAAGTCTGCATTCAACCTGAAGTAAGGTTATCAAGAATCAGGGATTGGTAAACCATTTTCTTTAAGTAAGTGACACAGAAGTTGAGCACATTACTCATAATTATATTTTATTGATTAGAACCTAGATAAATAGGTATAACAATAGATTCAAAGAAGGATTGGGGTTTTAATGTATACTTAAACAAGTGTCCAGTTCAGAAAAACTTTATTGGGGAACTATTGTTTCAACATTATGAATAATGTTACAATAAACATGAGAGTGTGGGTGTATCTTTGATGAACCAGTTTTATTTCCTTTGGATATATACCTGGAAGTGGAATTGCTGGATCATGATTTTTTTAATATTTTTTAATATTTTGGGGAATCTCCAGAATATTTTCTATAGTGACTATACAAATTTACACTGCCAACTGTTCTTCAAATTTCTTAGCTTTACATTATATATATTCATCAATTGTTTGTATCAAGTAACATATCAACAGATGCAAAGACCTTAGAAAGCACTTGATATACACTAAGGCTTGAGTAAGTGTTGTATAATATTTCTATTTATGTAACTCCTTTTACTGTGAAAGGCTTCAGTATATACAGCTGAATTTAATAATAATAGCTTTATTTGTTGAAATTATAAACAAATTTTTATGAGGGTCAAAAAAGATCAATGAGGGAAAAGTTAATAATCTGTTGATTGATTGATTTTTAACCACCCAGTTGAGGCATATTAACCTATTAAACCATGTAAATATTTAATGTGTACATCACCATGAATTTGGGATATATAGATATATATTGGTGAAACCATCACTTCCATCAAGGCCCTAAACATATTCATCACATGTTAAAGTTTTTTCTTACCCCTTGTTATTACTATTACTGTTTTTCTTTGCTAAGAGCACTTAGCATAAGAACTGATGTATTAGCAAATTTTAAGTATATAATACAGTATTGTTAGCTATAAGCATTATGTTGTGTAGTAGATCTCCAGAACTTATTTATGTTGCAAAAATGAAACTTTGTATCCCTTATCCATCACTACCCCTCCTCATTTGAGTGATACATGAGAATCCATGGGGCGCCATATACAGAAGGGTGTGTATGGAGTCCTGAGGGTACAAGTTGGCTGATAGAGCAACGCACAGGAAGGCAACCCTGTGAGGTTTGTGGATGAGCCTCTTGGTGAAGTCTTTGAGATGTTAGGAACACCTGCAGTTGGATGTTGAAAACCAAGTGAAATTTGCTGGGTGCTTCTGCCCTTTTACCCTGCTCCAAGCTGCCCCAGACAAGTTAGCCATGAAAATCCCCTCAATATTCTGAGCAGGACGACAGAAGTGTTCTTCCTGGGCAATATTGTGCAAGACTGGAGAAGCTGAGAGTGCACTTCACTCTCACATTCACCTGTAGAGTAAATCATAAACTGAAGCAGTCTCTTTTGTCACTGAGCTGTGTTGTCAGGGAGCACAGGTAAATTAAAATTGTTGTTTTTACTCTATTCAGTGCTGCCCTCTCAGACTTTTGTTCTCCTGTGATGCAGGAAACTTAGCAAGATTCCGAGGCTACCACAAAGGCATGCTTGTCCATGGTGGGGGGTTGCGAAATCTGTGTTTCTATAGGGAGATGAGAGCTGGAACCTCCCCTTCCATCATCCTGTTGATGTGTGCTTCTAATCAGTTTTAATGACTTAAACTGAAATCCATGATTTGAGGAAGATTACACATTATTTAGCTTGATAGGTTTCGTAATTGGTGGACTAATGGTGACACATAAAGTCCAAAAAACTGACAAAGCCGAATGCTGACAAGAATGTGGAGCTGCAAAAGTATCATTTATTACTGACTGAAATGCAAAATGCTATAGCTACTTTGGAATATGTTTTGACTGTTTCATACAAAGTCAAACATAGTCTTATCATAAAATCCAGCAAAGGTGCCACTGGGTATTTATCCAATTATTTTAAAAACTTATCACAAAAACCTGCATGCAATGTGTATCAGGACTCTTAACAGTGTTCATATTTCAATGTCCAACATTTCTACTTTTAGCAATATTTGAAAAGAAAAAAGAAAAGATGCACATAAGATTTAAATAGAAACAAATTCTTCCTTATGTTAATCTAAAAATAAGACATAGAAACCATTATACAAATAGGGGATTTGTTAAATTTATTATTGCATATTCACAGAATGGAATGGACTTATTTTTTCAAAAATCCCATCATATGAACTGTTATAAATATTTAATGTTAAAATTTTTAAAGCAGTATGTGAAACACTAAAACCCATCTTGACTAATTTTAATACCCAACTACTAAAATAGTGAAAATGACAAAAGAATATCTGGATAAATACATTAAAACTTTAGCAGTACTCATATCATAGTTGTATGTTTACTGGTGATCTTTTCCTTTTGAAATTATCTTTTATGTTGTAACATTTTTTAAATAAATAAAAATTAATATTATAAAAATATAATTATGTACCAAATTCTATATTTCTCTAGACTTTTTGCTGGACTTTTATATTTCTTGGGTTACACATTTAGAATTCATCACATAAACCAGTGAAGTAAAAGGATTAGGATTAATTTAAAATAGGTTGTGAAGACAAATTGTTCTATAGATTTAAAATGACATCGGATAAACCACACCATCTTTTAAAAGGGACTTCCAGATGTGGCGGGGGCACAGATTTGCTGACTTAGGAGGCCTTTTATGTCCCTAATGTGCCTGCATCTGTGATGATAACAGTCCTTTATTAATAAGAGGTTTCTTTTTTCCTAATTGGAAATTTTTTTGGCCTACTGCTCAGGGTTTGTTTACTAAAGTTGATGAAAAAAATGTAGTGTCACTTCTGTTTATTTCATAAGTACTCTTGTAAATAATGGTATAAAATCCTATTTTTCACATTTCTTAAGTAACAAATAGAGATTATCAGCCCTTTTGAACAGAGCTCATTATATTTAATATCTAGTAAAACGTATTATAAAGGATGCTGTTTTATTTGCAGTTCTCAAAATGAAATGTAACTTGGTGTTTATATACATATTCATAAACCTCTGCCATTCTGTTTTTTTCTCATAAGAGTTGTCTGAACAATTAATAGGTATAGTAATATGTCATATATGGGATATGTCTCTCAGATTTTTATATTATTCCCTAAGAATTTTTATGTCTTTATTTAACATATTCCTTGTTTCTGCAAGAAATCATCTGATTAAATTCAGACAGTTTGCAAGGCAGGGGGTTTGTGTAATTGCCATCATGCTCTGCAGGTTTTTACTTAATTGTTATCTCTTTTGAAGCGAGATTAAAGAATTTTTTTTTACAGTGTACTGCTCACCTGTTTGTTCATTACATTAATTTAAGTTGCCTTCCTTGCTATTTGTTAAAAACCTACCAGGATAATTTGGTGAGGTCATGATATTTTTTGCTATGCTACCGTCCTAAAGGTGTTATATCACATTGTCATGTGGCGTCATGCATTCAGTAAACTCCCTGACTTTACTAAGATATCTAGGATAATAAAAAAGACAGAAAATTCCATCTGTCCATTGGGATGACTCTGTATGTGCCTTTAAACCATGAAGATGAACATTAAAACATTTAAAGTATAAATATCTATAAAAGATATTCTTGATATGAAATGGGGGATCCCTTTTGACTCAAGATGCTGCAAATCAGAGTGACATAAGTTCAATCACTCTTTCCACTTCAAAATATGCAATAATAGGGAATTTGTCTTCTGACCTAGAATCTAAGTTTCTACTTTCCTTAGATGAGTCAATAAATACTATATTTATTTAACTGTGCTCTTAGTTAATCTGTTTACTTGTAATTTGTGTAGTTGAAAGTTTGGGAATAAAAATGTTACATGGTAATTTAACATAAAATATTTCATTTAATATAATTATTTAATATAGTTTATCAGTGTATTTTATCATATAATATTTTAACAATTAATTGAAAAGAAAAAGCCAAAGCAAAAAGTTAACTAATATGCAAATACCTAAATTACTACTAAATGCTTGTACTATATTGAAAACTAACTCTGTCTGTTTTTAAAATACATGATTTTATATTTGTGGCAAACTCCTCCATAATAACATTGTACTTTAGTTCAGAATTGGACCTGATAGCAAGGCATACTGTGTGGTAGGCCACAGAAACAGCTTTGGATATAGATAAATATATCAGCATAACATGAAAAAAAAAAAGAGAGAAAGAATTTCAAATCAAACATCCACAAAAATATGCAATTGTTTTATTTTCATTAAAATTTTCATATTTTCAAAGTAAATAGCAAAATAAATAGTAATTTTCATAGTAAACAGCCTTTAGAAATTTAAGGTATAATCTTATCACCTTATCATTTGTGAATTGCCTCATGTGATAAGTGATATGTAGATTTAAATCCATAGTATATTTGTGATTATTATCATTTAAAGAAATAACATCTTAGAGTCTCTTATAATGAAACCCTTCCACAGGACTTCTGAGCATTGCACATCAAAACTAATACATTTTGCAATACCTTGTTGGCACAATACAACACCAAAAAAATTATTCCAGAAAATAATTTGTGACTAATATTACAGTTAGAAGGTTGTTTACTTGTAAACTATGTACATAATTGAAATTATTTATGTAAACAAGAAATTATGACCTATTTTTATGAGAATAATATAATATTTAAAATGTGTCATATAGTTTTAGTATGAATGATGTGTTCTAAAATAGATGCTTGATAGCTGAATATTTATTACCAACATGAGAGGAAAGATGATTATATCTCCCCCAAAGTATAGAGTCATATAGAGTACTGAAAATATTCATAAGTTTTAAGTGTGCAAAACTAAAGGTGGTCAAAACCAGGTAGTGCACTAGAAATGTAATTCAGAAATATATTTGTAAAGATGTTATAAGAACCAAGTCAAACAAGGAATTTTGAGTAACTCTGCTACTAGAAAGAACTGGAAAATGCTACCACCCTTAAAGCTTATAGGACCATAGGAGGTTCTTCAAAGCACAAGAACCTGGGCTGCTCAGTGAGAACTCAGTTTGTGAAGAAGATGCAGCCATTGTCAGAGATGCTGCCAACAGCAGAAATAGTGAGAGAAATACCCTCTGCTTCTCCTTTCTCATGTTGCCAATCTCTTTTCAGTACTTTCCATCAGGCAAACTTATAGAAAATGAGTTGGCAAAAGAATCTGCAAAATGTGATATGCAAAAGTTTGGGAAAGCTATTAATGAACAGAAAGGCAAATCACTTGACTGTCAGACTCTACCTACAATATTTGCTAATCCATGTGTATTCTAACTTTTCTATACATATTTCACAAAGCTTTGTGCTTTCACCTAACATAAAGCAATTATTCTTTGCACAAAACAATATCCTCTATTTTTATCCATTATTGGGAAGATATAACCAGAAACAAAATCTCCAAATCCAGAAAACCTCTCCACAAAGGAAGAAGAGAAGAAAAACAGTTTTATTATTGCATAAGCATTGTACCTAAATGTGATGCAACTGACAGGTTATCCACTAGGAGATTACAAAGACAGAAAAATATTTACCCTTTGATATAGCTAAGCAGATACATACTCAAGCAGATACTGTACTCAAGATAATAATACCTAGTCTTCACTTAAGAGAACTTGGTAGTACCATCTGCACATACAATTCATCCTAAATTCATTTGGTAATGTGTGTGACAACCTGTGTTGGCTAATTGAATTTGACTAAAGAAAATAACCAAACTTCTTATATCTTTATAATAGCAGGTCATTTTGCAATTTGAAGCAAGGCAGACACTGACATCAGGCTCCTATCTTTCCACAGAAACTGGGAGGTAAGAACACTGTCTTACTTGATGTTTATATTTCAAAATGATGCTTCCTAAGTTCTTAAGAAAAACAATATTGCATCTTAAAGCTAGTGTATTCATCCAAGACATATACAATAATGGGCAATATACAAAAGAAAGAGGTTTATAGGGCTTACAGTTTCACATGGCTGGGGAAGCCTCAAAATTATGGCAGAAGGTGAAAAACATGTCTCACATGGCTGCAAACAAGAGAAGAGAGCTTGTGCATGGAAACTCCCTTTTATAAAACCATCAGATCTCATGAGACTTATTCACTACTGTAAGAACAGTATGGGAGAAACCACTCCCGTGATTCAATTATCTCTCACTGGGTCCCTCTCACAACACATGGGAATTATGAAAGTACAATTGAAGATGAGTTTTGGGCGAAGCACAGAACCAAACCATATTATTCCACCCCTGATTCTTTCTAAATTTCATGTACTCACACTTGAAAACCAATCATGCCTTTCCAACAGTCCTCCAAAGTCCTAACTCACTTCAGCATTAACGAAGTGAAAGTTGCATCTGAGACAAGGCAAGTACCTTCTGCCTTTCAGCCCCAAAAGCAAGTTAGTTACTTCCTAAATACAATGAGGGTAAAGGCATTGGGTAAATACAGCCATTTCAAAGGGAGGAATTGGCTAAAACAAAGAAGCTATAGGCCCTGTGCAATTTTGAAATCTAGCAGGCCAGTCAAATCCTAAAGCTCTAAAATTATCTCCTTTAACTCCATGTTTCACATCCAAGTTACACTGATGCAAGAGGTGGATTCCCATGGTCTTGGGCAGCTCTGCCCCTGTGGCTCTGCAGGGTACAGCCTCCTTCCTGGCTGCTTTCACAGGCTGCTGTTGAGTGTCTGTGGTTTTTTTGAGGCACATGGTGCAAGCTGCCAGTGGATCTACCATTCTGTGGTTTGTAAGACAGTGGGCCTTCTTTTCACAGCTCCACTAGGCAAGGCCCCAGAAGGGACTCAGTGTAAGGACTCCAATCCCACATTTCCCTTCTGCATTGCCCTAGCAGAGGTTCCCTATGAAGGCCCCACCCCTGCAGCAAACTTCCGCCTGGACATTCAGTCATTTCCATATATCCTCTGAAATCTAGACAGAGGTTTCTAAACCTCAGTTCTTAACTTCTGTGCATCTACAGGCTCAACGGAAGTTAGCAAGACTTGGGGTTTCCACCCTCTGAAGCCACAGCCCCAGCTGTACCTTGGCCCCTTTTAGTCACAGTTGGAGCAGCTGGGATGCAAGGCACCAAGTCCCTTGACTGCACACAGCACAGGAACCCTGGGCCTAACCAATAAAACCATTTTTTTCCTCCTAGACCTCTGGGCTTGTGATGGGAGGGGCTCTGGTGAAGACCTCTGTCATGCCCTGGAGACATTTTCCACATTGTCTTGGTGATTAGCATTCTCCTTGTTACTTATGCAAATTTCTCTGCTGGCTTGAACTTCTCCTCAGAAAAGGGAATTTCCTTTTCTATTGCATTATCGGGCTGCAAATTTTCCAAACTTTTATGCTCTGCTTCCTTTATAAAACTGAATGCCTTGCACCAAAGTCACCTTTTGAATGCTTTGCTGCTTAGAAATTTTTTTTCTGCCAGGCACCCTAAATCATGTCTCTCAAGTTCATAGTTGCACAGATTTCTAGGGCAGGAGTAAAATGCCTCCAGTCTCTTTGCTAAAACATAGCAAGAGTCACCTTTGCTCAAGTTCAGAACAAGTTCCTTGTCTCCTCTGGGACCACCTCAGCCTGGACCTTATTGTTCATATCACTGTCAGCATGTTTGTCAAAGCCATTAAACTAATCTCTAGAAGTTCCAAACTTTCCCACATTTTCCTGTCTTCTTCAGAGCCCTAAGGGCTGTTTCAACCTCGACCTGTCACCCAGTGCAAAAGTTACTTCCACATATTAAGGTATCTTTTCAGCAACTCCCCACTCCTGGTGACAATTTAGTGTTCTAGTCTGTTTTTATGCTGCTGATAAAACATACCTGAGACTGGGCAATTTACAAAAGAAAAAGCTTTATTGGGCTTACAGTTCCACATGGAAAGGGGAATCTCATATTGATGGCAGAAGGTGAAAGGCACATCTCACATGGTGACAGACAAGAGAAGAGAGCTTGTGCACTGAAACTCCCCCTTTTAAAACCATTAAATCTCTTGAGACTTAATCACTACCACAAGAAGAGTATGGGAGAAACTGCCCCCATTTGTCATTTATCTCCCAGTAGGTCCCTCTCTCTTACACAAGAGAATTATGAGAAATAATTCAATATGAGATTTGGGTGGGAACACAGAGCCAAACCATATCAGCTATCATGAGACTTATTAAGCTTTTTTTTTTTTTTTTTTTTTTTTAGTATATGTGCTGCCAAAGCGAGCACAATTTATTAAGCTTTAAATAAAATTTGTGTTCATTTTAAAGAGAGAGAAAATAAATTTAGAATTACAAATGTTCCTAAGTACATAGAAGAAAAGGGAGAAACTACTTCCTTTATTTTTTATGGGAGAATGTAGTGTTATTTTAACTAGCATCTGGTTTTACATCCCAAAATAAGGAGCGACACACTGCCCCATCAGTCACTATATCCTTCCTAAAGTTCACTTTCTTCATCCATTCCCTTTTCTCAGGTTTATATGTATCTGCTCATTTTTTCATCATCCAATGAACTAAAAATCATAAATTAAGCTCTAAAAACATTATTCACCCATAATACTAGAGGAAATGAAAAGAAAAAATGCATAGGGTGTGCAACCATACACATAAAACATGCATTACTGTCACTGTCATTTTTCAGACATAGGTCAATAATCTAATTTTTATTTGCCAATATTAAATTAAAATATCATTGTAAATAACCCTAGTGCTGTATGAGTTTCTGAATTTTATTTTCATTTCTTATTGAGAAATTGAGTTCTCAATATATGTCTTGTTACATTCACTACTTTTGTTTAGCAAATTAAGCAGGAACATGAAGGCCTCAAGTTCCTCTTTAAAATCATGCCTAAAATGAAACCCATACGAAACAACCACACTGCATACACTTAAGTTGTATGGTGTAGTGAACTCTTTTGTTATATATTATGTATTATTTTAATAACAGTAATAATTATGTTGTCATTTGAGCTTTGTAAAACTTAATTCATTTGAGAATGGCAACCCACCATAAAAGGTCTCAGATAATTCCACTGAAGTCCAAGCTTACAGAGATAAATGTTTTTTATCAGGTATCTCATTAAAATAGGAAAATGCTTATTTATATGAGGATTGTAATTTTGAACCCACATTTAAGATCTATAAACAGCATTCAGTATCTTTACTTATTGAAATCATCAAGTTCTGACCCAATGCTTCATTATGGCACTTTATATCTGTGCCTTTTATAAGCTTAAAAAGCAAGCCTAAGATTTCATCACCATGACTCATATTCTTCTCCAGCTGCTGATCAGACTGTTCCTGTTTTCATCCAAATCTCTCTAAATAGTCTGTATTTCCATATTTCATCTTCCTTAACATTTCATTTACTAATATTCACAAATATATGAAATCTGTCCTTTCTGCTAGGATCACCAATACTCCACTTTTTGCTACAATCTTGCCATTTTCTAGGTGTAACTGCTACATTTAACAACATTGATAACTTTCTTTAACAGTTTCATTTATCTTTGGCGTCAACAACACTGTACTAGATTTACCGATAAAGCATTTAAGAATGAAGAAGTGGGGCCGGGCACGGTGGCTCATGCCTGTAATCCTAGCACTTTGGGAGGCTGAGGCGGGTGGATCACGAGGTCAAGAGATCGAGACCATCTTCGTCGAAATGGTGAAACCCCGTCTCTACTAAAGATACAAAAAATTAGCTGGGCATGGTGGTGTGTGCCTGTAATCCCAGCTACTTGGGAGGCTGAGGCAGGAGAATTGCCTGAACCCAGAGGGCGGAGCTTGCGGTGAGCCAAGATTGTGCCATTGCACTCCAGCCTGGGTAACAAGAGCGAAACTCTGTCTCAAAAAAAAAAAAAAAAAGAATGAAGAAGTAACCTCAGAAGTATGTATTTTTTTGGGACAAAGCAGAAAACTTAAACTCTGTTTCCCATCCACCCCTTTCTGCCCCAAATGGTTACACGTTCTCTGTAAATGTCAAGATAATGTTCCATATGGTCAAAACATGTGCAATCTGAAGTCAGGGAGCATAGGCTTTAATCATCACCCACTACTTACTAGTATGTGTTTAAGAATGTATCTATATTTCAGTTCCCTCATCTGCAACATGGCTAGATATGGGGATAACATAGAGATACTTAAGAAAATTTTAGCACAGAATTATTCCTGTGTCATCAAGTTATTAGGGAATTCATTGATATAATACGTGAAAAGAAACTAAAATAGCACTTCACATACATTGGTTGTGAGCGTTTCAGGGTTTCTAAATGCCATGAAGACTTGTTAAATGCTTTAACAAGTGAAAGGCTTTTGGAAAAGATAAATGGTTCCTCTTGTAAATGACTGTAGCAAATGAATATTTTCCATTCTGAACACAAGTCTGAGGTATAAATGGCAATATGATAACTACAATATACAATATAACTATATTTGAAAACTGAGCAACAAAGTAAAAAAACACATAATGCAGGTACTGGAGTATACTGATGACCAGAAAGGCCAATCTAAAATTAAGTACTGTATATGCTATTTTAGTTTCATTTTTTCCTTAAGAAGTGACTCTTTTGGTCCCTTTCCTAAGCCAGCAGTCCTTGTGATTTAATGATTCATAACAGACAATCATTGCATTTTCACAGTTTAAATTCACTGGCTACCACCACCTTCCCATAACCAACTTCAATGAAAACTTTAAAAGTAATATTGATATAACACCACAGTATCAAAACAAAGTGAATGGTGGCACAATGAGACAAAGTAAAATGAGAAATTTGAGTAGATAAAGGAGACCAACATTTCTGTACCAAATGTAAAAAAAAAGTTACACACGCACATACACTACAATCACTATAAATCCAAGCCTTTGATTCTGTGACATATCATCTCTGAATGACAACACAAAGCTCCTCAACATCTGCCTATGTGAACTCTTTTTATTGACCTGGCAAACCGCCAGCTCTCCATTTTGAGAAACATTGCTCCAGGGTACATTGAATACAGTGTAGCTATTAATACTTGATTATCGGTTTTAGGAATTGTATTTAGAGGCTTCAATACATTATTGATCACATTGCTTTATTTGTTCATATTTTGAAATATGAATTTCCTTGGGATTCTAGACAGGGACATTTTTAAATGCTCACATCTTTGGCACTCCATCCCTGTTTTCATATAGATTTTCTGTTTGGTAATTTTATGGGTTGACTTACTATACAATTAGTGAAGTCAGTCCCTTTGCTCAAAGATAGTATAAGCTATAGGAATCTTTTATCATGTAACTCAAATACACAACATTTTATGTACTTACCATTTGTTTAATTTTAGTTCACAGAAAATTTATGGACTATATGGAAAAATCTTAATTTCTGTCTGTTAATGAACATAAAAAATGAAAAACAAACAATTCTAATTTACTAGCAATAATAAATGCCTTTAAAAATTCATAACATTGGATCCAATTTTCTTGCCTCTGTCAATCTTTCTTATTTGTACTAATGATAATATGGGGAAGAAGCACAGAGATCTATATTCTCTAACAGTATGAGTATAATTAGGACCAGCTTAATTTTATGAAGTAATGAATAGATGCCTAAGCCTTGATTACATGCAAATGGCATTTTTTTTAGTGTAGTGTTTTTAAAACATCCAATTGTTCATCTATTGGTTTGTTTTAGTCTTAAAATTGTTTATATAAATTTATTCACATCCAACTCCTTAAACATAATAATATATTTTCTTCTTATTGCTGAGTGTATATCTTCTGAGAACAAAATTACACCAGAGTGATTTTCTTGACATTGGTTTAGAGATGCAATTCTTCTATCAATTTTCACAGAAATCCTAGAGGGGTGTACACCATAATACCTCTCTTGTTTGGGGATTGAATATTCCTTTTGACTATAATCCAGCCTGCTGACTGAACAAAATATCCTTTTGCAGAATGTTCACCCACAAACCTCTTATTTGTAAAATAATTCTAAGAATTTAATTTATATAAATCTGTGCAGAGATGACCTGCAATATATGGTTAAATGCAATGTACTAATCTAGAATATTGCTTCTTTTCCATTTTTGCCTTATACTCAGTTTTGGAGAAGTAGTTCTTTTAATTAAGTAAGCAAAAATCATCTATTTATCATCAATTGCCACATTTTTCTCTTTCTGGATTATTTAAACTTCTTATATCCATTTTGAAATAGTTTATAATATATTCCAAAAAAGAATGCATTTTACTGTAGATAAACAGTGCTGGAAATATAGCTTTCACAACCCAAAAGTAATTGAAATATGACACTCAATCATATATCTGCTTCCCTATTTATTTCATGTCCTGTCTCCTTGTGTGCTTTCCAATTTCTTACTAAGAAGAGAACTGAAGTAAAAAGTATACTTTTAAAAATATTTTGTTTAAATAAACTATGGAGAGGGAAAGCAGATGATGTTGTTATTTCATTGTTCATTGCATTGCTCATTTTTAAATTAGCTGTTAAGAGCTTGCTTACTCCGTGGCACAGGATTGACATATATGAAAATGCAAATTCAAGTATTAACATTATTTCTAAGGAGATTCAATTTTTGGGAAATCTAACAATGTAACAATTGTTACAGTTGTTTATAGTGAAAAATCAAAGTGGAAAGGGGAAAGGAAATGATTTGACCTTCTTTCAATGTAGTAAAATTGAAAATACTTGGTATATATTGGTGTCCTTACACCAACCTATTCTCTGGCATAACCAGCCACCACTGATCGCATAGAAGAGTGTAACTTAAGAAATGTTATTTGGCATCCAACTTGCTAGCAGCAAAATTATTTTGGGGCCATTTTAAGTAATTTTTATTTCTTCTCTTTGCATAAAGGATATTTAGTAAACATGTCTCACTTGTGAATGATGTCTGGTAAAATCAAATTTAAGGGTAAACTTAATTAGGTCTACAGATGGTGAAACATAATTGATGATAAAATGTCAATATAAACTGGAAGTAACTTTTTTCTAAAACTGTGACAACACTAGAAACAAAATAACAGTGTTATCAAGCAGTGTATTTAAGAGCTATAAAGAGTGAAGCAGTTAATTCCTAATTTTACTTGAGTTGTCCTAGACTTGAGAAATTCTTTGGTTTATATAAGCAGTTTTTTCTTCAATAGGGTAGGTATTTTGTTTTATATCTGCTACAGGAATAGAAAAGGAAAGCTGATTTTTCATGTAGATAATACATAAGCTATTCTTCTTGTAAAAGCTGTATGGAGTGCTACCACCTGAGCAAGGGATTAGAAAAAGAGCATATAACATTTCCTTTGGATGATGAAATAACTTTTATTTGTGATGCTGTGTGCCAGTGGTCACCCCTCATTTGTATATGACAAGATGTATGTGTGTATGAAACAAGTACTATTGGATGAAAAATGACCAGGCAAAATTTTTAAGGAATGAAATATCAAAATAATTTTTAATGTTTTGTGTGCAGTGGACTTCTACATTTCCTATAAATGAGGATAGGGAGCTTTATACTTAGAAATGCAATTCATTAGATTAGGAAAACCATAGAAAGCTACAAATTACAAAAATGAAGATAACATCAAACCATTCCAAGAAAAATACAAAATATCTGTAGTAGAATAAGTTAGTAATTTATTGTCATATTTAGTTTTAAGCACATTAAGCTATCTTGATTAACTACTAAAACATCTTACATAACCTTTCTAATATAAAATAATTTATAATTTACTGCTCAAGATTTGTTATTCTGTATTCAATTACAATGAACAAAATAACCAACAACAAAGTAATGGCTACCATTTTTGGTTCTATTATTACACAACACACACTGCTTGTAGCTTTATACATATTGTTCTATTTAAGCATACAAAATATTAAGTCAAGTTTATCAATACTCACGCTTCAAGTAAAAGAAATGTGAAGCTCAAAGGACTAAATTAGTAACATTTTCAGAAACACAAGGGGAAAGAGAAACTGATTCAAATTTGTGTCTGTCTGATCAACACTAATGCTTTTTTAAAAAGCTATGTTTCTGTTAATTTAGTAGAAAATTAATGGGTTGGTTAAGTGTGGCTACTAAATATAATTGCCTAATCACATTTTTTAGAAAGATAAGCAGGCTGACACATCAACATTGTCATCAGTTATTTAATACAGTTCTCAAAATGGCTCATAACCATTAAAGTTCTCAAAATGGACATAAATTTGAAGAATAGAGGTTAAAGCTTCTAAGTGATCTAAAAAAATTTATCCACATTACTGACAGTGGGATTTTTGGGGGGATTTCTATAGCGATTTATATTAGGTTCACTCAGGGCAATGGCATGTAGGAGTAGAAATTTTTCATTAATGGTATCTATAGTTTATTCCAAGTTTATCTTCAAGGCATTGAGCGATAAACCAAATTGTAAACGGAAGATGGGAAAATATCACATAAATAAAACCAGTAGTAACTATAAAACATTAAGATAATTTAAATAGTAAAATAAAGATATGTTGAGAACGTCACTGCAATTTTTCCTTATCTGTATTGCTTTAAATTCACAATTTTTATCGTCATTAATATCATTCTTCCAGTCTAGAATCTTATTTGCCATTTTTTACTATATCTTACTCATACCTACCTACTCAGAATCATAGTTGATACTAATCATAGATCAACATTACTAAGAAGATAACAATATTATTAATGAGAGTTAACAAATAATAAAAGCTATGTATAGCAAACTCAGAGCCAACACAATACTGAGTGGGGAAAAGTTGAAATATTTCCCCCTAAAAATAGAAATAAGACAAGGCTGCCCACTATCATCACTTCTAGTCAACACAGTACTAGAAGTCTTACCCAGAGCAATTAGGGAAGGGAAATAAATATAGGTCATCCAAATTGAAAAAAAGAGAAAGCCAAAAAATGTCTTTTTGCCGAAGATGTGATTATTTACCTAGAAAACCCTAAAAATTCCTCCAAAAGACTCACAGATTTGGTAAGTGAGTTCAATAAAGTTTCAAATTATGAAATCAATTTACACAAATCAAGAACCCTGCTATACACCAATAGTAACTGAGCTGAGAATCAAATCAATAATTTAGGTCCTTTAACAATAGCTGCAACAAATAAAAATAAGTAAAATACCTACAAATATAACTTAACCAAGGAGGCAAAAGATCTCTAACAAGGAGAACTATGAAACACTGCCTGAAAGAAATCACAACTGACACAAATAGAAACGTATCCCATTTTCATGGTTTGGAAGAATGAATGTCATGAAAATAACCATAATGCCCAAAGCAATTTATAGATTTAATGTAATTCTTATTAAACTATCAACATAATATTTCAGAGAATGAGAAAAAACAATATTAAAATTCATAAGGATCTGAAAAAGAGCCTAAGGAGCCAAAGCAATCCTGAGCAAATAGAGCAAATCTGGAGGCATCACAGTACCTAACTTCACATTATATCACGAGGCTGTAGTAACCAAGATAACAACGTGCTGGGATGGTAGATACATAGAGCAATGGAATAGAATAGAGAGCCCAGAAATAAAGCCAAAGACATCCAACAGATTTTTGTCAAAGCATACACAAACATAAATTGGGGAATGGGCAACCTATTCAATAAATGGTGCTAAGAAAACTAGATGGCTACATGTAAAAGAATGAAACTAGATCTCTATCTCTCACCATTGAAAAAAAATCAACTCAAGATGAATTAAAGATAAATCTAAGACCTGAAACCATAAAAATTCCAGAAAGAAACTCAGGAAAACCGATTCTGGACATTGGCCTAGGCACAGATTTTTCAACTAAAACCCTAAGAGCAAATGCAGGAAAAGCAAAAATAAATAAATGAGACCCAATTAAACTAAAAAGCTTCTGCCCAGCAAAATAAATAATCAACACAGTAAAAGAAAAAAATGAACAGAATTGGAGAAAATATCTGGATACTATATATCTGACAAAGGACTAAAGCCAGAGTATACAAGCAGCTCAAACAAATCAGCAAGAAAAATAATAATAATCACATCAAAAAGTGGGCAAATTACATGAATACACACTTTCCTTTTCTTTCTTTTTTTTTTTTTTGAGATGGAGTTTCACTCTTGTCACTCTTGTTGCCCAGGCTAGAATGTAATGGTGCCATCTTGCCTCACTGCAACATTTGCTTCCTGGGGTCAAGTGATTCTCCCCTATCAGCCTCCCAAGTAGCTGGGGTTACAGGTATGCACCATCACACCTGGCTAAATTTTGTATTTAGTAGAGATGGATTACACCATGTTGGCCAGGGTGGTCTCAAACTTCTGACCTCAGGTGATCTGCCTGCCTTGTCCTCCCAAAGTGCTGGGATCACAGGCATGAACCACCACACCCAGCCAAAGAGACACTTTTCAAAAGAAGATATACAAATAGCCAATAAACATGAAACGATGTTCAAAATCCCTAATCATCAAGCAAAGGTAAATCAAAACCACGATGTGATACCACCACCTTACCCCAGCAAAAAAAAACAATAGATGTGGCTGTGGCTATGGTGAAAATGGAATGCTTATGTATTCCTGGTGGAAATATAAATTACTATAAACTCAATGGAAAACAGTATGGAGATTTTCAAAGAGCTAAAAACATTCATTCCAGCAATCCCACTTCTGGATATTGACCCAAAGGAAAAGAAGTCTTTACCTCAAAAAGACACCTGCAGTCATTTTTTATCACAGCACAATTCGCAATTGCAAAGATGTGGAACCAACCTAAGTGCCAATCAATCAGTGAGTGGATAAAGAAAGTGTAGTATATATACATTATTGAATAATACTCAGGCATAAAATTAGAATAAAATGATATATTTTTGCAGCAACTTGAATGAAACTGGAGGCCATTATTTTAAGTGAATTAACTCAGGAATGAAAAACCAAATAACCTATATTTAACATATATTCTCATTTAAAAGTTGGAACTGATAACATATATTCTCATTTAAAAGTGGGAGCTAAACTATGAGTACACAAAGACATCCAGACAGTTGTAATGGACATTGGAGACTCAGAAGGGGGAAGATAGAGGGAAATGAGGGATTAAAAACTACATATTGGGTATAATATACACCAGTGGAGTGATGGTTTTACTATAATCTCAGATTTCACTAACATGCAATTCATCCATGTAACCAAAAACCAGCTGCACACCATGAGCTATTGAAAGAATAAAAAATCGTAAAAGAAAAAAGAGATAAAGGGAGTCAAACTTTTTGTAATCTATTTTGTTTTGTTTTGTTTTGTTTTTGAAGGGGTGCCCATTGATGTTTATTATTCAACCAGTTATTTAAAAGTAGAGTGTAAAATATTTTAACCATAATTAATTATAGATATTTTAAGTAATTTTATCCCTTCTCTCTTTCCTTATCCCCAACATTTAACCTGTGCATAGTAATAATGTCCTTATTTCAGAAAGGTTCTAAAACAGTAATTCCTGTAATTTCTAATTCCAAAATTCAAATCTAAATAACATTTCTTGATACTTAGATTATCACCTATCATCCCTACATCATTTGTCATGCTTCACCATAGACATTATGAGCCTGGTTTTCATGGGCTTTATTATTTACGAATTACATGGGTATCTACTGTTTACTATCTTACAGACACTGTCATCTCATCTCATGCCTCTGTTCCATGCTTATCTTTACAAATTTGTGTTTTAAAGCCTTTATTCAGCTAATATTTTTTGAGATCCTGCTATGTGCCACATACTGTTGAAGGACATATGTTCAAAGACTAACAAGGCCTGGTTATTCCTAATATCCAATGCTAGTAAAAGATAACAGATATGATAGGATAACAAAACAGTATGAGGAATACTATAGAATCTCACTGGAGTCACCTTACCCAGCCTGGGAGTGTTATTGGTAAATTGACATAGAGAACATGATTTCCAAGCGACAACTGAAGGGTAAGGAGGCAGTAGTGTGAATATGAGAATAGCAATGTCATCTGTATACCAAGAATGAAACCTCAGTGAGTATTAGAAGTACAGATGACTAGCTGTGTAACTGAATTTTATTTATTCATTCATTTATTCATTAGCAGTGTATTGAGTGCTGACTAATTACTAGATTATTAGGAATAGAATTTAAGCAGAAAACTTTCCTCTAAGCATGTAAGTGAATTAGAGATTTAGGGTAAAGCCCTATCACAAATACCTGAAGGTGCCCAATTCTGTAGCTATTTGTAATTTTTATATCACATTTCATTTTTATTTTTGTGAAATGTGTTCAGTATGTAACTTTTTACTTTATGTCTCATTAACTTCATGCCTTCAACACTGACATATTGGAAACTGTTTTAGGTTTACCTTCTGCATTTATTTTTGGCCACATTTGTTTTCTATTCTTTAATATACGCATGCTTATTAGAGTTTGCAATGAGCTGCTTTTTCTCTCAATGTACCAATAGATACTAGTGACTAAGCAGCCTATTGGAGAAGAGTAAGAACATTTATTTACGTATATGTTTGCTTTACACTTCCTATTTACTGTTTGCCTTAATAATTTACTATAATAGTTTACTTAATTTTTTAATCTCATAATTTCTATTAATTTGGAACAAACTGCACATATCATGAAAGAAAAATTTTCACTTCTAATGCTATTGCCCTACATGAACCTAACACAAATATCTGTAAACTTCCAAAACATTTTCTGCCTCAATAATTTAGATAGGAAATTTACGTTTTTCATAACTTTTAGATAGGAAGCTTTACATTTTTCAGAACTTTTAACTCTGTGTCGATGTCTGCCTAATCCCTAGTTCAGCTAGGTCCAAGTTCTTATCCCATGACCAAGAAGAATAAGGCACACAGACACCAAAGAGTGAGTAGAGTAGGATTTATTAAACAGAAGGAAGGTGCTCAGAGAACAAAGGGAAGCTGAAAGCAGGTTGCCAGAAATTAGTCTATTTTCTGGGTCTTTTATGTGGCAAGAGCAAGGAAGTCATTGATGGGTTCTGGCCAAAATGGGAGATAAAGTTCCCATCTAAGGACATTGCACCTGTGTATATCTGGGGTTGGCCAGTATGACTCCATCTTGGTTATTAGGCACGAGTACTTCAGTGAAACCCATAGGAGAACTAAAACCACAATACTAATGTCTTGTCAATGACATTATAATGAGCTGGGTCGAGTTAAGGACATTTAGATGATTTATTGCACCTGTACCTAAGTTGGGACAGTCCCTTCTGAGAAACATCCTGGCATTAGGGGAAATTATAAACAAGTTTCTTCCTATTAGCTGCAGAGGCAGTGTAGGTACAGTCTTGCAGGTCTTCCTGTGAACACTGCTCTTCTCCAAAGACCATTCCTCCCTATCTATTTAACGATCCTCTAAGTACCTCCTCTCTCATCTGTTCTTCAAACACATCCAACTGGTATAAGCCACTTTGAAATTTTTTTAAAAAAAATGATGACAGTGTAGCTGTATCAACACACTTATTTAAAAAAAATAAAATAAAATTTGATTTGGAAAACTATACAATTGGTTTATAGAGACTAATGCAAGATAAAGATAGAAAAATAATATATGTAAACAAACAAATACATGGATATACAAGTGTATTTATAAACATATATATATATATATAAATTTCATAAAAAACCCAAAAGATAATAAGAATTTCAACAACAGAGTATGAATTTACATACTTTGTAATTTGCAGTTTTCATAAATTTGTTTTTTCTAAAAAGACCATTTATTTTGCAGCTTATCATATGCTTTCTCCTCTTTTCCTTGACATTATACATCAATACTCCTAATTCTAAGTGTTCCCTTTGTCTGTAAATATTCAATAAAATGTATTACCTTTTTTCAGTACTAATACTTATGTTCTGAATCTTTATATTGGGAAAAAGGATCTCCACTTTAACATTAACTCTGAAAAGAAATTATTTTTTAAAAACTCTATAATTGTAAATTTCATTAAGTGATAGAAATGGTGTACTGAGAGTCTCTATGTAACATTTGTAAATTCCAAATAGGTAAAACACTTATTATTTATTATTTTATTGTCATTATTATTGAGGATTATTAAGTGTTCACTTCTGTGCTTTTTCATATAGAGTATTATATATTGAACACTGAGGGCTTTTGCATCAGTGATTCCCTGAAATTTACATATATCACTGTAGGTCTTCCTAAAATTTTAATAGCGTTCTTGTATTTACAAATAAAATGTTTTATATATGTGTAAAACATTATGCTAGGCACTTCAAAGTGAAATTATTTGCTTTGCAATTTGAAAGCAAAAAGCATACACAAACAGACACAAATACAGGAAGTAAAAGAAAAGAGTTTCTGAAATTCAGATAACCTCCTTCAAAAGAATATATTCTATCATGAAAATGATTCTTCTAAAGTTTAAAACAAATTAGAATATTTATGTAGGGTGTTCAACTAAATGTTATAAAAATTCTGACTTTGCATTTACTATAACTTATTCCACCTTCTTATAAAAATCAGACGACATCTTCAACTGTTAAGAAATGTACCATTAAATACTACTTTCAATCTACAAAGAAATAATATAGTTAATCATGCATGTTCTTTCAGAATTACTTCTTAATAATAAAAATAACAGAAAAATTTGCCATACAAATATATAAAATGAGTTTTATAAATAGCATATACTATAGCCCTCGGCTATTAGCTTATTATTATAAATACGTGTTAATAGTAGTATCTATAATGTGACAATAACTTACTTTGCAATGTCAAAAATGCCAAAACTTTTTCAAATCTATTATTTTTCAAGTTTGTTTAGGTTTAGTGATATTTGTTGAATGATTTATAATTTGTTTTCTATAGTTATATATTCTTGCTTAATTAAAGAGACATAAAAATCCATGGGCATGCTTTCAAATTCATAATCACATATTAATTGTAATGCTGGTTTTTCTTCATTTACTTTGTGAAGACTTTTTTTCTAGAAACCTCTAATTTTTATTTCTTTTTTTTTAAATTTATTTTTATTTTTATTTTTATTGCATTTTAGGTTTTGGGGTACATGTGCAGAACATGCAAGATAGTTGCATAGGTACACACGTGGCAGTGTGTTTTGCTGCCTTCTGCCCCTTCACCCACATTTGGCATTTCTCCCCATACCATCCCTCCCCCACTCCCCCCCCAATGACCCTCCCCTATTTCCCCCAATAGACCTCAGTGTGTGGTACTCCCTTCCCTGTGTCCATGTGTTCTCATTGTTCATCACCCACCTATGAGTGAGTATATACGGTGGTTCCTTTTCTGTTCTTGTGTCAATTTGCTGAGAATGATGTTCTCCAGATTCATCCATGTCCCTACAAAGGACACGAACTCATCATTTTTGATTGCTGCATAATATTCCATGGTGTATATGTGCCACATTTTCCCAGTCCAGTCTATCATCGATGGGCATTTGGGTTGATTCCACGTCTTTGCTATTGTAAATAGTGCTGCAATGAACATTCGTGTGCATATGTCCATATACCTGGTACCATAATTTTTATTTCTACATTGAGCCAATTGATTTCTGAGCTTGCTTAACACTGTAATCTTGGGTTCTTATTCTATTGCTCTCCTGGTTTACTTCCAACATTAAAGAAATCTGTTTGAAATACAAATTACCTACAGCAGAAGCATTTTAAGTGTAAAAATTTATGGGTTTTGGCAAACCTGTTTAAAACTATCACACTCATGATATTGAACATTTCCATCACCCAAAAAGCTCCCTGAAGCCAATTTACCATTTCTCCTCTCAGAAAAAACACTGATTTGATTTCTATCACATTAGATTAGTTACCTTTACCTATTTTTAAAAAATCCTATACATCAAATTGTAGTTATATATTTATATACTATTTCAAAGATTAAGGCATATCAATGTTATATCCACAGTTGTTTTTTCCAATTTGAATTACTGTGTAGTATTCCATTTTATGTGTATACTTAAATGTGTTGATTTGCTTGCTGTTTATTTAAATTTAAATTTTTAGATAAATTTAAATAATTTAGATTATTTAAATTTTTGGCTGTTAATAGTAAACTACTGACATGATTTGGCGGTGTTCCCACCCAGATCTCATCTTGAACTCCCACATATTGTGAGAGGGACCTGGTGGAAGGTGATTTAATCATGGAGGCAGGTCTTTCCCATGCTATTCTCATGATAGTGAATAAGTTTCATGAGATCTGGTGATTTTAAAATGGGGAGTTTTCCTGCATGAACTCTCTTGTCATGTCTGCCACCATGTGAGATGTGCCTTTCACCTTTGCCATGATTGTGAGGCTTCCCCAGCCACATGGAACTATAAGACCAATAGACCTCTTTTTTTGTAAATTGCCCAGTCTCAAATACATCGTTATCACCAGTCTGAAAATGGCCTAATACAGCTAATATCAATCTTGTACTTTTTTTTGCTAACATATGTTTTTATTTATCTTGAGTAAATATGTATGAGTGGAATGCTATAGTATATGGCATGTATTTCTTTTAATTTACAAGAAACTGTCAAACACCTTTCCAAATTGTGCAGTTTTATATTTATAACAGCAATGTATGAATGCTCCAGTTGTTTCACATTCTCACCAAGACTTGATATTATCCATCTTTTTAGTTTTAGTCATTACAGTGGGTGGGTAGTGGTATCTTATTCTGATTTTAACATATGTTTGTGGTGGCTTTATGAATAAAATACTGGCCAATTTTTCCTGAGCATATTATGTATGCACATGTCCATTTGTGTTAGAAGGCTGGATACAAATGCTTGGTCATGTTTATTTACTGTAAATTATTCCAATGTGACTTGAATTTTCACTATCCTTTAAAATGGAAGTTTTTGAGGAACAATAGTTCTAATTTTAAAGAAATATGATTCATCTGTTTATCCTTCTTTGACAGTGATTTTACTGTGTTTCTGCATGCGTAAGTTCTTGTGTATATGTACATATGTATATGTATGTACATATACACAAATACATATACATGTGTATATATATGTGAAAATATGCATGTGCATATATGTTTGTATATATACACATGCTTATATATATGTATATATTTATGTGTGTGTTTGTGTGTGTGTATGTTTTACTAGTTTAGTCTCCATTCACTAAGGGCTTGTTTAATTTGGAAGGTGTTTTTGTTATCACACACTAAATTGGCCTCAGAATTTCAAACAATATATAAGAATCCATCTCAACCTAGTCTTTGGTAAAGTGAGCATAATGGGAACCTTTAATTTTATATAAAGTTTGCCATTATTGAAAAAAATTTTATAAATTTCATAAATTATTTCAAAACAACCAGGTACATCATAGCACTGAATAAATGTTAATTATTATTTTTTCTAAACTAGCCAAAAATTCTGATGTCAATACATTGAAATTTTTCAGCACAAGTATTTATTACAGTTGGCTGACATAATAGTAACATTGACCATAAAAAGAGTCAACCAATAGACTAACGTAATAACAAAGTACTGAATCACTTCTTATAAAAAATCTAACAAAGCATTGGTAATATATACATGCTGACAACTACAAAATAGTAATGAAAGAAATTCAGAAAGACAAACCATGGAGGAGCTAAACTGTTTTGGTAAAACAGAGGACTCAAAAAACTTTAAACTCAGTATTTTTCAAGATCTTCATTTTCTACAAATTGATTTGCAGTTTCCATGCCATTCCACTCAAAATTATAATAGTTTTATTTTTAAATAGGAAATGGCAGCTTCTAATATTTATAGGTAAAATTTAAAGAGGTAGATTAGTCAAAGAGTTTTGAAAAAGAAAATAATTGCAGAACTCACAAACTTAACATTATGCTTTACTTGTAAATGAAATAAGAGTAATCAAGGCAGCTTAGTATTGGCATAAAGATAGAAATACAGAAAATTTAACCAAATAAATAGTTTAAAAATACTGTCACACATATAGTCAATTAATTTATTAAGCAAAAGTACATAGGTAAAGCAACTGGGAAAATTATAATTTTTTGAAGGCTTGTAGAAAAGTTACACGTCTTAAGCGAAAATAACAACACATCTCAGCTTTTACAACAGATCACTAAAAAATGGCCAAATTATAGACTTAAAGAATAAACATGAAATTTAAACAATTGAAAGGAAAAAGAGGTAGTAATTATTGTGACCTTGAGTCATATCAGGATTTTTTAGATAGGACAAAGTTCAATAGGTAAAATAACAAAATGATATATTAACCTCATCAAAATTTTTAGAAGTCTCTTCTTTGAAACCACTTTTAGAAATAAAAGATAAACAGCTGACAGAATGAATATATTTTTAAAACATACATCTGATATAGGATTTATATGCAGAATTTTATAAGCTCTTACAATGAAATAAACAAAAAGACCCAAATTACAATAACTGGGCAAAAGATTTAAAGAGACAATTCACCAAAGAAAATTACGGGTCGCCAGGTGCGGTGACTCAAGCCTGTAATCCTAGCACTTTGGGAGGCCTAGGCAGGTGGATCACGAGGTCAAGAGCTGGAGACCATCCTGGTCAACATGGTGAAACCCTGTCTCTTCTAAAAATAAAAAAAAAATTAGCTGGGCATAGTGGTGTGTGCCTGTAATCCCAGCTACTCAGGAGGCTGAGGCAGGAGAATTGCCTGAGCCCAGGAGGTGGAGGTTGTGGTGAGCCGAGGTGGCGCCATTGCACTCCAGCCTGGGTAGCAAGAACGAAACTCTGTCTTAAAAAAAAAAGAAAATTAGGAGTCAAATAGCACATGAATAGATGTGTAAAACACTTAGGTATTAACTAAATAAAACTTTAATGAGACACCATCATGCATCCACTAGTATAAGATTAACAAGAACAAGGACAACGGCAAAAATTACAACAAAGTCTAAAAATATAAAATACTACTTAAAACACAAAATTAAGTAAAATTTCATGTGTTGCTGGTAGGAAAACAGCTTCTTAGAAGAAAATTGGTTATTTCTTATAATGTTAACCCACATATAATGTAAGAACCCAAAATGTGACTGCAAGGTATTTTTTTTCCAGGATAACTGAGTGTATGTTTCCAAAAAAAACCCTGTAAATGAATGGTATCTCTATTCATAATAACAAAACATAGAAATAATAAAAATGTCCATCAACTGGCAATTGATGAAAACATTCTGAAACATATATACAGATGAAATATATCGTGGGAATATAAAGGAAGAAACTACTACATCAAGCAACTTAGATGAATATTAAAAATATTACTCTAAGTGAAAGGAACTAATGAAGAAGTCTATACCATATGATTCCATTTATTTTATAATATAAGAAATAAAAAATTTTAGGTACAAAATCATACATTGGTTTGCCATGAATTAGAAGTGGGGAGAAGAGATTTGCTATACATGAGATAACTTTCTGGATCTATAAAATACTGTATATCCCAATCTTGGCTGTAGTTTCATGTTTATAAATATTTGCAAAAACACATTGATATGCATGTATAAAGGGTGAAGTTTACTGTATGGACATTACACTTTGGTGGATCTGACTTAAAGAAATTAAATGAATTTCAGACATCATTTGGCAAACAAAAGTTAAGAGACATCATCTCTGGTAGACTTGACTGAATTTTAACATTCAATAGAAGTAAATGAATACAGCTGGGTGTGGTGGCTCAAGCCTGTGAGGCCAAGGCTGGGGGATCAGGAGGTCAGGAGATTAAGACTATCCTGGCCAACATGGTGAAACCCTGTCTCTAATAAAAAAAAAAAAAAAGCAAAAGATTAGCTGGGCCTGGTGGTGCATTCCTGGAATCCCAGTTACTCAGGAGGCTGAGGCCAGAGAATTGCTTCAACCAGGGAGTTGGAGGTTGCAGTGAGCTGAGATTGCACCACTGCCCTCCAGCCTGGGTGACAGAGTAAGACTCTGTCTCAAAAAAAAAAATTAAAAAAAGAACTAAATGAATTGAATCCAAGTTGGAAGTAAAGCTTTCATACAAGAATGCAAGAGGACATGAGGAATCTGATAAAGGAAAACATGTAAGTACAGTATATATAAATAAATCTTTATAACAAATACATTTAATTTATAATAATAAACATATTTGTTATAAATTAATATTTTAAACAAAACACAAATTAGATTTCTTATAAAATTTAGAAAATTTTTTTTCAGAAGTTTGTGTTAATAAATATAGGCATAAAAATAGTAAAGCAAAAAATTAAACGTGTTAAGTTTTAGAATTTTACAGAAAGAAATAATACTAAGATAACATAGTAAATATAATTTTATATTGATGGTGAAATAACAAATTGGCCAAATATTCTACAATGTACCAAAGCCTTTAAAATGTTGACACATATATTCAACTTGAAATGACCTTGAGAATATTTTCATAGGTGTATTCTTAAAATATATATACAAAAGTATTTAACAAAGTTTTTTTATAAAAGCAAAACTTGTAAAACCTTTAAGTAATTAAGGTTATTTAAGGCAATAAAATAATATACATTAGGGATAGGATAAATTAATTAATAATATAAGTTAGGGATGGGATAAATTATTTACTTAAGGTAAATTTATGTAACATAATGTTTGCTTGCCTATTAGAATGCAAACTTTTTGTCTACTTACAACTGGCCATTTTTGTGAGATATGGTAGGCCAAAAAACACCTGAAAGATGAGCAAAGACATAAGTAATAAAGCACTGATTTTTTTGATAGTATTGAATATTACATGATGATGATGATACTATTAAATATTATGTGATGATACTATTAAATATTATATGAGGTCACTGAATTATTTCACTGGTAGATGAATTTTCAGAATCAATATCATGCAGTCATCCTTTATAAGTTTTTGCTTTAATATAAAGTAACTTAAAATTTAATGGTGAAAAGGGAAAAGTTCCCTTATCTCCCTTGCAGAGTGTTCAAGGGGGTATGGTTGATTTTAGTGCTTTACTGCTCAAACCTCTAGGATAACATACCACTGGGAAGGGTTTAGAGCTCCAGCCCCCCAGCAGTGTCTACGGGTGAATGTTTACAGCTGGAACCCGAGTCGGTGTGTGTTACAGGTTGTCTCAAAGATAGAGGGTTATCAGTATTTTGAAGTTCTTACCTTGGTGTACTGGAAGAATTAGAATACACATTGGCTTAGAGAATGAATGAAAGGTTTTATGGAGTGGAAGTAGCTCTCAGCAGGTGGGGGAACCAGAAGACAGATGGTCTTTACTTGGAGTCAGGCTGTTTGGTGGCCCGGGCTCTCCTCCAACTGCCCCACCCAAACTCTATGTTATTCTGCTGGTCAGTGGCCTGCTGGCATGCTGGTGCCTTGCCCACAAGTTCTTCTCAACATCCAGCTGTCTCTGTCTGCCTGCTAGGTCTTGGGGATTTGTATAGGCAAAGGATGGGGTCATGGCAGGCCAGGTGGTCTCGGGAAATGCAGTACTGGGGCAGGAAAACAAAAATGTCCTTTTTCACCCAGGTCCTTGGGGGTGGAGCCCTAGCAGGCGCCATGCCCTCCTCTACCCAGCACTTCCCTTCCCACAGTCTGTATCCTTTAAAGGGACCACATTCTTCCCTTCCCAGAACTTTTGTATCAGTGGGAGTTAATACTCCCAGGTGTCCCACAAAATAATAATTTGGTCAAAAAAAAAAAAAAGAAATCATTATTTTATACAATCCATAGTTCTACATTATTGAGAATAAATTAAGATCATGATAAACAAATATTCTGAGATAAAACTAGTTGAATCCAGTATATTTTAGATAAAATTCTGGAAAAATGAACTTGAAACCAATGAGAGTTTAAGGGTGGTTTTTAATATATGATTATACATTACACTCCTGGAAAGGAAAAAGGGTGTTTGAAATAAAGAAGTAGACTTGCATCAATTCTTTTGTTGCTTTTGGTTCTATTCCAGTAACACATTAATGTGCATATCAATATCTCTGCTCGGAAGCAAGCATCATTTATTTTCTATTTTCTTGTATTCTGGATTTGCCTATTCACCGTCATTTAAAAACAACAACATTATTTTAATCTTCTTTTACAGTTGTTAAAGACTCTTATGAATCTGTTTTCAAATTAAAACAATATAGGTTTTAGTACTATTCAAGTAAAAAAATCCATTAAATTTGTAAATAATAGTTATTGGTTTAGGTTTGCATATTTGATTATCTCTGAAACCTCAAAATAACTTTAAAAGATTTTCTATTGCCTATTAAAATATTCACATTTTTTTCTCTGTCCTGGCAGATCAAGTCATAGCCTTGAATTGGGTGTTAATTAAAGGTTAAGTGGATGTTAGATAAAGTCACCCCTGCTTTCTACCCATCCTTCCCACTACTGTTTTGGTATCAAGTAAAGAATTATATAAAACTGAGCTTATTTGAGCTGAATTTAGTTTTATGATTAACTAATATGTCCTGAGGCATGAATTTTGGAGGAATGATCCAAATTGTTAACAATAAGAGGAGTAAGTGACCTAAAAAGAAACTAACGCCAAAAATGTCCTAAGCGCTCAGGATCACCTGGTCATCCAAAACCATAACTACAACGGAATGATCTAGATAGCAAGGTCACATGCATAATTCATGGAATCAGTTAAGATGTAGTGCTGGATTAGTTCTCATAAGCTTCTTAGTTTTAAAGTGCTATACACTTCAATTATTTCTTAACTTGTATGAAGTGCTTATATACTTCATACAAGTTAAGAAAAGGCTTAGGTGTATGTTTAGCATTCAGTTGAGTGATCTAAATATCATTTTCTCCTACTGGCACAAAATATTGAAAAAATTGCCAATGATTAGTGATACAGCAGGCACATTTAAATTACAATCACGAATAAATCATCTGTCACATATTCTTTCATTCACTGAAATCTTGTGACGTTAACAAACACAGTCTCTGTTTCAAAACCTTATTTTATGAAACAATAGGCCTGCCAGGTGTGTCCGTTCACACCTGTAATCCCAGCACTTTGGGAGGCTGAGAACGGCAGATGGCCTACGGTCAGGTGTTCAAGACTAGCCTGGCTAACATGGTGAAACCCTATTACCACTAAAAATACAGAAAGTAGCCAGGCATGGTGGCACACACATGTAGTCCCAGCTACTCGGGAAGCCAAGGCAGGAGAATCGCTTGGACCTGGGAGGTGGAGGTTGCAGTGAGTGGAGATTGTTGCTGGAGTAGTAAAACTTCAACGGTTCCCACACCAGGAGTTGAGCCCAGGCCGATTCGGTGAAAACCAGGAATTCTAACTGCTAAACCACTACAGAAACGGGAAGCATTGCAGGCTAGTAGACTCTTGGCCTTCCCAGTAGGCTCTTGGCCTTTCTAACCCAGAATAATGGAGAAAGCGGCCTCTCAGGCGCAGTGAGTTTATCATAAGCATAAATATCGTGGACCCAAAGAGTTTCGCAGAAAAGCAATTTATTAGGCAGAGAGGGAGAGAGAGAGAGAGAGAAAAGGCAGCTCTGATACTGTTGTGGGAGAGGGCCTAGAGAGGAAATCCCTACAGGTAGGAGCGCAAAAGTTTTAACCCTTGAGTTATTCTGCCCATTCATGTTCTAGTCTAATGAGAGGAGTTCTTTTAAACTTCCTCTAGACTGATCATCTTTGACTCTGATGCTGGATTGGCTACTTGTTTTATAACCCTGAGTCCCAGAGCCTTCCTCCAGGAGCCAGCTGCGGAAATTCCTAGACAAAGAGCCTTACCTGGTTCCTGGATGAAGAAACAGGCAGCTCTACCTGGCCCACGCCGGAAAACCAAACAAAGAACTCTATCTGGCCTGCGACTGGAAAACTAGAGTTCTTACACTCGAAATGTGGACTGGGAAAGGAAATTTCTCTAACACAGTCCCACCAGATCAGGCCATTGCATTCCGGCCTGGGCGACAGAGCAAAACCTGTCTTCAAAAATAAAATAAACAAATAAATAAATAGGCCTTATAGTTTATCCAATATATGCCCTAGTTTCTAAGGGCATTTATTAAGTCTTTATGTCAGCTTCTCTGTTTCTATAGGAAACGTCATGATTTTTTTTTAAGCTGCTTATTCCTCTTTTGTATGTATTTGCAACACTTGAAATAGTTTGTTCTTTTTTATTCTTTTGCTTAAGGAAGTAAAAAAATATCATAAATACAACCGACTCAGTTATATATAAGACAGTCCTTTTTTTCTCAAGGAAATCTCAGCAAACTGGCAAGTACAGAGAAGGAAAAAAATCTAGATGGTTGCTAAAGTACAGTTTATCAAAAAGGATTATAGAGATTATAGGGAATCCTTCAAATCATACTGATATGTGTGGTCTCAAAGGAAAAATTTACAGAGAAAGAATTAATTTAAGACTTCATCTTAAAAGATGATTTCTTAGGCATAGAAGAGCAATAAAGGATATTCAGAGAGAGTGCAACCACACAGTGACACAGCATAAAATACTCAAGAAGCTATCGCATATCAGTCAATTACTAATTGTATGTTGTCATTTCTTTTAGAAATCTGTGGGAATGTGACAAAAATTGTAATCAAGGGACAATAAAGATAGTTCATTTTCATCAATGTTGATTACATCATGTCTGTATAATGCACCGTCCTAGGAAGAACATGTGAGCAAAACTGATGGGCATGTCTCTGTCCTCTTTGAGTTTACCATCAAAGTAGCAAAGAATATAGGCACCTGAAAGGAGTTAAACAGATAATCATAAAAATCTGGTGCGAGTACATAAAACTCTGATATACAAAGATAAGCTGGCATATTGGTAGCAGTTCGCAGACCAAAATGTTTCCTTTTTCTTTGTCGGATGAGATGTGATATCTGTAAATTCTATATATTGTGCTTGAGGGTCTCTTGTGTATTTGTTGTATATACAGAGTTATTCAGAGGTGCATGTTACACATCAGAGATGTAGAATTAAAAGTTTAGAAAGTCATTTTTTAAAAGGTGGTAACAAAAGAATGGATATAGATTAGAACAAAGGCAAAAACACCATTTAGGAGAAAAATGCTACACAAAAGACAAGTTAAAAAGGCCCAATCCAAGCCAATTGCAGTAGCAACAAAGAGGAGTGGATTGATTTGAGACAGAATTAATGTAACATATATATCAAGGTAGCATAGATTTATTTTTGATGTACTTGGTTTTGTTTAAAATGAAAGCAGTCAATACTATCCAGGGTGGAGAGAAATGGACACTGCTGGAGGCTGTATAAATTGTTACATCTCTTTTGGGAAACAAGTTGGCAATATATATATGAAGAGTTCTCACATTACTCATGCTTTTGACAGTTATTCTACTTTTGGGAATCAATCATATAGAAATAAATGAGAATAAAAAAATGTGTCTTGCATAAATAAGGCCAATAAAACATTATTTATAATCATAAAATAAATGAAAGCTGCCGAAATGTTCAGTTCAGGGGAGGTAGTTAAATAAATTATTAAGTGGAGTTTAAAAATCTTACATGTTAAATAACATAAATCTAACAAAAAATTAAGTATCCTGTGAATTAAGTGTCACTAAGGATTATACTAAGTTAAAACATAAGAAGAATAGAGAGGACTATCAGAAGCATGTTTTTAACCTGAAATGATATGATTATTTTATAGTTTTCTTCTTTATATTCAAGATATCTTAATATGAACATGTATTCTGCTTATAACCAGAGATTAATGAAATTATCTTTATTAGAATATGGTGACCCATTTTCTTTAGTGGTAAGAAATAAAGTTAAAATTGATAATAATAATTCCTACCAGATTTCTGGCTTTATGTCTTGATATAAGCACTATGAAGCAGAGTATATTTTGAAGGAAAAAATGTGCACGAATTTGGACTTCTGAATCAAGGAGGCTGTGAAAAATTTAAAGGGACACCAGAAAAACATTACAATGTGGCCTAGAAACTGAGAAACTACACACACACATACACACACACACACACACACAAAACAAAGCCATGTCTTATGATAAAATGGCTAAAGTAGGATTTGTACAGTGAAATTCTGGATGGTATTAACATTAATAGGCAAATAAAGGAAACAAGAGAAACGAGATGGGGCCAGAGATGAAAAAGTAATCATTTTACTTATTGTACCTATCAATCCACCAATTTTTCATTTAGCATATATTTATTATGAAATTATATGTCATGGACTAGTATAGATTCAGTAATACAAAAAAAAAGTATATCCCTCAATAAGAGTACTGTGGAGCTGGGGAGCAGTAACATAAGCAGACTTTGCAGTGCAGTTAATAGGTGAAAGCTGTATAGAATCACCAGGGAGAAGAAAAAGGGAAGTAAAGAGAGAAAAGGACTTCAGAATGTAAATAATATTATCAAAAGAGTCATTGTTTAGGGATTCACTATTTTATGTATTAGAACATGCCTAATCGCTTCATGGAACATAGTCATTGAGGTAGACATTGTCCTTCAGTTGGAATGACAGGAATAAAAGTGTGACAACGTGTACAAGAGTAAAGAGGATGTGAAGGCAAAATGGGTGTGGAAATATCAGGCCTATGTAGTGCCGTTAGAGAAAGGCTGAAGATAAACAAGAGATGACCAAGCCAAGGAAGAAAAATATGAAGTATTCAGAGGAATCTAAAATGTTAAACTAAAAGACAGACTAATTGTTCACTTGAAGACTGTAAGAATATAAAGAATACGTTGAAAAATTGCCAATTGAGTATAATTTCACTATTCAAGTGATGAGTACAGTGAAAGCCCAGACTTCACCACTAAGCAATCCAGGCATGTAAGAAATCTGCACTTGTACACCCCTCAAATATTTAAAATTTAAAAAATGTAAGTGTTTCCATAGCAGCAATAATCTAGGGAGTTGATGCCTTTTGTCTGTTTGAGGCAACTCGGATAAAGATTAGTGATACGAGAACCAAGGACGGACACTAAAAACAAACTTCAAAAGTTAAACATCTGAAGTAGACTGTTAGAAGAACGAGGTAATGATGAAAACTAGGAATGCGCTTGAGTGACTGATCACAGTATCTTGGGAGAGATACAAATTTACATAAATATGATTTTGTCTATTCTCAGCAGTTCATTTTTCAATATGGAACAAACCTACTATAGAATTAATTTGTGGCAAAATTTTTTGCAGATAAAGAAGTCAAATTGGAATATGAGAATTACAAGGTGAAAAATACACTTTTATTTAGTCACTTAAAATTCTCTATACAAAAACAAATAGCTTACTGGAAGCTGGAAGTGTTCAAATATAGTCATACAATTTTCCACTTCTATTATGATGGAGTAACTTGAAGAAGAACAATGTTTCTTCCAAGAAACACTAGTAAAGCCAGTTAATATATAAATCAAAACCAAACCAAACCAAATTAAGAAAAAAGCAAAAAACACAATTCTAAGCCTAGATTTTAGAGTAATGCTGAGGCAAATAGAAACAGAAGAGAAAAAGACCCCAGTGGGAAGAGAAGTAAGCCAGTATTTTTAGCTTTTCTCTATGTATGACTTGAAACTGTTTACAACTCATTTTATTAGGCCAGCGTAATACTCATCTCTAAATGAGAAAAATATGTCAGAGTTTGGCACAGTGGTTCACTCCTTTTATCTCAACACTTTGGCAGGTTTTAAATGACTGCTTAAGGCCAGGAGTTTGAGACCAGCCTAAGCAATACCAGGCTCATGGGTGAAAGGCTGGGAATCTGGGAAGAGGGATAATACTGAAAGTCAGAAATGCCAACAGATTTGGTTATCAATAGTTTTAGAATGAGAAAAACAGAAATTCATGAAAAACTATCAAGAAAGCCACGGCATATATTGCCAAGCTTCTAGTGAGAAAAGAGAAGCAAGGACATAATTCTGACAAGTTATCAGGCTTTCTCCCTGAAGACATGAATTATTCAATGGCACAAGGCAGAAAAATAAGAGGGTATGAAGATAGTAAAGACCAATGTGAACATATTTCTCAGTCTTACGGTGTTAAAAGATTTAAAAAAATGGAGTTTATAAACCTCTGTGAAAGGGCCCTGATAAAAACATCAGTGCGTCATTTGGAGTAACTGGATATCTTCATTATTGAAATGGGGATGCTATAAAGGAAAATTAAGCATTACCAAAACTATAACCATAAAACAAAATGCACAATGTCTGAAATTCAATGACAAAAATAGATTATGATTAAAATGTATATTGTCAGCATTAAACAAATCACTAAATATACAACAAAGAGTTGCATCTAAAAGACAAAAAACAGGATAGAACAAAATAATAAAAAATATTCAATTATTTGGGAGAGAAAGAGAAAACAAGAAAAAGGGTAATGAAAAACACACAGAATGAATATAAATAAGATAGAAAGGTGGTACATTAAACTTCAATGATATAATCATATTAGATGCAAATGGTCTAAACAGCTTAATTAAGAGGCAGAGACTGTCAAATTACATGAAAGGGCAAGATGAAGTCTATGTTGATGACATGCATTTAGACACACGAATAAGAGAAAAGTATACAAAATATATATTATGCCAATGCTGGTCAAAAGTAAACCAAATTGACTTTATTAATATCAGACAAGACAGATAACAGACCAAATATTATTAAGATGGAAAAAAAGGTAAATGTATTCTTAAAAAGAGATCCATTTATCAAAATAATATAACATTCTCAAATACATATGCATATAATAGCAAACATTAAAGACATATGAAGCCAAAAAATTGAAATTGGGAGGGAAAATAGAAAAATTCACAATAATGCACTTCTGTATGACTCATGTGACAAAGAACGAGGGAGAAATTAATAAATAAATAAAATTAAATGTAAATAAAGTACAGCATGTCAGAATATGTGGGTTAGTAATAAAGTCAAAGTTAGAGAGAAATTTATAGCAATTCTTAGGAATGAAGAAAGGTCTCAAATCAAGAATCTCAGTCTAATCTTAAAACTACAAAGAAAATAATCAATTTAAGCATCACAAAGAAAATAGAAAAAGATAGTAGCAATCAGTAAAATAAAAATCTGAAAAAAATTATGAAACAAAAAATTGGATTTCAGAGAAAATCTAGCTCCAAATTGATCAGGACAAAAAAAGGCAAAACACAAATAACCAATATCCAACATAAGAAAATGTGTATTTCTACCGATTCTACCTATATTCCAAGATAATGTTCCGAACAATGTTATGCCAAAATTTATGTCACCTAAATTTAACAATTTAGGTGAAGTTGATAGAATAGTAAAAGACAAAAGCTCCCAGTTAATTTCAAAATTTAAGCATATGACTCAAATAGTCCTACATCTTATAAAGAAATTGAATTTATAATAAACTTTCTTACAAATTATACTCCAGTATCAGATGGCTTCATTGGTCAGTTGGTCAATCCTATCAAATATTTGTGAAATAACTCATAACAATTTTACCAAAACTCCTTCAAAAAAATTTCAAGTGGAGGGAATTCTTTTCAATTCATTTTATTAGGCCAGCATAACACTATATCTAAATTAGAAAAATATTTCAGAGGTGAGCATAGTGGTTCACTCTTTCAATCTCAACATTTTGGCAAGTTGTAAGACAGCTTAAGGCCAGGAGTTCAAGACCACCCTAAGCAACATAGGGAGATCCATCTCTTAAAAAAATATTAGCTGGACATAGTGGCATGTGCCTATAGTCCTCAGTACTCAGCAAACTGAGGTGGGAGTATTACTTGAGTCCAGGTGGTTCAGGCCTCAGTGAGTGATCGCACCTCTGCACTCCAACTTGGGCAACAGAGTAAGATCTTGTCTCTATAAAGAAAAAATAAATAAAGTAAAAAAGAAAAAAGAAGTGCACACTAATATTCATAATGGACATAAATAAAATATTTTACCACATCAAACCTAAAGATATTCTAAAAGAATATTCAGATTGAATGAGTTGAGTTTATCTTAGGACTAAACATTGTTTTCACATTTGATACTAAACAATTGTAATTCCTTGTATTTTGCTGACATGAAATTTAAGAAGGACATGCTCATATTCTTTACTTTTCATGCCTTTATTTCTCTCTCATAACTTCTTGCCTTCATTACTCTAATCATGAAGACACACTACTTCTGGCCAGCAGACACCTCAGCTAAGAAGAGATGCAGCCCTCTTTCTGTGAGTACCTATATCTTATCTGACAATGGGATTTTGTGGCCTTATTAAAAGCATGATCAGAGGCTTTTGGCAAAAGGGGAAAGCCCCAAGTCTTGTTTGATAAAGTAGTATTGTTGTCCTATGAATATTTGGCAGTCTTGTCATCATCAGTATTTTCTTATGATGGTATTTATCAAAATAGACCCAACTCTTCCTTAACAGTCAATCAGGTGGCTTTTTTGCTTCTATCAGCAATGTCACATCCCCAAAATTTCTCTGATTACAAGACTTTCATAAATTTGCTTAATATAATCTTTGACTTCAGCTTTTGAGAATTTAGTGACTTGTAGTCAGCTGTAGACTCAAGAATATTCCATTGCTTACAGAGGCAGGGAAAGTGCCCTCTCAGTACTTTATAAATATATGTACCTGTTTTTATTATGTTACATGAGTGAAAGGTGATACTCTATTAAATATCTAACATCACTCAGAGCCATTTTCAGAGTTTAAGGAACATTATACACAGTTTAGTAGCCCACAAAATTAGGAATGTTAAATTAGATAAGAAAGTGAACATTTAAAATGATAAAGTAAATCCTAACAAATTGCAAATTACAAAAAATATATATATTAGATACAGGCATACTTCATTCTACTGAACTTTGCTTTATCATACTTAACAGATAATTGCCTTTCTATGAATTGAAGGTTTGTGGCAACCCTGCATAGAGTAAGACAATTGGTGCCATTTTTCCAATAGAATGTCTGTGTCAGTTCATGTCTGTGTGACATTTTCGTAATTCCTGCAATATTTTAAACATTTTCACTATTACTATATTTATTATGGTGATATGTGATCATTGATGTTCTAGGCCATGAACTGTACCCCATAAGAGAGTACATTTAATCAATGCATGTTTGAGTTCTGACTGCTCCACCAGCCAGCCATTCACCTAGTCGCTCCCTTTTTTCAGACCTCACTTATTCCTTAGACACAAAAATATAGAAATTAGGCCAATTAACCCTGAAATGGCCTGTTCAAGTGAAAGAAAGAGTCACATGTATCTTACTTTGTCAAAAGCTAAAAATGATTAAGCTTAGAGGGAAAGGCATGTTGAAAGCTGACACAGGCTGAAAGCCAGATCCCTACTGCCAAACAGGCAAGTTTTGCATGCAAAGGGAAAGTTACTGAAGGACATTAAAAGTCATACTCCAGTGAACACATGAATGATAAGAATGTAAAACAGCCATACTGCTGGGATAGAGAAAGTTATAGGGGTCTAGATGGAAGATAAAACCAGCAACAACATTCCCTTAAACCAAAGCTAATTCAGAGTAAGGTCCTAACTCTTTCATTCTGATGAAGGCAGAGAGAGGTGAGGAAGCCATCTCCATTACATAAAAGTAAAGGTGAAACAGCAAGTGTTTGTGTAGAAGCTGCAGAAAATTATCCAAAAGATCTAGCCAAAGGTGGCTACACTAAACATATTTCCAATGTAGGCAAAACAAGTTTATATTGGAAGTAAATGCAACATAGAACTTTCATAGTTAGACAGAAGTCAATGTCTTATTTCAAAACTTTAAAGGATCATTTAATTCTCTTGTTAGAGGATAATACAGCTGGTGACTATAAGTGGAAGTCAATACTTATTTATCCTTCTAAATATCCTGTGGCCCTTAAGAATTGATTAAATTAACTCTGCTTGTGCTCGATGAATGAACAACAAAGCTTGGATGGCAGCACATCTGTTTACAGCATGGCTTACTGAATATTTTAAGCCCACTGTTGAGACTTGTTCAGAAAAAAAAAATCCTTTCAAAATATTGCTGCTCATTGGCAATTCACCTGATCACTCAAGAACTCTGAGGGAAATGTGCAAGGTTTATATTGTTTTCATTTCTGTTAACTCAACATCCCTTCGGTAGCTGAGGGATTAAAGAGTAATATGGACTTTTAATTCTCTTTATTTAAAAAACACATTTCATGAGGCAATAGCTGCCATAGAGAGTGATTCCTATGTTGTATTTGGGTAATGTGTCTTAGTCCATTTCTGTTGCTTATAACAGAATAAATGAAATTGGTTAGTCTATAAGAAACAAAATTTATTTTTTTCAGCTTTGGAGGCTGGAAAGTCCTATGTCAGGGGGATGTATCTAGTGAGAACTTTCTTGCTGGTGAGAATTCTCAGCAAAGTTGCAATGAGGTGCATGGCATCATATGACAACAGTCCTGAGCATGGTGACTGAGGTCTGTTTTTCACCTCCAATAAAAGCACCAGTTACATTTCCATGATAACCCATTTGTGCGTTATCCAATTAATTCATTAATCCTGTCAACATGGATTAAATTCAGCTCCTAATTTACTAATTGGGCTGAATCCTTCTGACTCAATCACCTCTTGACTCCATCAACCAATACTGCGGACTAAGTTTCAACATGAATTTTGGAGGCAAAAAATAGTCAAACCATAGTACAAGGTAAATTAAAAACTATCTGGAAAAAAATCCAGAAACACATCGTATTCTTATGGATTAGAAGAATGAATATCATGAAAATGACCATACTGTCCAAAGCAATTTATAGATTCAATGTAATTCTTATTAAAATATCAACATAATATTTCAGAGAATGAAAAAAATCTTAAAATTCATATGGAACTGAAAACTGATTCATATGGTCTTCAGTATTTTTATAGTTGAAATACAACAATCGTTTTTCATATCATTAGTCATGGTCATAGTCCATGTGGGAATAATGACATGGGCTTTATTTTTATTAAGCATACATTTAGTTACAGGATTTGTAGGTTTTTCTTCAAAGCCTTCTCCTATATATGGTGGACTAGGGTTAATTATTAATGGTGCTGTGGGTTGTGGTATTGTGTTGAATTTTGGTGGGGCTTTTGTAGGGCTAATTTTTTTTTAATCTATCTGAGTGGTATAACAATTATTTTTAGTTACACTACAGCAATGGCTATTGAAAAGTACCCTGAAACATGGGGGTCATGTAGAAGCAGAAGCTGTACTGCTAGCAGGTATAGCCATGAGGATGGGATGGGGTGTCTGGTCCCACATTATGTCCTCACTAATATAGAAGAAGTTATACCTCAGCCACAGCAGATCAACAGTCAGTCATTCTGGCTCCCAGCTTGTTTGTAGGACGTAGTTTCTGCAAAATAATAGAAAAGCTGAAAAGACCAAGGATCACCAGACCACGGTTTATATTCATATAGTGATGGTGTCACTTTGTTAATTTTGGGGTTTTGTCCTTATCTCTGGGCAGTGGAGCAGTGGTTCTGCATAGGGAAAGGGTGGTTAAAAAGACAAAAAGCTTTGCAGCTTTGCCTGAATGGACTGACTTTATTTGGAACACAGTGCAGAGAAGTACATGCCTAAAGGCATCCCTTAAATCACTGAAGATATTGGAGGAAAGCAACTACAAAGAAGCTGGTTGTTCTGCTTCTCCATAATTGCTCTCCTCCAAGGTCTTCAGTGATTTAAGCTAAAACTTCAGTAAAAAGAACCAAGGAACATGATAGTCAAGAATAAACCTTGTGTGCACAGTCATCTCTGATAATAAGAAAGGCTGCATGTGCACATCTCAGAAAGTAGGCTGTGCCCACTCAGAAGCAATCAAACAGGACAAGGGGATAAACTTTAAAAGATTCCCAAAACTGCACACAAACTAATCAAGACAAGGTAGAAACCTCATTGGCACAAGGAGCTTAAACAGATCCTCTGACCAAATCCTGACTAAAATGACCAAGGAGCAAATCTTAGGAAGCCAGGCTAAAAATAAAAAATAATACTTATTCATTCTTCATAGTTTAGAAGATTGCATATATGTCCATGGCTGAACCTTCTCATGAACAGTGAGTGAGGAAAACTTTAAGCTACTTATCCCTGGCTGAATGTGAGGCAGAAAAGTAAGCTCACTGAGCTGTGACAGTAGTTTCTAAATCACACACCTATCCAAGGGCAAAGCATAAAACTTTAACTGGCTAGAGGATTTCATCACAACTTTTGATCAATATATGGCTTATGATAATCCAGGAGTGATAGACTGAAAAATAAAAATAAGGAAATAAATCTGAGCAGTTACAGTAGATTGCACAGTGGATGAAAAATATACTTTATAGAATAAATTGAGACAAGTTACAAAAACAAACAACAGAAATGACTAAACAAAATGATGATGACACCAGTCACCATGAGGAGTAGGGGAGCAATGAAGAGGAGCATCATCCAGAATTGCTACACTATATTATTAAAACAAATCATTGAGAAATCAAAATAAAGTAATATAAACAAAACAAAACAGGAAAGCACAATCCACAGGCAAGACAAAAGAACAGGCAATAGAAAGTGACTTTAAAGAAGTCCAAAGCATGGACTTAGGCTATAATGATTCCAAACCAGCCATTTAAAATATGTTCAAAGAATCAAAGGAAAAAATATTTTAAAATTTAAAAGGAAAATACAATAAAGTCATGTCAAACAGAGTATACATGTGGCTAAAAAGTACAGAAGTGAAATGAATAATTTACAAAAGTGTCACAACAGTATATTTTGGCTGGCAGAAGAGTCAGTGAACTTAAAGATGAATCAATGGTGATTAGACATTCAGAAAACGTAGAAAAAAAGAAAAATGAACTCAGCCTTAGAGAAATGTGAAACACCATTAACTCCATTATATAAGCAATAAAAAAGTATTATAAGGGGAGATGAGAGGGAAAATGACTGAAAATATTCAAAGAAATAAGGCTAGTTACTGAAAACTTTCCATAATATAATAAACTTTAATCAAGTGTCAAGAGAAAATCTCTGCAAATTTCAAGAAGCATAAATGGGAAGAGATCTGACCTAAATCAAATTGTTGAAAGAGAAAATTCTTGAATAACTTTTCAGAGCAGTGAGAGAAAAAGTAATACATCATTACTAGAAAAACCTAATACAAATACCTGTCTTGTCATTAGTAAAATAGAGGCCCAAAGGCAGTGGGATAATATATTCAAAATACAGAAAGAAAAGAAAATAAGCCTGTCAACCAAGAATCTTATATCCAGTTCTTATATTTATTTAAATTGTTTAAAAAATGATGGCAAAATAGGCCGGGCGTGGTGGCTCAAGCCTGTAATCCCAGCACTTTGGGAGGCCAAGGCGGGTGGATCACAAGGTCAAGAGATCGAGACCATCCTGGTCAACATTGTGAAACCCCGTCTCTACTAAAGATACAAAAAATTAGCTGGGCCCGGTGGCGCGTGCCTGTAATCCCAGCTACTCGGGAGGCTGAGGCAGGAGAATTGCCTGAACCCAGGAGGCGGAGGTTGCGGTGAGCTGAGATCACGCCATTGCACTCCAGCCTGGGTAACAAGAGCAAAACTCCCTCTCAAAAAAAAAAATGATGGCAAAATAAAGCCATGTCCAGATAAACAAAAAGTAAGAAAATTTGTTTCTAGAAGACCTACTTATAAGAACATTAAAGAAAGTTCTTCAGACTGAAAGCTAGTAATAACAGGTGGTAATTTTAATGCACATGAAAAAAAGCAAAGTTATAAAGATAATAGAGGCTTTTAACAAAAGCCAGTATTTTGTATGTTGTGTCTGTATTTATTCCTCAATATATTTAAAAATAAAATACATTAAATAATATGAATATTACTTTATTCTTGAGCAAATAACACAATGATAATATTATTATAAGTAACAAAAAATGAAGAGAAGTAGAAACAAAGATGTATTGGAGTAAAGAAATGTCACTCAATGGTAACTCAAATCCATGAATATATTAATGTAAATAAGAATAATTAAAATCAGAAATTTATCACAGATATAGAAACTAGATATAGATGATACAGATATAGACATTCTCATTTTTAATCTCATATTTAGTAAAGGATACACATAAAAACTATAACAATATATTTCTGAATTGTGACATATAGAAGTAAAACATGGATAACAGTCAGACTTTAAAAAAAGCAGGATATACACATAAAAGAAAATTTTCTATGTTTAATTAATGCTAAGTATAAACCTGAACTTGATTTTGATATGTTGAGATATATTATTACAAGCCTTAGTAACAATTAATAAACTAATTAAAAAATATAGAGATAACTAAATGAATTAAAATTAGAAAGTAGATCATATAGAGTTAGTAAACACAGAAATAAAAGAGAAACAAAAAAGTCATGGAATATAGATAAAAGCAAAATGGAATATGTAAATATCAGCACATCAATAGTAGCATTAAATGTGAATAATTGGAAGTTCAACATTATCAAGTTGGATATTAAAACATCCAATTATCCTTTTAAATCTTAATTCAATATCTAATTTGAATATTGGGTAAAATAAAGTTAAAAATACGTGAAAACTAAAGACTGGAAAAAATATATTATTATACCATTAAAAAGATGGAGTGACTATACAAATGTCGGACATCATAGACTTTAAAAAACACACATAAACGAATTATAAGGAGGAATATTTTGTAATAATAAAAGTGATAATCCATCAGAAAAATATAATGATTAAAAATATGTGTTTATTATACCTGAGTGAGTTAGAAGGGGAGCACCACACTCTGAGTTTCAACTGAGAGTCCTTTATTGTCAGTGTCCTTTATTGTTAACTAGGATTAAATGTATAAACACTGACTATATAAATATTTAGGCAAGAAAGATCAATCAATTGAACAAAATGATTTAAATTTATATCTTATCATAAAATAAAAACCAAATAAAAATTGTCTCTAAGGAAATGTGACATACTGTATATTAGAAAACATGAGAGAATTATTAAAATAATCATAATTTGTGAAAGGAAGTCCTAAGAAAGCTGTAAAGCATAATATGCATAAATAAAAGAGTAGTAGCTTTGATCACATAGAATGAAATTTATATTTGTGAGGGAATGACATAAAGTTTAAACACACACCAGATCATATTGAAACATGACTAAGTTGAATTAACTTATAAAAATAAACGTGTAAAATATCATGATCTAATCAAAACATAGACAATGGAAATGAATATGCAGCTTAACAATGATTGAAAATCAACAAAGCAATAACATTTGTATGTGTATCAAATCTCTCTCTCTTGTTTCTCTGGTGCTGTTTTAAATTATGGCTACGTAAAAGCAAATGAAAACTCAAGATAATTGTCCACCCATCAGACTGGTAAATGTGAAAATAAATAAATATTATAATATTGGTTGACATACTAGCACAACCACAGAAAAGTAAAGTAAGGAAAACCAGCCATGGCCACATAATCTAACATTCCACAAACCCAAAGACAAGGGGGATTAACCATTTCCCCATAATGAGATTTTCTTCTCCAAAAGGATGACATCAAAGAAAACAAGTGAGACAAGATGGCTTCTTTGACATTCATGTTTATTACCAACACAACAGAAATTGCATCATATGTGCAATATTTAAAGCATTTTAGTATTTACCCTTTGCATGAAATCTTATTTATATAAAAGTGACTTTCTCATTATTTTACCCTTTAATCATTACATGAATCCCTCCCACCTGCCATCCCAACAGTCTTCCTGTGTGTTGGAGCTTCTAATTCCTTGTTTCTCTTCTCTTAATTATAGATTGTTCCTGTCTGGCCTGCTGTGTTCCGCGTCTGGCCTGCTGCGTTCCGTGTCTGGCCTGCTGCGTTCCGTTCCGCTTCTGACCTGCTGCATTCTGTTCCGCGTGTGACCCGCTGCGTTCCGCGTGTGACCCGCGGTGTTCCGTGTCTGGCCTGCTTTGTTCCGTGTCTGGCCTGCTTTGTTCCGCGTCTGACCTGCGGGGTTCCGCGTCTGACCTGCGGTGTTCCAAGTCTGGCCTGCTGCGTTCCGTTCCGCTTCTGACCTGCTGCATTCTGTTCCGCGTGTAACCCGCGGTGTTCCGGGTCTGGCCTGCTTTGTTCCGCGTCTGACCTGCGGTGTTCCAAGTCTGGCCTGCTGTGTTCCGCGTCTGGCCTGCTGTGTTCCGTGCCTGACCGACCTGCGGCGTTGCGCGTCTGATGTGGCGTTGCGCGTCTGACCTGCCTGCGGTGTTCCAAGTCTGACCGACCTGCGGTGTTCCGCGTCTGGCCTGCTGTGTTCTGCGTCTGGCCTGCTGTGTTCCCCGTCTCGGCTGCCGCATTGCGCGACGAAGCCTGGCCTGCTGTGTTCCGCGTCTGGACGGCGGTGTTCCGCGTCTGGCTGGCTGTGTTCCGCGTCTTGCCTGCTGTGTTCCAAGTCTGACCTGCTGTGTTCCAAGTCTGACCAACCGCTGTCCAAGTGTGACCGAGCTGCGATGTTCCAAGCCTGGCCTGCCGCGTTCCGCGTCAAAGCCTGACCTGCTGTGTTCCGCGTCTGGCCTGCTGTGTTCCGCATCTGACCTGATGTGTTCCTGCTGTGTTCTGCATCTGACCTGCGGTGTTCCAAGTGTGACGTGGTGCATTTCAAGTCTGACCTGCTGTGTTCCAAATTTTTATTAATTTAGATAAGACCAATGAAATAGCTGATGATAGTTTTCAGCATGATATTGATATGGAAATTTACCTAATAAGGAAATAAAATTTTATTCAGTTTTCACTTAACATAAATTTAATGTAAAATGTGTAATTGATTATAAAACAAGAAATAATGAAAATGGATAAATCTCTTTGCCATAGTTTATATTTGTATTTCTCATTGACCCAGTAAGGAACTCTGTTTCCCTGAAATATGGAGAAAAGGACATGATAATTATATTGTAAAATGTCTTCAGAAAAATTAAACAGAATAGTTAGAGATGCATCAACAGAACAAACACTAAGTGTAGAATTTATTACATGGCCATGGGAAATTGTATAAGTCAAATATAACAGGGCAAAGCAAGATAAATGAGTATGTAAGTTTGAATGAGTATGATTTTAAAACTAACAATGATAGACTGGGCTGTAGTTTTATTTGCATATATATTTACATAAAATATATGTTTCTTGACTGAACTACATTCAGGAGAAATATTCTAACAAAACGCAACATAAGAAACACCATTTGTTTTCTAAGTTTATCACACAAAATTAGATCCAAAGAAAATCTCACAGTAGTGAACATGGCATATTGTCCATTCTGTCTCTATGTTATTTTGTCTCTCTTACATAGTGTGTAAGAGAGACAAATATATATATTCAATTATCAGTTAACATCAGATATTTTCAGCTGAAAACAAAACACAATGACTAATATGCTATATATTGCCATATTTATTTTAGCTTCATTATTGTTTGGAAAGAAATTAATAATTAGTCATATAACATGAGAACATTGAATACCCCTTCCTAATCTCAACCTTCTCTTCCATTCTTGGAAAGGAACTGTATTATTAATGAGACATTTTCTTTAAAATAACTCTATAAATTTTCCATGCATAAATACATCCATATTTTAAATATGAAATGATTATACTTTTACAATTTACATGATTTATACTTTTACAATTTGGTCTTTAAAAAATACATCCATAATGTTAATGTAATGCTTGTTATTTTTTAAATCATTTTATAGACCCATCCAATGATTATACAACACTGAATTAAATATAGATATTGAATTTGTTACATTATTTGGATATTTAGATTGCATATATTAGAAAAAAAAGTAACATAAACTTAACTAAAAGAGGTTTACTTTTTCTAAGTAGTGTTTATCCGCAGAAAGTTGTTTGCTGGTAATGAATTCACAGTTCACAGATATCAATACTGAGAACTATATGGTTATTTTAGTTTTCTATTCTTAATTTAACTGTGGAGCCCAAAACTATAGACATTATGATTATGGTGAAAAGGAGGAACATTAAAAAGTGAAAATACACAAAGGTATATGCCAATGAATCTCAAACGGGGAATATAAAAGAGGAAAATACATTAAGATATATGTCAGTGGATCTCCCTTTCAAAGAGCTTTCCTAAAGGTCCCCAAAAAAGTTTTTCATATGTGTATCCTTAACCTGTTATCCTGTACCATATCATATGGATACCCTTAAAAGCAATTAAAAATTGATTGGTATTTTGTTTTGATTTTTGGCTGGGCAAACAACACCCAGATAAGTGGAGTTCCTTAAAAAGCAAACAAGAATAATGTCTATAATTTCCCATGAAAATCCAATGCTGCAGTACATTCATGTGGAGTTATGTTTGTAAAAGTGTATAAATAGTAGCGTAAATACAGGATCATGGATAAGTCAAATAATTTACTGTCCAAATTGGAATTATTTCAGAGTATAAAGAGGGTGTACTAATTTTTATGCCAGAATAACTGGAAAATACTGAACTATTCTATGCAAAACTGAGTTTTAGAGTCATTCTTCTCATATAGTGCATACCTGTTTAAACTAACTAGACATTACTAGATGGCAAATTATTACTAATCTATCACAAAACCAGGAGTAGTTGAGAGTTTCTTTGGATTTCCATTCTAGCCCAATCTTAGTGTTACACTCAGTGTTCCATTTTTGGCAGTACAATATGTGAAAAAATATAACTTGGGAGGTTTATATGTAGTGTCTACTCAAGCTTTTTTTTCCTAAAATGTCTGAACAGAAACAATTATATTTTGAATATTTTGTCTTTGCTTTGCCTTAATGATTTGCAGCAAATCTTTATATGTCATGTGTTCATGCATATGTGGGTATGTGTTTTTTTTAATCATCCCACAGAGGAGTTATGGATCCCCAGTCATAATTGTGTTTCAATGTGGAGAGTGAAGATGCACACACAAAATGGTGTAAAAAGATCTATTAATCACACAGTAAACTTCATGCACAGAGGGATTCAGTCTTGCCCAGCTGGTCCAAAAATTAATTTGAAAGTGTGGCCAAAAGGGTTCAATGTGTGGTTTAGATGATGCTTAGAAGGGATGCTTGGCTGAGAGTTCCCAAACACAATTTAAGTTTCCCACCAGCATCAAAGGAGAGAACATGGTAACTTTAAGTTTCCTATATGGAGGACATACTGGGAAGGAGAAATCAGGCTTAAAATTGTCAGTAGGTAACCATCAAAAAATTGCATCTCTTGATTACAATTTATTCTGATTTTTACTGCTGAATGAAGTGCTGTGCTTCGTTTAACTGATTATGAACTTGTTAAGTAAGCCATTATTGTATTTTATAACATCTATGGAGAAGGGCAAGTAAGAAAGGTAAAAACTGAATTGATTTATTTATATAAGCCTAGCATTGTATAATTAAAAAAGTGAAATTAGTACCTTGGCCATTATCAATAATGTCAGAACTACTATGAAGCAGATAGTGTCTTGGTAAGGCCTTTCCTCATTGCTTTATATGAAAGGACATGATTTCTTTCTTTTTTTTTACAGTAAGTTTTGGGGTACCTGTGCAGATCTTCCAGGATTGTCATATTGGTATACACATGCCATGGTGGTATTTTGCCTCCATCCCCTCCATCACCTACATTAGGTATTTTTCCTAAAGTTATCCCTCCCCAATCTGCCCATCCCCTGCCATCCCAACCCTAGCCCTCCCCCCCAACCAAAACCCAGTGTGTGATGTTCTCCTCCTGTGTCCAAGTGTTCTCATTATTCAACACTCACTTATGAGTGAGAACATGCAATGCTTGGACTTCCGTTCTTGTATCAGTTTGCTGAGAATGATGGTTTCCAGTTTCATCCATGTCCCTGAAAAGGACACCAACTCATCCTTTTTAAGGCTACATAGTAATCCATGGTGTATATGTGCCACATTTTCTTTATCCAGTCTATCTTTGATGTGCATTTGGGTTGGTTCCAAGTCTTTGCTATTGTAAACAGTGCTGCAATGAACATATGTGTGCATGTGTCTTTATAATAGCTTGATTTATAATCATTTGGGTATATACCCAGTAATGGAAATGCTGAGTCAAATGGTATTTCTATTTCTAGATCCTTGAGGAATCACCACACTATTTTTCACAATGGTTGAACTAATTTACACTCCCACCAACAGTGTAAAAGTGTTCCTATTTCTCCACACCCTCTCCACATCTGTTGTCTCCAGATATTTTAATGATCGCCATTCTAGCTGGTGTGACATGGTATCTCAATGTGGTTTTGAGCTGTATTTCTATAATGACCAGTGATAATGCACTTTTTTCCTGTGTTTGTTGGCCTCATATATGTCTTCTTTTGAAAAATGTCTGTTCCTGTCTTTTGCCCACTTTTTGATGGGCTGTTTGTTTTTTCCTTGTACCTTTGTGTTAGTTCTTTGTAGATTCTGGATATTAGTCCTTTGTCAGATGGTTAGCTTGCAAAATTTTTTCCCATTCTGTTGGTTGCTAGATTGCTCTATTGATTGTTTCTTTTGCTGTGCAGATGCCCTTAAGTTTAATTAGATCCCACTAGTCAATTTTGGCTTTTGTTGCCATTGCTTTTGGTGTTTTAGTCATGAAGTCCTTGCTTATGCCTATGTCCTAAATGGTATTGCCTAGGTTTTCTTCTGGGGTTTTTATGGTGTTAAGTTTTATGTTTAAATCTTTAATCCATCTGGAGTTGATTTTTGTATAAATTTGAGGTAGGCATCCAGTTTCTGCTTTCTGCACATGGCTAGCCAGTTTTCCCAATGCCATTTATTAAACAGGGAATCCTTTCCCCATTGCTTATTCTTGTCAGGTTTGTCAAAGATCAGATGGTTGTAAATATGTGGAGTTACTTCTGAGGCCTCTGTTATGTTCCATTGGTCTATATCTCTGTTTTGGTACCAGTACCATGCTGCTTTGATTACTGTAGCCTTGTAGTATAGTTTGAAGCCAGGTAACGTTATGCCTCCAGCTTTGTTCTTTTTGCTTAGGATTGTCTTGGCTATGCAGGCTCTTTTTTGTTTCCATATGAAGTTTAAGGTGTTTTTTTCCAGTTCTGTGAAGAAGGTCAATGGTAGTTTGATGAAGATAGCATTAACTCTATAAATTACTTTAGTCAGTATGGCCATTTTCATGATATTGATGCCCTTTATGCTAAAAACTCTTAATAAACTAGGTGTCAATGGAACTTATCTCAAAATAATAAAAGCTATTTATGACAAACCCACAGTCAATATCATGCTGAATGGGCAAAAACTGGAAGCATTCCCTTTGAAAACTAGAACTAGACAAGTGTGCCCCCTCTCACCATTTCTATTTAACATAGTATTTGAAGTTCTAGCCAGAGCAGTCAGGAAAGAAAAATAAATAAAGGGTATTCAATTAGGAAAAGTGGAGGTCAAATTGTCTCTATTTGCCTATGACATGATTGTATATTTAGAAGACCCCATTGTCTCAGCCCAAAATCTCCTTAAGATGGTAAGCAACTTCAGCTAAGTCTCAGAATACAAAATCAATGTTCAAAAATCACAAGCATTTTTATACACCAAATAACAAATAGCCAAAACATAAGGGAACTGCCATTCACAATTGCTGCAAAAAGAGTAAAATACCTAGAAATACAACTACCAAAGACATGAAGGACCTCTTCAAGGAGAACTACAAACCACTGCTCAATGAAATAAGAGAGGACACAAACAGATGGAGAAACATTCCACCCTCATGGTTAACAAGGTCATAATTTCTATTTGGGGTATCTGAGAGGCAAGAAATTAAGTACTTCCAAAGTACTTCCTTGAATAAGGAATTATTGCCCAGCAGATGACTAGACCATTGGCAATGTCCAACAACATCAGTGTAAATGTGTACATTCTGCTTAATTTTGGTCAGGGCATCCATTGCCAGGATGTCTACTCAATGTCTGGCTAATTGTGTTTGCCCTGAGCCCTCCCCTTAACTAGAGGTGTCCTGCTTAAAAGATGAAGAAGCAGAAACTATCCCTTGAGCTTTATCACGTTAAATGATGGAAATGTCATCTACAAAGTATATGAGCAAAGTAGAAGACTTTGTCTATAAAATGGGCCTGAGGAGGGCAGGTTCTTCTATTGGAAGCAAATGGCAACTTGTGAATACCATAGTTGGACCTGAGACTCCACTGTGCATGAGAAGAGGTGGCCAAACCCTCTAAAGGAAAGACATCTTTGGTGGCACTTATGATAGTACCTTCTTGTGTTGCAGTTTGAACAGATTTTATAGTCTTCTGCTAGAAGGGGCCCCATTAAAATTGTGCCAATTTGTGAGTAACAGAAAATAAGTATAAGTTAAACTTGTCAGTGAGGGGTATACTGCCTCTGCAACTCGAAAAGAACTAAAACATGTCACACATGCTGTAGGCGCAGTGAAGGTCAGTGGCTGTTTCTTGACAGTGTCAGGGATGGAGCAGCCCTGGATTTTCCCAGAAATTTTTAGGAATTTAACTAGAGTGGTATGGCCAGGAATTATGTGTAGGACAATGATCCATTAGTGTGTCAAACCATTCTCCCCAAAGGAGAACATCTGTTGACATTATGTTTGTGCTCACTGAGAAAGTTAAATGGGGTTAAGACGTTGCATGCAAGTACTATGCTCAATGGCAAGGTTGTTGAAGTGCCTCATGCATAGCTGGATTAAAATATATTGTGTCCCTTTGGAGGTGAAGGCAAAATGTTACTGTTAAATTAAGTACCAAAAAGAACATTTTCAAATATTTAACGGCAAAATATTTACCACTTTCTGAATTAAAAAAATGAGTAATTTCAATAAAATTGAGTATCGTGGTCTCAGTGGGTAGCACCACAGTATTAAGGTTTTAGTGCTCTATTTTGAAGTGTCCTTTATGCTTTCTAGGTTTAATAACAGGTCAAACTGCCCTGTTCAATAGAGGGAAAGTGAAGCTGATCACTCTCTGTAAATCATTCTTATATAATGGATTTCAAATCTTAAAGATCTTGTTTTAATTTAAATTGGGCTACACCCAATATTTTAACTGAGAACAAAAAGTTCCATGTGTCCCATTTTGTCAAGCCAATTTGTAAGTGCCAAAGACTTAATTTAATTTTAATTTATTTATCATTTATTTAAAGTTTTCATGTCTGCTTTGGCATATGCTAGAGCAGTAAGTGCTATGACCAATACAATAATTTTAATAATCATGTGAGGTACATATATTTTATTTTCAGTAAGTCCCCTAAGACTACAACCCATACTTGTGGTGGATAGAACGTGTCTCTCACATTCAATTTCTATCTCCTTATATTTATAAATATGACTTCATTTGCAAACAGTGTCTCTTCATATGTAATCAAGTTAACATGGGCTCATAGAGGATTATGGTGGGCCTTAGTCTAATAATTTTTGTCTTTAGAAAAAGGCTAATTTAGACACAAACCCATAGACATATAGCAGAGATGGCATAGCCTTGTGAATATAGAGGCAGAGATTAGAGTGTTTCTTCCACAAGCTGAGGAGCACCAAGGACTGTGGGCAACCACAAGCTAGAAGAGACAAGAAAGGACCAAAAGATCTTTCCTGGAGCCTTTAAAGACAGAGTGGCCCTGCTGAAACCCTAAATTCTGACTTCAGCTTCCAGAATCATGAGAAAATTAATTTCTGTTGTTTAAAGTCATCCTGTTTGTGACAATGTGTTACAGCAACCTCAGGAAACTAATACAGTTACCTTATTTAAATGTAGTGGGACAGCTTTAACAACAGAAATTTATTTCTTACAGTTCTGGAAGCTGGAAAGTCCAGGATCAAGTTGCTGGCAAATCCAGTGTCTGGTGAGGACCTGCTTTGTGGTTTGCAGATAGCTTTTCTTATTGTGTCTTCACATGGGGGGAGAGTAGAGAGAGGCTTTAGGCTGAGGGCAATTCCTGGAGATGGACTTGGCTTTGAGCTGCCAGCAGGCAATATTTTCTAGTTGTATTTCCTAGCTAAGCAAGTTCTCACTTCCCTTTTTATAAAAGCACTAATCTTATCATGCAGGCATATTCCTTCTATCTTTATTTCTTTCTATTTTTTTACAGTTGTTGTTGGATAGATTTTGGGGCGTTGGGTTGTTTTCTTCTCTTTTCATATTTATGAGTCTCTTCCTCCAGTGCATCTCAAATCAGCATCACCATTGTCAGCAGCCTGAAACATGGCAGTGTTTGAATTAACCATTTGGTTCTCCCTCAGTGGTGCTCTGTATGTTTTTCCCTATTACCTTGCAGATCAGGATCATTTTTCAAAGTAGCAGCAGCAAAGGCATTTTGTAGGGTCAGAAAGTGAGCCATCTATTTTTCACAGTGTGACTTCAGAAGGCCACATGTTAAATATTCCTTCTCTATGTGGGTTACCACTAAATGGGTCTGTATATTGCCCAGGGTATTCGTATTTCCTCTGAGTGCTCTAGAGGATAAAGATCAAAAGTGATTGAGATATAAAACCAGTGGTTACATGGTAAAGGTTGCTCACCTGAACTTACCATTAGTCATGGCTTTTGCTGGAATCAAGACACGTGATTCGTTTTGAGATATCCAGATGGGTCCAAGCTAAGAATTGCATTCCAGGGCATTTTTAGGAGTGCTTCAGTGTAGTATTCCTTTTTCTAAAACTCAGTTATAGAAGTATCTAACTTAAATTTGTTAAATATTTAACACAACCTCCGCTGGATTTAACAAATGAAACACAAAGCAGCACAGATCAAAGAGCAAGCTGGCTAAGGTAGCAGCTCTAAGTGCATGCTTGCAAGCAGGCGGCAAAATTAGTTAGTGAAACAAAGAAAGGAAAGAAAGACTGCTTGTGGTAGTGAACACAGTATAGACATCCTACCTGCAACACCAACTGTTTTGTGATCATCTCTGAAAGCCTAATTTTGTGATTTTTTTCTTATAATTTGACTCAAATGTCAGAGTGATGATGCTGTACATCAAGAGGACCTGAACAGGTCTGTCACTCATATAATGAAAATTCTGCAGACAGAAAATGGGACCCAACAGAGTAGATCAGGATAATCTCTATATTTTAAGATAAAACAATTGCAAACCTTAATTCTGTCTGCAAACTTAACCCCCCATTTTTATGTAACATAACATTGCTTGCAGGAATTGGGGCAAAAACATGTTTGGTGGCCTACTGTTCTTTCTGCCATAGTTCACCTTTTAGTCCCCCCAAATATTTGTTTATTCTACATGCAAATACATTTACCCCACCCAAAGGTCCCCAAAGATCTTATCACATTACCTTATAAAATGAATGACAAATGTCTCATTAACTCAAATATCTCAAATATTATTACCTAAATCATATATGAATGAGGCTCTGGAAATAATCCATCTTTGGCCCAAATCCCTCCTCATCTATGTATCTGAGATATTAGAATACAAGTTATCTGCTCTAAAAATATAATGGTGGAACAGGTATAGCTATAGTTATAACATTACAGTTCAAAAAAAGGAGAAAACGTGAGAATTTTAAAAAGTCATCTATCCCAAATAATTTCAAAATCCGGCCAAGTAAACCCCATTTGCATTCAAGGTCTAGAAATAGTTCTGTGTAGCTTGAGACTCTACTTTATGGCCTCTGAGCTTCATTCTTCACTTTCTTTTTCATGAAAAGTCGAATATGTTTGCAATGGGGTAGTTTCATCAGTCTGTTGCTTGTCTTGGGAACAAATATTCCTTTTTATTTTGTATTCTCTCTGCCCTTTTTAATTCAAGCTGGTCATGTTTCTCCCAGCAAATAAATAAATAAGATAAAAATCTCAAGAACATCATGGATCTCTTGTTTTTGTGACAGATTCACTTTATTCATCTCCTCCAAATGGAATGCTCCTCTCTAGATGTTTTCTACTTAATCCCATATCTATTCCTGTCCTCTGTGATGACTAAACGAATCACACATCTAACTTCTTCAAAGTACCTTTAGTATAACTGAATACTCAAATCCTGATCATTTTAAGGCCATAAGGATTTTCAGCCACATACTAGCTTTCTGTCCAGAACATATACTTGTAATCATTAGTGTCCTAATTCTAAGGTCTTTTGCAATCTGGATAGGCTAAGAATTATTCAAATCATCAACTTACTGATCCTTTTGGTATAAGAGATCTCTCAATCAATCAATTTCCTCTTGCATTTTTCATAAATCTCAAGATTAGACCATAAGAATATTCAACATATTTTATAGACAATAGCCTAAGGTACATATCTAAGTTCATTATATACAAGTTCTACTTTCCATATAATTATAGGATGCAATTCAGTCCAATGTTCTGCCACTATTTAATATGAGTCCCTATCCTCAAGTTTTCAATAACAAGTTCCTCATTTCTTTCTAAGAACATGCCAGCAGCAACAGTAATCTCAATATTTCTACCAAAAGTCTCTATAAAAAGTGCAGGTATTCTCTAAAAGAAGATAATGTTTTATCTACCATGCTCCTTATTTCCTCTGAGACCTCATTGGCAGAATTGTCAACATCCATATTTCTATTTATAGTAAGTTTAAGATAATCTTTTTCTACCATGCTTCTTAACATTGTTTCAGCCTCTGATCATTGTCCAATTCCATAGGCACTTGTATATTTTTAGTTATCCATTATGTCAACACCCCATTTCCAGCACTAAAAATCTGTATTAATTACCTTATTTCCATGTGGAAACTTAATTTTACCTAGCTATGTAATGAACTGACTGGCTATGGGTATTAGGGAATGTATTTTCTAGTATTTTCCTTTACTTCCTACTGTTGTTTTATATTGTCTCTATTCAATTTATGAATCATGCTAAAAGCTTTCCTGTGTGGTTAGTATTGTTAAATAAATGCTTGTATACTATCCATTAATTTATTTGAAATATGTGCTGACTAACCCAGTGTTGATTTTTTTCTCTTGTGTTTTCTAATTTTAAGATTGTGTACTTGTTATTTAGGACCTCATCCTGGAAAAAAAATGTTTCTTGTCCTTACTCTCAGATGATACTGTTTTTTAGCAGTCAATTTGTAAACAAAAAATAAAATTCCAAGCTCCCCAATTAACTGAATGGACCTCTCCTCTCAGCCAAGGATATTCCAAAGCAAACCTGAAAGTCCACATCAGGCCATGATGGAAATGTGTAGTCTGGCACACCTCATTATATCCTTCTCCTTTTAGAATTCAGGCATCACAGACCTTAAGACTGACAAAGCAGAATCTTTGCAGCAATAAGAGCAATACAACAGATATCAGGCCCTGAAAGAAATCAAAGCATTTTATTCCAAAATATATTTTTGATTTATTTTGGAATGGTCCTGTAAAGCTGTCTCCTGTGTAGAAAAACTACATTCTGTAGAGAACCCCCTTCCCAAGTCTTTTTTCCTGAACTAGAAAAAAATTAGCAAAGAGTCTGGCACCTTTTAAAGTCTGATAAGAAATAATCACATTCAATTCTCTCTGACACCTGCTATCTGGAAATAAGAAGAACCTTTGTCTCTATAACCCCTTATTATAACCCTGGAATTCCCTTCTATTGATTCCGGGTCTATAGATAAACTCTTTCAACCAATTGCCAACCAGAAAATATTTGAATTCAACAATGACTTGGAATGCCGCCTCCCACAACCCACCCTACCTCACTGTACCCCAGTATTCAGTTGTCTTGTCTTTCTTGACCAAACTAATGTACACCTTACATGTGTTAACTGATGTTTTATGTCTTTCTAAGATGTGTAAAACCAAGCTGTAGCCCAATCACCTTGGACACAAGTTCTTGGGATCTCCTGGGGCTACATCACAGGCAATGGACACTCATATTTTTCGAAGAATACATCTCTTTAAATATCTTACAAAGTTTGACTCTTTTTTCATATTTTTTACTTTCTCTCTCTGTTAATTATTTTATTTTCTAGCTCTATCTCATTATGAAGAATTTCAAAGATGCTAAATATTGGTAGATGTCTTAGTTCTCACCACTGACTTCTTATGTTCAGGGTCTCAATTCCTGTCCCCAATGAGGTATTAAAATGTCAGTTTCTAAAACTAAACCTGCACCATGAAATAATCAGTGTAATCTTTTTTTTTTGATTTTGACCTCTGAAAATTTTAATTAATGTCTTTTAAATTATCTAGTTATTTAATAAAATTTTTTGAAGCACTTTTAAATGCTTGTAGTAAGAGAGATTTTAGATTACTTAATCTAATATATTGACCTTTCTTGGAAATTTACAGTTCCTTTTCTGATATTTAAAGAGTTCTAAATAGGGAAAAGAACATTAATACTGATAGCTGATGGGGATTTATCAAATTTGGTATGTATTCTTCAGATACTTTACTATATACAGTTTACTGTAATCCTTTCTAACTTGTAAAATACATTGTATTAGTCTAGTTTTTCAAATAAAAAAATCTGTGGCTTATTGACATTAATTAGAAATTCTAATTTCGGTTGGCCTGCTTTCCATCTATTCAATCATTCATGCTTGGAATCATTCATCCTTTTATTTAACAATATGTGCATGGTCTAGTGGGAGAAACAGATATAAAACAAAGTAATTGAAACGTAATTATCCAATTGTAGTTGTAATGATTGCTATGAAACAGATTGTAGTTTGTAATGAGAGCTTGTGGTTGATGTATGTCATCAAGGGAGACTTTTCTAAATAAGTAATATTTAAACACTGACACAAAATTTATGTAGGTATAGACTATGTTAACTTCTCTTGTATGTAAATGAGGTGTGTAACTGGGTAATTTGATGAAGGAATATGCAGATGCTGACTTTGCCAAGTCCAAGTATTTTTAAGTTATGACATGGAAAACTATTGTTCTAATCAGAAAACCACAAGGAAAATAATATAGGCATTATGTTATATAAAAATAAATAATACAGTCTTGAGACAGAAAACATAGGACCTTACCTCATTGCCAGTATTGAAATCATTACGAAGATATTAAATAATTTTAACATAGTGTATATGTGGGAAAGGATAAAATGATTTAAATTTTCTACTGGACATGCCAATCCAGAAATTTTTGTTGTAATAGTAACATTAGATGAGTATTATTAAACATTGTGGCCTTTAAAACTGGTTATTTGGATTTCCATGCGCCCTTAAAATTACAGACAAAAGGGTGAGGCAGGCACATCACCTAAAGTCGGAAGTTCAAGACCAGCCTGGCCAACATGGTGACACCCTGTCTCTACTAAAATTATAAAAATTAGCTAGACATGGTGGCTGTGCCTTTAATCCCAACTACTCGGGAGACCGAGGCAGGAAAATCACCTCAACCTGGGAGGCAGAGGTTGCAGTGAGCTGAGATCATGCCATTGTACTCCAGCTTGGGTGACAAGAGCAAAACTCCATCTCAAAAGAAAAAAAAATTGCAGACACATTCTGCATAAGTAAGGCAGGTGTGGAAAAGTGATTGCAACTTGAAAGAGTTAATGTTTCCAAGTAAAATATTACTGAGAAAAGGTATGTAAAGATTGGTGAAGGAATTTTGACTAGTTATATTGAAAGTTTTGATAACATCTGTGAATAACCTAGCTTAAATGTCAAATGAAGTCTAGTTAGGTAGTTCCTACTTTTTAATTATTATAGAAAGTGATTCAATGAAGTATTTTCATATTAGGATCTTTGTACATATATGAGAGTTTCTCTAGGTTAGACACTTATAAATGAAATTTAAAGGTCACAGAGAACATGAATTTTAACTTTCTAGTATAATTAAATTCTTTCCAAGATGATGTAACCAACAAACACTCAAATAATCAATGAAGTCTCATTGTCTCAAGCAGTCGGTGAAGAAAAATCAAGGGAATTACAGTTATTTATACATTTCTAAAAAGAGCAAAATAAGCACGTTAGTTCCAGAGACAGGTAGGTAGGATATTTGCTTACTTATCTTTCACCATGATTGAAGAATGTGGCAATACCCACAGCCACATATAGAATAAGAGAAAGAAACAGAATTCATGGGAATGTAAATTAAGCTATCAAAGCAATCCCATACCTTTCCAATTAAGGATTCAGATTTGAATTAACTCAAATGGGAATAAAGACATATTTTAGGTTTTTCAAATATTATTAACAGTCACCTCTATGACACTTAGTCTATGCAAGCCTTGTACTATGAAAATTACAAACACTTAAACAAGATCTTATGATGTGAGTGCTATTATTCTTCTCATTTTATAAATGAGAAAATTGAGGTATAGCTATGTTAAGGACTTTTACAAAGTCATAGAGTTACTAAACATTGACCCTGAGATTTGAGTGCTTGCAAGCAAAGTAGAGAATCCTTGGTATAAAATCATCATGTGATACTGCCTTTTAGGACCAAAAACTTATTAATTATCACACTAAAACCGTTTTCATAACCAAATGTGGTCAGATAATTAAAATTTTCAGGGACTGAGAGTGAGCTTGAAGTTTTATTGATATAGAAAGAGGGGCTGGGTGTGGTGGCTCTCACCTGTAGTTCCAGCACTATGAGAGGCCGAGGTGGGCAGATCACCTGAGGTCAGGAGTTTAAGACCAGCCTGGCCAACATGATGAAACTCTGTCTTTACTAAAAATATAGAAAATTCATCAAGTGTGAAAGTGGGGGCCTGTAATCCTAGTTACTTGGCAAGCTGAGGCAGGAGAATTGTTTGAACTCAGGAGGCAGAGCTTGCAGTGAGTCAAGATTGTGCCATTGCACTCCAGCCTTGGCAATAAAAGTGAAACTGTCACAAAAAAATAAAAATAAATAAAAGAAAGGGGGAAATATATATATTCATAACATACTACTTTAGTCTGCATTTTCTTTACAATAGGTTAGACACTTCCTTTGTGCAACACTTAAGTCTACTCAGAATCCCTTGGCTTGAAATTATTTTAAAGTACCTGAACCAAAATGTTTCTTCCCAGGAGTGATGCCAGTCTGGACATAAGAGAGAAATGTTGGTAGGTAGCGATGCTGAAGTGGAGGCACACACAATTAGGATAGCTTTGTCTTTATCAAAGCTACTTTAATCAGATGTCTGCAGGAAGAAATCTCTAAGGAAATTGGAAGAAAGCACCCTAAGAGAATCAATTAGAACATGCCTCAAACCCTTAAACTGCTAATTACTAATCAAAACAATATTAGTCAAGTATTTATTTCTTGATCTTCCCTCTCCTACCTAGATCCCTACAGAAACTAGAGTTGGTACAGATCGGGGGTAAGTAGAGGTAAAACCATAAAGAGGAAAATGTAAAAAAGAAGACAATTGTGCTTTCTTCTTTTACTAAAAGCCGTGTAGCTTGAAGCATTTCCAAGTTGGGAGATAATAAATTGTTTTTATAAATAAAGTTTGAAATATTTGTTATTAGAATTAGGTGGATATTTAAAACAATAGTATAGGAGCCATTATGTTATTTGAAAGAGACTAAAAAATTATGAGACCCACCTAAATTTTTATCTAAAGGACCATAAACTAGCTGCATTGAATGAGTTTGAATGAACATTGGGTAAAAATAGAAGTGTTTTCTGTTTGCACCCTATAGAGTTTCATTCTTTCAATATTATACAGGTGCTCCTTTACTTATTATGGGGTTACATCTTGGTTACTCAATCATAAGGTGAAAACATAAGCCAAAATTCATTTAGTACAACTAACTTAATCTAACATCACGCTTAGCCTAGGTTACTGTAAAAATGCTTGGAACACTTACATTAGCATACAGTTGGGCAAAATAATCCAACATAAATTCTGTTTTATAATAAAGTGTTGAAAAAGATAAAGTTTAAAATTCAAAATTCAATTTTCATTGACTATGTACTACTTTGGCAGTTCCACAGAGTTAAAAAATCAGAAGTAAAACAATAACTCTGAATTTTCTGTACATTGAAATGTTATAAATTATATAATTATTAATTAGAATAAATAAATGATATGTCTGTGATATATATGAAACAAAATAATATGTCTGAATAATTTTTTCTAGAAAAAATGCAGTAATTAAAGCTTGATTAACTTTTATAGAAAGTAGAAAGAATAAAGATCAGTTTCTAATCTCAGTGTAGTAATATGAATATTAATCATAAAACAGAAAGGAAAATCTAATTCATCTAAATTATAATAAGCATAAAATTAAATGTTATATATAAATATCATATCATATCATAAAAATCAAAACCATAATTGAAATATTTCAAAATTTCTACAAAATAAATATATGATACAAGTTATGTGTCAAAACATGAAATAAAGCAATCTTTTGTAAATTAATTTTCTAGATAAGCCTATATTAAATAAGTATATAAAACATTATAAATACCAATTTAGTAAAAGTATAACAAAGTGGAGACAAAAGATAAAGAAGTTATAAAGAAAAGTGAAATAAAAATTAATATATTAATAAAGTATAGATTATTTGTAATATTATAAGAGAATAAAAGGGATTAACCTAATGGTTAAAATAAAGGAAGTAGATCTATTAATAGCAATATGTATTGTCTTAATTGTATGTTACTTATGGAGACATATCAGTAGAATTTAATATAATTTAATAAAAGTAGACAGAATTTAGGATTTTTTTTTTTGCTTCTGGAAAAGGGCTATATATATGAAACATTTATAACATTTTGTTTTCCAAAACTAAAAAGGCGTAATTCAGCATCAGTTTCATCAGAGTAGTGCCATATGAATATGTTGGTTAATTCAAACACATGCCTCCTCATAAAATTGACTTAAAAGTTGAAGAACTCTGACTTCAAAGTGATAGAAGCAGAAGGCAGATGAGGGAAGGTCTCCAGAGAATCTCTAACTCGCCCCACAAGGGTTTACATCAGATGCTTTAGTGCAGATGAAGGAACCTGCCCAGGGCCTTATCTGGGTGTGCCCACATTGAACTGGGTGGCCTCCCTGTGCACCGGGAGAGTGGGGTGAAGCCACTGGGAATATGCACGTTGTGCAGTGGAGAGGAGCCTGGCCTCTTCAGCTCGTGTGTGGTGACCTGCTAGGCAATCTGTGAAATGGGAGACTGTTGGCAGGACTTCTTTTTTGTTGCCAAGAGTTTTCTTTTAATAACTTCAGCTCTCCTCACCTTTCAACATGTCCAAATGCCTAATTTTTTTCTGTTCTCAGGACAAGAACAAGGGTTTAGCTGAGCTAAGGAACAAAAATCCTTAATCAAAAGACCAACTAAATTAAATAGAACAGTTGTCTACCACTGAAACATAAGCTGATAATTTCTACAAAACACAGATCATGCAAAAGCCACATAAAGCTCTCATATGTGAATTTTGATTAGAAATAACAGTTAATATTAAAATTATCCATATCATAAAATTAAGGTATAAGGTAATGTTTTGGCAACAAATATGTCAAGATATATAAGATATGTTATTTATGATGCACAGATATATGTGTATATGTGTTCATATGTGTTCACATGCAATAAACGTTTTTGATATATGCAAGAAAGGGAAAATTGAAGAGAGGGGCCAAGATGGCTGAATAGGAACAGCTCTGGTCTGCTGTTCCCATTGAGACCAAGGCAGAATGCAGGTGATTTCTGCATTTCCAACTGAGGTACCCAGTTCATCTAAGGAGACTGGTTATGCAGTGGGTCTAACCCATGGTGGGTCAGCAGAATCGGAGTGGGACATCACTTCACTCAGGATGTGCAAGGTGCTGGAGCTCTCCCTCCCTGAGCCAAGGTTAGCCATGGGGGACTGTGCTACCTAGCCAGGTTACTATGCTTTTCCTATAGTTTTTGTAATCTTCAAATCAGGGTATTTCCTTGTGTGCCTATACCACCTAGGCCCTGGGTTTCAAGAACAAAACTGGGTGGCTGTTTGGGCAGACTCTAAGCTAGCTGCAGGAGTTTTTTTTTTTTTTTTTTTTGGTAACCCAGTGGTGTCTGTAACCCAGTGAGACAGAACCATTAACTCCCCTGGAAATGGGACTGAAGTGAGCCAGCCAAGTGGTATCACTCAGCGGATCCCACTCACATGGAACCCAACAAGCTATGAGCCATTGGCTAAAAATTCTTGCTGCCAGCACAGCTGTCTGAAGATGACCTGGGAAAATCCAGCTTGGTGGGGGAAGGGGCATCTGCCATTACAGAGACATTAGTAGGTGACTTTCCCCTGACAGTGCTAGGGAGGCTGGGAGGTCTGGGCTGAGTGTGGCTAAACAGCTGTGGCCAGCCTGCTTCTCTAGACTCCTCCTCACTGAGCAGGGCATCTCTGAAGGAAAGAAAACAGCTCCAGTAAGGGAATTACAGACAAAACCCCCATCTCTCTGGGACAAAGCACCTAGAGGAAGGGGTGGCTGTGCGTACCGCTTTACTGGATTTACTCTTTCCGTATGCTGGCTCTGAAGAGAGCAGCTGATTCTGATGAGAGGAATTCTCCCAGCACAGCCCACCAGCTCTGCTAAGGGACAGACTGCTTTCTCAAGTGGGTCCATGAGCTCTGTCTCCTGACCCTGTGTCTCCTGACTGGAGAAACCTCCTATCAGGGGTCGACAGACACCTCATACAGGAGAGCTCTTCTGGCATTAGGCCAGTGCCCCTCTAGGGCAGGCAGCAATCCTTGCTATTCCATTGTCCCCACTTGTGATAGGTCTGGAGTGGACCTCTAGCAAACTGCAGCAGACATGCAGAAGAGGGGACAGACTGTTAGAAGAAAAACTAACAAACAGAAAGCAACAATATCAACATTGACATAAAGGACCCCCATGCAAAAACCCCACCCAAAAGTCATTAGCCTGCAAGATGAAAGGTAGATAAATCCACAAAAATGGGGAAAAACCAGCACAAAAAGGCTGAAAATTCCAAAAACCAGAATGCCTCTTCTTCTCCAAAAGGATCACAATTCCTCTCCAGCAAGAGCACAAAACTGAATGGAGAATAGGATTGACAAATTGACAGAAGTAGGCTTCAGAAGGTGGGTAATAACAAATTCCTCTGAGCTAAAGGAGCACGTTCTAATCCAATGAAAGGAAGTTAAGTCTTGATAAAAGTTTCCAGGAACTGCTAACTAGAATAAACAGTTTAGAGAAGAGCATAAGTGACTTTATGGAGCTGAAAAACAAAGCAACAGAGCTCTGTGAATCATATGGAAGTATGATTGATTAAGTGGAAGAAAGGATATCAGAGACTGAAGATCAACTTACTGAAATAAAGTGTGAAGACAAGATTAAAGAAAAAAAATAAAAAGGAATGAACAAAGGCTCCAAGAAATATGGGACTATGTGAAAAGACTAAACCTACAATTGATTGGTGTACTTGAAAGTGACAGGGAGAATGGAACCAACTTGGAAAACACACTTCAGGATACTATCCATGAGAACTTGCTCAACCTAGCAAGACAGGCCAACATTCAAATTCAGGAAATATGGAGAACACCATTAAGATACTCCTTGAGAAGAGCAACCCCCAAGACACATATTTGTCTGATTCTCCAAGGATAAAATAAAGAAAAAAATATTAAGGGCAACAAGAGAGAAAGGTCAAGTTATCCACAAATATAAGCTGAGACTAACAGAGAGTATCTCTGCAGAAACCCTATGATCCAGAAGAGAGTGGGGGCTAATATTCAACATTTTTATAGAAAATAATTTTCAACCCAGAATTTCATATCCAGCCAAAACTAAGCTTTATAAGTGAAGGAGAAACAAAATCTTTTCCGGACAAGCAAATGCTGAAGCATTTTGTCACCACCAGGCCTGTCTTATCATAGTTCCTGAAGGAAGCACTAAATATAGAAAGAAAAAACTGGTATCAGGCACTGCAAAAACACACCAAAACATAATGACTGATGACTTTATGAAGAAACTGCATCAACTAAAGTCCAAAATAACAGGGTAGTATCATGATGACATGATCAAATTTATACTTAACAATATGAACCTTAAATGTAAATAGCTAAATGCCCCAATTAAAATACATTAACTGGCAAATTGTATAGAGTCAAGACCCATTGGTGTGCTATATTCAAGAGACCCATCTCATGTGCAAAGACACACATAGGCTCAAAATAAATGGATGGAATATTTACCAAGCAAATGGAAAACAAAAATAAAAAAGCAAGGGTTGCAATCCTAGTCTCTGATAAAACAGACTTCAAACCAACAAAGATCAAAACTACAATAAAGGGCATTACATAAGATAACGAGGTCAATGCAACAAGAAGAGCTAACTATCTTAAATACATATGCATCCAATACAGGAGCACCCAGACTCACAAAACAAGTTCTTAGAGACCTACAAAGAGACTTAGACTCCCACACAATAATAGTGGGAGACGAAAACCCCACTGCCAATATTAGACAAATTAATAAGACAAAAATTTAACAAGAATATTTAGGACTTGAACTCAGCTCTGGAGCAAGTGAACCTAATAGACGTCTACAGAGCTCTCCACCCTAAATCAACAGGATATGCATTCTTCTCAGTGCCACATGGCACTTATTCTAAAATTGACCACATAATTGGAAGTAAAATACTCCTCAGCAAATGCAAAATATGGGAAATCATAACAAGCAATCTCTCAGACTACAGTACAATCAAATTAGAACTCAGGAATTAAGAAACTCACTCAAAAACCACCCAACTACATGTAAATTGAACAGCCTGTTCTTCAATGACTCCTTGGTAAATAATGAAATTAAGGCAGAAATAAAGAAGTTCTTTTAAACTAATGAGAACAAAGAAATAATGTACCAGAATCTCTGGGACACAGCAAAAGCAGTGTGTAGACTGAAAGTTATTGCACTAACTACCAACAACAGAAAGCTGGAAAGATCTAAAATCGACACCCTAATATCACAATGGAAAGACTAGAGAAGCAAGAGCAAACAAATTAAAAAACTAGCAGAAAACAAGAAATAACTAAGATCAGGTCAGAACTAAAGGAGACAGAAACATGAGAAACCTTTCAAAAAACCAATGAATACCGGAGCTGGTTTTTTAAAAAGATTTACAAAATAGATGGACCAATAGCTAGACTAATAAAGAAGAAAAGAGAGAAGAATCAAATAGACAGAATAAAAAATTATAAAGGTGATCTCACCACTGATTCCACAGAAATAAAACTACCATCAGAGAACACTATAAACGCCTCTACACAAATAAACTAGAAAATCTAGAAAGAGTGAATAAATTCCTGGACACATATACCCTCCCAAGACTAAACCAGGAAGAAGTCAGATCCTTCAATAGACTAATATTGAGTTCTTAAATTAAGCCAGTAATTAACAGCCTACCAACAAAAAAAAATCCCAGGCACAGACAGATTCACAGCAGAATTTTACCAGAGGTACAAAAAGGACCTTGTACTATTCTCTCTGAAACTACTCCAAACAATACAAAAAGAGGGACTCCTCCCTGATTCATTTATGAGGCCAGCAGCATCCTGATATCAAAACCTGGCACAGACACAACAAAAAAAGAAAATTTCAGGCCAGCATCCCTGATGAACGTTGACATGAAAATCCTCAATAAAATGTTGGCAAGCTGAATCCAGCAGCACATCAAAAAGCTTATGCACCATTATCAGATTGGCTATATTCTTGGGATGCCAGGCTGGTTCAACATATGCAAATCAATAAAAGTAATCTATCACATAAACAGAACCAGTGACAAAAACCACGAAATTATCTCAGTAGATACAGAAAGGCCTTTGATAAAATTCAACATCTCTTCATGCTAAAAACACTCAGTAAACTAGGTGTTGATGAAACTTATCACAAAGTAATAAAAGCTATTTATGGCAAACCCATAGCCAATATCATACTGAATGTGCAAAAGCTGGAATCGTTCCTATTGAAAACTGGCAGGAGACAAAGAGACACTCTCTCACCACTCGTATTCAATATAATATTGGAAGTTCTGTTCAGGGCAATTAGACAAGAGAAAGAAATAAAGGGTGTGAAATAGGAATTCAAATTGTCTGCAGATGACATGATTGTCATTTAGAAAGCTCCATCATCTCATTACAAGAACTCCTTACACTGATAAGCAACTTCAGCAAAGTTGCAGGATATATAATCAATGTGCAAAAATCACAAGCATTCCTATACCCCAACAATAGACAGAGAGTGAAATCATGAGTGAACTCCCATTCACTATTGCTACAAAAGAGTAAAATACCCAGGAATACAACTTACAAAGGACATGAGGGACCTCTTCAAAGAGAACTCCAAACCACTATTCAAGGAAATAAGAGAGGACACAAACAAATGGAAAAACATTTCATGTTCATGGATGGGAAGAATCAATACTGTGAAAATGGCCATGCAGCCCAAAGTAATTCATAGACTCAATGTTATTCCAATCAAACTACCAGTTACTTTCTTTGCAGAATTAGAAAAAACTACTAATAAATTTCTAATAAAAGCTACATAAATTTCATATGGAACCAAAAAATAGAGTCATATAGCCAAGACAGTCCTAAGCAAAAAGAACAAAGCTGGAGGCATCTCACTACCTGACTTCAAACTATACTACAAGGCTACAGTAACCAAAACAGCATGCTACTGGTACCAAAACAGATATATAGAGCAATGAAAGAAAATAGAGGCCTTTGGAATAACACCATAAATCTACAGCCATCTGATCTTCGACAAACCTGACAAAAACAAGCAATGAGAAAATGACTCCCTGTTTAATGTGCTGAAAAAAAATCTGCTAGCCATAAGCAGAAAACAGAAACTGGACCCCTTCCATATACTTATGCAAAAAATAACTCAAGACTTAAATTGGATTAAAGATTTAAATGTAAAACCTAAAACCATTAAAAACCCTAAAGGAAAACCCAGGCAATAAAATTCAGGACATAAGTATGGGCAAAGACTTCATGACTAAAACAGCAATTGCAACAAAAGCCAAAATTAACAAATAAGATCTAATTAAACTAATGAGCTTCTGTGTAGCAAAAGAAACTGTCACCAGAGTAAACTGGCAACCTACAGAATAGGAAAATATTTTTGCAAGCTACTCATCTGACAAAGGTCTAATACCCAGAATCTAAAAGGAACATAACAAATTTATAAGAAAAGGAAAAAAAACACATCAAAAACCAGGCAAAGGATATGAAGAGACACTCCTCAAAAGAATACATGATGCAACCAACAAACATGAGAGAAAGCTGATCATGATTGCTCAGTAGAGAAACGCACATCAAAACCACAGTGAGATATCATGTCACTCCAGTTAGAATGGCGATTATTAAAAAGTCAGGAAACAACAGATGCCGGTGAGGATATGGAGAAATAGTAATGCTTTTACACCATTGGTGGGAGTGAAAATTAGTTCAACTATTGTGGAGGACAGTGTAGTGATTCCTCAAGGATCTAGAACCAGAAATACCATTTAACCCAGCAGTCCCATTGCTGGGTATGTACCCAAAAGATTATAAATCATTGTAAATCATAAAGACACATATGCACATCTGTTTATCACAGCATTACTTACACTAGCAAAGACTTGGAACCAACCCAAATGTCCATCAATGATAGACTGATAAAGAAAATGTGGCATATATACACATGGAATACTATGCAGCCATAAAAAAGAATAAGTTCCTGTCCTTTCCAAGGACATGGATGAAGCTGGAAGCCATCATTCTCAGCAAACTTACACAGGAACAGGAAACTAAACACTGCATGTTCTCACTAATATGTGGAAGTTTGAATGAGAACACACTGGGGCCTGGGGAGGGTGGGGGACAAGGGAAGGGAGAGTATTAGCACAGATACCTAATACATACGGACTTAAAACCTAGATGAGAGGTGATGGCAAACCACCATGGCTCATGTATGCCTATGTAACAAAGCTGCACCTTCTGTGCATATATCCCCAAACTTAAAGTAAAATGAAAAATAAAGAAAAAATATAAAAATAAAGAAATAGAAAATTGAAAGTTTCATTGTATGTTCCAAAGTACTGGATTTTTTTCTGTTGTTACTTTTTTTCTGTTAAACTATGTCAATTTTTATAAGTGGAGATATTTAAAATTATCAAAGAAAAGTCATAGATTGCTAAGAATAAAAAGAACAAGGAAACTGGCTGAATGGATCAAGAGGAAACTACAAATAAGTCTATTTCTGAGGGTAATAAAAGAGGAGTTAGATGCAAAGAAACTCTTAAATATTCTTAATGGGTTAAAGTTGGGTTTAGTGCCAACAAATGTACACATGTGGATTTTTTTTTCTTGATTCCATTCTGGAAAAAATATGAACAATCATTGCACCATCTGCTGATGCCCATCTGTTGAGGGAAGGGAGTGGACACATTGGTACTGTATTTGTTTAATAAACACTTAAAAATAATCCAAACAGAGGAAAAAATGTTTAGGTAACTGCTACATTTAGCATAAAGAAAAGAAAACAACTGTCATCAGAATAATTTGCAAAGCAATGACCTAATTTTTAAATAATGATGGAAAATATTAGTCAAAAACTAAGTCAACTTATCAATGTCAGATTTACAGAAAGCTTTTTCAAACATTATATGTATTTGAGGATGCTATAGTATGACATTCTTATCTAAACATACCATTAAAATTAATATTTTATGACAATATTCATTGACTAAATTAGACATTTTAATTTTTATCCATTTATTTTGCTTTGCTTTTAATGTAATTCAAGTGCTTTCTTGTTTTTAATTGAAAGAATAAAGAATGCATGAAAGGTACAAGATAATGATAGAGAACTTTACCATCTGTTTTCACTGACTGAAAGTAACTAAATTCAGCAAATACTATCTGTGCAACTGAGAAAATTTCACCAATGTTATATTTTAGCATTTGGTAGACTGCAGGTAAATTTGCTTCTTATAAGTGAGAAAAGCAAAAGTAGCTTCAATTTTAGGAGAATTAGTACTTATAATTAGATTAATAATTATGTATACAAAATGTGTGACTTGTTACATTTTATGTATTTTGATATTTTCATGACACTATAAGCTCCTGATTTATACCTCCCTTTTTGCCAGATTTAATCTTTATGGCTAGTTCTCTTTTATTTATTTATATTTTTTAAATAATAAAATAGTCCAAACTCACAGAAATTTGCCTTTGACCCTCTTTTCTCTTACTCTGCAAAGCTCCAGGATATTTTCAGCCCATTTATGTCTCTGTATAGCATCTTTGTTCTGATTACTACATAATTTTGCTGCTAAGAGAGGTCACAGAGTGTATATCTCATTGACAACTCTAACTTAAGAAACTTATTATCTACTCTTCAAAATCTACTCTCTCTTACATATTTTGTTCTACTTCATAAAAGAGCTACATTTCTTTATTAGGATAAAGTTGTTTTCCAATTTACCTATGCATTTGCTTTGTGTGTTTTACTGTATTAGTGCTTTATTAAAAAATAAATGTCAAATTAAGATGTATTAATTGAATCCACATAATTCTAAGTTTAAATAAAATATTAGAATAAAATCACAGTGTATTTTTTAAAAATGATTAACTATTTACTATGTACTAAAAATGCCTAGTAACCCAATAGCAATGTTGGGATTGTGGTGTCTAAATACCACTTCCTATTAAAAGAGATCTGGGGTCCTAGTAGACATGACTGATACATAAACTGAAACAATATTTAGAAGATGAATCTGGAGTATAATCATAAAATAGAGCAAAGCAGACATCAAAAATACTGCAATCATTCACCACTTTTTTCATCATTATGCAGAAAGTTGTATTTAACACAATAAGAAAAGAAAAGGAAATAAAAATTATGTGGATCAAGAAGAAATAGAACTGTCTTTTTTTACAGATAGCATGATTGTCTATGCAGAAAATTCAAAAGAATCAAAAAAATAACTCCTTAACCAATATACGATTTTAGCAAGTTTGCAGAATACTAAATTAATATACAAAAATCAATCACTTCCATATATACCAGCAAATAACAATTGAAACTTGAAATTAAAAACATCATGCCATTTATATTAGCACCTCTCCAAATAAAATACAGACAAATCTTAAAGTATATGCAGAAGATACATTTGAATAAAATAATACAACTCTGATAAAAATTAGATAATTAAATAAGTTAAGACATATTCCATGTTTTTGAGTAAGAAAGCTCAATGTTGGTGAGATTTATTTTCTTTCCAAGTTAATTCATAGATTCAACACAACATCAATCAAAATCCCAGCAAGTAATTTCATGAATATTGACAAACTCATTTTTAAGTTTACATATAGAGGCAAAAGACTCAGAATCATCCACACATTTAAAAAAATGAACAAATATAAAGGGCTGATACTATCCAACTTTAAGAATCACTATAAAGCTACAGCAATAAAGACAATGTGTTTTGACAAAAGAATAGCCAAATGGATCACTGTTCAGAATGAAGTTTCCAGAAATAAACACACATTAATTATGATATAATACAAATATTATACACACACTCACATAAGGGAACTTCAAAAAGTTTGTAAAATATGATTAAAAGATGAAAATGAAAGTATAAACTATTTGACAACCTAAGTTTAATCAAGTTCAAGACACTTTTATAAGTGACAATACTGGCCATTTAATTTATTCCTAAAAAATGGAAAGTCAGAGAATTTAGCAACATCAATACAGTCTTTTTTATATTATTAACTGAAGGAAAATGTGTCCTCTTTAATGATTTTTTAAGGTTAGAAAATGAGAAGAAGTCAGATGGAGCCAAATTGGGAATCTAAGCTGGATGCCTAATGAGTTCCCATCAAAACTCTGGCAATATTTCCTTTATTTGCCGAAAGGAAGGAGAAGGATCATTGTCGTGGTGAAAGCTAAAGCTTTGGCTAACATTTTCAAAACGCTCATATTAAGCAGATATTATCAGTCTTTGGCTCTCCAGAAAATCAACAAGAAAAATGTCTTCAGTATCCCAAAATCTATTGCCAAGACCTGTGCTCTTTTCCAGTCTACTTTTGTTTGTACTGGGCTGCTTCCACCTCATGACAGCCATTGCTTTGATTATGTTTCATTGCAGGATTGCATCATTGAGCTTTGTTTCACCTTCTGTTACAATTCTTCAGAGGAATATCATAGGATCAGGATCCCACTTGTTTAAAGGTCCATGGAAAATTTTGCCCTTTTCTGCAGCAGATCTGGGTATAATGGTTTTGACACTCATCAAATGGAAATTTTGCTTAACTTTAATTTTTTAATCAATTGTATAAGTGGAATCAGCTGAGATGTCTATGATGTTAGCCACTATTTGGGCTGTTAATAATTAGTTCTCTTCCATGAGGGCAGTGATATGATTTGGGTGTTTATCCTTTACAAGTCTCATGTTGACATATAATCACCAATTATGAGGCTGGAGATTTTATTTCAACATGAGATTTGTAGAGGACAAACTATATATTGGGGCTGATGAGAGGTATTTGGATCCTGGGGCAGGTTCTTCATGAAGTGCCCTCCCCATGGTAACAAAGGTATGTGACACCTGGTTGTTTAAAAAGGAACCTGACATCTCCTTCTCTGTTTCTCTATCACCATATGATATGTCACTTCTCCCTTCATCTTCTACAATGAGTGCAAGTTTCCTGAGGCCCTCACCAGAAGCAGATGCCAGTTCGATGCTTTCCATACACTCTTCAGATCTGTAAACCAAAATAAACCTCCTTTATTTATAAATTACTCAGCCTCAGATATTTCTTCAGAGCAAGGCCAGAACAGACTGGCAGGAACTATTTTAATTTTTTCTCACAAATTGATGTGGATTGTCGGACACTGTGGGCTTCATGTTAAAAATAATCTTGTTACTTCTTAAAATGAGTTAACTGTTTGTAAACTGCTGGTTTATTGTGGCATTTATTTAAATAAACATTTTCGTGAACTTTTGTCACACCATTTTTCTACTCAAGCTTCACCATACAATAGTAGCAGAATTTGTGTTTCTCTGATAGGGGTTCTTTTCAAGCTAATGTTGTAACCTTCTTAATTTCTCAAACTACATCCTCTTCAGCATGTTATATAAGAGGAAATTGACTCATGTGATCATATAAACTGAGCAGTTCCACAATATGCAGTTGGAAAACTGCAGACCCAGGAAAGCCAATAGTATAATTCCAGTCCATGTCCTAATGTCTAAGTCCCACAAGAGCAAATGGCTCAAACACATACACAAACATTCCAAATTTGTCATTTAGTATCCATAAACCAGAGCACTTTTCTATTAAAAATTAAAAATCAGAGTATGAAACATGATTTAATAAAAACAAAAAATATAGTTGTTATAATATAATTTGAAGAAATTAAAAATATAGAAGGATAAAAATATTGAATATGTTATTTTTAAAATAGCAGCAATAAGATACATCCACGAGATCCATTATTTATGGATAAAATAAAATAATTCCTTTATTCCATTCCAATAAAAGAAGGGAAACAGAGACTGAAGAATTATCAAATAATAAAATGAAGAAATGTTTCTGATTTGGAGCAATTTTTATTTTCAGACAGATCCATCTCCTTGTTATATATCTAAAATGTAAAATACATACCTATACATAAATGAACCACAATCATATCAAATTCAACATGAGCTAAAATGGAGCTAATCATCTTTATGTATAAATACTTTAACTCAGAAACGAATTATCTTGGATGTTTTTGGGTCACAGAAAGCAAAAGAAAGCTCAGTGACTTACTGCAGTACTAGAAAACCTGTAGTTTTATAGATAGTAAAGAAAGTAAGAGAATACAAGTTCCTGAAAAGAAACTACAAAACCTCTCCAATTGGTAAATTATACACAGAAGCCCAGAGAAGAGGTATCTTTATACAAGGTTTGCCAGGCAAACAGAATCTCTAGGCAGTCTGATTGATAAAGTCTCCCTCCTGTACAAAATCCATCTACAAAGACTAAAAGAGGTTGCTTTTGTTTGTTTGTTTCAAATACACAAATCACATACAAAAAATGACGAAGCATGTGGAGAAACAAAAAAAAAACCATGGTCCAATCAAAGGAACAAATCTCTAAAAGCCCATCTCAAAGAAACATAGATCTATGAATTATTCGACAACGAATTCAAAATAATCAACTCAAATAAGCTCAATGTAGTACACAAGAATACAGATAGACAACTAAATCAAACCAGGAAAACAATGAAAGAACAAAATGAGAGCATCAACTAGGAGATAGAAGCTATATTAAAAATAGAATTAAACAGAAATTCTGGCACCCAAGGATACAATAACTAAGTTGACAAATTCACCGAAAGTAATAAACAGCACACTTGCAAGCAAAATAAATAATTAGTAAGCTCAAAGTCAGATCATTTGAAATGATCAACCCAGAAGAACAAACTGAAAGAAGAACAAAGGAAAGTGAAGGAAGGCTAAGGATTTTATGGGACACCAGCAAGAGCCTCAGGGGAAAAAAAAAAGGAGAGAATGAGGCAAAGAGCCTGTTTGAGGAAGTAATGGCCCAAAACTTTCCAAATCTGGGAAAGAAAATGTGAATCTGAATGCAAGAATCTCAAAGGATTGTGACTAAAGTGAAATCAAAGATGCTTACACCAAGACCTATTATAATCAGACTGTCAAAAAGATATTATAAACAAAAAATTTTGTCAGCAGTAATAGAAAAGTGACTTGTCAGGTGAAAAGGAGCTTCCATAAGGGGAATATGTGGTAATATCCTTAAAGTACTAAAATAACATAAAATACTTTAAAACAAGAACACTTTATCCTGTAAAACTTTCAAAAATAAAGGAAAAATAAATAAATTCCAAAAGTTGAGGGAGTTCATTTCCACTAGATGTGCCTTGTAATAGCTGAAAAGAGTGCTTCAAGTTGTAGCATCAAGGAACTGTAACATGAAGGCATACAATATAATATACAGGTCTCTGGCAAAAGTAAATATGCATAAAAATATAGTTTTCTATACTCCTACAATAATAATGCATAAAACACTTGTAATTCAAGTATAAAATTCAAAAGATAAAAGCATAATAGCTAACTATAAACATATATTAATAATTGTATGTTAATTATACAAATACTTTAAAAAATTGTAGCATCAATAACATAAAATAGAGGAGAGATGAAAAGCAGTTGTTTTTATATGTAAGTCAATTTTTTATTAGTTTAAAAAATAGTTATAATTATAAGATGATTTATTCAATCTTGATGGTAATCAAAAGGAAAATACCTATAGAAAAGCCTGAGAGAAAATAGGAAAGATCTCAAAAGATATCACCACAAAAAAATTAATGAAACACAAAATAAAGCAGCAAAAGAGAAAAAGATAGACAAAATAACCGCAAGATCTAGAGAAAAGAATTAAGAAATTGCATAGAATGTTTTCCCTTAGTTACATTTTTAAAAAAGGACTAAACTCTTTATTCAATTGCAAGGTCTCACTTGCGTTAGGTGTATGGCTTTATATTCTGGATACTCTATCCTGTTCTATTAGTCTATGTATTCATTTTTTACCCAGTATTATGCTGTTCTTGTTACTGTAACCTTGCAGTATTATTTGAATTCAGGCAGAGTAATGCCTCAGGCTTTGTTCTTTTTGCTTCAGATTGCTTTGGTTATTTCACTTTTTTGTGGGTTTTCATACGAATTTTAGAACTGTTTGAGATACCATCTCACACCAGTCAGAATGATTAATCTAAAATGTCAAAAAAACAACAAATGTTGGCAAGGTTGCAAAGAAAAGGAAATGTGTATACACTGTTGGTGGGAATATAATTTAGTTCAGCTACTGTGGAAAGCAGTTTGGAGATTTCTCAAAGAAGTCAAAACAGAACTACTATTTGACTCAGCAATCCCATTACTGGATATATACCCAAAGAAAAAGAAATTATTCTATTGAAAAGACAAATGAACTCAAATATTTATTGCAGAACTGTTTACAACAGCAAAAATGCGAAATCAACCTAGGTGTCCATCAAGGGTGGACTAGATGAAGATAATATAGCATATATACACCATGGAATACTACACAGCTATTAAAAAGAATGAAATTATGTTCTTTGCAGCAACATAGATGTAGGTTGAGGTCACTATCTGAAGTGAATTAATGTAGTAACAGGAAACAAAATACCACATGTTATCCATTATAACTGGAAGTTAAACATTGAGTACACATGAACATAAAGATAGGGATAATAGACATTGGGAACTATTAGAGAAGGAGAGAGGGAAGGTGGGGTGAAGATTAAAAAGCTACCTATCAGGTGCTATGCTCATCACCTTGGTGATGTGATCAATTATACACTGGAGCTCAGCAATGGGCAATTTACCCATGTAACAAACCTGCACAAGTATCCCTTGAATTTAAAATAAAAGTTGAAAAGAAAAAAATAATAAGTGGAAAGAACTAAAGTCAAAATCTTATGTTTATAATTCAAGGAACTAGAAAGAAATAAGAATAGACTAAACCAAAGTAAGCAGAAGTAAGAGGGTGATAAAAATTAGGAAATAATGAACCAAACAAAGAAAACCAAGTTTAAAAAATTAACAAAAGTATAAATTTGCTTTTGAAAAGATCAACAGAATTAACATACCCTTATCTAAATAGGGGAAAAAAAGGAGAAATTAAACAACAAAAACCATATGTGGAAGAGGAGACATTACACCAGCTCCCACAGAAAGAAAAAGGATTATAAGAGACTGCTAGGAACAATTATATGCTAAATTTGATAACCTAGAAGAAATGAGTAAATTTATAAAAACATACAACATATCAATGCTCAGTAATGAAAAAGGTCAAATAAACCTAATTAATAATGAGATTAAATCAGTAATAAAATACCTCTCATCAAATAAGAGCCAAAGACTAGGGAGCTCCACTGGAGAAGTCTACCAAACATTTGAAGAATTAACACCAATATTTAAAGTCCATTGTATTAGTCAGGGTTCTCTAGAGGTACAGAACTAATAGGATCTGTGTATATGTAAAAGGGAGTTTATTAAGGATAATTGACTCACACGATCACAAGGCGAAGTCCCATGATGGGCTGACTGCAAGTTGAGTAGCGGGGAAGCCAGCAGTATCTTAGTCCATGACCCAAAACCTCAAAAGTAAGGAAAGTCGACAGTGTAGCCTTCAGTCTGTGGTGGAAGGCTTGAGAGCCCCTGCCAAACCACTGATGGAAGTGCAACAGTCCAAAAGCTAAAGAGCTTGAAGTCTGATATTTGAGGGCAGGGATCATCAGTATGGCAGAAAGATAAAGGTGGGAAGACTCCGCAAGTCAGCTTCTTCTACCCTTTTTTTGTCTGCTTTTCCTAGCTGCTCTGGCAAATTAGATGGTGCCCAACCACACTGTGGGTGGGTATTCCTGATAGTGGACCTTCCTCTTCCAGTCCACTGACCCAAATGTTAATCTCTTCTGATAGATACACCCAAAAACATTTTTTTGCATTCTTTAATCCAATAAATTTGATACTTAATAAACACATCCACCAAAAAATAAATAAATAAGAGAGAATGCTTTAAATTAATTCTATGAGGCACTTTGATATTGAAATCAGGCAATGGAAGGGGACTAGAGTTGGTGGACTAGACGACACAAATAAATGGAAAGAAATCTTGCATTCAGAGGTTGGTAGATTTAATATTGTCAATTGTCCATCTCCAAAGTAAACCAGAGATGAAATACAATTTCTATCAATATCCCAATGCATTTGTTATAAAAATTTTTTTTAAATCCTAAAATTTGCATGAAACCACAAAGGATTCCAAACAGCTAGAAAAAGCCAAAGAAAAAAAATCTTGAGGAAAAAACAAAATTGAAGGCCTTATAGTTTGTGACTTCAAAAGATACTACAAAGCCACAGTTACTGAATAGTTTGATACTGACATAGAGACAGGCATATAGACCAATGCCATACAGAACAGAGAGCCCCAAAATAAACTTTTGTCTATATGGTAAATGATCTTCAACAGAAACACCAAAATTATATATTAGGGAAATGATAATCTCTCTTCAACAAATGATATTGGAAGAACTGTATATCTACATACAAAATGGTGAAGTTGGACCTTTGCCTTAGATTATACATAAAAATTAACACAAAATAGTTTAAAGAAGTAAACATGTGACCTAGTAAAATTCTTAGAAAAAACATAAAAGCCTCATGACACTGGATTTGGAAATGCTTTCCTGCATATGATAACAAAATCACTGACAACAAAACCGAACACAGACAAATGGAATTAACTAAATGGAATCAAGCTAAAAATGATTTTTTACAGTCATTAAAACAACACAGTGAAAAAGCAACTTACAGAATGGGAAAAAGTGCTTGCAAACCCTATCTGATAAAGTTGATACCTAGTTAACAAGTACATATATTCTATAACTCAAGAATTCTAAAATTCAAATGAAAAAAGGAGAACTTGAAAAAACATTTTCTTTAAAGAAGATATACAAATGACCAATGTAACTAATCACTATAGAAATACAAACCCAACCACAAATATTACTTCATGCTCCTTATGATGGGCACTATTTATAAAACAAAAACTTACAACTGTTGGCAAGGATGTGGAGAATTTAGAATATGTGGGTACTTTTGGTGAGAACATAAAATGGCCACTATGGAAAATAGTACAAACATTCAGCAAAAAATTAAAAATAGAATTACCACATAATTTTGGAATCCCACTTTTCAGTATATAACCAAAAGAGCTGAAACAGAATCTTAAAGAAATGTTTGCAAACCCATGTTCATTGTAGCATTATTCATGATAACCGAGAGATAGACAGCCAAAATGCCCATCAACAAATGAATGGATAAAGAAAATGTGGTATACACATACTGTCCAATATTATTTAGCCTTACAAAAGAACTCATTCCAATTATATGCTACAACATGGATTAAAATTGAGGATATTATGCTATTTGAAATAAGCCAGTAACAAAAAAAAAAACCAAATACTTCCTGTTATACTTCGACATGGTATCTAAAATCATCCAATTCTTAGAAACAGGCTAGGAGCTGGAAGAATTTTTAAAGGGGAGTTGTTGAATATAGAGAGAGTTTCAGTACTACAAGATAAAAAAGAATAGATCAGTTCCCTTGAAACTGTTCATAATTATATAGGCTAAGATTGTGAATTGTATTCAAAATTATAAAATGTTTGAGTGATTTTTATGAATCACAGAGTATATTTCTCTACATATGCCAACAATTGTAGCTTATTGGATTTCGTTGAATACATAAAAATGTGTTATAAATGCACTTTAATGTGTACTGAAAATGAAATATTCTGAAAATATAGGTCAAATTTATTTAAACAGAAAGTGTATTTAATTAAATAACATTCTTATAAGGTTTGGTATTCTGATTTCAGCGGCCATATTATTCTCTAGAACTGTTATGAACAGTGATTTCATTGAATTTGGAGGTGACAATAAATTAGAAGATGGTATCAGTATTGGTAATAGTAGTATGATACACAATCTTTACAAAATGAAACTGCACTAACACAAAATTTTATTTATTTTAGAATAGGAAAAATTGACAGAAATGTACCTTAAAAGGAAGAAGGTAAGATGCTGAATAAAATAAAACCAAATGAAACACCAAAATTTAAATGAATTTCCCATGAATAGGAAATTATTCTATGAATGTAGAGGACAAATGAGGAGAACACAGACACAGAATTTTTTAAAAATAGACTTATTTTTTTTTATATGCTGGAGAAACTCTTTACCATTTTCTATCGTCTTTATATTTTCTATTTAAATGGGTTTAAGTGATAAGATATTGATTTGTTGTTGCTTTTTTCATATATTTGTCAAAACAAAAAAAGGAAGAGAAATATTTGATGAAAGACACTACATTTTAAGTTGCAACTTCAATACTGTATTGACACAGAACTAAACCAGTAAAGTTCAGAGTGACTATACTAAGATTTAAATAGAAAGCAAAAGAACCCTATAGCAAAGACATTTATTTTGTTTTGACTCCTCCCTTAGCAATAATCCTGGTTTAGCCCTGGGTCTTGGAATTATTGCTTTTGTAGTGGTCTTTTATTCTTTCAAGTGTCTCAAATTAGAGAATAAATTATATGGTCAATCTTTTTATAAATCCCTTAACATACAAATTATATCTGCTGCAAAGTTTTTAACTCCGTATGTGTGTTAGAATGTGTGTGTGTGTTGGAGTGTGAGTGTTTGTGTATATGGGTAGAATTGTGACTAAGGATTAATATCACATTGTATAATGCAAGTAAGAATCAGTAATGTACGGACTGTGGTTAACATACAGAATAAATTTAGTGACTATATTTAATAACAATGTCTTATATGCTTGAAAATCTCTAAGAGGATAGCTAAGTGTTCTTGCCACAAATAATAGTATATGAGATTATGTGTATGTTGTTTAGGTCAATTTAGCCATTTCACGGTATATAGAAATTTCAGAGTGACATGTATATAATATACATAATTTGTACTTAAATGTTCAAAGACAAACATATGCCAAAGTATATAAAATAATATTCAAATCGCTATCATTAGAGAAATGAAAATTAAAAACACAATGAGATATTATCCTACCCGTCAGAATGGCAAGCATCTTTGTAAAATAGGGAATTCAGTGCAAACACACACACACACACACAAAGAGTATTTGTGTGTTGTCTGGAGAAAGTAAATTTATGGCATTGACAAAAATGTTCCTTGTGCTTATAAGAGCTTTTTACTAAGGAAGTCAGATAATACGTTAGTTTTAATTAAAAGCTGCTACATGCAAGAAACTTGGACTTTAAAATGACATAGAAAAGCAAAGGAGTGAGTGTAGGACAATCATGACAATATTTTAAATCAGTCCTAACTCATGAATGCATATTGGGGGAGGAGCAAATATTGGAATGTTATTTTATCTTTTTTCAATGTTTAAATACAAATGTACCATTACATAAAAGATTAAAAAATTAAAATTTCCAACATGAGTAAAAGCTCCTTGAGGCCTTCTCAGAAGCCAAGAAGATGCTGGTGCCATGCTTGTATTGCCTGCAGAACCAGAAGGCGATTAAAACTCTTTTCTTTATAAATTACCCAGTCTCAAGCAATTATTGATAGCAATGCAAGAACGGCCTAACATACTAGGTAAAAAACCTCATACATGCACCCCCTGAATCTAAAATAAAAGTTAAAATTATTTCTAAAAAGAAAAAAAATACCTTATGATACCTCTTTGGGCTTATAAGGTTTATTTTTATGTATATCGTATCTTTAAGTTTTATTAAAATGTAGGCTTCAGGCAGCCAGATATCACCCTAACTCTTTCCTCTATTCACCACTATTTCCTCACCACCTATAAAGATCTAACACTGGAAAGCAATAATTAAGTACTGTCAAATGGATAATCTGGCCTAACTCTTAAAAATGACTAAAGAATTATTTGATTAGGACCTTGTGAATTCTATGTTTATTACTGTTAACAGGTATACAAACCGGATTATTTTGGAGTAATTAATAGCATGTAGGCTCGGTAGACAAAGCTAGTGATAAATCCAATGTTTTTGGAACAGGTGGGATTCACAAAGTACATGCTGCACACCTGATAATCTGAATAAATTAAGTGTAAAATTTCTTTGGATCAAATGATGCATATATTGTTAAATCTTAAAAGTATTGCCTACTACCTGTATACACTTCTACATCATCTTTTAACATTTTCTTTACTCCTTCAGTCTAAAAATAACAGAGCCTACAAAATACCTAGAACATATTATCTTTTGGATGAAGTAGAATTATTAATAACTTTCGGGCAAAATAGAATAACTATTCTTGGTCTCATATCATTTGATTCAATACTTTATCTTCTAATTTCCTATGTAAATACTGCCTTATATATAAAATAATACAGCTGAATGATAAGCAATGTGATCTCTAGAGTCACATGTTGTGGGTCAAATAGAAATGTCAAACCACCATGTCTTTGAACAAGTTTATTACCCCAATAATCCTGTACCTCAGCTGTATGGAGGTAAAATGTCATTTATCACTGTGTCAAATAATGTAAACTAGATAAAATGCTGAGTAAAATAGTTTGCATAAAGTTAGTCCACATAAAAATGTGATCCCAAGCTTGGCCCACAAGTAATTCATGGTTTAATAAGAAAGAAGATATGTAAATCTTTCAAATACAATATTATCAGTTTAGATAAATGCTAGCTCTTAAAGTCTTTTGATATACATGTGTAAATAAGAAAATATGGGCTCAATCTAAAACACTGAATCTTTGGAAATGAAGAGGAAAAATTTGTCTTAAGCTCTTAATTTTACTTGAAGCTCATTTAAATAAAGTACAGTTTCTTCAATTGTTTGCATTAGTACTTAGTAAATATAAAATTGTTGTTTTACTGTTCAGGCTTGGTGGCTCATGTGTATAATCCCAGCACTTTGGGAGGCCCAGGCAGGCAGGTCATGAGATCAGGAGATTGAGACCATCCTGGCCAATATGGTGAAACCCCATCTCTACTAAAAACACATTTAATTCATAATAAGAAAATCTGCTTATTTGAGTTTAAGTTTCCAAAAACTTCTGACTTACCATTAAAAAAAATTTCCCTGAATTTGTTTACACTTTTAAAAATCAACTTGCTTTTCATTATAAAATGCTTATTTTTTGTGTATAAGTATTTTTTAAAATTATTAACTTGTTAAAAACCAGATTAAGTTATTTTTAAATAAAACTTAAATAATTTTGGAAAAATATATAGTTCTGCAAAACTTGACAATGAGTGAGCAATGTTTAAATATAAAGGTTACATTCTAATTTCACATATCAGAATATTTCAGTCAATTAGTTGTCTATTTTTACTCAGTTGATTGGCCTCATAATTCTTCACTGCCATGATAACTCTCTGTGCTTTAGCCTTCTGTTACCAAAAGACAAAGTTTCTTGAGTGTTATTTTAAAGGAATTTACCTTTTAAAGAATGCAAGAGAGCACTGCATCCTCCATATTATATCTGATCTTTTTTTAATTTAATTTTTAATGTATAATTTTCGTGGGTACATAGTATGTGTATATATTTATGGGATACATTAGATATTTTGATATAGACATATAATGTGTAATAATCATATCTGGGTAAATGTAGCATCACCTCAAGCATTTAGCCTTTCTTTGTGTTACAAACATTCAAATTATACACTCAGTTGTTTTTATTTTGAGACAGAATCTCACTCTGTCACCCAGGTTGGAGTGCATTGGTGCAATCTCGGCTCACTGCAACCTCTGCCTCCCAGATTCAAGTAATTCTCTTGCCTCAGCCTCCCAAGTAGCTGGGATTACAAGTCTGTGCCACCACATTCAGCTATTTTTTTTGTATTTTTAGTAGAGACAGGGTTTCACCATGTTGTCCAGGCTGCTTTCCAACTCCTGGTCTCAAGCACTCCACCTCCCTCAGCCTCCAAAATTGCTGGGATTACAGGCATGAGTCACCATGCCTGCCCCACTTAGTTATATTTAAATATACAATAAATTTTGTTGACTGCAGTCACCCTGTTGGGATATTAAATACTAGATCCTACTCATTCTGCCTAATATATTTTTGTATCCATTAACAATCCCCACTCACCTAACCTCTGTCCCCACTACCCTTCTCAGACCCTTGTAACCATCATTCTATTCACCATCTATGAATTCAGTTGTTTTTACTTTTAGTTCCCACAAATGAATGAGAACTTGTAAAGTTTGACTTTCCATGCCTGGCTTATTTCATTTAACACCCTATCCTTCGGTTCCATCCATGCTGTTTCATCACTTTTTTGTAAACACTATGAGGTTTTCAGTAACATTATGGAAAGAAGCTATGTTAAGCATTCCTTGTTGTAATGCTTCCTATGACAGTTTTCACAGGCAATCTTTAAAGCTCTGTTATTAACTAATGTATTAATTGCTTATTTAAGTTCATGAATTCATTTAAATATATTTATTCATGAAGTGTCACTCAGGAAACAAAGCACTGATAAAATTAAATTTATCAGCCTATCATCAATTTTAAAGTCTTTAAAATATAGGGCAAGATTCATGTTTAGTTTCCAAGGTATCACTTTACTACAAGCAATGTTTTTAAATCTACATATTCAATTTATAGTAATGTTTTTGAAACAAGTATGTAATTTGGGATTTCATTATATTTCACAAAGTCTGAGATGAAACAAATTATCTTTTAATCCATGTGCATTCATACATGAACTTTCTTTTTGAATAATTTTCAGCATGCATGGATTTACTATATGCCAAATTTCCAAAATATTTATTGATATTCAGCATTTAAGAAGTAAAAAGACTTTCCTTATTAAATACATTTTTCCTGCTGTTTGCATTCTAATCATATGAAAATAAGTTTGTACACATTTATTTCTCTTTGATGGTGCATTTGTTCATTAAGCTTTAACACATTTTCTGTGTTATTCACCACAAAGAATTTAGTTTCTCTGTTTAATCACAAGTTGGAGGGTCCTAGGATACCTGTTTTTTTTTAATGTGGCTTTTTTACATCTCATTAACTTCTTCTACTTGACACTGGTAGTCAATGTATACTTTTTGTGTTGCTATTTCCATGAAACAAATTATTCTAACCCTCATGACTGCTCTGGCAGCTTCCCACAAAACACCCCGGCTAGTTTCTTGGTTTTTATTGATATTAATTTATTCTGAAATAGTCTTCATCTGTTGCACAAATGCTGCAGTTTTAATTAGAGAGTTGTTAAATATCCATACTTCAGATCTCCTATAATTCAGTACATCACTAGAGACATTGACACCAGGAAATTATGAAGCAAAGATAGATTTTCAATAGCAGATGGTTGCATGCTTCAACATATCTCATAATTTTCTCATACTCAAGTAGTCAGGCTTCAATAAAATGTTAATAAAATAAACCAAGTTTTATACCTATTTTATAGTTTATTTCTCAGTTAATATGAAATTACTTAAAGTGATAATGTATCCAAAACATCATTTTGCACCTTGCCTTTTAAAAATAAATTCAGTATATTGTAAAAATTATTATAGTGTAGTATATGAGAAGGTTTTTCTCTATTCAGTGAGGAAGCTGCATAGTGTTATATCATTTTGATATACTATAATTCATTTAGCTCTTATTTGAAAATTGCCATTAAGGTGATTTCAATGCTTCTGAGAATGTCTTTGAACTGGGGATTGGGGGGATGAGTTTCAAATTAACTTTCAAAATAATATGTTTGAACTTTTCACTTTAAGTTGTCTGGTGTCTAGGAATTTATGCTCTCAGTATCAAATTTAATCTTCTGGAATAAGTTCATTGATGGGTTGAACTGTATACCGTATTTCTTTATTTTATTTTAGTTGAACAATACACAAGATTATATTCAAGAAATATAATAATTAGAAGAATGCATCCCATCATATTCTACGTTTTTCAAGTTGTAGAATGTACTGAATATGTAGAAAGCTTAAAAGATAGGCAACAGATAAATGTATTCTCTATATATGTATATATTGTGTATATATATATATATATATATATAGTTGATTTATAGTTGATGTTAACATTTTGCCGTATTTGCAATAGTACTGTAATTTTCAAAGAATAAGTTGTAACAGATATAGCTATAAACAGATCTATCAATCCGACTTTCTTTTTCCAATTCAAGTTACTATTATTCTAAAGTGAAAGTTTTTCTTTCTAATTATATTAGTTCTTTATATATACAAAAATTCTGTCCCCACTATGTACTAGTGTTTATTGTGTTGTAAAATTTATAACATTTCCATTATATTATATTTCATTTTATAGCCCTTTTATAAAGTTCATTTATTGTTCAATATTATTACAAAATAAAACCCATATGGATACATGTAGATAAACTTCACTATTTAAAAAATTATGAATCATACAATGAATATATTAATAACTGCTGTGTGCCATCATATACTAAGGACATATTTTTCCTAGCACTTTTTCTTTTACCAATATAGAAAGAACTTTTACGTATATCCTTATATATGCATGAGAGAGTTTCTCAATTGTGTGGTTATCAGATGTAAAATTAATAGATCATGTAAGATAACTATCTTCAAATTTTCTAGGAATTGACAAATGGCTCTCTAAGTAGATATAACAGTTGACATTCTCAAGAGTAATCACCAACAATTAACATTGATTAATTGTTGATTAATCATTAATTAATGAAAAATTTATTAACTTTTTCCAGTCTCTTGGATGTAAAACTTACATTTTATTCTTTTAAAATTTCCATTTCTCTAATTATTTGAGATTTTATGATTTTATGCATGATTCCATAACTATATTAGTACCTTGGAATTCAACTTTCAAAATCATCTCCTCCAATTTAGTGTCTATATTTCAAATGGGATGTGTGTGTGGTTTTATTTTTTTTTTCTTTTTTGTTGAGACACAGTATTGCTCTGTTGCACAGACTGGAGGGCAGTGGTGCGATCTTGGCTCACTGCAGCCTCCGCCTGCCAGGTTCTAGTGATTCTCAGGCCTCAACCTCCCGAGTAGCAGGGATTAGAGGCACATGCCACCATACCCAGCAGGTTTTCTTGAGTACTTCAAGTGCTATAATCTATACCATAATTAATATTTATGTGATTAGAATTTTATCAAACACATTGACTCAGTCTAAGTTTAGTCTCGAACATTCATTGTAATATTGTTATATAGAGCTGGGCGTGGTAGTTCACGCCTATAATTTCAGCACTTTGGGAGGCCAAGGTGAGTGGATTGCCTGAGGTAAGGAGTTCAAGACTAGCCTAGCTAACATGGTGAAACCCCCATCTCTACTAAAAATACAAAAATTCGCAGAGCGTGAAGGTGGGCACCTGTAATCCCAGATGCTCAGGAGGCTGAGACAGGAGAATAGCTTGAACTCAGGAGGTGGAGGTTGCAGTGAGACAAGCTCATGCCACTGAACTCCAATCTGGGCAACAGAGAGAGACTCTGTCTTAAAAGAAAATAAATAAAATTAAATATAAATATAAAAAATAAATAATATTTCTATATAGAATAAATTAAGATGTTTTTCTTTAACTGCCTGATACTCCTTTATTTTCAATTAAAGGAGTACATAGCCTCTATTTCTGTTTAACTGATTTTATTATTTATATTTACATTTTAATATAGTAGCATTTTACCTATCTGACATGTGTTCTTTCTCTGTATATTCTCATTATGATTGCTATTTGACCTGGAGCTATTTGTTAAGAACTGTTTATTAAGAGTTAACCTTTCTCCACTGATATCTTATGTACTGAATTAAGACGGGTCTATCCCCTGTCTCTGTTGTCCATGTCTTTGGTATAGTCTGTATCACTAAACCAATAGAACACATACAGATTATTACATAATCACAGAATGTTGTTATCTGTCTGTGCATGACACATTTATTGTTTTTAATTTGCAAAATGATCTTAGCCTTTTTGGAAAATGTATTCATGTGGATTAAAAAAATACTTTGCCAGGGACGCTGTAGTGTCCTTATGAAGGATTATATTGTTGTTCTGAAGACATATGAATGAAGCTGCCATATTTAATATATTGAATTTTTTTACAAATATCAAATATTTTGTAGTTACTCCTACAATTCAGTGTGTCTTGTTATGTGCTCATGTAAATTGGATCCCATAAAATATAAGTATTTGATTATTTATTCATGTATAGAACTCATATTAAATGCTGTTCATTCCTATTGTATCTAGAAACCCTGCTGGATTCTCTTAGCCATTCTAATCCTTAGATCTATGTTTTACAGTCAATGTGCAATATAGTAAATTTATGAATACTATTAATTATTATTATTCTCAACATAGTAAAAAACACATATTTTATAAAGTTGATTACTATTCTCTTAAATACTCTTAGTAAGAAACTGTATTTCAATTGAAATTGTCATAGAGCATATGTTTGGCATTTGCTTTCAATACAAAAAAACTTTAGAAATTTACCATTCATGATTCCATATTATAAAAGTTCAGGTAAATTTACTATAATATTCTTTGTTTTCCAAGAGATGCAATCGTAAATAGAACTGGACTTTTGTAAAATGATCTTTGTGGATTGAGATGTATTAAAACTTTTATTTTCTTAAGGTATCGAATTAACAACTATATTAAAAGTTGTTCTAAATTTGAATGGTGTTTGTATTTCTGCAATAATCTCAAATTGTTTTCACTGTGTTTTTACACTAAGAACTGTGCAAATATGTAGATTTTGATTTGCTATATAGACATTGTGACATCAATGTGATTTTTAGTATTTTTTAATACACTTTAAGTTTTGGGATATATGTGCAGAACATGCAGGTTTGTTACACAGGTATGCATATATGTGCCATGGTGGTTTGCTGCACCCATCAACCTGTCATCTAGGTTTTAAGTCCCATATGCATTAGGTATTTGTCCTGATGCTGTCCCTCCCCTTGCTCTTCACCCCCTGACAGGGCCTGGTCTGTAATATGTCTCTCCCGGTGTCCATGTGTTCTTATTGTTCAACATCCACTTATGAGTGAGAATATGTGGTGCTTGGTTTTCTGTTCCTGTGTTAGTTTGCTGAGAACAATAGTTTCCAGCTTCATCCATGTCCCTGCAAAGGACATTAACTTCTTTTATGGCTGCACAGTATTCCATGGTGTATGTGTGCCATATTTTCTTTATTAAGTATATCGTTTATGGGCATTTGGGTTGGTTCCAAGTCTTTGCTATTGTGAATAGTGCTGCAAAAAACATACATATGTATATGTTTTTATAGTAGAATGATTTCTAATCCTTCAGATACATACCCAGTAATGGGATTGCTGGGTAAAATGGCATTTCTGGTTCTAAATGCTTCAGTAGTTGCCTCACTGTGTTCCACAATGGTTGAACTAATTTACACTCCCACGAATAGTATAAAAGTGTTTCTATTTCTCCATATCCTCTCCAGCATCTGTTGTTTCCTGACTTTTTAATGATAGCCATTCTAACTGGTGTGAGATGGTATTTCATTGTGGTTTTGATTTGCATTTCTCTAATGACCAGTGATGACGAGCTTTTTTTCATATGTTTGTTGACAACATAGTGTATTCTTTCGAGAAGTATCTATTTATATTCTTCACCCACTTTTTGATTTTTTTTTTGTTTTTTCCTTGTAAATTTGTTTACGTTCCTTATGGATTCTAGATGGCCAGATGAACGGATTGCAATTTTTTTTTCATATTCTGGAGGTTACCTGTTCACTCTGATGATAGTTTCTTTTGCTCTTTAGTTTAATTAGAAGCTCTTTAGTTTAATTAGATCCCATTTGTCAATTTTGACTTGTGTTGCCATTACTTTTGGTACTTTAGTAATGAAGTATTTGCCCGTTCCTGTGTTCTGAATGGTATTATGGAGAAAATCCTCAATAAAATACTGGCAAACTGAATCCAGCATCACATCAAAAAGCTTATCCATCAGGATTAAGTTGCATACATCCCTGGAATGCCAGGCTGGTTCAACATAAGCAAATCAATAAACGTAATCCTTCACATAAGCAGATCCAATGACAAAAACCACATGATTATCTCAATAGATGCTGAAAAGGCCTTTGATAAAATTCAACACCCTTCTTGCTAAAAACTTTCAATAAGCTAGGAATGTATCTCAAAATAAGAGCTATTTAACAAACCCACAGCCAATATCATACTGAATAGGCAAAAGCTGGAAGCATTCCCTCTGAAAACCGGCACAAGTCAAGCATGCTGTCTCTCACAACTGCTATTCAACACAGTATTGGAAATTCTGGCCAGGGCCATCAGGAAAGAGAAAGAAATGAGGTGTATTCCAATAAGAAGAGAGGAAGTCAAATTCTTTCTGTTTGCAGATGACATGATTGTACATTTAGAAAACCCCATTGTCTCAGCCCAAAATCTCTGAGCTGATAAACAACTTTAACAAAGCCTCAGGATACAAAATCAATGTGTAAAAATTACAAGCATTCCTATACACAAATAATAGACAAACAGAGAGCCGAATCCTGCATGAACTCCCATTCACGATCACTACAAAGAGAATAAAATACCTAGGAATACAACTTACAAGGGATGTGAAGGATCTCTTCAAGGAGAACTGCAAACCACTGCTCAAGAAAATTAGAGGACACAAACAAATGGAAAAACATACCGTGGTCATGGATAGGAAGAATCAATATCCTGAAAATGGCCATACTGCTTAAAGTAATTCATAGATTCAATACTATCCCCATCAAGCTACCATTGACTTTCTTCACAGAATTAGGAAAAACTATTTAAATTTCATATGGAACCAAAAAGGGACCCGTATAGCCAAGATAATCTTAAGCAAAAAGAACAAAGCTGGAGGCATCACACTACCTGACTTCCAACTATACTAAAAGGCTACAGTAACCAAAAAAATTAATGAAGTTAGTTTTTGTGTAAGGTATAAGCAAGGGGTCCTGTTTCTGTTTGCTGCATATGGCTAGCTAGTTTTCCCAGCACCATTTATTAAATAATCCTTTTCCCATTGCTTGTTTTTGTCAGATTTGTCAAACATCAGATGGTTGTAGATGTGTAGTGCTATATATGAGACCTCTGCTCTGTTCTGTTGGTCTATATATCTGTTTAGGTACCAGTAGCATGCTGTTTTGGTTACTGTAGCCTTGTAGTTTGAAGTCAATTAGCTTGATTCCTCCACCGTTTTTCTTTTTGCTTAAGACTGTCTTGTCTAGTTTGAAAATGGATCATATAGATAAATGGGCCTATGAAGTCTTACGACTTTGAGTTCCTTCTTTATTTCAACTCATAATTATTTCATTATTATTTTTGTTTTTCAGAATAAATTATTCATTTAAAATGTTCTATTTTTTCTAGCATTTCTGTTATCATGAGAAATTTCTTTAAATTTTTCAAATTCACATATTTCCATTTATTTCATAGTGACTGAATTAGTTCATAGTTGAGTCAATGCAAATCCAAATATGTCAATTTTTACCTGTATACATAATTATCTTTTAAAATCATAGATATATAGATAGATACACTGTGACAAAAAGATGATGGATTTTAAATGTGTACAAAGCACTATATATGAGTAAATTAAAACAAATAACTTCAACAGTAATTTCAGTGAGCTAAGAAAATATTTAATTTGAACAAAAATAGACTCAACCCTGCTAAGTGCAGTGGCTCATACCTGTTATCCCAGCACTTTGGGAGGCTGAGGCAGGCAGATCACCTGAGGTCAGGAGTTCAAGACCAGCATGGCTAACATGGTGAAACCCCATCTCTACTAAAAATTTTAAAAAGTAGCCAGGCGTGGTAGCCTGTGACGGTAATTCCATCTATGTAGGGGGCTGAGGCAATGATATTCAGGCACTGCACTCCAGCCTGAGCGACAGAGTAAGACTCCAAACCTCACTTCCCCAAAAATAGACTCAACCTTTCAGCTAATGTTTCTAGATTTCCCACATTACTTTTACCTTCACATTTGTATTTACTTAATATTATATCCTAAATTGTATGTTTGTCTTGTTGTTATCTATACAGATCTATTACTATGCTATGTGATAAAAATAATCACTAATGGACTCAATAAAATATACTTTTGGCTTTATTAGTATGTTAAAAATTGTCTTTTTGTTTTGTTTTGTGTTTGACAGAGTCTCATTCTGTTATCAAGGCTGGAGTGCAGTGGTGGGATCTTGGCTTACTGCAACCTCTGCCTCCTGGGATCAAACGTATCTCAGCTTCCCGACTAGCTGGAATTACAGGTGCGTGCAAGCACATGCAACTAAAAATTGTCTTTATTAATTTAAGGGTTAATCTATTAATTTAACACATACAATTATGTTTAATAAATACAAAATGCATAATACAAAATCATTAATAAGACATGTGTCTTCAGTAATGAAAGGATTTTATAGAGTAAAAATCCAAATATATATGAATCTGTTGCAAAACTCTAAGCTTAGTATATATGAATAGATAACAAATTGAAGGAGGGAGGTTTAGGTTTAAATTCCAGAAAGTTTAAAACAAAAATCTTTATGAGAAAATGAGAAGTTAAATAATGAGATGTAATTTTTTTAGATTATAGTAAAAGAAAAAATGCAGTGAAAAACTGAAAGCATATTGATAAAGCCCAACAGTCAAGACATTGGCAATAATTAATGGAGTCCTATTAAGATAAAAATATAACTGAATAACAATGTGATAGATTTTTGTTGTTGTTGTTCAATAGATTCAGTCTTTTTTCCCCAGCCTGCATAGATTTAAGGCTAAATATTCTTATTCACAAACACATAAGGGATAAGAAGTTTCCCAACTGGTCAATCTGAGCCTGTTTTTGGGATTTCTCCAAAATGTTGTTATAATTTTTCATATATTTCCTTTTCTTCATTTTACTTATTTCTCTGTTCTTTCAAACTATCTGAACTATTTTGACATATTTAAGGTAAAGATGGTATTGCATGCATTGGAAAATGGAATTTCCATAATGCAGCTTAAATTATGTTATCCCAAAAATAGAATGCTGAAAATTTTATTATAAAATACAGGTGTTTGTCTTTTTTAGTGAGCTTACTTTCTTTCTTTTAGTTTTACATTGTTTATTGGAAAATAATAAGGTATAATTGTTTGGATGTTATAGGTAAGATACTCTGATTTTTATTTCCTGCTTTTGTTGGCTGTGACTTTGAAATATTTAAAAAATGTTTTATTCCAGTAAATATGTGAACATTATCTTAATATTTCCTGAAATAATTAACACTAAAAATAGAATTTCTGGGAACAATATCAAAATGTTGATTAATCATTATTAGCTGATACAATGATATCATTACTTAGAACACCACTCTTCCAAATAGGGTAATTTTAAAAAAGAATAAATTATTAAGGTTAAACATTCACATATTTATTATAATTGCCAAAATGTGATACAAAACTGAATGACATTAAACACCACGGTTCTTTAAAAATACTTAGCAGAAATAGGTATTTAGTATTTGCTTTCAAATTTGAAATGCTATTATTTTTCAGCCAATTTATTAATACTTTGTTCTGCACAACAAACCCTGTGATGCACATTTACCTATGTAACGAACCCACACAAATACCCCTGAACTTAAAAGTTTTAAAAATACATTTTGTTCTAGTATGTGCTAAGCACCAATGCTGCATGCATTATGTATAATGATGAACAGGGTCAAAACTCTCCTTGCCTCATTACATTCAGACCCTAGAGAAGGTTTCAGATGAATAAGCAGAAAATAATAATGAAGCGATTAGAGCTAGTGATGGGGTGGGAGAGAATATCTTAAGGAGAAGCATTACTCAATATTTGCTGTGTGTTTTTGAGTATGTTTTAGGTTGATCATGAAAGACTGTCATATAAGCTGAGATGTCAAGAATGAGATAAAAGGACAAAAAGTAGTAAATACCTAATGTGACCAAGTCAAAAGATTTAACGTACAAAATGAGGACTATAATTAATAATAGAGAGTTCTATTCAGAATTTTTGCTAAATCAGTAAATTATAGTTGCTTTTGACAAAGGGTGGGAAATGTGTAACTATGTCAGATGATGGATAGTTTAATTTGTAACACTATAGTAACTATTTTACTATATATATGTATCTTATAACATGTTGCATACATTAAATATACATAATAACATTTATTTTTAATACAAACTTTATTGCATTTTTCTATAGGTTGCTAATGCAAAATTACATATTGTTGGCAACATTTCTTTGCCTAGCTGAACAGAATACATTTCTCATTTAACATATTTTCCTAAAAGTTTCACTTTGGAAAATGTATGTTTTTTTTTCAAAATTTGAAGTAATAGTTTCAGTAACATCTATTTCTGGGTACCATAAAAGTAACTTCTTGAGTTTTAAAGAATTTAGAAATAAATTTGAACATTATAAATTAAAATAATACATTTCATAAAATCATTGTATTGGAGGTACATACTGAGTAATTTATTTAAATAAATTAATCACTGTGTGCCATAATTCTAAAGCTTTCTCTCTCCGTATGTCTTTAATAGATATATCTTTAATATCTTTTATATCTATGGGTATAATGTAGTTTTCATTTTAATTTAAGCATATATCTGGTCTTCAGTGAAAAGTTCAGATTTTGATCTTAATCCAAAGAGTTTGTCTTCCTGGAAGCTTCTCATAGATTTTCTGTCAAGAGGGAGTAAACCACTGGCCACAGGAGCTAAACCTAAATTATTAGGTATGCTCAAGCAAACCTCCTATTCTCTGTCCTGCCTAGAGCCAGCATAATTCTAGTGTCTCACTTAGTAATATAAAATAACCGACATTTCATTTTCAGGTCTCTGAACCATTTTAGGAAGGAAAAAACTTCCTTTAATACTTACATCTGAAGAAGATTCAGGAATCTATGACCAATATTTTTAAGCAAAATAAAAAAAAGCAACAATATTCCAATACTTTTGGCACAGTACAAATTTTTTTCTTATCTAGGAATTATATGGGGCTAAATTTGATAATTTTTTTTTAAAATCACTGCTCACCAATATTTACAATGATGATTATCCCATATTTGTAATGAAACCTAGCCAAAAATGCAAAACTGAGCACAAAATATCATCATGGTTTTAAAATTTTGTCTTACAACAATTATACTAAATGTAAACATGCCAAACAAATGTGTTTCTTTCTTATACATAAATAAAATTTTATGTGGATGATACAAACTACAGAAACACGTGATCAGATGATTCAATCATTTTCTTGCTAATGTTCAAGAATCAAGACGAAAAAAAGCAAGTCTAATTTAGGGTCAAAGAGCAGTGTTCCCTTTAATTTATGTAATTGCAAAGTTTTAAAAGAATTAATTCTATGTCACAAAACATATTTCATTATTTTTAGATATGAATAAGAGATTACTCTTTTAATAAACTATTGAGTAAGATATCAGGCAAAGAGTTTTTCAGATGGATTAACAAAATGTACAGAAAAATTGAAAATACTTGGGCAACTCTAGAAAAACATTATTGTCCTCAGCCTTCGCATTGGTGATGAGACTAAACTGCTTTATTCTAACTCCAGTTTCAGCCACAGTCTCCAAACAGATGTTACCTTTCAAAAGCAATAATAGTCTGAGAAATTTTCCAAATTCATTTATACAAAAGTAAAGAGTTCAATTAAAACTACATGTTTCATTATCTCATTATAATCTGAATCTCTTAAACAGGACTGTCCGTACCTGTGGTGATGAAGGGCAAGGGAACCTTCATTGGGTGCATCCTTTTGTGATTTTAATGCATTATTCTGTAGTAGGTATGCAGGAAGAAATTCAAGCCTTTCATGAAAGACTCACTCTGGAAATGTTACATACAAGATAGTAACTCAATATGAGAGCAATGTGCTTGCATTCTTCTAGATGGAGCTGATCATTGCGTACTTCTTAGTTTTCAAACGTAGAACATTTCCCTCACATTTCTAAAATTTACATTGTGAAATACACAACAAACATAGTAGGAAATTGTAAAATGTTTATATGTTGATTTGGGATCACAAATGTCACCACAGCTCAATTTAATTGCAATTGTAGGAGGTAACTTTGGACACAACTGCTACTAAATTTTCCTAACTATGTTATGTTCCAAGATTTTTTAAGTAAAATGTTTTTACTCTTCTGATATAACTGGATTTGTAGTGTGGTTTTCAACTTGAATATTAAGCTTTATATAGCTTTCCTGGTTTGAAGGCAACCTACAGTAATAACTCCTGCCACTAATTTTTTAGTTTTCCACCTTTTTAATATATAATCACCTATCTGAAAACATCTAGAAACAGATAACAGGAAGTGTAGAAACAAGTAAGTGTGTTTCTCAATGACTCTGGTTTTATCCATGCATAATTCAGAGAGTGGTCCAACTCTAGTTAATACTGATACTGTAAATAATACTGAATAAAGTTACATTATAACTGTGCATCAACTGGCATTTTAAGAAAAAACTTATGCCATTTATGTTTATTTCAAATTTTTTTTTATTCTGTAGCATCAGGCACAATGCTAAGCAATTTTTATTATCCTACCAAATTTTCACAAAAATAATTTTAACATGAATATAGATATATATTGACACATTTTTAGGTACAACTGAATTAAATGTTATACAATATACAGTTTCAATATTACTATATATGTGGCTCTATCTATAATAAAATCAAGTGATTTTATAAAAATTTTTCCTATTCAGTGAGCAGTCTTCTAACTTTCAAGGATTCTATATAATGTCTTCTGTTTATTAATATTACACTAAAATTCTGTTCAGTAAGCTTAGCTTCCCACACTTATTTAAGACTATATGTTAATTATTTGATTTCAAATATGATATAGATAATAAATTAGATAAAATTATCAGTATAGTGATTTTTTGTCAGTCTTCATGTACGAAGTTAGTGTTCCAGAATACAATCTGTAATAGTTTAAAACTGAAAAGGTAGTCTCCAAGAAAATATAGGTTAAAATATTATGTCCTTAAAATATTATGCTGTACTGCCAATCGTTGACTTGATGCCTTCATTATTTAGTAATTCCCCTCTGCATCCCTCATAATTTTCTTTGTTCTGTGGTTTACTCTATCTGAAATTAATATAGTAATTTTAGAACTTGTATTAACATTACCATAGAATATCATGATATAGCAATAAAACAGCACAAAAATGTAGGTATGTCTCCAACAAAATAGGAGAAGAATATATATGTAAAATATTTTAGAACCATAAAATACATCAAAGAGCATCTAGTCAGTAATTCCATGTTTGTAGATAAAAATATTCGCTATTTATAAGACAATAATCATTAATTTTCATTTTTTGTTTTTATTTAGAAAGTTCAGTGAAGTAATATGGCATCACAATTTAGAAATATTTTAATCTCTCTATGATTCTATTTTAAAATCAAATTTTTGATATTCACTAAAAATTATAAAAATAATTTTATATTTATAAAATGAATTGCTATTTTACATTATTCATTTATATTAACTGAAAACTGTTGTATGCCATATAATATCAATAACTTTCCTTATCAATATTTTGAAAATATGTCAAAAACATTAGTTTCTTTTTGACCAGCATTTTGACAGTTCCATATAAAAATTATATTACAAATTTCCTACTATAATTATTGAAGCCAAATCATTACTCATAATTTCTAAAACATAGCTATTTACTAAACATATGTGTAAATTAGAATTCTCATTAAAAATGGCCTCTATGTTTTGTATTTTGAAGTTATTTTCTCTGTTTTGAATGTTGGTTTTTTAAAATTTCATATGTTGAAATCTACTCCTCAGGGCAATGCTCTTAGGAGGTCTTTGGAAGGTGCTTAGGGGCCTTTGGGAAGTGATTAAGTATGAGGATTAGTGTCTTCATAAAAGAGACCCCAACAGAGCTGCCTTATTTCTTTCACGTGTGAGGATAAAACTAGAAAACGGCAGGTATGAATCCAAGACCAGATTTGCCAATTCCTCCAGTTCCTTGATCTTGGACTTCCTATCCTTGATAACAATAAGAGATAAATTTTGGTTGTGTATAAGCTTTCCAGGTTATGGTATTTTGTTATAGCAGTGTGCATGAACTAAGATGACATTTTTTATATCTAAGAGAAAGTCTCCTGTACTCCACAAAATCCTACAAAGGAATATTTGTATGCATAAAAATAAAAAAAAATTATTACTCTTGAAGCAGACACCACAAGCAAATTTTTAAAAATTAACTCCTAACAAACAATAATATCTTTTACAGTTTCACAAGGTTACCAGGTCTAGAAGAAATTTTATTGGTTTTATTAAACCAATGATAGCTTTTAATCATTTTTCTACATTGAGTTTAATTTTACCTCAGCAGCCAGTAAGTTAGTTAACATTACTATAACCATTTTACTTGTAAGGTAAGTGGGATTTATGACATCGTAATCTTAGTACTGCTTAAAGATCCTGAGAAAGATTATTTAATTCAGTCTTTTGCAGCTTGGAACAGTCTTTCTAAAATATATCATTGATGTTAATAATCAGCAGCCAGTTTTCTCTGTTATTAACCAGAGAGAAACCACTGACTCATGAGGTATCCCATGATTAATTTGTTTTAAAATAAACTCTGGCTTTAGATGATATCAAGTAATTTAAGGCTTCAATGAAGTATAATCCTTAGCCTGGAATTAGACAATTGGTACATCCTTGGGCTGCTGGTTTTCAAAAAGTCTTCTAAGTTACTTACTTGAATTTGTTTTTGTTTGTATCAAATCTACTGAGTGAATTTTTTATTTTCTTTCATTTTTTTAGAAGAAAGTCTTGTTAAAACAACAAAAGTGATTTCTTATTAAAACTGCAACAATTTTATTCTCATTGCTTACATGCAAACATATATTATAGGTAACATGATAGATAATAGCCAATAACTACTCAATAGCATATATTTAAAAACCACACTGTGAGTAAGAAGTTTTCATTTTGCATTCCACATCAAAAAATTATAATCATTAAAGTCAGCCGGACCTAGGTTTGAATGTGGCTCTCTTATTCTTTACATTTATGAACTTTGGTTATGTTCCTTAAACCCTCAAGCTAAAGGTTTTTTTATTTATAAAAGAGAGATAATAATATCTTTCCTATAGTGATGTAGTGAGGACTAAATAAGGCACATTGGTAAAAGATAGCTAATTTGTCCCCAGAATTAGCTTTCTTGGAGTGGCATGGCTTTGGCTGACACAGAAATTGCACCTATGGTTGATTCTCCTGGCCGCCCTGGGACCCAGCTGTGAGCACGTGCTGATTTCTAGTCAATGGGGAACTATTTCTAGTTTGTTTCAGGAGAAATAAATAAATGTCTGTCTAATTTGAGTCACTCTTTTAGGAGTTTCTTTGTTACTATTTTGCGTGTGTCTTAACTGATAAAACTAACATGTCTTAGCTTAACATAAATCTTCAAAGAGAGTCACATTTCAAAAAATATCCAGTCTTTCTTGGAATGGCTTTTTATAATTTTCTAAACTTAAGATAGGCATATTTAACTGTAGACCAAAGAGATGCTTCTTTGCCACAGAATGCCCATAAGAAATTCTTCAAAACATACACCTTATTCTACAGCAACTGATTTATTTTTATAATCTGCAAGTTTTTAATTTATTTTTTTAAATGTCATTCATTTTATATTAAACTGAGATTTCTGATCCACTATTCTGAGTTTAAAAAGTACATTTTGTTCTGCATCACATCACAATAAAGCAATTACTTATGCATTTCAATCAATAGGAAGAAAACAAATCAAAGGCATATGTAAGACTTAACTGATGCAGGCAGAATGCAAGGGCAGTTGGAAAAAATACACTATGTAAACATCTTCAAACTCAAATATACATTGGTTTCAAGTGAAAGTTTCACATAGTAGCAACAACAAACAGAATGAACATATAAACAAGAAAACAGGATACCATCTTATAACAGTAGCATTAAGAAGCCTTGACTCGGAGTTTGCCAAAAGTCCTGTCCTGAGATGTTTCAAGACAAACAGCTTTTCACATTTATGTGGTGATTTGCAGAAATAAACACATTTTCACAATTGCTTTTGTTTGAAGAGAGGCTGGTGAAATAACTGAAACTTGATTTGTAGCTATTTCGTACTCTTCTTGTCTAGAGCCTTGTGATGGGAAACAGAGTGGGTTCAGGAGTTCAGATGTTTTCTGTATGAACCAGTGTGTACGTGGAACCTAAAAGTACAGTTTGTCCAGTTAATGGATCTTGAGACAAATGTGGATGTATTGGATGATGGAGATGACTACTGTCATTGGAAATTCCATCTAACATTTCCTGAAGTAGATGACCAATTTAAATCATCCCCCCAAATTTTTTTTAAAACTGTATTTGCTCAATCATTTGCAAAATGATGTGCTACAGCGTGGGCAGCAGCTGAAGCAACTCTCCAGACGTCCCCCCCGGGACCCATACTGCGGATCGTTGATGTAGTCCTCCAAACCCATCTGCTCTTGGAATTCCATGCTCTTAAGGTTTACAGGATCAGAGTAGCCCATTTAAGTGTAGTCCTTTTGCATCTGAGCCAAAAAATACGATTGCCTTTTGGATTTCTTGAAATGGTTTAACCAGCTCATCTAGAACCCAATTGGTTACACTCCTAATCTCAACTTCACAGCTGTTACAGTGAATAATATAGTTGTTTCCTGAAAGCAAAATATCTTTATACAGCATGGATCTCTTTGTAGCTCCAAGCAGTAAGTGTTTCCCTGCCTGAGATCTCAACAGTGCCACCTTATCATCCAATGGTAACTGACAGAAGGCAGGGATATATTTAGCTCATTCCACCAAGACTAAGAGCTGCTGTTTCAGAAATTCACAGAAATCACCAACACTTTCATTTTTTTTTTTACATGTATGTCAGTACTTGCCCCAAGGCTTGAGACTGAGATCTGGCAAGACAGAACTTCAGCTTGTGCCACTGTGTTAATGGATGGGATATTGCTGCCATCACATGTGCTTCTTCTGGTGGTTGTTCTATTGTATTCATTTTGCACAACTTCATTTTTTATTCCTGCTCTAATGGAATTAGAGACACCTCCTAAATCGATAGTATTTACATTGATTCCTTTTGGCTTTGTCAACAAAACATTCCTGACAAAACCTGCAAGAATAAATGTGACTCTTGCATATGCTGCATCTGATGAAGGCCTTGCACCCACCACAGCTCAATGTCCCACAGTATTTTCCTGTTGCCTGGACCCACATATAGCACAAAGACAGATGACACCATTGTCCGGGTATTTGTATTTGTCCTCTCTGGGGCAGAAGTGCCTGCATGGAGTCACTCTAGGAGCTCTGGAGCTGCAGTCACTGTGCTTCAGCCACCTCATCTCCCTGCAGCAGGTGCCCTCCACCCAACCCAGACATGATATCTGGTGCCACACTTTTGACAATTATTTTTCAATTGATTTACATATTTAATATAATTCCAATAGAAATCTAAGTAAGCTATCCTGTGCATACTGACAAACTGGTTCAAATGTTTACATGAAAAGGCAGGAACTCCAGAATAATCCACAACAAACCGAAGAAAAACAAAGCTATAGAACGGACACTATTTGATTTCTAGAATTACTGTAAATCTATTATAATTAAGATACTATGGTTCTGATGCAAGAATAGACATACAGGTTAACAGAAGCAAACCCTTAACTAGAACCACACGAATGTAGTGAACCACACAAATGTAGTGAACTGATCTTTGGCAAAGAAACAAGGCCAATCCAATGGAGAAATGAAAGTCATCTTGCCACATGTTCAGGAAAATTTAGACATCACCTGCCAAAAAGTAAACCAAGGGATAGATGAAAGATCTCACATCTTTCACAAACAATAACCCAAAATATATCATAGAACTAAATGTAAAACATAACACTACAGAACTCCCAGAAGAAAACCTAGGCAAAAATCACATGATTTTTTTTTTTTGCTGAGGTGATGTTAAGTGTAACACTGAAGTCACAGTCTATGAAAGAAAAGGAAGTAATGTGAAGGATTATTGAAGTTGAAATATTCTGCTCTGTGACAGACACTGTAAATGCAATTAAGGGGCTAGTCACACCCTGGTAGAAAAAAATTTCAAACACATGGAAGGATTTGTCTGAAAATATACAAAGTACTTTTATAACTCAATAATAATAAATAATCCAATTGAGAAATTTACAAAACATATAATCAGACAATTCACAAATTAATATATGCAGATGGCAAACAAGTATATAAAACAGTGCTTCACATCACATGCCATGATGAAATTGCATATTAAAATTGCAATAATAGGATATCACTACATATCTATGTGGTGGCTGTAATCCAAAAATCTGACAATACAAATTTCTGGGAAGAAATCAAAGCAGCAGGAAATTTCTTTCACTACTGGTAGGAATGCAAATGGTATAGCCATCTTGGAAGACAGCTTGGTAGTTTCTTACAAAGCTCAACATAGTCTTAACATAAGATAATTGTGCTCATATATATTAGCCAAATTGACTTCAGAACTTATGCTCAAACAAAAACTCACACGTAAATGCTTGTAGAAGCTTTATTTATAATTACAAAAAACTGCAAGTAACTAAAGTCTACAATAGGGGAAAAAATAACCAGATTCTGCAATGTCCATTCAATGGAATGTTATTCAGTGATCAAAAGAAATAATTTTAATTTCCTTTGCATTTTTTATGGCTTGATAAGTGTAAATGAAATGAAAAAGTACATTGCTAAATGTATTAGTCCATTTACACACTTCTGATAAAGACATAACCAAGACTGGGTAATTTATAAAGAAAAAAAGATTAAATGGACTCAACAGTTCCACATGGCTAAGGAAGCCTCATAATCATGGCAGAAGGCCAAAAGCACATCTTACATGGCAGCAAGACAAGAGAGAATGAGAGAGCCAAGCAAAAGGGAAAAGCCCTTATAAAATATCAGCTCTCATAAGACTTATCACTACCATGAGAACAGTATGGGGGAAACAATTATCTCCCACTGGATCCCTTCCACAATACACAGGGGTTATGAGAGGTACCATTCAAGATGAGATTTGGACGGGGACACAGCCAAATCATATCATTCTGCCTGTGGCCCCTCCCAAATCTCATGTCCTCACATTTTGAAATCAATATGCCTTCCTAACAGTTCCCCAAAATCTTAATTCATTTCAACATTAACTCAAAAGTCCAAATCCAAAGTCTCATCAGAGACAAGGCACTTCCCTTCTACCTATGACCCTGTAAAATCAAAAGCAACTTAGTTACTTCCAAGATACAGAGAGGGTACAGGCATTAGACAAATAACATTCATTCCTAATAAAAGAAATTGGTCAAAAAGAAGGGGCTAAAAGCCCCATATGAGTCCAAAATCTGCTGGGGCAGTAAAATGTTAATGCTCCAAAATAACTCCTTTAACTCCATGTCTCACATCCAGGCAACATGGGTTCCCATGGTCTTGGACAGCTGCACCCCTGTGGTTTTGCAGGGTATTGCTCCCCTCCTGGCTCCTTTCAACCTGACATTGTCTGTGGCTTTTCCAGGCACACAGTGCAAATGGTAGGCGGATATTCCATTCTGGGGTCTGGAGGATGGTGGCCATCATCTCACAGCTCCACTAGGCAGTGTCCCAGTGGGGACTCTGTGTGGGGGTTTCAACCCCACATTTCCCTTTAGCACTGCCCTACCAGAGGTTCTCCATGGGAGTCCTGCTCCTGCAGCAAAATTTTGCCTGGACATTCCGGCTTTTCCATACATCCTCTGAAATCTAGGTGGAGGTTCCCAAAACTAAATTTTTGACTTCTGTGCAGCCACAGGCTCAACACCACATAGAAACTACTAAGACTTGGGGATTGCACCCTCTGAAGCCATTACCTGAGCTGGACCTTAGCCTCTTTTAGCCAAGGCTGAAGTGGCTGAGATGCACGGCACCAAGGAGCCACTATGAAGAGCAAGGGGGCCCTGGGCCTAGCCCACAAAGGCATTTTTTCCTCTTAGGCCTCCAGGTCTGTTATGGGTGGAACTGCTGAAAAAAATCTCTGACATACCTTGGAGACATTTTCCCCATTGTGTTGGTGATTAACATTTGGCTTCTTGTTATTTATGCAAATTTCTGTAGCCAGCTTGAATTTCTCCTTAGAAAATGAGTTTTCCCTTTCTATTGTATTGTCACACTGAAAATTTTATGAACTTTTTATGCTCCATTTCTTTTATAAAACTGAATGCTTTAGCAGCATCCTACTCACTTCTTCAATGCCTTGCTGGTTAGAAATTTCTTCCACCATATACCCTAAGTTATCTCCTTTAGGTTCAAAGTTTCACACATCTCTAAGGCAGGGGGAAAACACTACCAGCCTCTTTCCTAAAATATAGCAAGAGTCACCTTTACTCTAATCTGCAACAAATTCCTCATTTCCATCAGAAATCACCTCAGCCTGAATTTCATTGTCCATATCATTATCAGCATTTTGGTCAAAGCAATTCAACAAGTCTCTAGGAAGTTCCAAACTTTCCCCTATTATCCTGTCTTACTCAGAGTCCTCCAAACTGTTCCAACCTCTGCCTGTTACCCAGTTCCAAAGTCACTTTCACACTTTGGGGTATCTTTATAGTAGCATCCCACTTCTGGCACCAATTTACTGTATTAGGCCATTTTCACACTGCTGAGAAAGGCATACCTGAGACTGGGTAATTTATAAAGTAAAAGAGGTTTAATGGATTTACAGTTCCACATGGCTGGGGAGGCCTCACAATCATGATAGAAGGTGAAAGTCACATCTTATTTGGCAGCAGACAAGAGACAGTGAGAGAGCCAAGAAAAGGGGAAATCCCTTATAAAAATATCAGATCTCATGAGACTTATTTACTACCACAAGAACAGTGTGGGGGAAACAGTCTCCATTATTTAATTATCTCCCACTTAGTCTCTCCCACAACATGTGGGAATTATGGGAGTTAAAATTCAAGATGAGATTTGGGTGGGGACACAGCCAAACCATATCACTAAGGGACAGAAGCTAGTCTGAAAATCTTGTGTACTTTGTGATTTCAATTACATGATATTGTGGAAAAAGCAAATCTATAAACAGTTACAAGATTGGTCATTATCAGGGAGTATGAGAATGAGAGTAGGAATCAAATATGATCTGTATGGTCATATTTGGTAAAAATGGTCTGTATGGTCTTATAATTGTGGATAATGACACTGTATATTAGACAATACCATAAAACTTTACATCACAGAAAATAAACAATAATGTGTGCAAATTTTAAAAAAATAATTCAGGAGACCAGAGATCCCAAGAAGGAATGCAGACTGTAACAATAGAATCTAACTGTATTACAAATGTATGAAACAACCTTAGTGAAGGGTGTGGTAGAAAAAGTTGCTGACCTAAGTAACTTAAAAATAAGTAAGATATATAAGGCCAAATACAAAAGGAACTGCACATAAACACTGTACTATGGGAGGGTGGATAAACAATTCTTATATTTTTATATATATCAGTATGAAATAAAATAAACATGGAATTGAAAAGAGCAAATGGATGTGACAATGATAAGAACCCTGTTTCTTACTAATGGTGTGGGAGTTTACAGATTAGGACAACAAGAAAGAATAATTAATGGGGCAATAAATTAAAGTTGAAGACATAAAACATTAATGTTAATATAGATACATGTGTCTAGATATAGAAATGTTTATAGATATGAATAGATACATGTGCTGGCTTATACATTTATATTTTCTTTCTCTGATAGCTGAGAATGAGCAGAAGAAATAATACCCAGCAGCAATAATCATGAGAAGCTTTTAGTTCTTGTTTTTGACTACCATTCTTCATTGAAAGGTACCAGTGCTTGGCAAAATTGCTCATTCTGGACCCAGGGCAGGATATATACAAGATGAGTCTGAACTGAATGGAAAGGCAAAGAAAATTTGCATAATTTGATGTGTAATGAGTAAGGAGAAAAAAACATCAACTCTAAAAATTTTCAGAGCTTGATTAAACACGGAAAGCAAATATGATTGCTTTGAGTGGTGTACCTTTCCTAATGATTAAAACAAATACACAATTAAACACAAAAGCAAAAGCAAGTGTATCCTTACTATAAATAGAAAGTAAATTAATTTGTAGATAATAGAGAACAACTGAATTTAAAAGTGTGACATCTGGTCATTTTTATAATAATTCTGTAACAAATGTATTTCTGGAGCACTCACTAATCTATCTAATCCATATTATGGAGAAAGAATAAATAATCATGGACACACTATTTTTGATCTTATGAAGCAATGAACAAATGTATCCAAAGGCCATTACTAATGATATTACCCTCAACAGTAGGTACTTTACTAAAAACTACAGGAATCAAAACTCTTAAAAGTTTGTAGTATTCTAGCTACAAATAAATGAAAAGACTCTAAGTGATATAGGCCCAAAAGTCTCCATTGTTTACAGGTTAAATTTTAAAAATGTACAAGAACAGATTAAATTTTCTCATCTTTAATCATCCAAACTTAAGAGAAGATTTCTTATTTCATAAATATCCTCATTCAGTTAACAGGTATAACTATAAAATGTAAGTACAGTAGGCCCCTTCATCACGATTTTGCTTCTCTCTGTTTCAGTCACACACAGTCAAATATGGTGTGAAAATACTAAATGGAACATTCCAGAATTAAATTGTATAAGTTTTAAATTGAGCACCATTCTGAGTAGCATGATGAAATCTCACCCCCTGGGATGTGAATCCTCCCTTTGTCCAATGCATCCATGGTATATATGCTACCCGCCCATGAGTCACTTAGCCATCTTAATTATCAGATCAACTGTGGCAATATCACAGTGCTTGTGCTCAAGTAGTTCCTATTTTACTTAATGATGGCCCCAAAGTGCAAGAACAAAGATGCCAGCAATTTGGCTATGCCAAAGAGAGGCCATAAGGTGCTCAAAGTACAGAAAGTTGAAAGAGAAAGTTCTCAATAAAAAGAAAATGAGAAAAGATTGCACTTTTTGGTAAGATGTAGGGTAAAAATAAATCTTCTATTTGTGAAATTGTGAAGGAGAAAAAAAATATGTTCGTTTTGCTGTCACACCTCAAACTGCAAAAGTTTCCGCCACCGTGTGTTATAAGTGCTTAGCTAAGATGGAAAAGGCAGTAAATTTGTGGATGGAAGATATGTACAGAAAAGTGTTCTGATTGATGACAATCAGGTTCATATAATCTGTGGTTTCCTGCATCCAGCAGGGGTCTTGAAACATTTATTTCAAGGACAAGGGCTATTCTAATGAGCAAAGAGCTGTGAGAAGTTAAAATATTATTCTATAAAATGGCAATTTCTTTCATGAAACAGAAAAGCCCCAAACACAATGCTATTAATTTTATAATGTGTTTGGGATCTGCGGGTAATTAACTAGTATTAAATATGTATTTTGGTTTTTTTAATACATTCTAATGAAAAATTTTACATATTATTTTCATGAGCAAATTTTCATATTTGGTGGTTCACTTGTAACAAGAGACTACTTTGATCATTTTCAATAATTTTATAATTTTTATATTTCTCATTTAATTCACCAAATATGAAAAATATGATAGACATTTCATAATCTGTATAGAGACAGAGTTATTTGAATAATTGATAGGATAAATCTATTAAGATACAGGCTATATAATAATAATTCTAGATAACAAAGAAGAAAAATTCTTAGCTGAAAGACAAGTTTGAGCAGAAATTCCAGTACTGAGATATATAAAAAGAGAGATAAACACAGGGAAAGAGAAAAAGAGTGAGTTAAAGACAGAGAGAAAGAAAGAGACTGACTGAAGGATAGTGCCAATATAAATTTCCCAGACAGAAATCCACATATAAGTATAATCTTTAAAAAATCATCAGGATTTGATGATTTATCAATCATAGACAGATAAATAAATTTATCAATCTATTTATAGGAAATAAACAACAATGGCAACAACAAACATATACATTATCGATAAGTCAATCTAATTTGATTTCAGCTTTTTATAGAAAGTTAAAATAAACTGAAAAATATACTAAAGTCAAAGTACATCCAAGTTTTCCTCTCTAAAAGCATAAAGAAAAAATTGTTAGCCCTTTATCCGATGAAAAATTTTAAAACCTGGCAGTTGTGATCTTAATTAATGCAAGTGACTTCAGTTAGCAATAAACAAAAGAAGTAAGAGATGGTCATTTATAATACCACCTCTAGACACTCCAGCATCATCCGAGTTATATCAAAAGCCAGTAAAGTAATTTTACTGAACATGAAATTGCAAGGAAAAAAAAAAGGAGAGCCAATAATTTGACAACAAACCAACAAAATACATAGAGTTCATGACAACCAACCAACCAAATATATAGAGTCCATAACACTTGCAAAACTCAATTGAGCACTGTAATTCTTTATAATTTTAAAAATTCTCAGACCCAGTTTGAGTACTGCTTGTGGCTGGAATACCAACTAAAACTTACAAAAAATAAATGTTTGTGTATTACAGGAATCTAGGTTTGGATAAGGCTAAAACAATCAGGAAGATAACACAATAGATGGCGTCATTCAAGAGAATTTCTGTTTATTCTTGGATTATCAGTGGACGGATATACTCAATTGCTTATTCACATATATTACTGAGTGCCTACCATGGAATTATTCTTCGTTCCTACCTAGAGCTCATTCATCTAGGCTGGAACATAGTGTTCTCCCACAATTTGCTTTTGTATCCAAACAATGAAATATAATATTAAAGTTAAATAAAATTTGTTCTTAAAAGAAATATTGGTGACATGGATCCAAATTATAAGCAAGTCCCATTATTTGCATCACATCAGACAATTTGATCTTTGATTTTTATAAATCTAACATTTGGGTAATTAATATTTAAAATTTACTTGTAGGTCTGTCTTCCCCTTAAAATAATAAATGATATTACATTATAAAGTGCTTTGGCAAACACTAACAAATGATCACAATCAGAAACAAAAATATCATTTGCCTGGATTTCACAGAAGAAAATGGTCTTATAGAGAGTAGTGGCAGTCTTCAGATCATCCAAAGAGTAAGTCAATACTTTGAATAAAATAAAGGGTGTTATATATTTAACTCAATGATCCACAGTTTCACAAATCTTGGTTCATTTAATATATTTAACAGAATGGTAGAATGTTAAAAATTTTTTTTTTTTTTGAGATGGAGTTTTGCTCGTTACCCAAGCTGGAGTACAATGGCATGATCTCGGCTCACTGAAACTCCTGCCTCCTGGGTTCAGGCAATTCTCCTGCCTCAGCCTCCTGAGTAGTTGGAATTACAGGCATGCGCCACCATGCCCACCTAATTTTTTGTATTTTTAGTAGAGACAGGGTTTCACCATGTTGAACAGGATGGTCTCAATCTCTTGACCTCGTGATCCACCTGCCTCGGCCTCCCAAAGTGAAATTTTTTAAAATACTTTTTAGAAAAAACTACTTAATCTCAATCCTGCACTGGTAGATGGTAGCTGGACTACGATAAGGACCATGCTGTATTTAAAGTTTTACGTTTTTTCTTCACTTAGTATATCTGAAAAGATTTTGCTTATGTTCCAAAAAAAGTTATTCTAAATTTGTTTTTATTGTTGTTTTAAAGTTGTTCTTATGTCTTGTGTCTTTCATTTAAAAGAGTTCAGTTCTTGTGTCTCTCATTTAAAAACTATCACTCATTACCCTAAGGCTGGAGAGAAAATTATACTACTAGATCCTGGAAGCTTTGATCATAGTATCTATGCTGGAATTATGACATGGCTGTTCTTCAGAAGGTATGGTTTGGTGGAAGGTGGAATTATAAAGAAATAGGGCCCCCTTATTCATTATGTTCAGTAGGCACCATATCTCGGTCTCAGGATCATTTAGGGGAACACAAAAATGTTTTCATTTTAATTTCCTTAAAACTTGAAAGAAAGAATGAATATAATACTTGCAAATATATAATAATGAATGCAATTTGGATTATAATCACTTTTATACCAAGATGTTTCCCTCTCTCTCAGCATCTGGAGTAGATGGGACCACAGATGTATGGCACCATGCCCAGCTAATTATTTATTTATTGTAGAGACAGACCAGAGTCTTGCTATGTTGCCCAGGCTAGTCTCAAACTCCTGGCATGAAGTGACCTTCCTGTCTTGGACTCCCAAACTGCTGGGATTACAGGTGTGAGTCAACAAATCTTGCCAAAAAATGAAATTAATATTTATTTTATTTAACTTATGGACAAAGGTGTACACAGAAGCAAAAGTGTATAGTGCCCATGAAAGTCATTATTCAACACTTTGGAAGAGGTACAGCCTTGCTTAGAACACCATCCAAAGCAGAATAAACAAAGAAATATGCCATATTTTTTCTTTTATCTATTTCTGTAATTTTTATTTTTATTTTTTTAATCTTTTCAGTCAAATTTATGTTTATTACATTATAAACTATTTTTTTTGTATGGGGAGGAAAATCAGATCTTATTTATTAATATTTTTTTCTTGTTTTTATTGCATTTTAGATTTTGGGGTACATGTGCAGAACATGCAAGATAGTTATATAGGTACACACATGGCAGTGTGTTTTGCTGCCTTCTTCCCCTTCTCCCACATTTGGCATTTCTCCCCAGGCTATCCCTCCCCCACTCCCCCTCCCCACTGTCCCTCCCCTATTCTGCCCAGTAGACCCCAGTGTGCAGTACTCCCTTCCCTGTGTCCATGTGTTCTCATTTTTCATCACCTGCCTATGAGCGAGAATATGCAGTATTTCATTTCCTGTTCTTGTGTCAGTTTGCTGAGAATGATGTTCTCCAGATTCATCCATGTCCCTACAAAGGACATAAACTCATCGTTTTTTATTGCTACATAATATTCCATGGTGTATATGTGCCAAATTTTACCAGTCCAGTCTATCATGGATGGGCATTTGGGTTGGTTCCAGTCTTTGCTATTGTGAACAGTGCTGCAATGAACATTCGTGTGCATGTTTCCTTACAGTAAAACGATTTATAGTCCTTTGGATATATACCCAGTAATGGTATAGCTGGGTCAAATGGAATTTCTATTTCTAGGTCCTTGAGAAATCGCCACACTGTGTTCCATAGTGGTTAAACTAATTTACACTCCAACAGTGTAAAAGTGTTCCTATTCCTCCACATCCTCTCCAGCATCTGTTGTCTCCAGATTTTTTAATGAACACCATTCTAACTGGCATGAGATGGTATCTCAATGTGGTTTTGATTTGCATCTCCCTAATGGCCAGTGATGATGAGCCTGAATTTTTTCACATGTTTGTTGGCCTCATGTATGACTTCTTTTGTAAAGTGCCTGTTTATATTCTTTGCCCATTTTTGAATGAGGTTGTTTGCTTTTTTTCTGTAAATTTGTTTGAGTTCTTTATAAATTCTGGATATCAGCCCTTTGTCAGATGAGTAAATTGCAAAAATTTTTTCCCATTCTGTTGGTTGCCCATTCACACTAGTGACTGTTTCTTTTCCTGTGCAGAAGCTGTGGAGTTTGATTAGGTTCCATTTGCCTATTTTGGCTTTTGTTGCCAATGCTTTTGGTGTTTTGGTCATGAAATCCTTGCCTACTCCTATGTCCTGAATGGTTTTGCCTAGATTTTCTTCTAGGGTTTTCATGGTGCCAGGTCTTATGTTTAAGTCTTTAATCCATCTGAAGTTAATTTTAGTGT
>CM052648.1:139380072-139422899 GCA_028533165.1 Leontopithecus rosalia
GGTGCTGAGAAGAATGTATATTCTGTGGATTTGGGGTGGAGAGTTCTGTAAATGTCTGTCAGGTTTGCTTGTTCCAGGTCTGAGTTCAAGCCCTGGATATCCCTGTTAATTTTCTGTTTGGTTGGTCTGTCTAATACTGACAGTGGAGTGTTAAAGTCTTCCACTATTATTGTGTGGGAGTCTAAGTCTCTTTGTAGGTCATTAAGAACTTGCCTTATATATCTGGGTGCTCCCGTATTGGGTCCATATATATTTAGGATTGTTAGCTCTTCTTGTTGTATTGATCCTTTGACCATTATGTAATGTCCTTCTTTGTCTCTTTTGATCTTTGTTGCTTTAAAGTCCATTTTATCAGTGACTAGAATTGCAACTCCTGCTTTTTTATTTTTTGCTCTCCATTTGCTTGGTAAATCTTCCTCCATCCCTTTATTTTGAGCCTTTGTGTATCTTTGCATGTGAGATGGGTTTCCTTGATATAGCACACAGATGGGTTTTGGCTTTGTATCCAATTTGCCAGTCTGTGTCTTTTAATTGGTGCATTTAGCCCATTTACAATTAGGGTTAATATTGTTCAGTGTGAATTTGATACTGCCATTTTAATGCTAGCTGGCTGTTTTGCATGTTAGTTGATGCAGATTCTTCATTATGTTGATGCTCTTTAGCATTTGGTATGTTTTTGGAATGGCTGGTACTGGTTGTTCCTTTCTATGTGTAGTGCCTCTTTCAGGAGCTCTTGTAAAGCAGGCCTGGTGGTGACAAACTCTCTGAGTACTTGCTTGTTTGCAGAGGATTTTATTTTTCCTTCACTTATGAAGCTCAGTTTGGCTGGATATGAAATTCTGGGTTGAAAGTTCTTTTCTTTAAGGATGTTGAATATTAGCCCCCCACTCTCTTCTGGCTTGTTGGGTTTCTGCCGAGAGATCTGCTGTGAGTCTGATGGGCTTCCCTTTGTGGGTGACCTGACCTTTCTCTCTGGCTGCCCTTAGTATTTTCTCCTTCATTTCAACCCTGGTGAATCTGACGATTATGTGCCTTGGGGTTGCTCTTCTTGGCGGAATATCTTTTTGGTGTTCTCTGTATTTCCTGGACTTGAGTATTGGCCTGCCTTGCTAGGTTGGGGAAATTCTCCCGGATAATATCCTGAAGAGTATTTTCCAGCTTGAATTCATTCTCTTCATCACATTCTGGTACACCTATCAAACGTAGGTTAGGTGTCTTCACATAGTCTTGGAGACTTTGTTCATTCCTTTTTGCGCTTTTTTCTCTAATGTTGGTTTCTCATTTTATTTCATTGAGTTGATCTTCGACTTCTGATATTCTTTCTTCTGCTTGGTCAATTCAGCTGTTGAAACTTGTGCATACTTCACGAAGTTCTTGTGTTTTTCAGCTCCTTCAATTCATTCATATTCCTCTCTAAGTTGTCCATTCTTGTTATCATTTCCTCGAATCTTTTTTCAAATCTTTTTTCAAGGTTCTTAGTTTCTTTGCATTGATTTAGAACATGTTCTTTTAGCTCACGGAAGTTTCTTATTATCCACCTTCTGAAGTCTGATTCCATCATTTCTTCACCCTCATTCTCTGTCCAGCTTTGTTCCCTTGCTGGTGAGGAGTTTTGTTTTTTTGTAGGAAGTGGGGTGTTTTGGTTTTGGGTGTCTTCCTCCTTTTTGTGCTGGTTTCTTCCCATCTTTGTGGGTGTATCCACCTGTCGTCTGAGTAGTTGCTGACTTTTTGATTGGGTCTCTCAGTGGACGCCCAGATTGTTGATGATGTAGTATTTCTGTTGCTTAGTTTTCCTTCTATCAGTCTATCCCCTATGCTGTATGACTGCTGAGGTCCACTCCAGGCCCTGCTTGTCTGGGCTACACCTGTAGCAGCTGCAGAACAGTGAGGGTTGCTACCAGTTTCTTCTTCTGCTGTCTTTGTCCCAGAATAATGCCCACCAAATGTCTGTCTGATCAGTCCTTTTTGAGGTTACACTTTGGATATACAGGGTCAGGGAGCTTCTTGAGGAGATGGTCCATACTTTATTGGAGCTCTAGTGCTGAGCTGTGAGCTCCTTTGTTCATGCAGGGCTGTTAGGCTGGGATGTTTAGGTCTGCTGCAGCAGAACTCATAAAACCCTTTTTTTCCTCAGGTGCTCTGTCTCAGGGAGTTAGGGTTTTCTTTATGAGTATCTGTTGTGCTGTCCTGCCCAGCTAGGAGGCAGTCTAGTCACTATTTGCCTGCCGAGGCTCAGCCCTGCTGCTGTGGGCTCCGCCCTGCTGTCCTGGGCTTCACCCTGCTGTCCTGGGCTCTGCCCTGTTGCTGTGGGCTTCGCCCTATTGCCGTGAGCTCCACCCTGCTGTTGTGGGCTCCACTCTGTTGCCTCTGTATTGGCAGAGTCTCTCTGTTATGGCGGGTTGCCTCGGCAATGGCAGGCTGCATCAGCAATGGGAGTATACCTCCATAGGGGCGGAGTGCCTCAGCAATGGCAGATGCCCCTCCCCCAACAAGCTGCACTGTCCTGGGCTCAGTTGTGTCCACAGTGAAACTCTCAACCCTGGGCATATCAAATCGCTGCCCTGCTTTTCCCTGTGGGGGTGGGACCCGCCAAGCCTGATCACCTGGCTCGCTGCCTCAGAGCCCCCTTTTTATTTTTCTAAGTTGAAGGGTTGACTCTCTCCCAGGTATTTCAATCTCTTGTTGTTAGGGCACCAGGATCTGTGTGATTTCCCGTGCAGTGACACACTGCGCCCGATCAAATATTGCCTCTGGGAATCTCCTGATCTGGCTCAGTGTCCAAATCTCATTCAATCAGATGGATATGCTAATCTGCCCTCTGAAATCTCAGATTGCCAGTTTAACTGGGCGCCCAGGCTAGTGCGCCTTGTGCGAAGTGTCGCTGAGCTGCGGTGCTGGCCGAAACAGCAGCACCAGCCAAAACAGCTGCGTGGTGTCCCATGTCTCTCCTACACCCGGGAATTTCCCCATTGTGTGGGAAACAAATATCCATCTGGAAATGCGGCCTGGACTCACCGTCTGCGCCTTCACTGAGAGCTGCAATCCTGAGCTGCTCCTACGCCACCATCTTCCATCATTCTCCACCTTTTTCTTTTAATATACTCTAATTTTCTGATAACATTTCCCTGCATGTGAATCTAGCTATATGCATATTCACAAGAAATCCTGGGAAATCTAATCTGCACTGTTAACATTTTAGGGTACAATTCCTTAGGGAGGCAAGGAATAGATACTGGGACATTACTAACTCAATCCATTTATGTTGCTTTTTAGTGTTAATATAATCATTTCCCCATATTTATATGCAAATAAAATTATCTTTCATCCCGCCATCTAACATGAAATGACTATTCAACATATAAAAAGACAGTCACATCTTCTTCATAAAGAGAAGACATATGTTCTCAATTAATTATTGAGCATTTTAAAGTTCAGTATCTCCAGGTGGTAATCAGACTTTTCATCAGATAAGAAAATGTCCCTCTAATATTTATATAATAAATAGTAGAGATGGGTAACACTTTGGCTAATGAGTAGGATGGCATGACAGAACAACTCTAATAATAACTAGAACATTTAATAATAAATTAATTATATTTTTAAGTCATTAAAGACAACTTTCAAACCCTGTCACTGAGTAATTTTGTACATGGGTCAAATGAACAAGGAATTGAGGAAGCTGAGCATGAAAGAGAAATAATATCCCTAGGATGCGTCATTTTGTCCACTTGATTATTGAAAGTCTCCTTGGTAGTAGATGAGAAGTTACATGAAAATTAGACATACTTGACCGGGAGCAGTGGCTTACACCTTTAATCCCACCACTTTGGGAGGCTGAGGTGGGCAGATCACAAGATCAGGAGATCAAGACCATCCTAAGGCCGGGCGCAGTGGCTCACGCCTGTAATCCTAGCACTTTGGGAGGCCGAGGTGGGTGGATCACAAGGTCAAGAGATCGAGACCAAAACATGGTGAAACCCTGTCTCTACTAAAAAAAATACAAAAATTAGCTGGGCATGGTGGTGCGTGCCTGTAATTCCAGCTACTCAGGAGGCTGAGGCAGGAGAATTGCCTGAACCCAGGAGGCGGAGGTTGCTGTGAGCCGAGATTGCACCATCGCACTCCACCCTGGGTAACAAGAGCGAAACTCCATCTCAAAAAAAAAAAGACCATCCTAACCAACATGGTGAAGCCCAATCCGTACTAAAAATACAAAAATTAGCTGGGTATGGTGGCGCATGCCTGTAATCCCAGCTACTCAGGAGGCTGAGGCAGAAGAATTGCTTGAACTAGGGAGTTAGAGGTTGCAGTGAACTGAGATCATGCCACTGCACTCCAGCCTGGAGGCAGAGTGAGACAATGTCTCAAAAAACAAAAACAAGAAAACCCAGATATCCTCACGTCCAGTGCTTATGCTTATGGTTCCATGCACATAACTTCCCCAGAGCTCCATGTGACAGATAGGTTAATCATGTTCTTTCCTAATCTCTAATCTAGGAAATGTAGATCTTTATCTCAGTTGACTTCATTCTTTAGCACAAGGAAGACAATCAAATGTACTTCTTGTTTTTTGTTTTTGTTTTTTTTTTGAGACGGAGTTTCGCTCTTGTTACCCAGGGTGGAGTGCGATGGTGCAATCTCGGCTCACAGCAACCTCCGCCTCCTGGGTTCAGGCAATTCTCCTGCCTTAGCCTTCCGAGTAGCTGGGATTACAGGCACGCGCCACCATGCCCAGCTAATTTTTTGTATCTTTAGTAGAGACAGGGTTTCACCATGTTGACCTGGATGGTCTCTATCTTTTGACCTCGTGATCCACCCGCCTCGGCCTCCCAAAGTGCTGGGATTACAGACTTGAGCCACCGCGCCTGGCCTCAAATGTACTTCTTGAAAATTTACCAATATTTCAATTTCAGTTTCTTTCTAAGCTAACTCTGAGTTGGGCCATAATGCAACAGCCATCTGCTTCCAGGTGGAAGAAACATATTATGTAGAACTAGATGTAAATCAAGTTTTATCTTTACTTTATTTCTATAGATTTAGGGGGTACAAATGTAGTTTTGTTACATTGATATAGGGTGTGATGGTGAAATCTGGGCTTTTAGTATAACCATCACCCATATACTTTTTCTTTCCTTTTTTCCTTTAATTGGTCATACATAGGGGTAGTCACATATCTGGTTTGTGTATTGCTATTGTTAAAATGTAATGACTTATAACTTTAAATTATCTTTACACTCTGACATTTGGGTCATCTAAGTCAATGCTTTTTCAAATCTTACAGGCATATTAGTTATGTGATTACTTTATTGAAATACAGGTTCTGATCCATAAATTCTGTGATGGGCCCTCAAATTCTGCATTTCTAACAACCTTTCAGGAGAGAGGCTGAAGCAGCTGGTCAGTGGCCAAACTCTGAGAAGTGAAGATTTAGAGAAAATTCCATGTCGTGTTTACCAAAACACCATTGATGTAGGGGACTTGTACGAAGTCTGTTTATGAAAATCTTGGCAAACTACATGCGAAAAGAGACATGGCCCTGATATCAGACAAAGGAATTATATTGCTACTTATAAAAGAACACTACCAGTAATTTTGTGGAAACACCCTGGCAGGTTAAAAAAACAAGAACAACAACAAAACAAACAAACAAACAAAAAAACCAGGCAAACAAACAAAATTTGCTCAAGGAGATGCCAGAATCTGGGTAGAATAATAATGTACTTCAATGTCTACCAGGTTGGGTTTAAAATAATTCCATAGGCATTCTCTAATATCCACCCTTCTCACTTCAAATTTAGAGTTTTGGCAGAAAATATTGTTTCGAATCTAACATTTTGCAATTTCTACAATGGTAGGAATTCCTAGGTTCACGGATTAGGACTTCCTGTTAAGTTTTTACATCTATATTTATTTACTGGGACAAGAAGCAGGAGCTCTCGAGAGAAGATAATGGAACTTGTATTTACTCATGAAACACCTTAGCAGTGCCAGCTTCCCATACGCAGATTTCTCGTGAGGCAATGTAACGAAGGCCAGATGTGCCTGTGTGTGCAACAGGTTTAGCATCACAGGGAGTAACACTGAAATTCGTGCCCAGAGTTTACATGGGGCAGCTGTCCAAATGTCCATCATCCCTTTCAGGGAGACAGAGAGGGTAAAATAAGTAAACAAATAAACACATCTTGATTTGAGAATGTAAATAAATGCTCTCTGGAAGGAGAATAAATAATCCAACTGCTGTTTAAAAAAATTGAATTTCAAAACTGAAAACTGTAAAAGCTGACATAAAATTTCACTGGATGGGATCAATTGAATAATGAAGATAACAGAGAAATAAGTCATTAAGCTTTAAGATAGAACAGAAATTATCCCATCTAAAAAACAGAGAGAGAGAAAAAATATTTAAAACATAAACAGAGCCTTGGAAAAAGTGGAACAATATCAAAAGGGCCTCCAAGACTGGTCATTTGATTACCACAAGGAAAGAAAAAGAACCACTAGGACTGAAAAAAAAGTTGTGCAAATAATGGGAGAAAACTAAAATTTATGAGTGGAAGGAGCTAAGACCTTTTTGTAACCCTCAGGTAACAAAGACACAAGGGAATGCATTCTTCGTTGACTGACCTAAACTGACAGATAAATACAAACTGCAATGTCTTTTTTCTGAACTTACTTAACTCTAGTTATTTTTTGAGGACTTAAAATGATCAATTCCTTAAATGCATTTTTCTGGAATTTTGACTATCTTTGATCAAGCAATAACTAAAAATTTTCTAATGCAATCTTGTCTGACCTGCAGATCCTAGGTCACACGCAGCCCAGGATAGCTTTCAATGCTGACCAACACAAATTTGTAAACGCTCTTAAAACATTATGAGACATTTTTGTGATTTTTTTTTCAGCTCATCAGCTATCAAAAGTGTTAGTGTATTTTATGTATGTACCAAGAAAAGTATTCTTCTTCCCATATGGCCCAGGGAAACCAAAAGATTGAACATCCTTGGCTTAGTAGAATACCTTCTTTGCCCTAATATCATATCCTATTTCCTGGTTCTCATTCCAATTCTTTATGCCTCCCCTCCCTATTTTAATTAATAAAAATATTTGCTTATTTCCAGAAAAATAAACTTTTGCATCTGATTTTATGAAGGGGATTGACCTTTCTTTCCTTCCCTCCTTCCCTCCCTCCCTCTCTTCCTCTCTTCCTCCATTCCTCCCTCCCTCCCTCCTTTCTTTTCTTTCTCTTCCCTTCCTTCGTTCCTTCCTTCCTTCGTTCCTTCCTTCCTTCCTTCCTTCCTTCCTTCCTTCCTTCCTTCCTTCCTTCCTTCCTTCCTTCCTTCCTTTCTTCCTTCCTTCCTTCCCTCCTTTCCTCCTTTTCTCCCTCCCTCCCTCCCTCCCTCCTTCCTTCCTTCCTTTCTTCCTTCCTTCCTTGCTCTGTCACCCAGGCTGGAGTTCACTGGCAGGATCTTGGGTTATTGCAGTGTGCACCTTGTGAGTTCAAGCAATTCTCTCTGCCTCCTGAGCTCCTGAGTAGCTGGGACTACGCTACTTTTAACGGCAAAAAACACAAATACAATCTAAAATAATATTGGTAATTAGTGGTATGAATTTTCTTCCATGTGCTGGACTAGCTACATTCTAAGAATTTTAATATGTTTTAAATTTTCATCTTCATAATATTTTGCAATTTCATTTTTTGACTTCTTTGACTTGTAGCTCATTTAAAAGTATCTTTTCCTCTGTGTTCTGAGTCTATTTCTATGTACCGTATTTTTTTATCTTAAAGAGTGTATTTTCCTTCTTCTCTGCATGTCTTTGCATTTTTACTGGATGTCAAACATTAAAATTTATAATTGTTGGGTGCTGTTTTTTTTTTTTTGATGGAGTTTCACTCTTGTTACCCAGGCTGGAGTGCAATGGCATGATCTCGGCTCACTGCAACCTCTGCCTCCTGGGTTCAGGCAATTCTCCTGCCTCAGCCTCCTGAGTAGCTGGGATTACAGGGTGCTGGTTATTTTTATATATCTTTAAATATTCTTGAGATTTGTTCTGGGAGTTAGTTAAGCTACTTAGAAACTGATCTTTGAAAGATTTGCTATTACTTTTTGTAAGATTGGATCAGACTGCTTTTAGTCAGGACTGCTTTTACCTCATCACTGAGGCAATAACATACTGGACACATCAACCAACACCTCACATATTATGAGATTTTTCTGATCTGTCTGGTGGGAACACAAACTATTCTAGGCTATGTGTCAACTCCTGGGTGTTTTTCTCTGCTATTGTCTGGTAAGTTATTCTCCAGATTTAGATTTTATCCTCACATGAATTATATCATCGGTATTCAGCTAAAGACTCAAGAGAAACCCAAGAAGATCTCTAAAACTCTTCCTACTGTAGCTCTCTCTTCTTTACTCTGCCTTAATAATTCTAGCCACCTGGGCCTCTACTGTTTCTGAAATTTGTCTCCTTAGGATAACTTAATAACAGGTAGATTCTGTTTTGGTCCCTCTATCTCTTTGTTGAAACTGACAGTCTCCTCAGATGGTAAGGTCATTCAATAATGGGGTTGTCTTACCTGTTTTCATTAACCTGGAGATCACTGTCTTGGGCTGCTTTTCAAATATTTGAAAACTTGCTTCTAATTAAATGCTTGATTTTAGTTCAGCAGTATAAACAGTTTATTGATGCAATTTGGTATATGCAATTAATTTTAAAAAAGGAAAAACTTTGTGTGTCCATTTTTTATTTGTTAACAAGGAAGAATACCACCCAACTTGCCTGGCTTGGATGTATTAATAAAGAATACCCAAAACTTACTTAAAAGCCTGTTGAAATACTGTTTCTTTTCCAACTATATATCTACAACAGGCAATAATTTCCCCATACTTCAACTAAAACAATGTATCTCAGCAAGTTGAATCCAGAGGCAGAAATATCTTAATGAAGCCACATATTTTAAAAATGTTTGGAAAAAATATAAAAGAATTTCACTCTTACAAAAATTTGGGGCTGAAAAATATATTTTTCAATCTATCAGCTCTATCAACACAGGAGATTATTATTTTGCTAATAAATTCCTAAATAAACACTTTGAAATATTACATTTTAATTTCTTATAAGGTAAATATTAATATATTTAACCCAAATAAGGCAGCCTAAACAGCACCTATTCAGCATTTCCAATTATTTAAAGAAGTTAAATATCCCTGCAATCAAAATTTTGAGAATTGCTGAGCTATTTAATTTCCTTGCATTTAATTATCATTTGAAGCAAAGTTAGAGCAATAATTCTCTGTGCACTATTTCTGGTTTTTTTTTCAGTGTAAATTTATTAAACAGTACTTTAAACTGTATATCCTTATATGAAAATTATTTTAGCCCCATATTTGACAATGTTTACTCATTCTTTTACTCAATAACTCAACCAATACCCAAAAAATTAGGGACCTAATGATGTTTCTGTACTTTCTTCTTTGGGCTACTCAATTTTCTTCTTGTCAATTAGGATGTGTGCATGAGGTATGAGGATGTGGTAAGGGGACTGAACATTCATTCATACCTATCCTCCAAAACTCAAGATTCTGCTTAGGTTTCAGTTGTCAGTTATAGAGATCTATATAGGACATTCAACTACAGCACTATCTGTTTCTGAGATTTATAGTTAATCATTATAAAGGGGAAATCCACTCACAGAAAAATGCTCAGGGGCCTTCACTAATCCCTACACATCTTAAAAGATCTGGCAGTAGACTGTCGAACCATGGCTCTATTCTCATTTCCAGGAGCATTGCAATTTATCACTCCCTTAGCTGTACTTCTGCAGCAAAGCAATGTGTAAATTTCACCTTGGAGGAATTAGCTGAGCTGCTTTCTGTGCATTTGTAATGTGTGTATGTATTCCAACTCTACTATTTTATTATTATGAATCATGAGCAGTCAGTTTTTACTTCATTTCCTAGACTTCTATAGCTTCCACTCAAAAAAGACCTTTAAAAGTTAGCTAAAAAAGACTGTAGGTCTCCCAGGACAATAAATTTCTACCTGTTATCTGATTTGTTAGGATGTTCAAATCTTTTCCTGACAAGCCTAAAGCTCTGTATAGGAATTTTTGTCCTTTTATAAAGGTCCTCTATCAGAATAAAGGTTTATACTGTATTTTAATTTAAAATCTAGCAAAACTTTATGCCATCTAAAAGTAAAATTATTTAGCTTGATATTAAATTTCTATAATGCGATTGCATATGATAAAATCACTTTTGTCTCTGTACTTTTGGTAAAATCTGGCCTAATTTACTATTATTGGAAAAAGAAAAAATATAGTTATTATCCTTGTTTTTGTCATTACTATTACAATCTTATATTAGAAATTCACACAAAGATGTTATTCACTACATATTTGCTAAGTGAACTAAAAACTATTTTCTCATGATAAAGAAGTATGACTGTAAAAACGAAAATCAAATAATCTTTAATTTCCTAAATGCATATTAATACATCTACAGTGAGTAATAATAAAATCTTAATAAACTATTACTGAATATATTTTATAATCCGTTTTTTTTTTCATGTGACTGCCTTCACAGGTTGCTGTTTGTGTGCGTAAGTGTGGGAGGGGAGTAGGTATCTATTTACTTTATTAACTCACTTTAGTCATAAACACACTGGGAAAGAGGACAAGGATTAAAGTATTAAAACACTTGAAACTTTTATATCAGTAACCAAAGTGTATTACACATGTAGATGGATAGGTTTTTGAGTAATAAACTGTTTAATACATTTTAATTGTATTCTAATTTCTTAACTGTATGGTTGAAGATTCCATATACAGGTTGATTAAAACAGTTGCTCACTTTCAAAGTTTCAAACTTTTTATACCTTTAAAATCAAAACATTTAAAATGTTTTGATTATATTTACTTGTTTTAAAAAATAATAAGAGCACATAAAAATATTTGAATATAATAAAACATTTGTCTATTATGAAAAAATTGTATTATTTTTACAAACAACAATATACATGAACATAATGAATAGCATCCTTGACAAAATGGCAGTCTAGATGACATAAAAACTTTCCCAAAGCAAGTGACTACTAAAATACAATAAATACATGTTTAAATACACAGATATGAAATAAAGGAATTTCTAGGGACCATTGACAAAGAAAAAGTATAAATGAGAGAAGTAACATATGTATAATCACATATAATACAATTTTCATAAAACAAGAATTGATGAGGGAGGCATGTGCAAATGACAATAATTTTGAATTCCCTGAATTGATGAAAGACAAGAATTCTCAGATACAAGTACAAGGTACCTTGATCAAAGTGGATAAAATATAACCCATAAAAAACACGTAATTAGATGCATCTAAAAAACCCTCCCCCTAAAACCTTAAATAACTATATACTACTAATCAAATTTCAACAAAAGAAAAAAAACTAGCAGATTATTTTGGTACAATGATGGATGCAGGAGGCTGAGAAATTCTAGACAGACAAAGGTGGGTAGCCCATCTTCAAGCCAAAAAATCTGAAATCTGTGTGCCAATGTGACAATTTCTATTTCTATTTTCCCTCTTGAATGTTGCTTTTTCTAAACTACCCATGGCTCATCCCACACCCCTGGTCCCATACCTATGAAGACCTCAGACTCAGTTGGAGAAAAGTAGAGAAAGGACTGGACATCAGAGAGAAGCATGTTGACTTCAGAGGGACAGATCTTCTGCTTCACTTTGAAGAAAAGTATGACAGATATGACTGGACTTGAGGGGAAGATTACCTGCCTGTTCTGACTCCTTTTCCAGCTCTTCCCTCTGAGAACCACTTTCACTGTTCAGTAAGATCCTCTTCATTTACCGTCCTTCAATTTGTTTGTGTGACATCATTTTTCCTGGACACTGGACAAGAGCTCAGGAGTCACGAGTGCATATAACCACCACAAAAAGGCTGACATACTAGCCTTCAGTTCAAGATGGCTTCACTAGGGAATTTTATGAAATGCTTTATAAATAAATATGACCAATAGTGCACAAAATGAGAGTAAAAGGAAATACTTTCCAACATATTCGTAAGGTCAAAGTTGTTTTCTGCCAAAATCAAAGATCTTTCAAATATAAATGCAATATATCAACATCCCTTATGAACACAGACAAAATTCTCTGTGCTTTGCCTATTGATTCCTCTTCTCTCAGCCTCACCCTGGCAACCACTGATCTGTTTACTGTCTCTGTAGTTGTGCATTTATGCAGAATGCCATATAGTTTAGTTCATGCAATAGGTAGTCTTTTTCCGTGTTTCTCTTACTTGGTAAAATTGCATTTATCATTTTGCCATGTCTTTTCAGAGATTGATAGCTCATTTCTTTTTAGCGCTGAGTAATATTCCATTTACTCTATATATCACAGTTTATTTATTCACCTAACGAAAGACAACTTGGTTGCTACCAAGCTGCTGTAAATAACAAAAAGGAAAAAAAAAAGAGGCAAAGATTTTGTATATCCAGTTCATAAATATTTAGGAGGTCAAAAGAAGCAATTGCCTAATTTGGCCAAATACTTGTTCTGTAAGACTTGCAAGCTAAGAATGTTTTACATTTTTAAATTATAAAAAAGATATCAAAAGCTTATTTCTTAACACATAAAAAGCATATAAAATATTAATTTTAGTTTCTATAAATATAAGTTTATTGGACAAAAGCTGTGCTCATTCATGTTCATATTGTTTATAATTGCTTTCAGGTTGCAAGGGCAGTATTTGCAGAGATCAAATGACTTGCACATGCTAAAATATTTTACTACCTGCCTTTTTACAGAAAAGTTTGCCAAATATTTGTATCAATACCTGAAATGTGTGTGTGTGTGTGTGTGTGTGTGTGTGTGTGTGTGTGTGTCTATAATGTTTATACATTGTAGGGTTAACTGGCTTAAATTCAATGTTGTTGTGTCACAGTGAATAGGGAGGTCCAAGGAGAGGAAAACAGATGGGGTATAGGTGGCAGATGGGTCAGTGTGTCAGTCAGAACACACTCATCATTTATTAGTTAGATCTGTTGTCTCATATGGGTGCAGTTTTTGGCACCATAAAACAATTTTAACAATAATAGTTAGTGTTACTAACCATAGATCGCCATAACAGATAAAATAATAGAATAATTTTTAAATGCTTAAAATACTATTAGGAATTACAAAAATGTGACAGAGACAAGAAGTGAATACACGCTGTTCGTAAATGGTGTTGAGGGATTTCTCTTCCAGCAAGGGACGTGGTTTCAAAGGCAGGAGTTTCCCGGCTTCACACCTCCATCTGGAACCAAAGGTGTTTCAAATGTACAGTTCTTTGTCTGGGTTTCCTGCACACAGGCTAGGTTCCAAAATACCCACCAAAAGCTCTTGGAGGAGGGGGCTTTCTAACTCAGAGTTGTAGACCAAGCAGACAATCTGGTATCAGAGTCAAAGATCAATCACTCCAGAGGAAGTTTGAAAGAACTCCTCTCATTGGATGAGAACATGAATGTGGAGGGAATAACTCAAGGGTTAAAACTCCAGCTGCTCCAACCTATACAGATTCCTTCTCTGGCTCCCCTCCCAAGACAGCGTGCGAGCTGTCTTTCTTTCTCTCTCTGTCTAATAAATCACTTTTCCACAAAACTCGTTGTGTCCACAATATTTATTCAAATGGAAAACTAACCACACCTCCAAGGCACCTTTCTCCATTCTTCCGGGTTAGCAAGGTCAACAATCTCTTCAAACTGGGAGCTGAGTACGCTCCCTGCCTTACAGTGTCAACAGACTTGTTCAATGCAAGGTTGCCACAAACCTTCCATTTGTAAAACAAGAAAAAAGCAAACAAACAAAAATGAAATATAGTGTATGAAAAGCATAATCAATTTAAGTGCAATGATATGATGTACAAAATGAGATATGCCCATCTATATGGATTCATATGTATGTGTTTTTTCAAATAAAATAACCATTGCATATGCCTAAAGCCAGAGCAAATTTCTATCCTCTCTTGCTTATCCAGAGGAAATAGTTAGCCTAACATTAATGTTCATAATTATTAAATATGTATCTGTGCTATATTATCTACGTTTTTCCCCATAAAATATTCTCGTTTCATACATTATGTTCTTTTAAATTTCTAATATATTATTAATGTCTATCCCATAAATACAAGAATAAATAGCATATATTCACAGAATTACTTGCTCTACATGCATTAATATATGTAAAGATTTTTCCATTTTCCAACTAAAATACTTACAACACTTGAATATATTAGAACTGCTTTTACTCTATTCCCCATACATTTTGGTAAATTGTGTATTTTATATTCATTTACCTCAAGATACTTTTAAATTTTCTTTTTAAATTTCTTTAGTGACCATTGGCTACTCAGGAGCATGTTGTTTAATTTCTATGTATTTCTAAATTTTTCATAATTCTCCATTATTTAATTATAGTTTCATATTGTGGTTAGAAAATTCACTTTATTTAAATCTTTGTAACTTGTTTTGTGGCCTAATACAGGATTCATCTTGGAGAATGTTGCATGTGCACTTAAGAAGAATGTTCTGCAGCTATTGGATGGCATGTTCTCTATATGTTTGTTAGTTTTGTCTTTTAACTTCCATATAAAGGTATATGCTTTATACACTCTCATTAAATTATTAGGGTATTCTAATTTGACTGTGTATTACCAATACCAGTGTGTTTTATACTTTCATGTTTTCATGTTACTAATTAGCATTCTTTTCTTTGAGACTGAAGAACCCTCTTTACCATTTCTTTTTAGAAAGGTATGATGGTGATGAACTCCCTCAGCTTTGTTTGTCAGATAAAGTTTTTAACATTCCTTTCCTCCTGAAGGGCAGATTTGCAAGGTTGCCAAGGACAGTATACTTGATTTGCAGTTGTTGTTTCTTCTTTCAACACTTTAAATCAATCCAAACTTTTGGCTTCCCTGTGCCACATTCGAAGAAGAAGAATTGTCTTGGGCCACACATAAAATATACTAACAAACACTAATGATAGCTGATGAGCTATAACAAATGAAAAATATTGCAAAAAAAAGTTTTAAGAAACTTTATGAATTTGTGTTGGACCGCATTCAAAGCCATCCTGGGCCGCAGGAGGCCTGTGGGCTGCAACTGGACAAGTTTGCTTTAAATATATCATATAACTTTCTTCTGCCCTGTAATATTTCTACTGAGGAATCTACTGGTAGCCATAAGGAAATTCCCTTCTATGTTATTAATTTCTTGTATCTTGTTGCTTTCAAGATCTTCTCCTTGTCCTTGATTTTTGACAGTTTGATTCTACTATGTTTTAGTGTAGTCTCGTTTGGATTGTTTCTAATTGGAGAACTTTGACCTTCTTATATCTTCATATTTATATCTTTCCCCAAATTTTGGACATTTTCCATTATTTATTTAAATGTATTCTACTCCTATATTTTTCTGTTGTTTTCTGGAAGGTTCTATAACTGGAACATTTGTTCTTTTGATGCTGTCCCATCATGCCAGTACAGTCTTTTTATTCATTTTGATTATTTTTTCTTTTTTCTCCTCTTAGTGTATATTTTCAAATAACCAGTCTTAATTTGGTCTTTCTTTTGCATGATCAATGTTTTATTGATCTTCTTTACTATATTTTATATTTCATTTTTACATTTTTCTGCTCCAGAATTTGACTTTTTAAATGTATTTCAATCTCTAAATTCTAGCTTTTATAATTTATTGTTTTTCTGATTACACTGAATTATTTCTCTGTATTTTCTTCACATTTGCTAAACTTCCGTAAACCAATTATTTTAAATTCTTTGGCAATTCCAACGTATCTATTTATTTGGTGTTAACTATTGAGAGATCATTGTGTTCTTTTGGTGGTACTATGTTCATTAGTTTTATTTTTTGGATTCCTTATTATCTTATTTTCATGTGTGCATATATGCAGAAGGGATTTATTCAAATGTTTGCAAATTAACTTATTCTGGAAATTCTTTACCAGTCAGCCAATCCAGAGATTCCGAGAAAGCTGTTTTCTGTGATACAAGGAAAGTTTTGCAGCTGGGGTCCTTGGGCAGGTTGGCCTGGTCCTTGGGTCAGCAGAACAGTAGGTCTAGTGCTAATTCCATGGCATTGGCCTGAAGCTTGATCCACTGGGTTAGACCTGTTGATTGAGTCTACAGGATGGGCCTTGAGCCTGGGTGTACAAGCTTGGAGCCAAAGCTTGTGCCGATATATTAGGCCATTCTTGTATAGTTATAAAGAAATACCTGAGACTAGGTATTTTATAATAAAAAGCAGTTTCATTGACTCATAGTTCTGCATGATTTACAGGAAGCATGGTTCTGATGTCTGCTTGGCTTCTCAGGAGGTTTCAGGAAGCTTGCAAACTTGGCAGAAAGCAAAAGGAGGCAGGCACATTACATGGCAAAAGCAGAAGCAAGAGTAGTGAGGGTGGGGAGGTATCACACACTTTTAAAGAGCCAAGTCTGATGAGCACTCACTATCACAAAAACAGCATCACAGAGATGGTGCTAAAGCATTCATGAGAAATCAACCTGCATAATCTAATCACCTCATAGCGGGTCCTACCTCCAACATTAGGAATTACAGTTCAACATGAAATTTGGGTGGGGACACATACTCAAACTGTATCAGCCCATGAGCTTAGCCCAAAGTCTATAACCACAGGGGCTAAGCTGGTGCTGGGAAAGGTTTTTTTTGCAGATGGACTTTCACTCTTGTTGCCCAGGCTGGAGTGCAATGGCATGATTTCAGCTCACCTTAACCTCTGCCTCCCAGATTCAAGTGGTTCTCCTGCTTCAGCCTCCTGAGTAGCTGGGATTACAGGCATGTATCACTATGCCCAGCTAGTTTTGTATTTTTAATAGAGACAGGTTTCTCAATGTTGACCAGGCTCGTTTTGAACTCCCAACCTCAGGTGATCAGTCTGCCTCAGTCTCCCAAAGTGGTGGAATTATAGGCAAGAGCCACGACACCCAATGGGGCAACTCTTGAACATGAGCCTATAGAGACTGGCCAAGCATTGGATTGAGCCTGGTTTCTAGGTCTAGTGGAATGTGCCTGGAGCCTGAGTCCATGGATACTGATCTGACACTGGAGCAGGTCTGGAGATACATATATATATATACTCAAGATATATATATACATATATATATATACTCAAGATATATACATATATATATATATGTATATATATGTGTGTGTGTGTGTGTGTATTTATCTCCTGAGTCTGCAGAGCCTAGCCTAAAGCTGGGTCTGCAATGGTGGTCTTGGAGTCTCAGGTCACAGAGGCTGGCCTGGTACCAGGGTCTACTAGGATAAGCCTAGACCCTGGGTCTACTTGAGCAAGTCATAACTTGGGTACCTTGCTGCCTGGGACCATGGGGACCTCTCTAGTACTTGAGGCCAGCATAGAGCCCTGGCCTCTGAATCTAGTATGGAGCTTAAGGTCATGGGTACTGGCCTGATGTCTGTAACCACTGATGGTGGCCTGCATCCTGAGACCATGGGATCCAGCTGGGTTCTAGGAGCAGTCTTGAGCCTGGGATCACTGCGGTTGGGCAGGCAGTGGGAGAATTCCAGAGACTGAGGGAGAAGGCAAAGGGAGGCAGAAAGCACTAGGGCTAGCCTGATGCTGAAAGTGGTCCTGAGCCTGGGACTACTAAGGTCAGTCTGTCAGTGGATCAGAATGGAGACTGACTGCCAAGCAGTCCTGGACATGGGGCTTCAAAATTTGACCTCATTCCAGGGCAGGTCTGAGGGTTCAGTTAATGAGTAATAACCTGGAGTTGGGGCCATAAGGACCTGCTTAGTGTTACTGTGGGTGGCTCAGTTTTGTGATTTGAAATGATGTTCTATGTTTACTTCCCTTTCTTCTCATATGTGTAGGGTATCTCTCTTTACACTGTACCTCCTGGGTTAGGGGAGATGTGACATAGGTAATGTAAACCTGTCTTTTCTACCCTCTTGAATGCATTTATTTTTTTAATTTCTGTACCATACCCAGGTATGGTACTGTGATCTCTCATTTGGTTTCCTTAGACTTTTTGAAGGTACTCTAATGCATGGATAGTTATTCAAATTGAGGTTTCTGTTGGGGTGCCTGCTTGAAGAGTCCTACTCCAACATTTTTCGTATGTTCTTATGCATGATATAAACTTCTTAAATAAAATCTTAAAGTCTGTTACAACAATGATAGAAAACAAATGCATTTTTCTTTATGAAAATACTGTCTCCCTTGTTTTATAATATGATCATGTAAGAGCTTCTATCCTTATACATTACTCCATGTCCTATCCTAGGTCACAGTGACTGTGGTCCATGCTGAGGCAGTTATTCTACATAGAGTTTAAAATGCAACATGTGGTGGTGTGCTCTTTTCTCACTACTTTGAAACAATGACATCATTAAACTAAACTACTTAATAGCTATAGTTTTAGCATTGTAGAAAAAACAGTTGAAAAGATGAATCCAAAGCATAGAAATGAGCAGAAGTGAAAAATTACAAATAAAAAGTATCGATGGTATTCAATCCCTGATAAATAATTTCTAAGTTTAGCCCCATTCTTGTCCTTCCTGCATTTGGTATATATGAGCTAATACATTTCTCATTAGCCTGCTGGTTAGTTACATTTACATTTCTGTCACTTGCAATGAAAACATATATTAATATAATAAGTGAAGAAATAGTATCTATCACTGGAAATAAATACTATTGTCATTCTTTGTTAAACTTACATTCACTACATGACTTATAGATACATGATTTTTGTTCTCTATTCTGCATAATGATACAAATGTAATAGTATTAATAATCTGTTATTTGTGGCTAGTTCAAAAGATGGGCTCATAATTTCCATCATTAATAATAATAGTAACATTAGAATTGTCCTCCCTGTACCAGCCTCTTTTCTTTCCATTCCATCTTTCATGTTGCAACCAGGAATAGCTGCAAAAAGCTCAACTCTAATGATGCAATCTCGCAAATGTCTTTCCTCTAACAAAATAATTATGAGACGCAAAAGAAGCAAGTCAAAATGTATTAATATCTTAGTATCACACTCAAAGTCCTTGAAAATGTAATTATTAAAACTTTAATTATCATTTTAAACTGGACACCATCTCTTTGATCATGCAATCTGCTTGGTTGAAGTTCTTTTCTTCCACTGCTGGATTTATCAACATTCTGCCCATCCTTTATGTGCTAACTTAAATGCTCCTTTACCTGTGATATCTTTTCCCCAAAACTGATATCAAAATTAGTTTAATTTATTTAAATTTAAATGTATATAATTTTATTTATGTTATAGATTCATGCCAATATTACTAATATTTTCACAAGCAATTTATATTTTTGTGTCTATAAATAGATCATAAGCATTTTGAAGGCTTCAAGTGGAAGATGACACTTAGCGCCGTATCAACCACTTATGTTAAAACAAAAGGATCTATGTGGCACTGTAAACAATGTTAGAGGGATTCCATGAAATATTACTGAATGCTTAGCCTAAGTTAAAGGGTGGCCTCAAAAGTGATGTGCTACATGCTGTTTAAAACACTGAAAAGGAACAGGCAAGTTTTCATTATTGAAATGACTGGAAAGGCACATAAATGTATATGTGCTTGTGTATGTGTGTACATTTGCAACTAATTTTTTTACAAGACTAATGAAAATTTAAGTGAATAAGATTGAGTGTACAGAGTATAGTTAGTTGAAATTTTCTGAAGTATTTTTTTTAAAGTTAAATACAAAGGAAGCAACTGTATTATTTTATTTGTAACAGATAGCTTTTGAACTTTTTAGTCAAGTCATTGATGACTTCATTTTGCACATAAAACTGATTTAAGGCCACATGTGAGAACATTCTCTATATGTTACTGACTCCTAAAAAGTTAAGATTGGATAAATTGACTTTCATAATACATGTTAACCACCTAAAAAAGGAACAGTCACCAACCATCATGTTTATTATTTTTTAATGGAATGTTTAAAATTGTTGTCAACCATGATACACAAATCATTCTCTTTGTTTCTTTTCTTCATTAGTCAGAGTTTATGTTTTATTAAATATTATGGAAATTTGGTAGGAAGTAATAGAAAACATAAATTGAACACTATAGAGTCATCTGACAATTTTCAATTTATGTTCCAAAGGATTATACTTAAATTACATTTAATATGATTTCCAAAACTTGGATGAAATGTATTTTTCCTTTTGATTTTGGTTTTGTTTTGTTTTTGTAGAAACAGAGTCTTGCCCTGTTGCCAAGGCTAATCTCAGACTTCTGGCCTCAAATAATCCTCCTCCATCAGCCTCCCAGTAGCAAGAATTACAGGCATGAGCCATTATGCTCAGACAGAAATGCATTTTTATATGTTAGAAACAATTATAAAATGGAAGTTAATTGATGGAATAGTTTTATATAAATCTAATTATCTAATAATCTAATAATACAATCTAATCTATTTATATATCAGATAAATACAGACCATTAAATCTAATTATAAAATCTGATTAATCGTGTAATCCAATGTATAAACTAATGGCCAAATCTCTACTAAATACAAATTTTATGTTTAAGTAGAAAAATTACAACTTTAGTTCCTGTAATAATCTCAAGGTAGTAGACACAAAACTCTGTCATCTCACTTCTTGGGTCAAGTTCTTACTATCTCCCCAGTGTATTTTCTCTCTTGTTTTGTGTCCATCTACCATTCATTCATTCATTCAGCATATTTAAATCAAATTATATGATGTGCCAGTGGTGAATGCACATGATACAGAAGTAAACAAACTAGAAAAAGAGAGTGATGTGTCCTTGTGTATAGCAATAGAAAAATGTTCAAGTGGGTAAATAACATATATATTGTATATAAATAAAAAATTATATGAAGAAAGTAAAATAATATATTTGAATGTAGAGTGAAATAAACTGACTTTTTAATTGTACGTTCAGTTTAAATATTTATATTTTACTTTGAGGGCAAGCAAAACCAATAAAGAGTTTGTAGTGGAGGAATAAGGCAATGTGAGTTGTGTTATTAAATGATTAGTTTGTCTGCTGTGTACAGAGTACATTGTAAGGCCAAGGAAATACGTAGAGAGAGCATATAGAAGGCTTTTGGAGTAAACCAGGAGCAGCTTGGTAGCAATTGAGACAGATAAAACTGTACTCAACTACCTGAAGTATATTGGTTGACAAAAATTTTTCTGCTGCCTAGTGAATAGCATTCAAAAAATTCTCTAAAAGATGGAGAGATAACTTTGCTTGCAGCAAGCACCTTAAATGAAAAGGGATAGTTAGGGTTTTCATCTAGAATAAAGCCTTTATTTAGGAAATGTATTCCTGTGTTTCTTTAAGCAAATGGGAATAACAAATCTGTATTTCAGGAATAATGAAAGCATGCAATGTTATTAATAATCCATAGATGATTTTCATAAGAAATAACTAAAATTAGTACCTTTGTAATGATTGTGACATATAGTAAAACCTTTTAACTTTCATATAAATTTTTATCAGATAATTTTAAAACAATGCAATTCAAAATGGTAACTCACTTAAGTCATCTCAAAATTATAGTTTGTGGACCTACATATTTGGAGCAATAAAATAATTTCATTAGATTTAAATGTATTCTCATTACTCAAAGTCTGCTATCAAATAAAATGACATTAAATTAGAAATCAATAGCAGAAATATCTCTGAAAAGTCCTGAATTATGTGAAAGAAAATTTATAGACTTTCAGATGACCGAAACATCAAAAAACAAATCTAAGCAAAAATTAGAAGTGAAATTAATGAAAGGTAAAATGCAGTATATGAAAATCTGTGAGATGTTCCTAGTGCAATATTAGGGGAAAATGTTATAGATATAAACACATATATCTTGTAATAAATGAATGGTCTCAAACTCAAATTCCACTTTAAGAAACTGTCAAGTAAGTATAAATTAAAAGGAAGGATAAATTAGTTCCCAAGTAAACAGAATAAAAGAAAATAGAACAGTAGACTTCAGCAGTCAATTAGAAGAAACAGAACTACTGGGAAAAATAAATAAGACCAAAATCTGGTTTTTGAGATTTTTTTTTAAATGATAATCTAACCAGGCTAATTAAATAGAGTATGTACAATTTAACAATATTGGCATGAAATGCTTTATACTACGATACATTCTACAGATATTAAGAGGATAATATGTAATGATCATAATTAATTTTATGTCATAAAACCAGAAAACTTAGATTAAATTGATAGATTCTTAAAGACACAAACTGCCAAAGTCAATCAAGAAGTAGATATGTATCCATTCAAATATCAAATTCATAGTGCCATGGTTTGAATGTTTGTCTCCTCCAAAATACATGTTGAAATTTAATTGCCATTGTGATGGTATTAAGAGGTGGAACATTTAAGAGGAGTTTGGGTGATGAAGGTTTCACTTTCATGAGTAGACTAATGCAGTTATTGCAGGAGTAGGTTTGCACACTCTTGCTCTGTCTCCCTCTCTTGCCCTGTCTTTATATTATCTGATGCTTCTGTCATATTCTGATGTAGCAAAAAAGCCCTTGCAGATTCTCGCCTCTTGATCTTGGACTTCCTGCACTCCAGAACAGTGAGAAATAAATTTATGCTAATTACAAATTTTCAAGTCTATGGTATTATGTTATAGCAGCACAAAAAGGACTAAAACGTTTAATTAAAAGCCTTCCCACAAGGAAAATTCTAGGTCAAGATGGTTTCACTGGTAAATACTACCTAACATTTAGGGAGAAATAATACAAATGTATACAAACTCAGAAAATTAAAGAGAATATAAAACCATATAAGGAGAATATAATACAAATTATTCTCTGAGGTCAGAAGGACCATGATGTGATACCAGACAAAACCATTGTAAGGAAAGTACAACTTACTATCCTAAATAAGCATAGATGCAAATAATCTAAACAAAATTCTACTATTATGTCTATATATTATATATCTCTCTATGTATAATATGATATTATAGATATAATATCATATTATTATATATATATATATATATATATATATATATATATATAATCTCAATACCAAGCAGGGTTCATTCCAGGAATGTAAATTACATTAACTTTCAAAAATAATCGGAGGAATTTGTTATATTTACAAATCACAAAAGAAAATCATTATAATCATCTAATCATCTCAATAATCCTTAGAAATCATTTGGAAAATATCCACTATCTTCTTCTATTGAGAAGTAGGAATAAAATAATGTTCCCTCAGAGATGAAAATGGGCATCAGTGAAATATCTGTGTCTAACATTATACTTAAAGATGCAAATCTGTAGGCTTTCTTCCTAAGGTCAGGAATATCTTTAGGAACATTGAGAAAGTTGGCTCTCCCTGCTTAATGTTGTACCAGAGATTCTATCCACTGGAATACAAAGAAAGTTTAACACCTACCTACAGCCATGCATCTAAATGGGAAATGAAAATCTAAAACTTTATTTTAGATTTTGTATATATTTATTTTTCTACATTGCTAAGTATTTTATTCAAAATACTTTATTCAAAATACTTTATTCAAAATACTTAGCAATGTAGAAAAATAAATATATACAAAGCTTCAAGAACTAGTGGTTAGTAACATCTCTATGTTAGTAACAACGATAAGTAATTCAAATTAAAAATACAGTGCCATTTCTTTTCTTTTTTTTTTTTTTGAGATGAGATGTCACTCTGTCATCTAGGCTAGAGTGCAGTGACGTGATCTGAGCTCACCATAAACTCTGCCTCCCGGGTTCAAGTGATTTTCCTGCCTCAGCCTCCCAAGTAGCTGGGACTACGGGCATGTGCCACCATGCTAGATGTATTTTTGTATTTTTAGTAGAGATGGGGTTTCTCCATGTTGGCCCAGATGGTCTCGAGCTACTTATCTCAGGTGATCCTCCCACCTCAGCCTTCCAAAGTACTAGGATTACAGGCATGACCCACTACGTCTAGCCTACAATATCATTTTTAATAACATAAAATATAAATTACTTAGAAGTAAATTTAACAAAAAAAGTGAAAGACTAGGACATTGCCATCTATATAACATTATAATAGCAATTAAGATACAATTAAGTGTAAAAAAATCATGTTAAAAGGACAAAGATTGAATGTTGTGTGTGTGTGTGTGTGTGTGTGTGTGTATGATAGATTCAATAAAATCAACATCGAAATTGCTGATTTGGGCTCTTACTATAAAACTCCAGTAATTAAGAGAACAAGATATCAGAGCCAACTTGAAAATATAGATTACTGAAAAGGAGTAAGGTCCAAAATACACCTACACATGTATGGCACATATTTTGCAAATAATGTGCAGGGAAAATTTAGTAAAGAAAGGCAGCTTTTACCATGTGGTTTTAGAACAGTATATTTTGTCAAAATGTACTAAAAACAAACAAAAAAGTTATCTCATAATAAATCATAGACCTAATTACCAAACTTTAAACTATAAAAACATTAGAAGAAAACACAGAATTTTTTTTTTCTTAAATTAGACAATGATTCTCTCATGTTAACATCAAAAGCACAATTCAAAAAAATAATAGGTGATCAGTGCAGCTTTGTTAATATTTTTAAAATGCAGTCTTTAAAAATGTTACTAGGAGATAGTGAAATGCACTTAAAAACTTGTCTATGGTTGCTTATAGTAGCTCTAGTCATAATAGCACCAATGTAAAAACAATATCAATGTTTATCAATTGATTCACGGATTAATAAAATGTGGTATATCAGTACAATGAGATATTTTTAATTATAAAAAGGAAAGAAGTGGTGAGGGATTTTGAGGGTACAGTGAACTATCATCATTTTACTGCAGTCTAGCCTGGATGACAGAGTGAGCACCTGTCTCAAAAATTTATGATTTTAGTAATGATTTAACTAGTTTTTGGGAATGACTACCAATGAATATGGGGTTTGTTTTGGGGGTGATGAAAATATTCTAAAGTCAACTGTAAGGCCGGTTACCTTGCCAGGAGTCAAACAGACACATTCATCACTCTCTGTGCCTAATAACTGCGTTATCACCCGAGCTCATTATCTGGCTTCCCCACATAGCTTCCCTGCACCCGCCTCTGCATACCATGCCCAAGCCCACACTCAGCACTATATTATGCATCCAACCTCCAGCCCTCTGTTAAAAAACGCTGCAGAGAAATTTTTTAAAGAAGCCCCACTGTGCCCTGCCCAGCAACAGCCTGCCCCATATACCCTCAGCAGGCCCACGTACCCAAGGTCCTGCCCACCTACCAATGGCAGCTAGTTTCATGTACTTCCTACTTTAACTCCATGTACTTCCTGCTCCTCAACAGCCAATAGAAATGCCTTCTCTTTGTTTCCCCAGTAACCAATCAATTGACTTCCCTCCCCATAAAATCCCACGCCCTAAACAGCTGGGCACGATCTCTGGCCCCCACTTGGACCACTGAAGCTCTCCTGTGAGCTGAATAAATTAGCTTCTCACTTTTTTATACTTGCCTCAGTTTCCTCATTTTACCTCGGCAATAAATCTTACATCAACTATAGTGACTGTTGCCCAACTCAGTGAATATATTAAAAAAAAACTTCAATTTTACAGCTTAAGAGAGTGAGTTGTATGATATGTGAATTATATCTTAACAAAATTATTATATTAAAAAATCAACAAAAAGAAAATAAACCAATAAATGTATGCAAAAAACATTTTAACAAATGTATAGCCAAAGAAGATATATAGTAAGCACATGAAATATCATTAGTTATTAGGAAAATGCAAATCAAGATGACAATGTAATATTATTACCTATCCATTAAAATGTCTGAAGTTAAATAGACATGTAAGACTGAAGGGGGGCTCAAACTTTTATACAATGCTGAAGGAAGTGTAAATTAGAACTACAACTTTGAATTGAAAATCAATTTCTCAGTTTCTGAAAAAGTTAAGCAAATGTATTACATTGTCTAACTGTTCTATTCCTAGATGTTTTTCCAAAACAATTAAAACATTATCTATCCATACAATGAGTTGTGTACCAATGTTCATAACTATTATAAAAATCCTGTTGATAAACATTGGTACTAACCACCTAATTTGTCATAGTAAACAAACAAAAGAGAAAACTACCTAAATGCCCATCAATAGCCAAGGTATAGTCCAGAACAAGATTATCAATAGGCTTGTTATATTTACACAATAGAATGCTACTCATCTACAATATGGAATAAACTCTTCAAATACATGGGAAAACTGATGAATTCTCAAAATTAGTATATTTATATGTGAAAGTAATAAGATGAGAAAGACCATGCACTGCATCATTTTCTTTTTTAAAAGTTCTGGGAAATTCAAGTTAATATGTAATAACAGAAAGGAAATTAGTAGTTGACTAGGGGCAGATTGGGTGGAAGGGGTAGGAAATGGAGGGAAGGATTGCAAAGGGACATGAAAATTTTGGTGGATAATGGATATGTTTATTATTTAATTATGTAGTTAGCTGGTATCAGGCATGCATACATCTGTCAAAACTTATCAGATTGTACATTTAAAAATATGTTCAGTTTAGTGTATGTTAATAATTTTTCTTTATAAAATGAGGGCCTATTTCAACCATCATGCTTATTAATTGGAATATTACTATACTGGCAGAACAACGTGGATGACCAGAATTATGGATTATGAGCATATGAACACATTATTACTCTTAAACAAATATAAAAATGCAGACAACTTTGTAATACATCATTTTAAAAATATCAACTTTATTGCCCACTTGGGTTTTCTACACTAAATACTATGTGATTCTGTTAGAACAAAGATGACTACTACCTTATGTCTAAACAATTAATTAGCTTTTTCAGGTAAGAACATCAAACAAGCAGTCAAGTGCAAATGCAATATATATAATTTTTTTATTTTTCCACTTAAATTCACCAATTCCATAAATTTTGTCTATTCATTTTCAGTGATCTTTAATTCAAAAACTTAAAATCTTCAACATGATAGTTGAGAAGGCTTTAAATATTTATAAGCATTTACTTATTTATAAAATGAATCATAGTGATTTAGAATACTGAGAGTTTCTTTAGCTGTAAAACTGTGGTTATGAGTTTTTTGAGTACCGGTTCTTTGAGTGCTCAAAAGCAATAGTAAACAAGCTATATATTAAAAAAAAACACCTACTGCAATAAAAGTATATTTCTTGCACTATGTAATTAAAATGGAATTTAACACATAATATACTTCTTTGCATTAATATTTAAGAAGTTAACATATATTAGGCTCTGTAAAGCAAATATTAGCTGAGTTTGCCCTGAATTTCAAGGTATGAACATCATTGGCTCAATTTCCATTATCTCACAATCAGAATGAAATGGATGTCTTCTGCAAGATATTTGTTAATTGCCATTAATTTACAAAATCATGGTCACTTGTCCATCCAATTTTCTGTTCCCAGTCCACCTACTAATATCTAATATCCCATGGCTTTTCTATCTCCTTATTCAGGCTTTCAATCAGACAAAAACCAAACTGATTTTAATTTTTTCAAAGTAACTCAAATAAAGCAGAAGTGTCTTTTTAGACATCTCTCTTCTTAAAGTTGTCTTGTACTCTGCCATCCAGTTTCTCACTGGCAAGCTTTCTAAAGGCTCCAACTTCCTGCTATGTGAATTAATTTATGTGAATTCTACATTATTGTTTTCATGGAGTAGAAAATTCTTTGACATCTTCAAAGCAGTGATTTAAATTTCTGGCAGTATGTGACTCAAAGGTATTGTGCCTTAGATTGACCTAGTATGTGCTAAATTTATCTAAACATTAGAGGTGAGGGTATTGCTTACAAATCTCTTACTTGTGACAATCTCGGGAAAGTCGTAGCAAATAAGTGGACATATTCATCAACTAGCCACCTGACTTGGAGATAACTTAATTTAGGGGTGAGTAGATGTCTTCTTCTTGAGATCTGGGGACACTGCCTTATGCAGTTGAGTCATCTTTCATGAGCTCTCCTATTCTGAGTGGCAATTTCCAGCACACTTCATTCCTGTGCTGTTTCTTAAAGAGAGCAATAGTGGCTTACTATCTCTGTTCTTCCTTCATTGATTTCTTAAGATAAAGTGTTTTATTTATTTTTTATTTATTATCTTATGTTTTTCCCAAAATGACACTCTTCGGAGCTTCTGTGGTACCTTAGTCAGATCCTTCCTGTTTTTCCTTTTTTTATTTAAAGGTATGAATCTCTAATCTTTTGTTTTCTCAGAACACATTATATTAATATCCATGAAGCAGCATCTGTGCCTTCTTCTTACCGCTTAAACATTTAGAAATCTGAAATCTGATTCTCCTTTACTCAACCTACAAGCTCATACATATTTAAGAGCTGTTGTACAAATGGTAACATACTCTGAAACACTTGAAAATTTAAACTATTAATGACTTTTAAAGGACAGCCTCAGAAATTTCAAATAATATACCTTACTTTTATGCGTCTGACACCTTTCATGTTCTTTTAAAAATTGTCTACATCTTTCTATGGTAAACTGACTAGTATTGTAAATCTTCTGTTCCCATTCATTCTCTGGCATTTGTTGAAACTACCTCTAGTGATTCTTTTGGATGTTTCTACTATATAGTTTCTAATATATTGAAATGTCCCAACACATGAGACTGCTCTCTTTCAGAATCAGTCTTAGCTAAAAACAGCTTCTAACTACTCATATATTTGGACATATCTTTTGATGTTTATTTACATTAAAATATGTCAACTATTTCTTTGTCTGAAATATCAAAAAAATGAATATACATACTATTAAAAGTTTATACTATAATTTTTGTATTCACTTCTTGTGTAAATGGTGAGGGTTGAAAATGCAATCTCAGTCTCAAAATGATTTCAAATATCTACCTATAAATATAGTGTAATGTTAGATCAAAAGTCATGTTTTAGTATCCTGTACCATTCCTGTACAAATAAGTATTTTGAAGATGAATACTTGGATGCTTCAATTATTTAGATAATCATTGGTTCAAGACACAGATTGTGCTGTACATGAACTCATAAGCATTTGAAATCTATTCATCAGATGTAATTTACAATGAAATTCCTGGTCACTTTCATCTTTGATATTTATTTTTAAAACTATCTAGACTCTTTATTATCCCTTGCTGTGAAGTCTGATCCTTTTCCAGGGCCATTACACATTCTAGGAGAGACAGGGAAAAGAACATGGAACAAAGTATGTTTACTTTCATTCCCCTATGGAGACAACAGAATTAAATGTGGGACAGGTTATATAATCTTTCTTTCTAATGTCCTTTTCTCATGGCTTTTTCCATAAGACATTTTCATTTTTCCCATAATGAAGCAGATATTTTATTCACCCATTAAATCTGGGATCATGCTGTTTACTTGCTTTGGCCACTAAAATAATAAATAGACAAAAGTGATGTTATGCCAGCTTCAAGCCTACACCTTAAGAATTATTGCATGTTTTTTCTTGTGGTTTCAGATTTTTACTATCATCTTAAAAAAGATGTGCCCAAGCTAGCTCACTGATCCAGAAGGATGAAACACACTTCAAATACAAACAAGTAAGTCTGGATCAACTAAGCAAATATTTTTTCTAATATTTTTTCTTTTCACAAGAAGCAAATATTAAATTATTTATGCGACTGAAATTCTGTAGTTATTTTTAACCAATAATTTTGTGACAATACTTAGTCATACTAAGTGAACTAAACTCAAAACTAGACAAAGAATATAACCCCTGTAATTGTGTTTTCTCATACAACACTCACACAAGATATTTATTTGTATGTATTAGGTGTTACTGAAGATTTGGTGGAAATATACAGGATCATAATGGTTTTCAATATCAAAAATCTTAAAACTGAAACTATTGTCAATTCCTTCAGCCATCTTACCATGAAGAAGTTCTCATTATCTATTTTCTTAGAGTTTTTCCTCTTGAAGTGGTTCTGCCATTGAACAAGAGATTAATCTGCTTCTATATTCTTTATTACTCTGTGACTTTCATTCTTCTTTCTAATTTATCATATAGATGAATTTAAAAATCTAGAAGACAACCTAGGTAATATCATTGAAGACAGGTAGGAGCAAAAATTTCACAACGAAGATGCCTAAAGCAATTGCAACAAAAGCAAAGATTGACAAATTGGGTCTAATTAAACTAGAGCTTCTGCAAAGCAAAAGAAACTATCAGCAGAATGAACAGACAACCTACAGAACGGGAGAAAATATTTGTCACCTATGCATCTGACAAAGGTATAATATCCAATATCTACAAGGAACTTAAGTAAATTTATATCTATATATAAACAACCCATTAAAGTGTGGGTAAAGGCTATGAACAGACACTTCTCAAAAGAAGACATACATGAAGCCAAGAACCATATGAAAAAAAGCTTAAAATCACTGACAATTAGATAAATGCCAATGAAAACTGCAATGGGATACCATCTCACACTGGTCAGAATGGCTATTACTAAAAAGTCAAAAAATTACAAATGCTGGTGAGGCTGTGGAGGAAAAAGAATGCTTATACACTGTTGGTGGGAGTGTAAATTAGTTCAACCATTGTGGAAGACATTGTGGCAATTCCATAAAGTCCAAAAGACAAAAGCACTACTCAATCCAGCAATTTCATTACTGGTTATATACCCAAAGGCATATAAATTATTCTATTATAAAATATATGCACACATATGTTCATTGCAGCACTATCCACAATAGCAAAGACACAGAATCAATCTAAATGCCCATCAATGATAGATTGGATAAAGAAAATGTGATATATACACCATGGAATACTATGCAGCCATAAAAAGAATGCAGTCATGTCCTTTGCTGGGATGTGGATAGAGCTGGGGACCATTGTCTTTAGCAAACTAACACAGAAACAGAAAACCAAATACTGCACGTTCTTACTTATAAGTGAGAGTGAATGATAACACATTAACTCATGAGGGGAAAAACATACATTGGGCCCTTTTGGAGGATGGAGGGTAGGAGGACTGAGAAGATCAGGAAAAGTAACCAATGGATACAAGGCTTAATACCTGGTAATGACAAAATCTTTTCAACAAACCCCCATGACACATATTTACTTGTGTAACAAACTTGTGCATGTATCCCTGAACTTAAAACTTAAAAAAAAAAAGAAAGAAAAACCCATTCTCTTCAACTGTGGGTTTCTGTTTACAAAGACACTTTACTGAGATTTGCTGAACAGAATCAGTTAATCAGAGTCATCGCTTCATGTCTAGAAAAACTGCCAGAATTTGATAATATAAATATTTTCTCTCTTTTTAGATTCGTTTAGATGAAAGTGAGCAAAAAAACATTTATTTTCCCACAAAGAATATGTATTTATCTTTTGAAGGTAGAACCTTCTGTAATGACTTTAATTATAACTCATAATTTTTATGCTATATTAATACAATAACAAATCTGTATTTTCCAATTTATTATTAAAAAGTTGTGATTAGCAAGGTCCTACGTAGTTGGAATAAATATGTACCATTATATATTTTGAACATTTTGAAAAATAGGCACATCCCAAATTATTCCAAAGGGAAACCTACAGAATTGTTTTAGAAAGTTTGTGTTAACTCCGAAATGCCAAAATGTTATTTAAAGGGAGAGAAATATTAGGATTATATTAATCTGAGATTCCAAAAACAAGCAGGCTGGGATTTGATCATGATTAGAATATGGTTTAATTTAAATAAAATATATTAGCAAGCTGTCCTGATCAAACTTTCTTTCTGCAAAGATCACCTTGGTAGCAACATGGAGACTAAGTTAGAAGGGATATAGAAAGACCAACTAAATATTTACTGTACTGATGAAAAACAAAAGTGATTGTTTCAATGAAAATTCAATAACAGTAGCTAAATTAAGAAGATATTTAGAATGCAAAACAAAAGAACTGGTTGAAGGATATTGGTAGTCAGGAAGTGGGACTGCATGAAGATTGCTCCATGATTCACACTTAAATGTGAATTAGCAGATAGGTTATTATGATTTCTACACATTTCTCACAGGTTCAATATATATTCATTTTTTTAATCCAACTGCATCTGATTGAAATATCACTGGCTGTTGCGGTGGCTCACGCCTGAACTTAAAGTACACTTCAGATCTGCACATGTACCCCAGAACTTAAAGTACAAAATTTCCTCTTTTGAAAAGTCTGTGTCGTATCTTTCACCCACTTTTGAATGGTTTTGTTTGTTTTTTTCTTGTAAATCTGCCTTAGTTATTTGTAGATTCTGGATATTAGCCCTTTGTCAGATAGGTAGATTGAAAAAAGTTTTTCCCATTCTGTTGGTTGCCATTCACTCTGACGATTGTTTCTTTTGCTGTGCAGAAACTCTTAAGTTTAATTAGATCCCATTTGTCTATTGTTGCTTTTGTGGCCATTGCTTTTGGTGTTTTAGTCATGAAGTCCTTGCCTATGCCTATGTACTGAATGGTTTTGCCTAGGTTTTCTTCTAGGTTTTTTATGTTGTTAGGTCTTATGTTTAAATCTTTACTCCATCTGGAGTTATTTTTAGTGTAAGGTGTAAGGAAGTGGTCCAGTATCAGCTATCTGCACATGGCTAGCCAGCTCTCCCAAAATCATTTATTAAACAGGAAATCCTTTCTCCATTGCTTGTTCTTGTCAGGCTTGTCAAAGATCAGATGGTTGTAGATGTGTGGCATTACTTCCAAGGCCTCTGTTCTGTTCCATTGGTCTCTATCTCTGTTTTAGTACCAGTACCATGCCGGTTTGATTACTGCATCCTGTAGTATAGTTCGAAGTCACGTAGCATGACACCTTCAGCTTTGTTCTTTTTGCTTAGAGAGTCTTGGCTATGTGGGCTCTCTTTTGGTTCCATATGAAGTATAAAGTGTTTTTTCCAGTTCTGTAAAGCAGGTCAATGGTAGTTTTGATGGGGATAGGATTGAATCTATAAATTACTTTTGGCAGTATGGCCATTTTCATGATATTGATTCTTCCTAACCAGGAGCGTGAAATGTTTTTCCATCTGTTTGTGTCCTCTCTTATTTCTTTGAGCAGTGGTTTGTAATTCTCCTTGAAGAGGTCCTTCACATCCTTTGTTAGTTGTATTCCTAGGTATTTTATTCTCTTTGTAGCAGCTGTGAATGGGGGTTTGCTCTTGATTTGGCCCTCTTTAAGTCTGTTGTTGGTGTATAGGAATGCTTGTGATTTCTGAAAATTGATTTTGTATCCTGAGACATTGCTGAAGTTGCTTATCAGCTTAAGGAAATTTTGGATTGAGACGATGGGGTCTTCTAAATATACAATTATGTCATCTGCAAATAGAGACAATTTGACTTCCTCCATTCTTGGTTGAATACTCTATTTCTTTTTCTTGCCTGATTGCTCTGGCTTGATCTTCCAATACTATATTGAATAGGAATGGTGAGAGAGGGCATCCTTGTCTAGTGCAAGTTTTCAAAGGGAATGCTTCAGTTTTTGCCCATTCATTATGATATTGTCTGCAGGTCTGTTAGAAATAGCTTTTATTATTTTGAGATACTTTCCATCAATACCTAGTTTATTAAGAGTTTTTAGCATAAAGGCTGTTGAATTTTGTTGAAGGCCTTCTCTGCATCTATTGAGATGATCATGTGGTTGTTGTCAGTTTATCATGTGGTTGGTTCTGTTTATGTGATGGATTACATTTATAGATTTGTGTAAGTTGAACCAGTCTTGCATCCCCAGGATGAAACCTACTTGATCATGATGTATAAGTTTTTGATGTGCTGTTGCATTCAGTTTGCCAGTATTTTGTTGAAGATTTTTGCTGCGATGTTCATCATGGCTATTGGCCTGAAGTTTTCTTTTATAGTTGTGTCTCTGCCAGGTTTTGGTATCAGGATGATGTTGGTCTCATAAAATGAGTTAGGGAAGATTTGCTCTTTTTGTATTGTTTGGAAGAGTTTCAGAAGGAATGGTACCAGCTCCTCTTTGTAGGTCTGGTAAAATTCAGCTGTAATCCCATCTGGACCTGGATTGTTTTGGTTGGTAGGCTATTAATTGCTGCCTCAACTTCAGACCTTATTATTGGTCTATTCAGGGATTCAACTTCCTCCTCATTTAGGCCTGGATGAGGTGTAAGTGCCCAGGAATTGAACCATTTCTTCCAGGTTTACTGGTTTATATGCGTAGAGTTGTTTGTAGTGATCTCTGATGGTAGTTTGTATTTCTGTGGAGTCAGTGGTGATGGCCCATTTATCATTTTTTATTGCATAGAATAAATTCTTCTCTCTTTTCTATTTTATTAGTCTGTCTAGCAGTCTATTTTGTTGATCTTTTAAAAAATCCAGCTCCTCGATTTATTGATTTTTGAAGGGTTTTTTTTTTTGTGTGTGTGTGTGTGTGTGTGTGTGTGTCTCTATTTCCTTCAGTTCTGCTCTGATCTTAGTTGTTTTTTGTCTTCTGCTGGCTTTTGACTTTTGATCTCACTCCTCTAGCTCTTCCAATTTTGACAAAAGGTTGTCAATTTTAGATCTTTCCATTCTTCTCAAGTGGGCATTTATTGCTATAACTTTTTCTTAGACACTGTTTTAAATGTGTTCCAGATATTCTGGTATGTTTTATCTTTGTTTTCATTGGTTTCAAAGGACATCTTTATTTTTGACTTCATTTCATTGTTTCATTCAGTCATCGTTCAGGAGCCAGTTGTTCAGTTTCCATGTAGGTGAGTGGTTTTGGGTGAGTTTCTTAATCCTGAGATCTAATTTGATTGCACTGTGGTCTGAAAGACTGTTATGATTTCCATTCTTTTGCATTTGCTGAGGAGTGATTTACTTCCAATCATGTGGTCAGTTTTAGAGTAAGTGTAATGTGGTGCTGAGAAGAATGTATATTCTATGGATTTGGGGTGAACAGTTCTATGGATGTCTATTAGGTCTGCTTTGTCCAGGTATGCATTCAAGACCTGGGTATCCTTGTTGATCTTCTGTCTCATTGATCTGTCTAATATTGACAATGGAGTGTTAAAGTCTCCCACTATTATTGTATGGGAGTCTATATCTCTTTTTAGGTCATTAATTGCTGTATGTATCTGGGTGCTCCTGTATTGGGTGCATATACATTTAGGATAGTTAGCCCTTCTTGTTGCATTGATCCTTTTATCATTATGTAATGCCTTTCTTTGTCTCTTTTGAGCTATGTTGTTTTAAGTCCGTTTTATCAGAGACTAGGATTGTAACCCTTGCTCTTTTTTTGCTCTCTATTTGCTTGGTAAATTTTCTTCCATCACTTTATTTTGAATCTATGTGTGTCTTGGCACATAAGATGGGTCTCCTGAACACAGCACACCAATGGGTCTTGACTTTTTATCCAGTTTGCCAGTCTGCATCTTTTGTTTGGGGCATTTCGGCTGTTTACATTTAACGTTAATAATGTTATGTGTGAATTTGATCCTGCCATTTTGATGCCAGCTGGTTATTTTGCCTATTAGTTGATGCAGTTTCTTCATTGTGTCATTGGTCTTTAGCATTTGGTATGTTTTTGCGATGGCTGGTACTGGTTGTTCCTTTCCATGTTTAGTACTTTCTTCAGAAGCTCTTGTAAGGCAGATCTGATAATGAGGAAATCTCTCAGCAATTGCTCATTGGTAAAGGATTTTATATCTTATTCACTTATGAAGCTTAGTTTGGTAGGATATGAAATTCTGAGTTGAAATATCTTTTCTTTAAAGATGTTGAATATTGGCTCCCGCCCTCTTGTGACTTGCAGGGTTTCTGCTGAGAGATCTGCTGTGAGTCTAATGGACTTCCCTTTGTGGGTGACCCAACCTTTTTCTCTGACTGCCCTTAGCATTTTTTCCTTCATTTCATCCCTGGTGAATCTGATGATTATGTGCCTTGAGGTTGCTCTTCTTGAGGAATAACTTTGTGGTATTCTCTGTATTTCCTGGATTTGAAAGTTGGCTTGCCTTGCTAGATTGGGGAAGTTCTCCTGGATAATATCCTGAAGAGTATTTTCCAGCTTGGATTCATTCTCCCTATCATATTCAGGTACGCTGATCAAGTGTAGATTAGGCCTTTTCACATAATCCCGTATTTCTTGGAGGCTTTGTTCATTTCTTTTCACTCTTTTTTCTCTAATCTTGCCTTCTCATTTTACTTCATTGAGTTGATCTTCAATCTCTGATATCCTTTACTCTGCTTGATCAATTCAGCTGTTGAAACTGGTGTATGCTTTCCAAAGTTCTCTTGTGTTTTTCAGCTCCATCAAGTCATTTGTGTTCTTCTCTAAGCTGGTTATTCTAGTTAGCATTTTGTCTAACCTTTTATCACGGGTTTTAGTTTCTTTGCATTGGGTTAGAACGTGTTCCTTTAGTTTAGAGAAATTTGTTTTTGCCCACCCTCTGAAGCCTGCTTCTGTCAATTCTTCAAACTTATTCTCCAGCCTGTTTTGGGTTTTCACCAAGATGGCCTAATAGAAACAGCTCCAGAGCACACTCCCAGTGATAGAGATGCAGGAGGTGGGTGATCTCTGTATTTCCAACTGAGATACCAAGTTTATTTCAGTGGGACTGGTTGGACAGTGGGTGTAGCCCAAGCAGGGCAAATCACAGCAGGGTGGGGCACTGTCTTACCTGGAAAGTGGCAACTAATAGAGGATGGGGGACTTTGCCCCTCCCAGAACTCCAGTTCCCATACTGCACTTCTCCCATGCCCTCTGCAACCCACAGACCAGGAAATTCCTGCTGGGCAGAAAAGCCCTGTGAGTTACCAACACAGATCTGAGCAGCAGATCCATCAGATGCCACAGGTTGTCAGCACATTTCTGGGCAAACATCTTAACTAGCACCAAAAGCACCTGCAGGACAGAGCTACCCGCTCCCTAGAGATGGGGGGAGCTGAAAGCCGGGGGACAAGTGATATGGCTGAGCAGGTCCCATCCCCCAAAAGACCAGCAAATTGAAGCCCTCTCACTTGAAAGTTTTGCAGCCAGCACATCAATTGGAGCTCAACCCAGGATGATTGAGCTCGGTGTGGGGAATGGCATCTGCCATAGCTGCAGTGGGTCTAAACCTACCAGTGTAAACAAAAGCCAGAGGAAGCTTATGCAGCAGCTGGACTGAGTCCATGACAGCCTAGCAGCACCTCTGCAGGCAGACAAAGGACAGACTGCCTCCTCAAACAGCTCTCCCTGACCCCCATATAACCAAAAAGACATCTCATACAGAAGAGCTCTGGCTGTCACATGGCAGGTACCCTTCTGGGATGAAGCTATCAGAGGAAAGATCAGTCAGCAATACTTGCTGATCTGTGACCCTCAGGGGTGATTCCCAGACAAGTAAGGTACAGAGTAGACCTCTGGCAGTCCTACAGCAGAGGGACCTGACTGTTAGAAGAAAAACTAAAAACCAAAAGAAAAGCTTCAACATCAACAGAAATTGTGTCCACTCAGAGACCCCATCCCAAATCACCAACTTCAAAGAATAAAGGTAGATAAATTCAGGAAGATGGGAAGAAACCAGCACAAAAGGAGGAAATCATCAAAGACCAGAATGTCTCTCCTCCTCCAAGGCATCACAACTCCTCACCAGCAAGGGAGCAAAGAGATTTTAAGAGAATTTGTGAGGCCACATAAAGGTTTTTATTTTTTTTAATGGGAGAAAAATGGAAAAGTTAGAGAAAAAAATAATAAAAAGGAAAATTGCTTGAATAATATTTGAATAGATAACAAAAATGATAACTAGTTTAGGAATGAAAAAAGGTGAACTTATGTAGAATTATGGGTAACTTGCACCTGGTAGACTGTAGAGAACCAGCTCTACATCACCTGTGGTTATCTCATGTTCATTGGTGACAAAGGAATGAGAAAAAGATAGATCAAGAGAGATAGACAGTGGGACTGGGGGCCATCACTCTTTACTTTGGAGAGATAGTGAAGACCCTGAGCTCTGATCATCCATACTATTTATTGGTTACAATAACTTTGATCTACAGGGTAGGGGTGGAGTGATGGTGGGGGAGGGTGATGGTGGAGTGAATCAGTGAGCCAGAATTGGTGTATCAATATAAGAATTGATAACAGTAGTGGTTTGGGAGTTTCACAAAACAAGAACATGTGGTTATCTTTAGCTTATTTTCTATGTATGCTGATGGAACTCGGGCCTTACAAGCAGCCTACAAGTCTGGCTACATCATTGTGCTATGAAGGGGTTTTACATCCTTGAACACAATGTTTATTGTAACAGAGCCAAGGTCACCCTGCACTGGAACATGAGGCATGGAGAGGCCTTCCTCCTCAGAGGCCTCCCGTGGCCTTCTGTAGTTTGTTGTTCCTTGTTTATATGTTACTCATAACCTGTTTATGTAGGCCCTCTGTAAGTCCTTTCTCCTTTGCTGCTTTTCCCAATAGAAGACCTGGGGAATTGCAGCCTTATTGTTTAACCTATCGAGTCCTGTTAATTGGACAAGAGAAAAATACATAAAAATAGAAAATTGGCTTTTATACTTTCTACCAACAGATACGGTCTTCAACTTTCACTAATTAGCTCCACATTTGATAAAGTCCACTATCCTTGACTCAGGAATTAATATAAGCTACCTTGAATATCTTAAAAGTGATCATATACATTCCTTGATCAGATGAAAAAAGAAAATAGTGGCTTAATAATGAGATATATGTGCTGTAATTGTTCTATAGGAAATTACAGAAATTTAAATTTTAAAATGTAGAAATTTAAATTTAAAGATTTACAATAATAAGATTTATAAAATAGATTTATGAAATACAAACTTTATCCCACCTTTTACTAACTACATCTCTTACCGGAGAGCAGACCCATTCACTGAGGAACTGAAAACAATATGAAAATAAGAAATTCACTCTTAACCTATTTATCTCTAAGTATGGCCTTTAACCTTGCACTAATTAGCTCCGTACTTATGAATAAAATCCTCTACTTTGACTCAAGTATTAAGATAATGTAGACTACCGTACAGCTTCTCTTAGCAATGTCCATGAAGTTAATAAACAACAAATAAAGAGCACATAAAGGGGAACTATCTCAGTGGACGTGACTTTAGGAAATACTTTTGGTTGTCACTTTTTGTGAATTGTTTTATTCACATAGTGTATGAATCTTTATTAATTCATGAGTGATGACAAATTGGTTGTCTATATAGACAAAATTGAGGTGACAAGGAAGTCTGAGAGAGACATATTGAAGGATCCAGGAAATCTGGAGGTTCATATTTTTAACTTCATCAGTTGGCAATTCTTTATTTCGCATTGCAATATTCTATTTTGTTGCTTGGGACCTGACATTAACAAACAGGACCTGTTTCAGTTAAACGTGTCCTCTCCTTTGTCATTTTCCCACCTTCAAACTTTTATCATAGTTCTAATTTTGAATGTAGTTTATCAAGTGGCTTCAAGAAATAAGAATCTCTATCAAGATGTTACATAGGAACTCTGCCTACCATAGCATGCATCAAGTTCAAGGGTAAATTCCCCAAGCGACCTCGAATCTTATTATTACAAAGATTTTCAGTATGACAAGCTCACATTGCAATTATTATCATTATTATCATACCCTTACCAAATAAGTGTCAAACCCAGTACATACCTGACTACTTCACCTTCCATCTGTACCTCAAACCAATTTACCACTGATCAAAACTTCCGTAATTATAATGCTACCACATATAAGAGATTAATCCCAACATGCCCCCACACATATACACATAATTGCCATAAGTAATAATGTTTCTATTGCCTTCAGAATAGTGATAAATCCAAATCCACAATTAATTCTGTGTGTTCCTTTCTTTAAGTTACTCCTGGTTTCAGGAATTTTATGTTCAGAAATCCCACACCATGTAAAAACATAAAATATTTTCTCTAAAGTCTTACATATGGGAATAGGACTATTATATTCCTATTACATTTTGGGGTAAATAAATATAAATGGATCTAGCATAAAATTTTGTAATTTCACACATATATAATATTGTAGATTGTGTTCCATTGTGTTATATAAATAGACACAGAGGAAGAAACATTCCTATATACATCAGAATGTTGGATGTTTGTGTTTTCTCCTTTTTCCTTTCTATATAAACTGAGGTTTTCTTGATGAGTTTTGTTTATTTACTTGCTTTTCCTTTATGTAAGTAAAATCATTGTAAATATCGGGGGGAAAGCCAAAATCATTTGGGAAAAATATTATCCACACAATTTTTCTTCTAAAATACCAAATATGAAAGCAGAAAAAATTTAGCCACATTTTCTTAATATCAGAAGAGTAATCCTGAATCCCTTTATTCATCAGCACTTTTATTTGCCATATAAGTAACCTTTTGTTTTAGAGTTTACTAATAAATATGAACTGGAGTTAAAGCCTGTGCAGCTCTAATTAAGAGTCATCCAGGAAACATTTCCTTGCTAAGATAATTTTATTTACTCAGATACTTTCTGTTGAGTGGTAATTAAAATCTTTTATGATAAAACTGAAGACAAAGTTCCTTAAATAATAGGATTAAACAGTCAACAGAAAAGCAGGAACCTTGTTAAATTTACGTTTGTTCTATGTCTTATAAATATGTAGCTCCTGTTTTGAGATTAAAAATTGGTTGTGTCAATGATTTTATACAAGTTTTTCCAGGTATTAAAATTCTAAAAATGTAATAGTATCTCTAATGCATTGTAGCAATGAATCTTCAATAATTTCATATTTGTTTAATCTTGTTTGTAAGACATTTGCATGTTTTTATATTTCTTTATTTACAAAAATGCCATTACATTTTGTTCTGACATCTGTCTTTCTCCAATTTTAGACAAAATTTAGTTAATAAAATCACTGACTTTAGCTGATTATTTGTCTTAAATTTATGATAGACATTGTTTTTATATCAAATGGCGCCATTCTAAAGTAATGACTGCATACCTGTTGTCAAATATTTTATTTATTCAGCTCCTCTGTACAAAACAAAGTAACTGAGTATTTCTGTAAAGCATCAGGCAAGCAACAAAAGGATAGACAAAAGGTAAGAGTTGTACAAGAACTTGACTCCATTTGAGACTTACTGCTAATACTTTAACCGTCATTAAATTTGAGAGTTTTTTCCTACTATGTAATATAAGTATAGTGACTTTGGTAATCTTCAATGTCATTATGAACTCCATCTTTCTAATAATGATTTATGAAAAATTTCTTATATAGTTGAGGATAAAGTAGAAATTGATGAATAATTTAAAACTGCACAGATAATATCCAGAAAGTATTTCCTGGGGTCTTAATATGTAGCATTAATTACAAGAGACTAATTATGTATTTAATTAAATTATTTAATTTTTATTTTTAATCTGAAATAAATTAATTCTTTAGAAATTCAGCCATAAAACTTATATGATTATAAAAATGTTTGAAAAATTTTAGCTCTACAAAAAGTTCTTTTAAAAGATATAGAATTTTTGTATTCTTTCATAAATAAAACAGATAACTATTTATCAAAAGTCACATCAAACCAGCTCTGAAATTTTTTTTGTGATGGTTGTGTCATTTCATGTCAGGATAGTCAGTCACAATCTATTTTATTTATATTTCATTTATACAAGCAAAAGTAATATGAATCTTGCTGTCATCTAGTTATTCAAACCTAATGGAAGAAAAGATGGTTAAAGGAACAGACAAAACAAGGTTCATGAAGGAATAAATTATATGCACTGAGCAGAGAAATTAGTTGAATTCACCACCTATATACCAGACATATTATTTTTCATGGCATCATAAAGAAAATTGTATCCTTAGATCATTAATAAGGCAAAATGAATGGTCGCTAGGAAGTTTATACCCCATGTTTTAAAAACTCTGCATACTTTCTGAGCATGCTGAAAAGGAGCAAGGAGTGATGATGGTGACAGTGATATAAAGAAGAATGCAAAGGCACTACAAAGTTTGTTCACTGTCATTTATCCTTGTATATTAATGACAGATTTTAATATTTTTAATCAGTTGAATTTCCTTAATAATGACAATAATAAGAGTAATCTGATAACAGAGAAAAAACAAGAGCTTAATCAAAAAGTTAATAAGCATTAGATCTAAGGCAATCTTATATCAACAATCCCTTATTTTACTGGAAAAAAGAGCTAACTTTTATGAGAGTTAAATTATGTTTTTTTTTCTATTGAATGATTAAAAGTATAAAACTGTAAGAAAAAATACCCTCCTTTATTTTATTGGTTAATTTATGCTTGATTAAATTATTAAATATGAAAAATTCCATTTTTTAACAAATGGTAATGAACTTTGGAACTGTGTCTTGAAAAACATAGCATCTTGAAGAAAAACATACTATTGATGCTCAGTTTTTCAAGACTTTTAACATAAAAGAAAAACATTGCTAATCTCAAGAATCAAATCTCATAAATCAATTTTTGATTATGTTCTTTTAAAAAGAATTTCAGTAATAAAATTTCTATTGAAAACAAAATTATTTGATCTAAAGCTCATATAAAGAAGAATAAGCTGAGATGTTTAGCTTTTTTTTTTTTTTTTTTTTTTTGGAGACGGGGTTTCACTCTTGTTACCCAGGCTGGAGTGCAATGGCCCGATCTTGGCTCACCGCAACCTCCGCCTCCTGGGTTCAGGCAATTCTCCTGCCTCAGCCTCCCGAGTAGCTGGGATTACAGGCACGCGCCACCGGGCCCAGCTAATTTTTTGTATCTTTAGTAGAGACGGGGTTTCACTATGTTGACCAGGATGGTCTCGAT
>CM052648.1:139422999-139456385 GCA_028533165.1 Leontopithecus rosalia
AGCTTTTTTAAAGATGAAAACAACACACAAAATATTTTCTGACCCTATATCTCTAAGACATGGAAAAGAGACTATATCTTTTCAAGTAGATTTAAACTTACCTACCCCTTACTCTGAAAGGGCAGGTGAGCTGCTGGAATAATAGACTCAACTGTTTATTCATTCTTATTCCCAGATTGTTGGTAGGAGTAAATATAAACATTCAGAGCCAATTAAAAAATTAATATGAAATATTTAGCTGTATACATAGTCCAGATTAACAAAATATTTCAGGAAAATCTGCATTATGAAATAGATGTATCAAACCCAACGAAAGAAAGAATGATCACTCTAGAAAGCAGCAACAGTAAAAACAACTGTGAACATCTTTTTTAAATATACAGAGGGCTCTCATTTTGTGTGGCTGTGGTACTGTAAGTGTCAGCAAAGCTGGGATATGGGGGGGAGCTGTCTTTAATTAATGAGATGCTGCTTCATCTTCCTGATCTCTTGCCTGCTTCTCTGTACTTATTTTCTGACATATACTGCTGTCAAGACTTTTCCCAACATTCTTATCCTGATTTGAACACTTTCAAAAGACAGCTCTAAAACACTGAAATCCACTGAAATTCTGTCACTCCATACAAGGTATTCTGCAGCCAAACTTTCTCTGGATACATCAAGGTCATCCTGGTCACATTTATTTCCATTTTATTTTTATTTACTGTCTTTTGATATTTGCTGAATTCTAAAATTCCTTTAAGATTCGGAGTAATTTCAAGTTCTGTCTTTCATAAAAGCATCTGCTTTTTTAACGGCCTATTTTGCCAAACTGCTATTTTCTCTGTTTTTAGATATATTTTGTCTTCTTGCCAGTATGAAACGTTAGAGTCAGTGAAAGCAGAAGCCACATACATATGTATGTGTATGTATACATGTGACATCAAATGCTCTCACTGACTGTAAACTTTGAATTTCTAAGGACTAAGGGGAAACCCATTAGCAGAACACAATAAACCCAGAGGAAATCGAAATGTAGCAACAACAAAAATTATGGGAGGATTCATTACTCTGTAATAGATATCTGTGGCAATTGCTATTGAAACTTTCAAGCAATGGCTGGGTGCTCACATCTGGAATCCCTATGCTTTGGGAGGCTGAGGCAAGAGAATCACCTGAGGGCAGCGATTCTACACCAGCCTTGGCAACAAAGCAAGACTCCATCTTCATAAAAACTTGAAAAATTAGTCAGGCATGATGGTGGACCCCTATTGGCCTAGCTGCCTCTGGGAGGCTGAGGAGGGCGTATTGCTTGAGCTTAGGATACTGAGGGTGCAGTGAGCAATGATTGTTCCACTGTATTATAGCCTGAATGACAGTGAGACCATGTCTCAAAAAAGAAAAGAAAAGAAAGTAAAGAAAAAATTATTTTCAAACCATTTCAGCCTTATTTTCAGACAATTTTTACATGGCTAGGTATTTCATATTTCTGTAATTATTTCACTTCAAAGTATTTTACACTGATAAAAATCCCTTTCTATTGCTTTTACCAGAACAACACATGATTTTGCAGAAATAAAAAGCAATGTTAACAAAGAAAAGTTAATGAAATGTCAAATGATTTAACAAAAATTAGAAATGCAAAGCAGATTTTATTTATATGCATTTGAATTAATAGGGCAAAAATAAATTTCTTTTTATTTAAAGGCATTGCAATTTTCTAAAAATTATATTGAAGGAAATTGAAATATCTTTCTTGTCTTTTGTATAATTGATATTTATTGTGAAAGATTGGTTTAGTTCATATGAGAGTCAGTTTATCCATAACCTATATCATCTTGATGATACAATGTGCTCTTCAGAGGTTTTTAAATGTGTTTTTTTTACTAAAAGAAACATTTAATAGTTTTCATATAAACTTTTATATTTTACAATTTGTTGTAAAATATGTTAAAAGAATGCAAAATAATGGACCAAGAAACAAATATATTTGAATTATCATATTAAACTTTCAAATTGTTTAATGTTATACACCATATAATTTCAAAAAAGAAGACCAAAGTTGTGGTCAAGGATTAATAAATCTGACAAACTGCTAATTATTTTTAACTTCTCTCTAATAACAATTTACCCAATTGCTTTAAGTTGCATTCTATTTGTTCCAAATATAAACCAGTGACAAGTATGGAATTCATAATTTAGGAGAGTAGCTATAAAATGGATTAATCATCTATAGAATATTTAATATGCACACTATCTGAGTTAACACAGTAATATAATATACAGTTAAGTTTGCATTTGTTTTTCTTTTAAATTTATTATTTTAAAGAATTTGTACTTTTTTTCCTTTGAAGACTCTTCCCTTTACCAACAAATACAGTTTTCAAAAACACAAATATAGTCATGAAAGCTACTATAATTTCAAGAAATCTGTACCCAGTCTTATTCTCAGACTTCTAAAAGTAAAACTGAGAGCCTACCTTCTAAACAAACCTTGTAATTCTTCTAAACAAAGAATTACAAAATTATTTGAGAAAATAGTGGCCATTGTATTCTAAGAACAATATGTTGAAGTGTGAATTATTATTATCACCAGAAATTCACTCAAACTAATTAATCATTATAACATTTTTTTTCTTTGGATTAAGAAATAAGTGGATTTATTCTGCAGATCTCTAAAGACTGTAGAGATGAACAATCCTTTTACAGTTCCAAGATTTTTGTACTTTTGTACTAAACACAATAATGTCATCTTTTATCATTTATGCACCTTTTCTACATCATCTATTGTCATATTGACATTTAAAAGGAATTTGAACAAGATCTGTCTGATGAAAAACTTAAAAATACTATCTTCTGTAGGATCTCTTTTCTGCAAAGTTTCAGTTACTTTAAAAGAAAAACAAAATAAAACAAAACAAAACTCTACTTATAATCCTAACTGTCCACAAACATGGATATGAGTTGATTGGATAATTCTATAAATGTGTTGTCTGATGCAGGCTTATTTAAAAATAAGATAGATTCTGTGTTATCAATAATAAAGACAGTGTTTTTCCTGTATTGTACCAGGGGATCTTAAACTTTATTTTAATTTTTTCATAAATGACCACTATAGAACTGACTGTGAATGAAGCAAATAAACTAAGAATGTATATGTGTGCTTTTCTCTTTTTTTCAACAAATATTTAACTATTCCTACAGACATATTGCATTGGCCATGGAAAGATAGAAACTGTTTATTACATAACCCGCTATAAATAAGAAATCCATTCTCCATTCGCCAAAATACTGAGAAAGTGAGGTAAAATATATATTTTTTCTAATCAACATTTGTGGGCAAGGGTGGAGAAGGAATCTAATTAAGCCTCACTCTTGAAATATGTAATCAGGAATAAACTTTTAGTAAAGATAGGACTGTCTCTTATTTGTGGCTTAATGTCAAAAAATACATAAAACCCACATAGTCATACTTGAAACACAAAAGTATTATTCAACAGATGAAATAAAGCACCTGGAATCTGTAAGTTAGTTACTAAATATTACTCCCTCCTACTAACATGTCTGCCTTCAATAGCTTGTCACCTGAATAGACTGAACCATACAGGGCAAAATCAGAAAACAGCTTCGCACTTTCCCAGTTGGTCTCTTCTCGGCTCTGTGGCATCTTTCTGCTCAGTCCCAGTGGGACGGCTTTCTGGAAAAAGGGGCCAGCATCTTTTGCAGATCATTCCTATTACTTTCTTTAAAGTATTTTTCGAACAGCCTCTTCTGGCTTAAATAGAAAGGAAACACATGCTCCCTAAGAGGGAATTCTTGTTTTGTACAAGTTTCCTGTGTGTGTGTTTTTTTTTTTTTTTTTTTAAAGCCTCCTCTTTGTAAATGAACCACTTGCCTTCCCTTACATGTAGAGACAGAACAAGAGAGGCCACAGAGTGAATGAGTGAAAGTTCAGTTAGGCTATCTGCGTGAATCCTTCAGAGATGGAGATGGGTATAGCCCCGCCAACAACCGTTCTTCTTTTTTTTTTTTTGAGACGGAGTTTCGCTCTTGTTACCCAGGGTGGAGTGCAATGGCGTGATCTCGGCTCACTGCAATCTCCGCCTCCTGGGTTCAGAAAATTTCCTGCCTCAGCCTCCTGAGTAGCTGGGATTACAGGCACGTGCCACCATGCCCAGCTAATTTTTTTTTTTTGTAATTTTAGTAGAGACGTGGTTTCACCAAGTTGACCAGGATAGTCTCCACCTCTTGACCTCGTGATCCACCCGCCTTGGCCTCCCAAAGTGCTGGGATTACAGGCATGAGCCACCGCGCCCAGCCAACAACTGTTCTTTTAGTTGAAAGAGTAGGGATGAGGTACTTATATTTCATTTTTGGAGCCTTTTTCAGACCTCTGAGAAAGAGAGGAAAATAGCATTTACCATTTCGTTACATTAGTATTCCAGGATGAATCATAAGCTTAAGTCTAAGGAGAAAATTGAGGATGGTGGAGGGAAAACATTTGGCATTCTCAAGGAATCAGGGTGTGGTGTACCTTTCAGTGACCAAATTATTACTATCAATTTATTCCAATTCCAAATATTGCTGTTTTAAATTACAAATTTTTTCTTCAGTTAAGTCGAAAATAGTTTTTTTACACTGAGAAATGATGCATTTAAAAAACTATAGCCTTAATTTGATTTTACTCTAGTGCCTTACTATATATTGATGTATATAGCACAAGCAAACTGCACCTAAAATATAGAAACAGTAATATCTAAACTGTTACATGACAAATACATTTCATTTGTTTACCTAGGCTCTTGTTTGAGAATAATCTATTTATTTTTTCAGAATTGTTGAGGAAGACCAGGTATACTTGTGCAAAATAGAAAGGGTCTTTATTTAGGGGAAAAATACGTTTTACCTTTTACTTCTCCAAAAAACAAAATTTGTAAAAGTTCAGATATTGAATCACTATCTCTTTCACAAAGACACAGAAATTAAAATGATTTTTTGCTAATATAAGAAGTTTTTAAGAACTAAATTAAATATTTTATCATTACCAACATTATGTACACAACACATTGCTAGGCACTACAGTTATTCTAAATAATTGAGGTCATAGTTTTTTATTTCTCAAAACTTGTATTTTGAGTGAGGGGTGTATTAGGGTTCTCTAAAGGGACAGTACTAACGGAACACACAGACACACACAGACACACACACACACACACACACACACATATATATATACATTTACATATAAAGGGAGTTTATTAAGTATTAACTCACAGGATCACAAGTTTCCACAATAGGCCATGAACTTGGAGTCCGATGTTCCAGGGCAGAAAGCATCCAGTACAGGGGAGAGATGCAGGCTGGAGGCTAGACCAGTTTCTCTTTTCACATTTTACTGCCTACTTATATTCTAGCCCTGAAGGCAGGTAATTAGATTGTGCCCACCTAGATTAAGGATGGGTCTGCCTTTCCCAGCCCACTGACTCAAATGTTAACATCCTTTGGCAACACTCTCACAGACACACCCAGGATCAGTACTTTGTATTCTTCAATCCAATCAAGTTGACAACAAGTATTAACCATTACAGGGGTAAGACAAGAAAATAATAATTATAATATTAAAAATAAAGTATCAAGTGATGGTTACCGACTGACATTGAACTTGCAATTTCAAATGGCTAAGTGTCTCAGGAAAGATTTATGAAGTTACTAGAATTTAAGTTGAGTGAAATGAAGGGTAGAACTTAAAGGAAGCCATACATTTTTAAAATGTGAGATTTGCAAGGCAGGGAACTATACATAATGTTCTAGCACAAAATACTGCCATTGTGCACAAAATCGATAAATGACTTGTCAACCAATAAACATGACGATGTTCCAATTAAATTTTGTTTATAGACCCTGAAATTTTAAATTTCTATAAATTTCATATTTATCATATTATATTCTTGTTTGTTTTTTCAATGATATGAAAGTAAAAATCACCCTTAGTTCATTGACCATAAAAAATAGGTAGCAGCCTGAAATTTCCTCATTGTTGTACTTTACATGATCTGTTTCAAGGAGTGGAGTAAAGCAGTAAAAGTGATAATGCAATTATCTAGCAGATTTGCAGAAATTTTAACAAGTGAATAAATAAAATGCATGTATTATTTTTCTATAGCAGTATAATAATTTTCCAGAGAATTAGTGGTTTATGAAAATATCTTTGTATTATTTCACAAGGGATAAGTTTGTGATTAAGTAGTTCAGTACAGCTTAGCTGGATTCTTTATTTACTAAAAATAAAGAGATATTTACTATCTCTTTATTTACTGTCTCATAAGTCCAAAATCAAGCTTTTGGCTGCATACGCTCTTGATACTCTGGGTAAGAATCCACTTCCTGGTTTATTAAGGTTGAGAGAATCCAGTTCCTTACTGACGCAGGAGTGAGTTCCCCCGTTGGTTGCTTCCTGTCAGCCAGCAGCTGCTATTAGTTATCACTGTATCTCTTCTTACATAGCCATCTTGAAACGAGCAGAGCTGTGTGAAGGACTTCTCATGCTTTGAATCTCTCTGCCTTCTTCTGCCTTCCTCATTTCACCAGCTATGAAATGTTTTCTGCTTCATAGGATTCATGTGACTGGATTATACCCAAGATAATCTCTCTATTTTAATGTCAACTATATTGTATAACATAACAATCATGAAAGTTCTGTGTCATCATATTGACAGATTTTGAGGATCAGAGCATAGAATCCAGGAGTGTGTGCATTTTAAAATGTTGCCTCATACGGCACATATTATAAAAGAGACATAAATAAAGAAAATATAAAGTAGGCAGACAAATTGACAGGAAGGATTAACATATGGAAGAAACTAAAGTACACCCTTAACACAAAGGATGTTGCACATTTTTGTCAGTTGTCTAACGTCAAAAGAAGAAATCAAAATATTAGCAGGTCAAAAGTTCTTTATGCCTACAAATTAACACAAATGTATGGTTCTTTTTTTAGGGCTATGTATTAAATCACCCTAAAACTTATAGGTGTAAAAACAATCAGTTGATAGGCTCATGAATTCCTTGGGTCTGGAGTTTTGACAGGCTGCTCTGGGGATAGATTATCTCTGAGCTATGATATCTGAGGCCTCAGCTGCAAGATTTGAAGATGGATTTGGAATTATTTGAAGACTTGTTCACCCATGTGTTTAATGTTTGATGTTGGCTGACAGCTGGGACCCTTGGCTGGTGACCTATGTGCCATCTCTCCGTTTGGCCTGAGCTTCCTTACAACATGGTAGCTGTGTTTCAAGAGTAAGCATGTCAAGAGGGAAAGAACTACATAAAATCCACATTACCTTTTGCAACCTAGCCTTGGAAGTCACACTGTGTCACTTGCACTGCAATGGAAAATGAGTTGTCTCACTCAGGGCATGAGAATAGCAACCATATTCACCTCTTATAAACTGAGTGGCAAAGTTCTGGAAGAGCACAAGGGGTCAGGAATATTGGAGTGGGCACTTTGGAAAATAAAATCTGCTGCATTTATTGATTGGGAAGAAGGAGTATTTTATATCACACTAGTATAATTTGAGAAATGATAAAACTAAGAAGAACAAATATGAATATAAAATAGCAATGTTTATAACAAAAGAGAATGATTAATATATTAAAAGTTTTTTGAAATGTATATGAGCATTTTGTACAGCCATAAAGATTAAGGGAAAAAATTGAAAAGAGATTCTACCATTAATATAAATGCCTATACAACAGATTTTTTTATATGGTAATGCTTTTAATGTTGATCATGGGACATATTCCTAGATTTTTCTCATATTTTAACTAAATGTATTAAAATATGCTATTTTCACTGATATAAGTAATAAAATTTTTGAGATTCTGAAGACACATTTTTTTTCTTCCCTTTTTGTTTAGGAAAGCCCTTCTCAAAATGTATAATTCTTTTGAGCAGAATCATTCAACAGGTGAGTGACCTTTTCTTCTTTTTTATTTTATCTAGAAAATCCTTGAAAAAATATCTTACATAATGAGCATGCAGCAGCTAGACTATAAAAATCTTAGCTTGCTATAGAGGATAGTGTTTGCTACTAGCTACAGAAGGGCAATTCATCCACTTTCTGTTCAATGGACCTTTTACTCAGTCTCCTAAGTAATTGTTCAATCAAAAAGGATAGTATATTACCCCATGAACCAAATGTAGACCACAAATTGCTTAAAGGAAATAGAACCCCACAGCTCTAAGCAACTAGAAAATCATAATTTCTGGTTTTAAAAAAATCAGTGGAAAGACAATATTTATAAATAAAACAGTGTCTAGGGCTGTCCTTTCACTTGGAAATTGAAGAGAAATACAAAATAAAGCTAATTCACAGTGAATTTGAAAGCTATAATGAGTTGTAAATTTTACATACATAGTAGACATTTGCTTAAGTGTACATTTACATAAGAAGGTCAATTCCATAAACAATTCAGAATGAAATTTTAGTTTAAAGTCACAAAGGAATTGTGGCAAGATTTTTTTTCAGCTGAAATTATAATCTGTGTTTCTATTTCTCCATATGTAGCAAATTATTTTCTGTACATCTCCAACAACTATGACATTGAGATGTCTTTTCCTTGTTTAACAGTCTCAGTTTTAATCATTATTTAGAGGAGTAATAAGTGTAGCACTTAAGAACATACGTTATTGATAAAGTTGCTTGTAATAAGATCTGTAAGGTGCACTCAGCCTGTAAAACTAAGGTTGGTTGTGCTTAGTCATGGTGTTCTTCGGGAAATATAATTGACATTTTGTTATGAGAACTATCCATTCTTGATGCCTAGTGTCTTCTGTGGTCAAGTTTTTTTGTTTGTTGAGTCCAGTGGTGGAATATTTTACATTCTTTTTTGTGAAGGGAAAAACATCTTGATCAGAGTATGACCCGATTTGATTGGATGTTAAAATGTGAATAACAAAATGTCATCTCTCTTTAAATCTGTCTTATCCTCTGACACCAGCATAAATTCACAGATATTATTCTCACACACCAGCATAGATGCACAGATAAGGTGGCCAAGAAGAAGAGTGATAATGCATAACATTAAAGTATTATTTAAACAGAGTTCAAAAAAAGAAAATAAAGAGTTGCCCATATTCTATTTCAGAGTCTAACAATTTATATCTCAATTCTAGCAAGCAAAATAAAAAGTATATAACTTGCTATTCAAAAAAGTATATAACTTAGTTTTCAGTATTTGTATACATAGTCAATAAATACGGTTTGGTATCATTATATCTTAACGATGTGTATTTATGGTTATGGCAGTATAAATATTTGTTGTTTTATGCATTCATATACTTAACCTAAACAAACACCAAATCTTTAGCTAATTAATATTAAATTCATTAGAATTTTCAATTTTATTAATCACCACATATAAATTTGTTATCAGTTATCCATTTATGATTAGGACATTTCAATTTCAGGTGTCTGGAATTCTCTTCTGGTGATTGCCACATGGCTTTTCTTATTACATCATTCAGGTTTTCTTAAAAGTATTAATACCTCACCGTGATCACACTCCATGATTTTTAGTCCTTTTCATTTACATTTCTTCATAACAGTTTTCTCCATTGGAAATATTAGATAATCATATATGTATTTATTTATTTATCAGTCATTTCTCAACCTAAAAGTTAAAGGTCAATGAGAGCATATAACTTGGTTCTTATGTTTATTGGTCCTCCTGCTTCTCCAGTGCCTTTAAGAGTGGCTAGCAAGTAGAAGGAATTCAATAAATATTTGAGAGAGGGAGGGAGAGAAGAAGGAAGAAAAGAAAGGAAGGAAGGAATGAGAAGTAGAGGGAATTCAATAAATATTTGAGGGAAGGAGGAAGGAAGGAAAGAAGGAAGGAAGGAGGGAAATGCATGCTCCAACATTGTGGGAAAAATTCAAAGACAACTAATAATTGCCATGTTTTTCAAAAATGCTGCAATAAACAAATATAAAATTAAATATATATACATAAACATACACATACATTATACACTTATTACAATACATATATATATATACATAATATGTACATAAATGAATATATTAAATATACATATACAATAAACAGAATTATAGTAAAGTAGATAAAGGTATTGTATATAGTATGGGGACATGGGATTTTTTTTTTTTTAAGATTTTAATTTTAGGGCTCAGTGGCTCATGCCTTGTAGTCCCAGGACTTTGGGGGGTTGAGGTGGGCAGATCACTTGATGTCAGGGGTTCCAGATCAGCCTAGCCAACATGGTGAAACCCTGTTTCTAGTAGAAATACAAAAATTAGCCATGCATGGTAATGCTTGTAATCCTAGCTACTCTGGAGGCTGAGGCACGAGAATTGCTTGAGTCCAGGAGGCAGAGATTGCAGTGAGCCAAGATCAAGCCACTGCACTCCAGCCTGGGCAACAGAGTGAGACTCCCTCTCAGAAAATGAATAAATAAATAAAAAAACATTAAATTATATGCAAATTATTAACCTTATTCACATTATTGTCCATTTTATTACATAGACATGCAATCAGTCTGAAACAAGAAATAGAAACATATTCAAACCAGATTAACATAAATTAGAGCAAAGGTATAAAAGCGTATATTGAAAACATACCTGGGTATTTCAACAAACCCAAAACAGTGGCCAAAAATGTTCAGTTACACAGGAGCCTGAACCCAGAAATAGAGGAAAGTCAAGAACCAAGATAGTAAAAGGAAGAGTTGTGTAAAAGAATACTTTTCTATTAGATTTCTTTTCTTAATCAATCTGTAGTCTGGCATCAGCACAACCTTTCATTTGTAATTATGCTTTCCATCTGTCTGAGGCAACAAGGGATAGGTTTATTTCCTATTTCTCTCTTTGAGTACATTTGTTGTACTTCACTATGCAGATAGAATAAAACTGTCCCAGAGAATGGCCCTGATGGATTCAGTCTATGTTATAGATATTCACAAGTCACTGAGTATAATGGAACAGAGGATTGTTTGAAACAATGCAGAAGATTCATTTATACTGGGGCAAATATACTTATTTTTCTATTTGTGTTTTAGTATATTATGTTGAACTGCAGAGATAGTTTATTCCATTCCTCTCTAATTGCTAGAAATCTCTCTGTCTGAAGGGAGGAAACTAGCTCATTACATATGACTGCATTATGTGGTCTTTTTTTTTTTCTTTTTGAGAAAAAGGAAAGAAAGGAAGAAAAAGAAAATAAGAAAGAAAAAGAGAAATAAACAGGAAAAAAGAATAAAAGAGAGAAAGAAAGAGGAAGAGAAAGAGGGAGAGAGAATGGGAATCTTGCTCTATTGCCCAGGCTAGAATGCAGTCTAAAAATGGGTATTAAAAACCTCTTTTATGCCAATAAATGTGCTTAACAATGGAGACAGAAAGGAATAAGGGAGGAAAATAACAAACAAGCAGCCAAAAAATATTTCATTTAAACCTGTGAAATGCTATGCAATTGCTGAGGAGTGATTTACTTCCAATTTTGTGGTCACTTTTAGAGTAGGTGTGATGTGGTGCTGAGAAGAATCTATATTCTGTGGATTTGGGGTGGAGAGTTCCGTAAATGCCTATCAGATTTGCTTGTTCCAGGTCTGAGTTCAAGTCCTGGATATCCTTGTTAATTTTCTGTCTCATTGATCTGTCTAATATTGACAATGTAGTGTTAAAGTCTCCCACTATTATTATGTGGGAGTCTAAGTCTCTTTGTAAGTCATAAAGAACTTGCCTTATGTATCTGGGTGCTCCTGTATTGGGTACATATATGTTTAGGATCGTTAGTCCTTCTTGTTGCATTGATCCTTTTACCATTATGTGATGTCCTTCTTTGTCTCTTTTGATTTTTGTTGTTTTAAAGTCTATTCTATTAGAGATAAGAATTGCAACTCCTGCTTTTCTTTTCTTTTTTTCTCTCCATTTCGTTGGTAAATCTTCTTCCATCCCTTTGTTTTAAGTCTATGTGTATCCTTGTATGTGAGATGGGTGTGGATGCAGCATACCGATGGGTTTTGGCTTTTTATTCAATTTGCCAGTCTGTGTCTTTTGATTGGGGCATTTAGTCCATTTAAATTTGGAATTGATATTGATATATATGAATTTAATACTGCCATTTAATGCTGGCTGGCTGTTTTGCCCATTAATTGATGTAAATTCTTCATTCTGGTGATGTTCTTTATCTTTTGGTATGTTTTTGGAATGGCTGATACTAGTTGTTCTTTTCCATGTGTAATGCTTCTTTCATAAGCTCTTGTAAAGCAGGACTGGTGGTGATGAAATCTCTGAGTACTTGCCTGTTCACAAAAAAATTTATTTTTCCTTCACTTATGAAGCTTAGTTTGGCTGGATATGAAATTCTGGGTTGAAAGTTCTTTTCTTTAAGGATGTTAAATCTTGGCACCTATTCTCTTCTGGCTTGTAGGGTTTCTGTTGATAGATCTGCTGTGAATCTGATAGGCTTCCCTTTGTGGGTAACCTGAACTTTTTCTCTGGCTGCCCTTAGTATTTTCTCCTTCAACCCTGGTGAATATAATGATTATGTGCCTTGGGGTTGTTCTTCTTAAGGAATATCTTTGTGGTTTTCTCTGTATTATCTGGAGTTGAGTATTGTCCTGCCTTGCTTGGTTGGGAAAGTTTTCCTGGATAATATCCTGAAGAATGTTTTCCAGCTTGGATTCATTCTCTTCGTCACATTCAGGTACACCTATCAAACGTAGATTAGGTCTTTTCACATAGTCCCATATTTCTTGGAGACTTTGCTCATTTCTTTTTAGCCTTTTTTCTCTAACCTTGTCTTCTCGTTTTATTTCATTAAGTTGGTCTTCAACCTCTGCTATCCTTTCTTCTGCGTGATCAATTCGACTGTTAAAACCTGTGCATACTTCATGGAGTTCTCATATTATATTCTTCAGTTCCATTAATTCACTTATATTCCTCTCTAAATTGTCTATTCTCGTTAGCATTTCATCAGACCTTTTTTCAAGGTTCTTAGCTTCTTTGCATTGGGTTAGAACATGTTCTTTTAGCTCACAGAAGTTTCTTATTATCCACCTTCTAAAGCCTGATTCTGTCAATTCATCACACTCATTTTCCATTAGGCCTTGTTCCGTTGCTGATGAGGAGCTGCGATCCCCCGTAGGAGGAGAGACACTCTGATTTCGGGTATTTTCAGCCTTTTCATGCTGGTTTCTTCCCATCTTTGTGGATTTACCCACCTGTTGTCTTTGTAATTGCTGACTTTCAGACTGGGTCTTTGAGTGGACGTCCAGCTTGTTGGTGATGAAGTTTTTTCTGTTTCTTAGTTTTCCTTCAGCAGATGCCCCTCCTCCACTGAACCTTCCCGGGTTCAGCTGTGCTCACTGTGAAACCCTCAATCTTCAGTACCTCCAATTGCTGTTTTTCTGTGGGGACACTGCACTGGCTGAAACACTGGCATTGATATTCCTGGTGCTTTTCTGCCCAGAATCTCCTGGTCTGGCTCCCGGCTTCAGTCCCCCCTTCAATCATCTGAATGGGCGACTCTGCCTTCCCAGAGCTCCAAACACTGATTAAAAGTGCACCCAGTTCTGTTTAATCTGGGGCGCCAGCAAAACAGCCTTGCTGGCCAAAAGAGTCACGCTGGCAACTCATGGGGCTCCTCCCCTGGGAGTCTCCTGGTCTGTGGGCAATAAAAATTTGTCTGGAAGTGTGGCATCCACTCACTTTCTGCACTTTCACTGGGAACTACAATCCTGAGCTGCTGCTAAATGGCCATCTTGGATCTCTCTTCCCAGGGTCTTACATTCTCAGAAAATATACTTCCCGTACTGTTAGTCCTATTTCAAAAAATTCACATTAACTTTTCAAAATTATCTTCAAATACTTTATTTGACTTATTTTTGGATTAAGAAAAGTGATTTCTGTGTAACACATCTCACCCACACACCAAAATAATGAAATCAATGCCTAATATCTTGTTTTTCTTCAAGTTACAAATCCTACATATTTTTGGGGGAGGAGGGTCAAAGCAGGAGTAGAGGAGATAAATTAATAAACAAAATGCAAGTCAATAATGAGCTACGAATTTCATTATCCAAGCTTATTTGTTCTATTTTTATATAAAATTTGAATCAAACTCTCACACTCTCATTTTGTTATTTGTGAAATGAAGATATATACATTAATTCTGTGTCTTTGAAGTTTGAAAGCTGTAACTTGTCAAATAATTGTACATTAATATTATGTCATTAATAATCAAAGACTGCTGAATGTAAGTTATTTATATATTACTTGATTTTTGTAAATAAGTGTAGGAGAATTAAGTCTTCATAACATTTTTTATGGAAAATGACAACATATCCCAAACTGCTATAGTTTTATCTATACATATGTACAAGTAAAGATATGTTTAACAGTATATTACATTAAATATTATAATATTTTGTTTACAAAGGTATTTCTTTTTTTAGTAAAAATGTGACAAGGGCAATCAGATTAATTTGGTAATTTTTAAGTACTAATTGGAAGGTAGCTATCTCTTTCTTTAACATGTTCAATGTAAATATTTGCTTTTAATCAGTAAAACTATCCAAGTAACTATTAAAGCTTTTGTACTGGTCTTCTTCCAAATAGATAGTCCTAGTAATAATATTGCCAAGAAGGGGAATTCAGATTCCATTATCTCCCATTATCTTACAAGGCATTTTACTTCTGCTAGTTTTAATTAAGTTAAAATCTGTTTCACTTACATTACTGATTAAAACTAATTGAGTTTGTTGCTTAATCCTATCAAAGAAATCTATTGCTTAAAACAGGTTTACTTCCAAATGGAATTGTTCTAGAGGGGAAGTGTCTACAATATTAGGACTACATTTTATTTCATCAATTTTATTAATATATTTTCTGGACATATTCCAATTGGAAAAATTTCTTATAGTCAAATCCTAGAAAATATTTTCTGTATATTTAGGCAATAAGAATTGTTTTAACAGTAATAAGATTTAATCTTTGCAATTTAATGAAAATATTGGTGTAATGAAAAAGGTACATTTTGGGTTGTTTCAATTCAGAGTGTAAAGACTGTTCTGCTGTATCCTTTATTCATTTATTTTTTAAAAATGTATCACTGTGTATTAAAATCAATGATTATTAGTAAATTTTTAGTGTCTTAAATTATAAAATATTATAAACGATATTAAATATTTTATATAATATATTATAAACATGTCCAAAATGTTGCATGAACCAGGAAAGAAATAAAACAGGGAACTTATTTTTTCTTATTCTAAGTTATAAAAAATAAGGCCTTAAAACCAACAAAGGCTGTTCCAAATTTACAATTGATGCCGTTTTACAAATTTTCCAGCTCATGTAGCTCAGCTATTGTACTGTAGCCAAATCTCATAGGAGCTCTTTTAATCTTCTGCAACCACTGAGAAGATGGCAAGAATATAATCCTCAAAGCAAAGTAGAGTTAGTATAAACACAAGTCCCAAAACTCACTGGTCCATGGCTCACAGTAGGCTGAAACGAGCAGTCACTCTTGGGTTTCTTTTGCTGTTAGCTCTCTCCAAAAACCATTAGACTTTAGGCAGAAAATATAATTTTTAAGAAGTCAATGGGGAATAATAAGATCTAATTCAGATTCTTGCAAGCTAATACTCATATAATCTTTCTTTTATGATTATGGTAGTATAATTTTTTAAAAAAGATACAGTGATATCTTGGCAGTTTGGGATCGGACACTCATTTTTAATTCCCCCAAATGTTTATGGCTTGTAGTCACTTGGAATATTACTGAGAGATGAATGTGAGTTTTGTGTAAGTCACTAATTATATAGCTCATATAATGCAATAAAGTGTATTTATTTTTACATTCAGTAAAGTCCATTAGTAATTGTGATCATGAACATGACAAGCACATGATAGAAAAGTTAAAGAATGGAATCTCTAATTTGGCAGACGAATGGCATATTATGATTATACTTACTCTACTCTAAAAGTAAAGAAGAAAAATTGACTTTTAAGAAAGTTTAGAGACTGCTGTGTGGCAATAACTTCAAATTTGGTGGCTATAGAGAAGGTATTCTATATATATCTCTTAAGAATATGAAGGACTTACTCTAATGCTTAGACAAAGAGATAAACAGTAGATTAAATGTAGGGGTGAGTGAGTACCATAGTGTAACATCTCATCTTCAGTGATGTTTGCTATAAATCATTCTTTTTAGTATGCAATACTCTGAACTATGGGAAATATCAATAATATTTCAAGACTGATGATAAACAGAGTATCATCAAAGAAGATAATTATAAAAGTTTTAAGTGACATCTAAAGTTGAATTAAAAAGTTATAGCATTTTTTTTAGTAGAGACAGGAGGCTCAGCCAGGAGGATGTCTTGAACTGGGAGGCATAGGTTGTCCTGAGCTGAGATCATGCCACTGCACTCCAGCCTGGACAACAGAGTGAGACTCCATCTCACATAAAAAAAAGTGATAGTGACTTGCTAGTTATTACTGATATGTTTTTTAAAGTGAGAAATTTAGGATATCAAAAGAACATACTTTTGTTGGGAGGTGGAATTTGCTTCCCATCCCGAGAAGTTAAGAACGGTAGTGACAAAAGAGGAGAACTTGTTCATATAAAACACTTTCATTAAGTGGCAAAAGAATGAGCTTGAATATTGTCCATCAACAGGACATTTCAGAGATTAAATTGTTTCATAAAGGTACCCTTTCTCACATAATTATTTTAAAATCTATGTATACAAATAACGATTTTTGATAAAAATCAAATGATCACATATGTAATATGTTCTTTAAAGACATAATTATACAAAGTAACAAGTTTATTAAACAATCATTGCTTTGCTTTGAAATAAGTATTTATTGCTCAGCTTTTTGAACACTAAAAAATATATATTTTCAGGCCGGGCGTGGTGACTCAAGCCTGTAATCCCAGCACTTTGGGAGGCCGAGGCAGGTGGATCACGAGGTCAAGAGCTTGAGACCATCCTGGTCAACATGGTAAAACCCCGTCTCTACTAAAAATACAAAAATTAGCTGGGCATGGTGGTGCGTGCCTGTAGTCCCAGCTACTCAGGAGGCTGAGGCAGGAGAATTGCCTGAACCCAGGAGGCAGAGATTGCGGTGAGCGGAGATCACACCATTGCACTCCAGCCTGGATAACAAGAGCGAAACTCCATCTCTAAATATATATATATATATGTATATATATTCAGATTTTTAAAAAATACTAAAAATGCAGAAAATTTACATAGGATTATTAAAATATAATTTTGACTAGTTAACAATGTAAATAAATCATTTACAAACAATTGTTCAAATGTCACTTTCTATGTTAAACTTATTCTCTAATTTGCCATTTTGCATCATAAACTGCAGTTTGATTTGAAAGATCTAATTCATTCTTAATACAGACATTATAGATCTAACTACATCTCTAAAATCAGTGTCAGAAATATAATTATTAATAGTTACATATCTAAACTAATCTTTTTTTTTTCTGTAGAACCTCATTTTCTGCATTTGTAATGAAAGTCTTTCTTCAGACTGGTAGTGCTCCAATGTTTCTGTTAGATTTTCAGAGCCATCACAGCTAGATAATTCCCTATGTATCAGCAAATGACAATAATCCTGTGTTGAATTTCAATATCTCCAGTTCTAAGTAAGTCAGTAGAGAGTAAAGATCTATCCTAGCTGTACTTTCCTTCAAGCAATGCCATCCACTACAGTCATTCAAAACCTCAGAGATGAATGGCTCAGCAGTATCTGGCTCAAACTGGCAGTATGCCTGTAGCAGTATTAACTTTTGATATTTTCTGGTGCTTGTTTCTTATTTTTAATATTACACATGAGTGTCAGAATTCAGATTGTCATGTAAATGATAACACCCAAATGTGATGAGATCCATGAGTCTTCATTTCCCCTACCCCTCATTAAGCATACAACTTATCTTTAAGATTCATGATGGACAAATCGTCCCTTAATAATTCTTATGCATTTTAAGGGGTGGATGAAACTAAAGAGGGAAACACCTTTAAAAGGATAATTTGGAGTGAATTAAGAGTGTTGTAAGAGTTGGAACCTGTGTTTTATTCTGTGTTTGGCAACGGAATTGAGTTTTAATATTCCTGAAGATTTTGCTGTGCATTCAAAAATAAATTCAAATACTGACAGCACTTATAATGGATCCTTGATAATCTCAGTATTGAAAAGATGAGGAAATCTAAACATTCCTAAAAAAACTATTTATTTTTTAATGCTGGAGGTCAAACAATAATTTACACTAGCATTGAGAGAAATATTTCCTGGGATGATAAGCAGAGAGTCATGTCTATAGATGTATATGAATGTATATAGTTACATGAGAAATTAAATACAACAACACATCACTCACATAAACTCAGCTTAAAAAATAATTCTAGACAATGAAAATAATTGTTTTAGTATCCCTTTACAACATAAGCAATTTTCTTATACCACTATTACTCCATCATTCATTTGAAAGTTTTTATTTTTAATGTGAAGACAATTCTAATAAGTTTAATAATTTGATTTCCAATCACATAAGCATAATAGGAATTTTTCTTTCAAAAAGCAAGAAATGCTAGTAAAAAATAAACCATACCATGAATGTGATCACTGGCAAGAAAAATAGGAGAGCACAAAAACATAAAAAAGCAACAATCAGATAATCTTGCACAAGATTAAATGGTCCTGAATCACTCAGTAGATCTCATGGGTATATTTGCAGGAATTTCTGGACACTTGGATAATTCTCAATGTGAGAATATTCAAGACAAATGTAAGAATTTTTTCACCAAAAATGAGAAAATATACAGCTCTGTCTCTATGTTTATTTATGTGTGCAGTTCATATAATCAAAATATGTTTTCCTGTTAATATCTCCTGATTTTAACATAAGAGTTAAAAGTATATACCTTAATAATGAATATTAAATAGAAAAGCATCCAAAGCAAAAGAGGGAAGCAAGGCAAATGTTCTTAAAATTTATCTGCAGAAAACAAATTGCGAATTTGGAAAACAACTTTTATTTTATTTTTGATGGTCTATGAATAGTTCCTATATTTTATAATTATTCCAGGGAAATGTTAGAATCATCCATAAAAACTCATTATTTAATAATACCTCAGTGATTGAGGGAAAATACCCTAAATGACTACTTTTGAACACTTTCAAGAGAAACCGATGAATGGGTAAGTACTTTTATAATAAAATCTTCTGAGGAAAAGACATCCTGAACTGCTGGTATTTTCAGTAGGCCTATGTTGCTTTGATATTAAAGCAGAAGAGAGGGAGAATGAACATTGATAGAGTTATCAACTGGAAAGCAAGATCCTGGAGAGCAGTAATTTCTTAGAAAATTTCAAGACAATTTCACTGTTGTCATAGAAATCTCCGCAGCAGAAATCCACGTCAAGATTGCCTCATACAACTATTAAAGCCTAAGGAAGGCTTCAGGCATTGTTCAACCATAGGGAACAAATGATATGATCAGGACTTTCTTGTCATTGCTTTTTTGTCTTCTTTTGGTTCTGCCTTTTTCTGCACATTACTTTCATGTTTTTGTATTGTGAATGTCCTCCTCTACATATTAATGGAGATAGTCACTTGAAGCTTCTCCAGGTGAAGTCAATATATGTTTCTAATAACAGGTCCTCAGATGCAATAGATGTCTTGTTAACTGGAACCATCAGAACAGATTGGAAGGAATTTTTATTAGGCTGACAACAGTCATGTGTCTTTATCTGAACAAATCACTATGATCCAAGAAATACTAAACCATGATTAGATAGTATGAGTTAAATGCTCATTCATTGAATGCATTTGAGAACAAAGTAGTGTAAATGATGCTCCACCAGGTCTACAAATAGAAAAGGTAGCAGTATCTAAAAGAAGAAATCCTAGGCAAATGCTAACTTTGGCAATGCTTCCCAGGTGAAAATAATATATAAATAAGTGCTTCAAATGCAAGAGACAATATTTGAAGATCACAAGCCCATATCCTACAGAAGCTACTGATAGACCAAGTAGGTGTGAGGAAAAAAAATTAAATAAGAGGTAATCTATTTCAACCACTGCATCTCTAATCAACAAATTTTATTACAAGGACAATGTTATAATTCATTGATATTTCTTGGGCATTTCTGCTATATCCAGCATATTAGAGTTCATCTTATCCAGTTTTTAACAGAAACTCAATGTGATCAATTTTTATTATCCCCATGTAATGAATGGGAAAGACTGAAACTTAGTTTTATTAACTTGCCAAAATTCATAGCTACTAGAAGCAAGACTGAAGATTCGCAGTCTAATTTGATTCCAAATGCCATGTTCTTAACTAAATAGCACATTACATTTTTAGTTCCTCAAAACAGGAACTGTGCTTTCTAAAATCTGTATGCTCAGTGCTTGTGATTTCATCTGGCATACTGTATGTGAATATGTGTTTATTCAATGACTACATAAATGTGGATCTCACAGTTTGGAAGTCTCAAACTTTCTCCTTGACCTATCTCCAGCATGAAGCCTCCTGAGAAGAAAAGTAGCATTCTGACGGTCTCTATCTATAAACCAACAGAAGAAAAGCAGAGCATGTATTTCTTTCTAGACTATGACTAGATTCATTTAACCTTTTATTCAAAAATACAAATTGAGCTCGTAAGTGCTAAGTACTGCTTTGGCCCTTAGGACCCAACAAAGTTATTTGATTAAGGAATATAGTAAGTGCATTGGCAAAAACTAGGGTAAAGGTAATAAGGCGCACCAGGGGTTGCAGGAGGGAAGGCAAGTAGTAGAGGCTCTATCTCATGAACATTTAGCCTTGATCAATAATTGACTTGAAATTGTCAATGCTTATTAAAAAAGAGTTTTCTTAACATTGCTTTTTCAAAGCTAATTTATTAGTCTCATTTTACTCTGGAGTTAAATGTTTAACTCATTTTATTTTATCAACACAAGCATCAGAACAAGACTTGAAAATCTGAACTGGAAAATAATCACCATGAATTTAGATAGTAGTACATATAAAAAATAAAAATCCCATTTATCATTTATATTGAGGTGACTAAGATTTGAACTGTTTAAATAAACTGAGTTTAAATGTTAGCACACTGGATAGAAAAAGGAGAAATGTGAGTTCTACTTATTTTTTCATTGCTGGATTTCTACTAACAATAGAAGGAAAAAAGCATTATTTTGTTTCTATCTGCAAAGAAAAAATAGTATTTTTTTAAACTGCCATACTATCTATTGAATTAAGAAATGAATTAATAATTTAATTTATTTGGGGACTACAAAAATATTATATCATTTAGTAAAGAAAATGTGTTTGGCCTAAGAAAATATGAGTTGACATTAGCTGGGCATGGTGGCGCGTGCCTGTAATCCCAGCTACTTGGGAGGCTGAGGCAGGAGAATTGCCTGAACCCAGGAGGCGGAGGTTGAGGTGAGCCGAGATCGCGCCATTGCACTCCAGCCTGGGCAACAAGAGCGAAACTCCGTCTAAAAAAAAAAAAAAAAAAAAAAAGAAAAGAAAATATGAGTTGACATAAGAAAATAAAATCTAAATTATATAAATGTTCTTTTGTAACTTTCTCTAAGTAGGATACTGAGAGGATAGTATCCTCTCAGTAGGATACTCTTTCTCAAAGTAGGATACTCTTGATGGTATAAGCTGTAAAAACTGTTAACAGTTAATTTTTAATTAGCACATAATGGTTTCATAAGCATAATCAAAACAATTAAAATTCTTCAAAATATATTTATCTTAAATATCTGATTCTTGTATGGAAAACTTATTTACTTTATTTAGTGAAACCACAAAAGTTCTGTTTAGCTAACTAAAGAAACTTCAGCCAGATGCTGTTTAAATTATCACTTACTTCTCAGCAAAATCTAAACAAGTGCTTCTTAGTGATTTATTATCATGGTTACCATTTTAAACTTAACTGTCATGTGTATACTTTAACTAATAAAAGACTCTTTATATTTAAATATGTGCTCGACATATTTTACTATCATGTAATAAAATTCATGGTAGAATTACAGTTCATATGATATACTATACTTTCATATGCCTAACATTGTGCTAATTATTATGAGCTCTTAATGAAATATGTAAAGAATATCTGAATGAGTACATTTTATATTGTAAAACCCCTATATTTCCCAAAAATAAGTCTGAGCTAAAATAGCATTAAAATTTGGAAATCTGAATTCAAGGGGTTATCTCCATTGTTTATTAATGACATTTTGCACCTCACTGAGCTTCATTTTCTTGACCTAGAAGAGAACAAAATAATACCTAATTCATAAAGGTTTACTAAGAAGTAAGTTGACAATATAAATGAAATGCTTTGTAAATTTCTAAGTATATTATGACTGTATAGGATTATTATTCTCCTAAGCAAGAAGCAGAGTGTTTATTTTTCTCTTCAAAACTAGTTCCTGGCATATAGGTGGCATTTGGTTGAATGTTAAATAAAAGTCTCCTGACAGAATAAATTCTAAATGAAGCTCTTCATTACATTTTTCAGACACACACACACACACACACACACACACACACACGTTTTGACCACTCAGGGATGTCAGTTTTCTAAATATGTAAGTGTACCATCTATATGGCAAACCAACAGTTAACCTTGAAGATTATAAGAAAAAAATATTGAAGAAAATAAAAGGTTACTGCAGAGCAGTTGATCCATTCTGTCAAAATGCCAGATGTCTCTTACTCTTTGCTTCTGGATATTATTAAAACTAGCTTCAAGGCTTCTCTGTCTATCTTTCTCTCATTTTCTTTCTCTCTCCTCATCCCAATCAGCATGCTGGCTGCATTGCTCAATTACTGGACAAATGGAACTTCCTGTCCTCCTCTTCTCAACCACTTTTATAACAGCAATAATAGATGCTATCATTAAGACCCTCAATGGGAAATCATGAACTAAGATATTCTTTGCCCTTCTTGCTTTTTAATTTTCCTTAAAAAGATAGGCCATCTGCTTTAACCCTCTTAAAATTGCAAGTTTCTTTGTAATGCCAGTCTTACATGTTCTTAATTTATATTAATAATAAATAAATATTTAAATCCCCAGGTCAGAATTTAATTGTATGAATCTATTTCTTGGCACTGAAATGTAGTTTCAGCATCACAGGCTGGTGTTATTTTCTAGAAATAATTTTTTATTTTAATGATACACACACACGTGTGTGTGTGTGTGTGTGTGTGTGTGTGTGTGTGTATAAACAGTAAGGATTATGCCTGTCAGATTTTACCATATTCAATATTGGCAAAAAAATGCTTCCAATAAATTGTATTGTGGAATAGTTCTGAAAATACTAAATGACTATTTGTGGAAAATTCAGATATAATAATCTCTCATGGGCCATTGGACATGTTGGTATATTTTATATGTACATATGAAATTATTGTTACTCATCTATTAAAACTAACATACCAAGCTGAACTAAAATAGAGGGACATGAAGCTTAATTGTACATAGATATATTTAGATTATTAATATAAAGGCACACCTCAGGATTAATTTAGATTTTATAATATGAATTAACACTGGCATTTTGTATTCTAGGAATGCCATTACTATACAAAAATAAATTTAAAAGAAAAAATATTACATTAATACTGTGGGACATGAAAACAACAATAGTAGTTAGTAAGAAAGGAGCCAAGAATTTTGAAAGATGGATATACAAAGAAAAGGGATTAGCAATTGTTCCTGTGTTTTTTAATTACTGTATCCAGCCATACAGTAGCTCTAACAAAGTAGAAAACTTGGGTATATTTTTCATAGCAATAATAAGCAATTTTACCTGTATTATCCACTGCTACTATGGTAAAATCTCAGTTCTCCTTCTAACTCTCCTTTCATTTGCTTCTTTTTTTTTTATTGAGAGGGCGGAGTTTCGCTCTTATTACCCAGACTAGAGTGTAACGGCCCAATCTCGGCTCACCGCAACCTCCGCCTCCTGGGTTCAGGCAATTCTCCTGCCTCAGCCTCCTGAGTACCTGGGATTACAGGCATGTGCCACCATGCCCAGCTAATTTTTTTGTATTTTTAATAGAGACGGGGTTTCACCATGTTGACCAGGATGGTCTCGATCTCTTGACCTCGTGATCCACCCTCCTCAGCCTCCCAAAGTGCTGGGATTACAGGCGTGAGCAACCGAGCCCAGCCCTCATTTGCTTCTTTTTTCATCAACTATTCTTTCTTTCCTGGAACTCTAAATGCAAGAGTGCCCCAGGATTTTTTTACTCCATAGGACTGACCCAGACCTATGACATATTCTAATGACATGAATGATTTTAAAAAGTCTTACTATATCTCCAGACCAGATTTCGCTCCTAAATAATGTCATCTCCTTTTTAATGTCTCCCAGTTGAAATCCTGATACTCTACCCCACCAAATTTCTGCTTTTACTTCTTATATATCACTCATATGTAAATGAATGAATATAACCTTACCCACTTTCAATTATTTTGTTTTGTTCTTCAGAGCTGTTGTGACCTGAAATAATACACAGGTGTGTTGATTTGCCCACCTCTCCTGTACCACAGGCCCTAGAAGAGAGCCTGGTGTACATTTCTCAATGAACACATAAGTGAATGAGAATAAATAATGCTAATAATGTCACAACACAAAGACCACATTATTTAAATCTTGTATGTATATAGGATAGAAGTCTAGCATAGATTCCATGGAAATAAAATCAGGTATTGCTACTTTTTCTTGGAGCCTTTAGGGGAGCATCTGTTTCCTTGTTCTTTCCAGGTCTCGAGGCCACCCACGTTCCTTGGCTTATGGCCCTCTTTCTTCATCTTCAAGTCCATCTACATTGCATTTCTTTGATCAGTATTCTGTAGTCGCATTTTCCCTTATTCTCTTTTACACCTCCTTTTCTCTCCCCTTGTGATGACTTTGGACCCACCTGACTAATACAAGATAGTCTCCCTATTAGAAAGCTTAATTACATCTACAGTCTTCATTCTCCTTTGCCAGGAAACCTAGTATACCCACAGGTTCTGATGATTAGAATGTTGACATCTTTCACAGGGATATTATTCTGCCTGCTGTAGATTCTCAAGAACATGAAGATGGTATAGTAGGTAATATTTAAGGTATACAGAGTTGGATTTTAAAACCACTGAAGAAATGTAGAGTATCAAAATAAATCATTGAGCAACTAACCCTTCTTTAGAATAAAATAATATAAGCCAGATCATTACATCATGCAAGATCTCAAAATAAACACCAGAAAGGTATTGTGTGGGAAAAAATAATTAGAACTACAAAATAATATATCTGTAAAACTGAGAATGGAGCAGCGTGTTCTAAACATAACAATCAATGGATGAATTATAAAGGGAAAATTTACTGAATGTATAAGAAACATTCATGGGAAGCATAGTTTAAGCAAACATGACAGATAAGACATTGAAACTTTTAATTTACAAAGGATTCTTGAAATCAATATAAAAACAAAGAAATACATACCAAAATAATAGAAAACTAAAACTTAAAAATAAACTGAAAATATGCAATATAAATGTATTAGTTTGTTCTCACGCTACTATAAAGAACTACATGAGACTGCGTAGTTTATGAAGAAAAGAGGCTTAATTGACTCAGTTCCACAGGCTTGACAGGAAGCATGACTGAAATGCCTCAGGAAACTTACATTCATGGCAGAAAGTGAAGGGGAAGCAAGCACCTTCTTCACATGAGGGCAGGAGAGAGAGAGCGAGAGAGCAAATGGGGAAGTGTCACACACCTTTAAACCATCAGATCTCATTATAACTCACTCACTATCATAAGATAAGCAAGGGGGAAATTGTCTCCCATAGTCCAACCACCTCCACAAAGCCCCTCCACCAATTTGACATGAGAATAGGGTTGAGGACACAAATCCATGGTAGCCCATTTAATGATGTTTTTAAAACTATCTTCTTTGTGGCCTTTAAATTATCAACACTGTCAATGCTTTAACACTATCTACTCATTAAGTTGTAAGTAGAAAATAAAAAATTTTGCAAAAATTTGAAGCAAAATTAAAAGTGGAATTTTATTATATATATTTTAGTATGAAAACTTTAAAAAACAGTTTGTTAAACCAGTGGTATTTACTTTATACTTCCTGGTAAAATGTTCTTATCACAATTACTGTTATCAAAAATTTCTACCAAATAACTGGGATGGTGCAATGGTGGATAAGGCTCTGGGTTGGTATTTATACTTTTCTGTATTCTAGGAAGTGTCCTCAGAAAGCAATCACAAAACTTTTTGCCATGTTAATTATAGGAAGAGGAAGAAGTAAAGAAGGGAAATGGAGGCAGAGGGAGCTTGAATATTAGGGGTTAACATAAGGAGCCCTGTGTTCTGGAGCTGCTTTGGGATGCTTCATCCTACTGCACTGTCAAAGCATCCAGCTGGAAGAGAGTAATATGACTGTGTTACTTCCTGCAAAGCATCTAAATACATAAATTAATGCACAAATTAATTATAAATAACAAATATATCTACAATGCATATAAATATCAACATTGAATTCATAATCTCTCCTCTGTTTTAAGATATGATTAGGCTTTTAAAAATGTATTAAATTTATTTCCTTATTTCCACCAAACATCCTTTAGAGCCCACATATTCTGATGTTGGAGTTTGTTAGGTTTGTCAAAAAATAATAAAGTTCATTTTAATCTAATTTTATCTCTATAAAAATGATGAGGTGTTCAGAAAATAATACATAAATATATAAATTGTCTTGATTCAAAATCTTTCTACAAACTTTCCAAAATGCTATTGATAGTGGAAAAGAAATACTCTATTCTTTCAGGTCATAGATGGCCTGAAAAAATTGCTGACAAACTTTAATTACCTTAGTAACATCTATCCAGTGACTTTTATTCCTTTTTCCTTCTTTGTCTGGTACACTTTATTCTAATAATGAAATCCATCCATGCAGGATCACATTTTTCCTTGGCATCTGTGAAGAATTAAAATTAGTTTGAGAACTACGTATGCCTAGAAGTCCTAGGCTGTTGTAGATAACAAGTTGGGTATTTTGTCATTTTCTGCGTTATTTATTATTTTGCCTTTATCTCCTTGAGTAAAATAAAGTGCATTGCTTCTGGCCTTTTCATACACAATAAGAATAGATAAAGTTGTAATAATATTTTTCCTTAAAAATCATATTAAAATAAATTCAAGGTTTTTTGTTTATTTGTGCAGGTAGTGGTGTTATTTCGTTTTTGTTTAGCAAAATTTAATTGAGGTGAAAATGGCAAGAAATCAGAAATAAAATATATATGAACTTAAAGACAAATCCAGTCAATTCCCGTTAAGAGATACTTGAATTCATACAGGTACAATCAGTTATTTACTTTAATCATATGCATATTTGTGAATTATTCAGGTTATATGTAACACTTATACTTCTTTATAACTTTTTAATTATGAGGTAGATAAATATTTATATTTGGTATTAACTTATTTTCATTCTGTCTTTACAATATTTATGGCAGTTAACTGGCAATGTGTAGCTTATTCCTACATTAACTGCTCACCTCAATCTTTCCCTTTTCTGGGCCATTTCTTAAGCTGGGCAAGAGCCCAGATCAGATCAAGAAAATTTCAAAGCACTAGTTATGTGATAGATGCAAGATAAACATTTTTGGAGAGGAATGTCTTATGAACCCAGGGCAGTTCTATCAACACCTTCCTCACAAGTGACTTTTATTCATGTTTATATCTGGGAAAGATGCCAATGAATATCTGTTTTTACTTATAAATACAGAATAATTAAATTTATTCCAAGAACAACTTAGTCATTTTTAACATATCTTTCATATTATGCATACACACAACATCAACCATTTAATAAAATCCACTGGCAAGTGTTTGCATATACTGTTCTTTGTCTAAAAAGTGCTTTATGGGTAGTACAATAATGGTCAGATAGTCTGATTTCTGCACACTCCCTGGGTGATGGTTTCCTGATGTTCAGAAGGTTGTGACACTCCTAACCAACTGATCCCAAGGTTCTCAACTTGTGAACCAGCAGCTCTCCCCTTCTCAGCCTTCTACCCTGCAGACTTTTTGCCCCCACCCCATTCAAAAGGGCTAAATTAATCATTATTTCATATCACGCTGACTGTATTACACATGTCTTTAAAGTGACTTGTATTCTCCCTTCAAACCAGATTTGAATTGGTCAGTTTGAATGCTAAAGCCTCTGGGTGATTATTTCTACCTGTCTCATCTTCCTCCATGAGTTTCTTTCCTATCTTCCAATTTAAAATGCTGTAATAATAATTTATCTCTAAGACTTCTCTGTTCCTTTCCTGTTCCCTCTCCACAGTCATCTTAAGGGATTGGATTTTTGTCTTCTTTATTCAGAAGAATGAAACAATATTTTCTAGTCACTAGCACCCTTGTCTTCCAAATTATTTTATGATCTTAGTCACTTCCAAGGAATTATATTCACTTTTTAGAGAAGAGCTGTAATACTTTTGATTATTTATACAAATATAAAATGTATTAAAACTCATTTCTCCAAAATACTCAGTTCATTAAATTTCTTTATGTGATGCACATAGAATAACATGATGTTTCTGAGGAGCACACACAGCTACCCTACCTATAGGTCAAGACATGCCATAGTATACCTCTTCCTTTGAAAAGCCAAATTCACTCTGCCCTACAACTGGGAATCTTTTCGGGTCATTTGGAAACAGTTAAAATGGCAACTTTCTTTTTTAAAAGGTTTAGTAACACAAAGGTCAAGTTAAGTCTGCCTTTAAACAGAATAAATAAAACATCGTGTTCATTAAATTTACACTGATGGAACATTCAGCTTCTGTTCTCAGTGGACAACAGGAAAAGTTAGAGAGGAATCAGATGAAATAACATCTATTTGTTAGGCATTTCTGTAACTAAAGCACAAAACATATAAAGGCGAGTGGTATAGATACAGATGTATAAATTTAAGTTTTTGACATGGATTTGATCCATGGATTTAATACCATGATATAGCTATATAAATATCATATACTTGCATACATATGCATACAGTGTAGATGTATATTGAGGGAGTGATTTAATTAGAATTACAGGGATGTTTTAGGGACACAGAGAAAAAGGGGAGCAGAAAAGAGAGAAAAATAACATCAAACAGATATGTTAATTTAAACCCTATAATTTTATACATGAAGAAATGGAAGCAAAAAAAATGACGAGACTTGCTGCCAGACAGCACAGCTAGCTAAAGGCCAACACAAGTGCATTCCAGAGTGCAGTGAATGCAAGGAGACAATCTGCTGGAGTTTGAATTCAGACTCCACTTATAAGATAAAGTATTCACTATCATAGTTTTAGACCCGTTTTACTTATCCTCCGTATGCCTCACTTTCTATATAATATGGACATTATAACAACATACCTTCTACCTGGAAGCATTATGAGAGTTGAATACATGAAATGCTCAGTCTATTCTTCTCTGGGCACATCTTCAGCACTATATACTGATAGCCCTCTTTACTGGCCGAACCTCAGTCCATTTTTTTAACACCTTTTTAATATTAATCTTATTAATCTTATTTTTTTGAAATGACATTAAGAACAATCACTATTCCCAGTGAAATAAGATTTATATTAACAGTAAATTATATTTATATGCTGTTAATTTTAATCTAATTATATCCCAAATTAACAATTTTCTAGTTTAATTTTATATATTTTCCATATTTGTTGGCAGAAGCTTAAAATGGTAAAAAAAAAAGACTTTAAACTACTTTGTTGTAGAGTGATGATTTCTGGGTTCAAACCTGCTTTTCTGAGTGTTTCTTTTTCCTTCTTTCTCTATGCCAGCATCCTCTAAAATGAGTAATACTTTCTCTAAGGCAACATTTCTACATCTAAAGCCTAATAGACCTTTCTCTTTCCTTTGTACTCTTTGTTAAAAGCTTCTGTAATGGAGAATACCTTTCTTTGAGTTCTGCATTTTCCCTTTTCTAAAGAGAGGGCTGCCTGCAGGCAGTCCTTTGAGTTCTAGGAGGTTGCTGTAACCTTCTTTGTGATTAGATTACCAGCAATCTGCTACTTCTCTGCACAATGCATTTCTAAGACGCTAATGATAGAAAAATAAGCCAAACAATGCCTTTTCCTATGATTGGACTGGGGCGGGAGACAGATCATTGTTCTGTTCTGAGAGAGAGAGAGAGAGAGAGAGAGAAAGAAAGAGCAAGCATATATTCATTATTAATTTAATATTATTTTGGAATATCATATGTGTTTTTAGGTTTTCTTTTTCTTTTTCCTTTTTTTGAGATACACAGTGGACTAGCTTCAAAGGAAAGCTAAATTAAGGCTGAAAGATTACACAAATCATTAAAGTTTATTTTATATATTTTTTGACAAATCTTTTTAGTTTGTGGATTTATTCTAGTATTTTTGTCATCACTGCTTAAACTTTTATAATGTTTTTCTACTACTTGGTAACAGTTAAAGAACAAAATGCAATAAAATGCACAAAGAATTTCATAGTATCTCACTACTTCACCAAAAATGTCAAAATACACATGTTACTGACTTGCAGTACCATGAAGCTAATAGGCAAAATGTTTTTCAGTTGAGCCCATAACAATCATTATGAATATGAGCAACTGAAAACTGAATGCTCATATGAACAACTGATACGTGAATGCTCATATTTTGCATTTCACATGTGATTTAAAGGATTATAGTACATGTACAAAGTACATTTCCTTGGGTCAGATAAAAAGATTTTCTCAGGGGATGAAAATAAAGGATAAAAGTTGCATATAGGCTATCAAGAGAGCCAAACATTCACATGAATCTAGTAACGTATATTGTTAATCACCAGCACTAAAGTTCATAAACTGCCAACAATACAAAGAAGGAAAAGAATGTGGAGAGATCATTGCCAAGATAAATTTGTAATGCTCTTCCACGCTCTGTTTCTATTAAGGATTATGCATTCCTTTTGCGTTCGAGGTTCACAACAGGGAAAGGAATGAAAAACTGAAAGGAAATAAAAAATATACTGCTATGGAAAAGTGGCCTAAATATTATGAGGGCAACAACATAATTTAAAATATCTGGAACTGGTGGGCTATTGTCTAACCCTTTGGTTCTTCACCTACAATTGCAATACAAAGAACAAAAATAAGAGGATGGTAAGAGCTACATTTTTTACTCGTACCATTTTAGTTGGTGTTATAAACGTCATTGTTGATCACAAACATACAAGCCAGAAAGCCTGGGTTATAATGTTGGTCTGGGTAATTGTGGATTTAAAAACAAGATAATTTAATTAGGAACTATACTGCACATTTCTTTAAGTGATTTCTAATTTTAATTCCATGATTCCATAATAAAATATGCAAGTCCCAGTAATGTAGATAACTTCATTATTACAGCATTGCAACAAAGAGTGATATCATGTTCATAGAAATAAGGCATGCATATAAACTTCTTTTAAATTTTACATTTTTTAATCTCTATATTTGCTATAGTTTTAATGTGTTCCCCAAATTTTACATATTAAAGACTTAATCTTTAAATTTATATGTTTGTGGTATGTAGAAGTGGAGTCTTTGGGAGGTAGATAATGTCATCAGGCTAGGGCCCTCATGGTGGGACTGGTGGCTTTATAAGAAGAAAGAGAGGGTCCTGAGCTGACCAGCTCTTACCCTCTCATTATGTGATGTTTTCTGCCACATGTTGTGACACGAAAAGAAAGTCCTCACCAAATGCCAGTGCTATGATTTTAGACTTCCCAGTCTCCAGAACTGTACACTAAAATAAACTTCTTTCTTTATAAATTACCAGCATATTGTGTTCTGTTATGGCAACAGAAAATGAACTAACATATTCTCATTTATTTTGAATTATATAGGGATTGATTTACGTATTCAAAGGAGGAAGTTATTATAATAGAAGTTGTATATAAGCATTGCCTTGGCACTGAAGTTATGAGTTCAGGTAAGACAAATAAGTTCATGCTCTTAGGGAAATTGCTGGCTACAAATATATGAAAAAATTTAAAAGTAAATACATGACTAGAAGAAGAAAAACACAGAAATTAGAAAAAAATATATGAAACAAGTTAGGTGAAGTATTAAAGAAGCTGCTTCTTTAGTCATCTTGCAAAGCCTCAGAGAAAGTGATGTTTGAAGTAAGAAGTAAAGGTAAATGCCTGTAATCCCAGCTACTTGGGAGACTGAAGCAGGATAATTGCTTGAACTCACTGCAGTGAGCTGAGATTATGCAAAGGTCAGAATGAGGGCTCAAAGGAAAACTGAAGATAAAAGTTATCCAAAAAGCCAGTGACTTGGAGGCTAGAACAAGCTTACCACTTTTCAGTGATAAATGGAAGGTAAGTGTGGCTAGAGTATGGTATTCAGGGGAATTCGTGGGTCAAGACGATGTTAGCTACTGAAGTCATGAGAAAGAATGCAAATTTTGTGGTAAACAATTCGGAACAATCCAAGATGGCCGATTGCTAACATCTTGGGATTGCACCTCTCAGTGAAAGCGCAGAGAACTAGAGGACGCCACACTTTCAGACAAATTCTGGTCACTCACAGAGCAGAAGATTCCCAGTGGAGGAGCCACATGGGTCACCAGCATGACTCTTGTGGCCGGTGCAGTGGTTTCACCGGCACCTCGGCGCAGCAGCTCTCGGAGCAGAGTAAATGGGGCTGGCTCCCCTTCTGACTGAGGTTTGGAGGACCCACACGGGTCCCCAGCACGACTCCTGAGGCCGGCACAGCAGTTGTGACAGCACCTCAGCGTGTCAGCTCTCGGCACAGAGTAAACAGGACTGGTTCCCCTTCTGACCGAGGTTTGGAGCTCCAGGAAGGCAGAGTCACCTATTAAGGACACAAGAAGGAAGCCAGACAGGAGAATCCTGGGCAGAAAAGCACCATCAGTTTTAATGCTGCAGTTCTGGCCCTGGGAACTAATAACTTGGACGTCCACTCAAGAGATCTAATCTGAAAGCTGGTAATTTCAAAGACGACAGGAGGATAAATTTACAATTATGGGAAGAAACCAGCGTAAAAAGGCTGAGAATACTCAAAATCAGAATGCCTCTCCCTCTAAAGATGATCACAGTTCCACATCAACAATGGAACAAGGCTTGATGGAGAACAAGTGCATCCCAATAACAGAATCAGGCTTCAGGGTATGGATAAAAAGAAACTTCCATGAGTTCAAAGAACATGTTGTAGCCCAACATAAAGAAACTAAGAACTTTGAAAAGAGGTTAGACAAAATCCTAATGAGAATAGACAACTTAGAGAGGAATATAAGTGAAT
>CM052648.1:139465014-139493550 GCA_028533165.1 Leontopithecus rosalia
GCACACTGCCACGTGTGTACCTATGCAACTATCTTGCATGTTCTGCACATATACCCCAAAACCTAAAATGCAATAAAAATTTAAAAAAATAATAAAATTTTAAAAAATCCTAGAAGGGTATTTGCAGGTACTATCTTTTATCAGGAAACAGTGGAGCAACCTTATCACACTTTTAAGTGTATATTATTTTTAATATTTATAGTTTGCATATAACTACCAATGCTTTTTTGTATTTAGTCATTTTATATTTTATATATTCTCTCCTACAGCAGTTTATCACTTTCCAGTTTCATGTCTTATATCCTTAATCATTTGAATGATTCATTAAAAGTTATCTTCATTTAGGCAAGTAGTTAGTATTTATTTAATATTTACTTTATAGGGTGTGTCTGTTTGTCCTAACCCCAGGCCAAAACCATTAAGATTGTTTTGTGAGACATGCTTTCACTATTCCACCTGATAAAAGTGAGTATGTTAATATGAAATTCATCATCCTAATGATAGAATGGAAGGACAAACATTGTTCCAGACCTATCTGTTTGACACTATGATATCCTTAAAGGTCAAATATGTATATGTTTATATTGCTAGCAAATATTTTCCAGTTAACCATTTAAGAACATTAAATATGACTAAATTTTATATAATGCATTATCAATGTAAGTTGAATATTCCAGTAGACTTAATACTAAACTAATTTCCATAATAGACACATTTTTCTGATTAGCCAGTGGTTATCTCTCTCTCTCTCTCTCTCTTTCTCTCTTTCTCTCTCTCTCTCTCTCTCTCTGTCTCTCTCTCTCTCTCTCTTCATATATATATATGGAGAAATTATGGACATATACAATTATCTATCTACCTATCCTTACATGGATATATATGTCTAACATTCAATTTTGTATGTCCATAGACTTAAAAGATGGAATCCTGCCCACTTAACATTTCCATATAAAATGCTTTGTGGTATGTTTTGCTTTGGGTATTGCATTAGTCTGTTTTTGTATTGCTACAAAAAAATACCCAAGACTGGGTAATTTATAAGGAAAAAAATTTAAATTGGATCATGGCTTTGTAATCTGTACAGAAAACGTGGCACTGGCATCTGCACAGGTTGTGGTGAGGACCTCAGGGAGCTTCCAGCCATGGGAGAAGACACGGGATGAACTGGCATCTCACACGCCAGGAGTGGGAGCAAGAATGAGAGGGAGGAGATGCCTCACACTTTAAACAATCAGAAATCATGAGAACCCACTCACTATCATGCCAACAGCATTAAGCCATGGGAGATTCATCCCTATTATCCACACCCCTCTTACCAGGCCCCTCCTCCAACATTGGGGATTACATTTCAATCTGAGATTTTGGTAGGAATAAATATCCAAACTACATCATTTAGCTTCTGGATCTTCAAATCTTATGTCCTTCTCATACTGCAAAATACAACCATACCTTTCCAATAGTCCCCATAGGAGCACCCATTAGTCTCCCAAATTGAATGAGTCTTAACTCATTCTAATATTAATTCAAAATACCAATCCAAGTCCAAAGTGTCATCTAGATATAAGTTCCTTACACCTATGAGCCTGTAAAATAAAAAGAACTTACTTCCAAAATGCAATGGTACTACTGGCATTGGGTAAACATGAGTGTTCTAAAAGGGGAAATTTGGCCAAAGAAAGGGGCCACAGGGCCCATGCGATTTCAATACCCAGCAGGGAAGCCATTAAACCTTAAAGCTCCAAAGCAATTGCCTTTGACTCCATGTCTCAATCCAGGACATACTTGTGTAAAGGTTGCACTCCTAAACTCTTGGGCAGCTTTGCCTCTGTGGCTTTTTTCATACTGAGGTTGCAAGCTGCTGGTTCTATCATTCTGTGGTGTGAAGGTCAATGAACCCCTCCCACAGCTCCGCTAGACAGTGCTATAGAGAAGACTGTGTGGGGACTCCAACCCCACATTTCCTCTTAGACTACTCTAGCAGAGACTCTCTGTGAGAGCTCCACTTCTGCAGTAGGCTTCTTCCTGGGCACCATGGCTTTCTCATACATCCTCTGAAATCTAGGTAGAGACTGCCAAGCTTCCTTCACCCTTGCACTCTGTGCAGCTGCAAGGTTAACACCACATAGACACTCCCAAGGTTTAAGGCTTGCACCCTCTGGAGCAGTGGCCTGTGCTTTACCTGGTACTTTTTGAGCCAAGGCTGGTACCAAAGAAGCCTGTATGTAAGGAGCAGTATCCTGAGGTTGCATCAGACATTAGAGCCCCAGGCCTGGCTCTAAAATCATTCTTTCATCCTGGGCCTCTGGGTCTGTGATGGGAAAGGCTGCCTAGAAGTTCTGTGAAGTGTCTTCGAGGTCTTTTCCCTATTGTCTTGGATATTAGCCCATGGCTTCTTTTCAGTCATGCTAATATCTCTAGCAAGTGTTCCATAGCCCACTTAAATTTGTCTCCTGATAGTATTTTCTCTTACTCTCCCTCATGGCTAGGCTGCAAATTTTCCAAACTTTTATGCTTCTTTAAATATTAAACAATGTTAAGTCATTTAGTTGCTCCCACATATGAGCATAGAACTTGTCAAACTGCTCTAAACTTGTGCTGATTACCCAGGTCCAAAGTTGCTTTCACATTTCATGTATCTTTTTTTTTTTTTAAGCTTTTTGATGTGCCAATCTGCTTGCCACATTTCATGTATCTTTTAGCAATGTCTTACTCCTCAGTATCAATTTTCTATGCTAGGCTGCTCTTGAATTGCTACAAAGAAATACCTGAGGCTAGGTAATTTATTTAAAAAAGAGATATAATTGGCTCATAGTTCTGCAGTCTGTACAGGAAGCATGGTGCTTGCATCTGTCTAGTATATGGTGAGGACCTCAAGAAGCTTTCAATTATGATGGAAGGCAAAGGGTAAGCAGGCATCTCCTATGGCAGGAGTGGGAGCAGGAAGAGTGGGAGGAGATACTGCATACATTTAAACAAAGAGATCTAAGGAGAACTTGCTCACTATTGCAAGGAGAACACCAAGGGGTGAAGGAACTGCTCCCATGACACAAATACCATATACCATGCACTACTTCCAACACTGGGGATTACATGTCAACATGAGATTAGGGCAGGGAGAGATATCCAAACTATATCGGGTATGACATTTAAAAGATGACACATTAAATTTCTCACGTAAGTTCTGGCTCTTCTTTTCGAACACTTCAAAAAGTGTTCCCTGAGGAGCTTCTCAATTTTTCCTCCTCCCTGATGAATAATAAAAAGAAAAACACTAAGGGACATTTGTGCATTTATTTTCTGTTCAGTATATTTAAATTATAGATCCATGGAAATTGAAAGGTGAAATAATTCAAATTCTAACCCGTATACTTACTGTATCACTAACTTTGCTGTATTCACTTAATCCAAAGCCTCAGTTAGTGTACCTGTGAGTAAAGTAATAGCTACATTACAAAGGTGTTTCTGGGATATACAACAAATGTGCTACACGGTGCTTAACACAGAGTCTTAACATAGTAAATGCTCAACTTGTTAGGTGTTTTATTTCTGTTACTCTTCGTAAAAGACAATCGGTCTAAATTAGTGAAACATAAGTAAAGAATTTATCATTAATGGGCATCAATGATGAATGTGTTTATTTTCATTGTATGGCATCTAAATACTGCTGAATACCAGTTATGATAATACAAGCGCAATAGTGAAATGGTAGGAAATACTGAGTTTATTATTATTGAGTTAGGGAAAAGGACTACTTCAGATTTTAATAGCATCTCAGAGAGAGGGAGAATAAAGTTGGGATATTTATGAGGTTTTGTGGCCTGACTTAAAGTGAATTGTTCAATCTAGGAGTTTAGTTGTGTAAGAATCATGATATGTTAGTGTAGAATTAGTGGGGTACAGCACAGGAAGAATTTTGCTGACTTAAAATAGTGTCAGAAAGAAAATATTGATTTAATAATACATTTTTCAGAGTTGAATAGTTTAATTATGTAGGGAGATAGAATTTGTAGAACAAACAGTAAAATTATTCTCCACATTTTATCGCTCTGGGTATGAGTTTTTGGCAATAGTAAATTCATGTTGATAGAGACAGTGGAAAAGCAAAGTTATGTTAATACAAAAAGATCTTTGCTTTTACATAGATCCAGACCTTATTGTTTTCCCTTGTGATCATTCTAGAACCTGAACCAAATTATGTATCAACATATAGCAACAATCATTACTACATGATTGTCCTGCTCTCACATCAGATTTCTTGGTGCGATTATTTAAATTTCTGTATGTGCCAGGTTTCCCTATCATGTGTGTACACACACATAATTATTTATTTATTTGCATTACTAAATATGACAGCTGCTCTTCAGCACAAATGAAGATACTGAAGATCAAAGTCTGAAATTTTACTTAAACTGACTCTCCTATGAACCACTGCTTGTTCAGCTCCATGAATCTCCCAGAAAAGGTATTTTATAGTCTTGGTGGCAATGATGGTCTCTAAACCATAACACATGGGATTCATTGTACATTGTGAGCCTTTTGTGAAGCATGAGTAATAAGCTTGAGTAGAACAAAAAATAATCCAAAGTCTCCCTTGAATTGTTGAATATTGATTCTCAAATCAAGACCCATTATTCTCTTTCTGAATAAGTTATTTAATAATTTCTTTTTAATAATAGTGTAAACTGTTGGTGCAAAATGTACCCTGGTTGATATCAGGGAATGTCTTGAGGAAAGAAATTAGATTCCCAACTTTGTGTCCAAAAACAAGTAGTGGCTAGTTGGCTTTTGTGCCACAAATCTAATATTGGGCATCTAAAGTCATACAATGATCTTTAATTGGTCAAATACTCCCTCTAGGATTGTTAAATATTGTTGTGATGTTAGGGCACTACTCATGCAAAATGTTCCTGTGCCAGGCAATTATATTTGTAATAGAGAGATCATTAGAAATATCTAAAGCCAAAGAGAAGTCTTACTTGTGATATCTGTGAGAAAATGAGATAGGCTCCAAATATACACCATCTGTTCTCTCTTTCTCTTCCAAGTTCTATTTCTTAAAAGTTCAGTTACAAAAGCTAGTTCACACATGAGGTCCTCCAGTCATATTTTATTGAAGCTGCTAATCTACTTTTCTATAAGTGATGTAATAAAATTTTTAGATATTTGGATGGTTAGCCTATCGTGTTTCCCATTTATAAACTTATGCATAGGTTGAATACAGTAAAACAGGAAATAAACTGATTTATTACAACTAACTACTTTTAAAGAAAGCTGGTGTTTCTCAAAAATATATGTACAAATTCAACAGTTTTTTGCATGAGTTAGCTAGTTCACATGCCAGCTGTAGCCAAGTATTGAACTCAGACCAAAGAGTATTTAAAGAGGCAAAAAAGCAATATTAAGAATACAGGCTTACTTTACAGTTAACAAAATTAAAGTTTCCCTTAACACAACAAGAAAGAAAAGGAGAAAGGAATATAAAAACAAAAGAATGCAGAATAAAATATGACAATTTGTGTTTTAGTGTGCGAATCTTAAATTGAATCCATCTACATCTCATATAGTTTTTGACTTGGACCAGGATCTTGGATAGAGTGTATCTCTTTATAACAACCTTTTAATTCTAGAGTTTTTCTAATCAACCTTAGCTTTCAGACTCCAGAAGAAATTGTCTTCCAAGATTCAAATGTTTTATGCCGTTTTGACTGGGAGATGGTAATGCCTTGGAAACTTACTACTGTATTTATTGTTAATTGTATATAATAGAGTTTTTCCATCAGAGGGTAAGATCTGTCCATCCCTGATGTCTCATTCAGTATAGGAGATCTCCAGGTTTTAAGTCATTAAAGGTTATTTAGAAAAAATCTCATATCTGTTGATAAGAGCCTCCAGTACATGGTTTGAGTACCCTGCAAATTTTAAGCAGGTCTTGCAATAAATTGGTATGTAAAAATTGAGATGATGTATGATATTTTCTGTTACTATCTCCCAAGGAGAGAATTGATGATACAAAGAAGGAGCTGCTCTCATTGTTATTAATCTAATGATAATTTAATGCATGAAATTTGGAAAATCTCGGAGAGTTTTGCTATTTTCATTGCAGAGTTATATTTCTTCTTTCTACTTATCTCAAAATTGCAGGACTTTTTAAAGCTTTCGTACATAATTTTGATTAAAAAAGGTAACTCTGACTAGGGGTACCTAAGGGACAGGTTGAATTTCCTTGGATCGGTAACAAAATATCAAATATAGTGAAGTCTTGGTATACCCGTGGAGGCTTCCAGGGCCCTCAGTGGATACCAAAATTCAGGGATGCTCAAATCCCCGATATAAAATGGTGTAGTATTTGCATAAAATCTATACATATCCTGTATGCATTAAATTATCTCTAGATTATTTACAGTACTTAATACAATGCCCACACATCATTTCACTCACATGAATTAAGCATAGTATTTGGCATATGGAAAATTCAGGTTTTCCTTTTAAAACTTTGTAGAATTTTATACCAAATATTTTTTATCCATGGTTGTTTGAATTTGCAGATGCAGAACCCATGGATACAGAGAAAACTGTAATTGTTTGTCACTTTAGCACTCTCAAGCAATGAAAGACTTCAGTTTATCCTAAGAATAAGGAAACAATGACAGGCACAAGTACAAAAGCCATTAAAGATACTTACATGAAATCTATTTGAAGGTGATTAAGGGGGAACTGAAGTTTGGGCTTTTATCTACATCTCACCTTTACAGTTTTATCAAATTGTGTTAGTGACAGATGCAACATCCAACATACACAGCCTCAGAGGTTTTATCAGTGTTTCCACCAATGTTTATTGAGTGCAATAACTACTTTGTCTGTTGTGAGCAATTTCATTCAGAGTTGCACACTTTCATTTTTGATACACCTGTGTTTCTAAGCAGCCATCTTTGAAGATGATTCTTATGTGACCTGCATTTATATTTTTCCAAGTACCCGTTTTATGACTCTGGAGCCAACTGCTTGTATATTAATGTATTAGTCCAGTCTCATACTGCTATAAAGAAATACCCAAGACTGGGTAATTTATAAAGAAAAAAGATGTAATTGACTCACAGTTCCACTTGGCTTGGGAGGCCTCAGGAAACTTACAATCATGATGTAAAGCACCTCTTTACAAAGCAGCAGGAGAAAGAATGAGTGCAAGCAGGGGAAACGCCAAATGCTTATAAAACAATCAGAGCTCATAAGGCTCAATCACTATCACAAGAAAAGCATGGGGGTAACCAGCTCCTTCCCTGCCTCCCCACCCCACCAATCCAATTACCTTACCTGATTCCACACTGGACACCTGGGGATTATGGGGATTACAATTCAAGGTGAGATTTGGGTTGGGATACAGAACAAAACCATATCAACTTTAATTGCCTTTTTAAGCTTTTCAAGAATTTTTCTCTTTTCAGAAGGGCTAGGATTTTGGTGAGGAAGGGCTGTCTGGAAAGATGAACAGCCTAGGCATTTCTTCTACTCTTCATGTTATTTTCTTATACTCACTTCCTAAGGAAGGAGTAGAACACACAAAGTCCTTTACTGCATTGACTGTTCTTATATGAGATCAATAACCTTCATTGATTTTAGAGGAATTCTAAATATTTTTGTGTACAGTAGCCCTCTTGTCTCCAGCTAATGGACAAGCTCTGGGAATGTGTCGATTTCAGCTTTCTGAGCAGATTTTGCCTCTGGCAGAGAGTCATGTTATATGGATGAAGGAGGGACTATGAAAGCACATAACCATTGAGATTTTTAAAGTCTTAAGTTATGATTAACTTACCAATAATATAAACATTTGAAATGCTTTTCTAATAAATCTACCTGAATCATGGTTCATGGATAAATGTTAGATAATCTCCATTTTCCTTTTCTTCCTATAATGGAATAGAAGTATCAGGAGTTTAGAGTATTAAGGAATGAAAATTGGTGAGAAAAAAATTATTAGATTTTCATAGGAGGTAAGCGTACTTGATCAAAATTGTTGTGTATCTTCCGTAATCAACAAATGTAAAATATAAAAGACAATCAAGTACTGGATTCTGGAATAATATTGGGAAAAGCCTCTGCTAATTTGTCTCCTGTGATTATTACCTTTAAACACAATTGGTTGGCTTTTGTCTCAGAGTCAAGAAAGAGACTATAAGTTGCTTCTGGTTATTCCCAAATCATTAACCAAGAACATTAAGGGCTTATTCAATGAAGCTCTCATGCATGAATAAATAGAATAGTTTACAATGATTAGGTAAGTCCATATCAGATGTTTTGAATAACTAAATTGAGCTCCCTTTCATATATATACAATCTGTCTCTCTTTAGATTTTCAAGGAAGAATGTCAGATATCAAGGACATTTGCATAAGTCACATAGGTTTTGGTGATTGAGAAAAATTTAGACCCACTGTCTGCTGTAAAAAATAAAATCTAGGATTTTAAAAATTGTCTCTATGTTATTGGCTTGAGGAAGTTATGAATAGCTTATAGTCTAAGTAACTAACTTACCTCCCTGGAATAAATCATGCCTAGCTAGTAAATTTTACTTAGAAAAATGAGCATTTAAAAGAAAATCTTAAAATCTTATCTTTCTAAGGTAACATAGTAAATACATATGTAAAACCAGTTACAGAGATATCATTATCTTTAAAACACAAAAAAAATCATACATGTATGGAATAAGGGCAGAAACACAGGGAAATTATTATTTCCTATTTGAGGAATTGTGAAAGGGAGGATATCTTGTTATACTCATGGCAGAATAGTCTACTTTAGCTTCCCCGCTCCTACCCCTACCCACCCCCAGGAGTGGGCAAAGAAATATTGGTTATTTTGATCTAATTTGAAAGAGATACCCCAAAAAGTAGCATGGAGACTAACAACTGTAAAATATGCAGAGTCAGAGTCTGGAAGCAATGACAATATTCAAACTCTGGCTTTGTACTAGAGCAAAACAAAATGACTATTTTATTTATGTATGACCCATGGGTCTGACACAAACCTGTATCTCTGCCCTTCCCATTGTGTGTTTGACAGGGAAAGTAGGAGTACTACAGGAACTACAGAAAGTATGTAGGGGTAGTGCTGAATCTGTACTTCAAATGTATTGCTGAATAGAAATGGTAAGATTGGATATTTTTGCCTGCTGCTGGATCTACGTATAAAGCATTCAGTATTCCACTATTAAGTGTAATTTTAACTGTGGGTTATTTGTAGATTATCTTTTATTAGGTTGAGATAATTCCCTCCTATTCCTACTACTAAAATTTTTTAATCATAGAAAGGTAATGAATTTTGTGCAACGGTATTTGTCTATTGAAATGATCATGTTTATTTTGTCCTTAATTCTATAAATATTATGTATTTAATTTATTTTGGGGTGTTAAATGTACCTTTAGATGCCAAGAATTGCCCCTTCACCGATATATATATATAAAATATATATTATATATTATATATAATATAATAGATATTATATATCTATTATATATAATATATAATATATATTATATATTATAATATATATTATATATATAAAATATATGTATTATATATTATATAATACGTATTATATGTATTATATATGTGTATTATATAATATATATAATATAATATAATATATATAAAATATATATATATTTTAATTGTTGCTGGTTTCAGTTTGCTAGCATTTGGTTGAGGATTTTTGTCTATATATATCCATGAAAGTTATTGGTCTGTATTTTTCTTGTGAAGTCCTTACTGGGTTTTGGTATCAAGGTAATAATAAACTCAGGATGAATTGTAGGGTGTTCCCTCCTCTTCTATGCTTTGAAAGAAACTGTGAAATGTTAGTACTAATTATTCTTGAAATGTCTTGTAGATTTCAACATTGAAGCCATCTGGCCCTGAAATTTTATTTTGTTGTTGGAAGTTTTAAAATTATTATATGAAGCTTTTTACGTGTTTTAAATGTATTCAGATTATCTACCTATTCTTCAGAAATTCAGTTTGTATCTGTCTAGGAATCTGGTCATTGCATCCAAGTTATAACTTGTTAATATATAATTGTGGATAGTATTATTTTACCATTTTTTTTTGTATTTTTCTAAGGGCAATAAAATGTCTGTTTTAATTCCTGATTTTGGTTCAAGTCTTCTTTTTTTCTAGGCCTAGAGATTTTTATTTTAGTTTTTCAAAGAATATATTTGTTGTTTTATTAATTTTTTAAAGATTTTTTAACCATTCTCAATGTCAGTAATTTAAATTTCAAACGTTTTTTTCCTTTTGATTGTTTTAGGTTTAAATTTATCTTCTTTATCTAGTGTTTGTGGTGGAACACTATTATTAATTTTATGCCCTTATTTTTTACATCGGAATTTGCTTTTATAAATTTTCCTGTAAGCACAACTTCTTTTTCTGTGCATATCATAAGGTTTCGTATGTTGTGATTTCATTTTTTTCATGTCAAAGTATTTTAAATTTTCCGTATGACTTATTCTTTGACTCATTGGCTATGAAGAATGTTATTTTTAATTTTTAAGTATGTAAGAATGTTTTGGTTAACACAGGACTTCATATATTACTGTTGTCCCATAAGATTATAATGGAGTTGAAAAAATTCTATTCCCTGGGGATGTTGTAGTTGTCATAATGCTGCAGCATAATATATTTATCTTTCTGTGTTTAGACATTTAGTATATAGATAGCATTGCTTACAATATTTAGATATTTAGTCCTTAAATAGCATTGTGGTATAATTGCTACAGCGTTTAGTACAGTATCATGCTATTGACGTTTGCAGCCTAGGAGCAATAGGCTATAGTATATAGCCTAGTTGGATAGTAGCCTGTATTATTAGGTTTCTTTGAGTATACTCTATGATGTTTGTACAACTACCAAATCACCTAATGAGCCATTTTTTCAGTGCATACTCCCATCATTAAGTGATACATAACTGTGTTGTGAATTAGCTAAGGTTATCTGTTATTGATGTTTTAATTTTACTGTGGTCAGAACACAAAATACATATGATTTTAATGTATTTTAATTCATTGTGACTTGTTTTATAGTACATTTTATGATCTATTCTGGAGAATGTTTCATAAATACATGAGAAGACTATGTATTCTGCTGCTGTTGGGTAGGGTGTTCAGAAGATTTTTTTAGGTTTAGTTGGTTTATGGTGTTCAAGTCTTTCATTTCCTTTTGATCATCTGTCTGGTAGCTCTATTATTTAAATTAGGCATTTAAGTCTTCAACTATTAATTCTCAATTTTCTATTTATTTCTTTAGTTTTGTCTGGTTTTGCTTTATGTATTTTGAGTTTTTGTGTTAGACACTTGCATATTTATTGTTATATATATATTTGATCAATTTACCTTATCATTATTATTATAATAAAATATTCTTTGTGTCTGGTAACACTTTATCTACTTAAATAATATGTTTAGTTACTTAAGGAAACATTAACACTTAAGGTGTAGTTTATCTGATTTTAGTATACCTGCCCCAGTTCTCTTTCAAATACTCTTTCCATAGTTATATATTCTTTCATTCTTTTATTCATTCTATTTCTGACAAGCTCTATATATTTATTTTAGTGGGCAGTCCAGTTACATGTAATGTAATTACTGAAAAGGCAGGTTTTATGGCTGTTATTTTGTTAATGATTTCATTATATCTTATGTCATCTTTGTCTTCTATTTCTTGATACTTTCTTTCCATATGTGTAGTAAATATTTTCAAGTGCACCTTTTTATTTTGTTTTTCTTTCCTTTACTATATCTTTTTGAGTTATTTTCTTAGTGCCTTGAAAAATAAAATTAGCATCTTAAAACAATCTATTTTGAAATGATAGAAACATAATTTCAATAATAGGGAAGAATGTTGCTTAAATATTTTTTCATTTTCTCCCTCTTTTTCTTTATTGTCATACAAGTTGAATATGTATAAATTTTAAGACTATCAGTACAGTTTTATGAAGTTTATGTAGCTGTCTTTTAAAACAGAGAGAAAAGAAAATCATTAAAATTATAAATATGTCTATGTTTTCTTTTGTAAAATGTAGTTATCTTTACTGGAGACCTTTATTTCTCTATGAATTTGAAAGAAGACATGAGGTTAACAAACATGTGAAAAAATGCTCATCATGACTGGCCATTAGAGAAATGCAAATCAAAACCACATTGAGATACCATCTCATGCCAGTTAGAATGGCAATCATTAAAATATCTGGAGACAACAGATGCCGGAGAGGATGTGAAGAAATAGGAACACTTTTACACTGTTGGTGGGAGTGTAAATTAGTTCAACCATTGTGGAAGACAGTGTGGTGATTCCTCAAGGACCTAGAAATAGAAATTCCATTGGACCCAGCAATCCCATTACTGGGTATATATCCAAAGGACTATAAATCATTCTACTATAAAGACACATGTACAGGTATGTTCATCACAGTACAGTTTACAATAGCAAAGACCTGGAACTAACCCAAATACCCATCAATAATAAACTGGACAAGGAAAATGTAGCACATATACACTATGGAATACTATACAGCCATTAAAAAACATGAGTTTGTGTCCTTTGTAGGGGCATGGATGAATCTGGAAACCATCGTTCTCAGCAAAATGACACAAGAACAGAAAAACAAACACCGAATGTTCTCACTCATAGGTGGTTGTTGAACAGTGAGAACACATGGACACAGGGAAGGGAGCATCACACACTGGGGAGGGACAGTGGGGGTAGGGAGGTTGGGGAGGGATAACATGGGGAGAAATGCCAGATATAGGTGATGGGGGGATGGAGGCAGCAAACCACATTGCCATGTATGTACCTACGCAGCAATACTGTATGTTCTGCACACGTACCCTAGAACCTAAAGTGCAATTATACACACACACACACACACACACACACACATATAAAACGGTAGTGTGCTGTGATAGAGATCCCAGGAAACCCCAGGCTATATTCATCTTCACATGTAGGGTAGAAAATCATTGAGGGTATGTGGAAAATCATTTGAGGCTTTTTTGTCTTAATATTCAAATAATCTTAAATACAATATGTATAATTTACCGAACAATTATTTCCTGCACATTTTCTTAGTTAATTTTACTTAATTCTCTTTAAAGACTTTTTGGTAGAGATGCTAAGAAACTTATGCAATGTCACACAAGAAGATAAGCAGCAAGTTTCAACTCATTTTGAAACACTTTAAATGATTTATAAGTAAATGATATATTTGTCACAACATATGGTAAATTGTTAATGAATCTGTCAATTACTTTTTTAAAAGATGTGGTAACACATATATAACATAAACGTTTCCAATTCAACCACTTTTAGCATGCAATTCCATGGCGTTAATTACATTCACGATATTATGCAACCATCACTACTATCTATTTCCAACTTTTTCATCACCCTAAACAGGAATTTTATAACTGTTAAGAAATAATTCCCCATTCTCCTTTTTCTCCCACTAGCTCCTGGTCAATTCTATTTATATGTTTTAATGTCTACAAATTTGTCTATTGTAGAAATTTCATGTAAGTGGAATTATACATTATTTTTCCTTTTGTGCCCGTTTTATTAATAATAATGTCTTCAAGGTTCATTCTTATTATTGCATGTTTCCAAACTTCACTCCTAGCCAAATAACATATTCCATTATATGTATATACCACATTTTGTTTATTAATTCATCTATTAATTAATACTAGAATTGCTTTCATCTTTTGAGTATTATGAAAAATGCTGCAGTGAAGATGGGTATACATATATCTGTTCAAGTTCCTGTGTTGAAGTCTTTGGGTTATGTACCTAGAATTGCTGGGTCATATTTCAGTTTTATATTTAGTGATATGAGAAACAGCCAAACTGTTTTCCACAGGAGAAACACCATTTTACATTCCCACTAGCCATGCTCCAGGCTTCCAATTTATCCATATTCTTGCCATCACTTGCCATTGGCTGTTTTAGTTATTACAACAATTCTAGTAAGAGTGAAATAGTATCTTACCATGTTTTTGCTAATGAGTTTTTAATGAGTCCTTGGGGACAAACTTGGGGTCTTCACAACCTAACTTAATGCTTTTTATGAGACAACAATTCCAAAAATATGTACTCAATTCACCTAAGATATTAAAATGTATTTTGCTAAAATATTAGCAGAGACGGAAAATTACACCCACAGGTGATTTACATATATGGTAAGATTTGAGAATTATGCCTATTGTTCTTTACAAATGAGCAAGAATAATTTAATCATTTTAAACATTTTTTTCTAAGATGTATTAAATCTAATATAATTGTTATAAAGTGGATTTGTTGATGTGTTAACAGGTAGAAAGAGAAGGAAATCTCTCTGGAAAGTGGGACATCTCAAAAGATTACTTCCCAAGGGAGAGCCAAGTGGAACTCATTGAGAAGGGAGAACTTGCAGGTGATTCTCTACGGAGGCACGATTAGCCTTCTGGATATGATAATTCTTTGCTATATGCATATTTTTACTTATCTTTTCTTTCCTGTCTGAGGAAGGAAAAAAATCCTTTACTGTTTTGACTGCCTTATATTGCAGATCATCTGCTTTATCAGCTTCTATCCAACTAAATGCCAACAACAACTTCCTAAGAATTGCCATTATTTATGCCCACATCTTGCCCTTGGAAAAACATACTTTGTAGTTTTAGACATAACTGCTGGAGAATATTAAGAAGTTACTTAACATCTAAAGTATAGGTCAGAGAAGAGTGAAATTTTAGTCCTAAAGAAAAGATATTTATATTTGACTAATACATTACTTACAAACGAGAACAATTAGAAAATACTTTCAAAATGAGAGTAGGTGTTTAGATTTTCCTTTCACAGGAAAATCGTGGTGAGGTGCTTTAAATAATAACAGTAGATATTAAATTTAATGAACATTCTGTGAAAACAGATGTCATAAAAAGAAAGATTCAAATATAAGTTATGCAGACCAGAAGCAGTATTACTATTTGTCCTCCATGCTAAGATATGCCATCACCACCACGAGGGCAGGGGCTGGTTAAAATGTATTCATATTTGAGTATCTCGGGATGGCAGAATGCCCAAATCTTAGCAGATGTTCAATTTAGAATATGGCCAATAAATGATTGGGTGAATAAAGAACAGATTGAAATTACTGGGACTACTTTATGCTGTCTATTCTCCTGTTTTCAAATATTTTTTAGCATATTTTTACTCTGGACATGTAATAAATTTACCCCTTCTTTCATGTTTTCTGCATTCTTAGCTTAGATTTGGAATAAACCACATGTTCTGCAGACTTTATCTATTGGTGGCCCTTTGTCTTATCTTTAGGACATTCTTCTTCTGGTGTTGGTGCGCCCAGCTGCTTTGAGATATTTTCTGAGATTCCAAAAGTTGCTTGTAATATTAAATATGTTTGCTATTCTTTCCATTGAGTCCTAAGCTTAGGACTCAATTATAATGCAAAAACTTTAGAGATAAATCACACTTTATTTTTATTTTTTATTTGTATAAATTAATTAACCAGAGTTTTTTCTAAGTTTGTCAGAAAGAGATGACATAGAGGGGGAAACAAAAGTCATCAAGAAGTCTAAGGGATAATGTAGTTGTCTATTCAACTGTAATAACTTTAGTTTCTGAGACAGATGAATGCCATTTTTTTTCTAAGAATATAGACACAATCATCCAATGTAACATCACTCAGGATTTAGTTTGGGGACTGGATGCCTGTACAACTAGGTCACCATTTCTATCCCTGCACAAGTAAGAATGCCAGTTGGTCACAAAATATCACATCCATGTAAACAAAAATGCCAAGTGATAATTCAAGTGTATAGATATTTGTGAGCACATTACAGAAAATGGAGGTGCAAAAGACATTTTCATATTGAAAAATTAACACCAAATTACTCTAAATTATTTAGATTTGTCGATGTAGCAGAATTTTTTCTTCATAAAAAGTTTACTTATTCAGTTTAATTCATGTGTGTTAATCTGTTGTGCGGCCAGATATTTAGTCATTTTCATCCTTGTCTTTTTGTGTTTTGTTTGCATTCTTTCGAAAAGTTGTCAGTTGTATTAGTTTTCACATTGCTATTAAGAAATACCTGAGACTGTGTGATTTATAACAAAAAAGGTTAAATTAACTCATGGTTTTGCATGGATGAGGAGGCCCAAGGAAACTTACAATTATGGAAGAAGGGGGAGCAAACTTGTCCTTCTTTAGAAGGCAGCAGGAGAGAGGAGTGAGAGCAAAAGATGGAGAGCCCCTTATAAAACTATCAGATCTCCTGATAATTCACTCACTATCAGGAGAACAGCATGGGAGAAACTGTCTCCATGATCCAATCACCTCTCACTAGGTCTGTCCCTAGAACAGTGGATTATGGAGATAAAATTCAAGATGAGATTTTGGTGGAAACACAAAACCTAACCACATCATCAGTTAATTATGTTTTTAACTTAATATAATTTAAGTGTGTTTTACGTATTCTCAACAATTAATCTATATTTTAGTTAATGTATAATCACTATGCAAACTTTATATTCTCTAAAATTGCAAGGTGAATTTTCAAAGTTTTATTTATTTATTTATTGATACAGAGCGTTGCTCTGTCGCCAGGCTGGAGTGTAGTGGTACAATCTTGGCTCACTGCAAGCTCCGCCTTTTAATTTTCATTAATGTTTAAATTCTAAGGTTCTCTATGTACATGAACATGTCCAAATATAATTCTTATTATGAGATTATTAAAAACATAAAATCATTAAGAGCTGAAACTTTTAGCAAAGCAGCAAGGGATAAAAGTCTAAGAAACTAAAAAGTACATTTTTTTAACCTATTTTGAAGCTGTTTACCTAACAAAGTATGCCCAAAAATATTTGAATACTGTGCTAATGGAAACATTCGGTCTCCAAATTTTATATTATTATTATATACATTTGTCTATTTCCTCTGATCTAACAGTTAAAATATGTAGTTAATATAATGGTACATAATGTCTTTATTGTACACAATATTATAATACATATTTTACAGTCATCCTAATTTTTCTATTATGTGTGAACCATGAATTTCTAAGAAATAGTATTTTTGGACCATCTAGATATTATATTTACTTGGTTAAAAATATAAGAAACAATTCCTACAAGATAAGAAAATTATTTTTTTCTTCCTTAGGGGAATACTCTTTATTGTAATATGTAAAATCCTTTAGTTGTATGTATCTCAGTACAACAAAGATTTGCCTTTAGTCAACTATTGAAGTACAGGAGGTAATTTATTTCATTTGACTATTTGCACTTAAGAGATTACCAAATATAATATTTTTAATATATTTGTGAAAATATAGCTAAATGGCTCATGATAAACTGTAGTATCTGATGTTCAGTTCAGTTCATTAAAGATAGATAACTTTGTAATTGCTGGCACCTGTTCCAGTTTTGAGTGAATTTCAGTGTTTCAATTCCTGTTGTCTTTCTTGCTCAGGATTCTGAGACTTTCAGCACTCAATACTACAGATATCTTTTTGGGGGAGGTGGGTAGTGCAAGAAGGAGAATTCTTTTGTGTCATTTTCTCCAAGATGAGTAAAACACCTCTAGCTGGAACATACACCATTCCCTATTAACTAAGTGCAGACTTTCTACATAAGAACCCTGTTTTCTGGTTACAATGATAGTTTATTTGTCTGGTGGAGAGGAGAAGGAAATAGGGCAAAGATACAAGAAAAATGAACCCGCTGGAAAGCATCATAATATTAATTTTTAAGGTTACTTCTTTAAGTTTTTAAGGAACACCTAAGGCAAAATCATAAAAAATCTCAATTTTCCTGATATACCAAATGAAATCCATGGTCTGACTGCCTGGCAAATTATAGCTTTAACGCTAACTCTATGATTGTTCAAAAGCTATTTACACTGTGTGTCCTAGTTTCCTAATATTTAAATAAACAGAATAAAAATCTGAGATCCAAGATGGCTGATCGCTAACAGCTCAGGATTGTAGCTCCCAGTGAAAGTGCAGAGAACGAGAGGACACCACACTTTCAGATAAACTTTCATCGCTCACGGACCAGAAGATTCCCAGTGGAGGGGCCCCACTGGTTGCCAGCGCGACTCTTCTGGCCAGCGCAGCGGTTTTGCTGGGGCCTTGGCATGGCAGCCCTTCATGCAGAGTACACAGAAGGAGATTCCCAGGCAGAAGAGCACCATCAGTCTTATTGCTGCTGTTTTGGCTGGTGCAGTGGGTTGCTCGATTCCAGCGCTGGGAATCAATAAACTGGGCGTCCACTCAGAAACCCAACTAGAAAGGCGGTAATCGTAAAGACAACAGATGGATACATTTATAACAAAGGGAAGAAACCAGCCTAAAAAGGCTGAGAATACCCAAAATCAGAACCCCTCTCCCTCTACAGGGCATTACAGTTCCTCATCAGCAACGGAACAAGCCCTGATGGAAAAGGACTGTGTACCATTAACAGAAGTAGGCTTCAGAAGTTGGATGATAAGAAACTTCTGGGAGTTAAAAGAACTTGTTCTAACCCAATGTAAAGAAACTAAGAACTTTGAAAAAGGCTTGACAAAATGCTAACAAGAATAGACAATATAGAGATGAATATAAATGAACTAACGGAGTTGAAAAACACAACACAAAAACCTAGCAAAATATGCACAAGTTTGAATAACCAAATTGATCAAGCAGAAGAAAGGATATCAGAGGTTGAAGACCTACTTAATGAAATAAAATGAGAAGACAAGAATAGAGAAAAAAGGATAAAAAGGAATGAGCAAAGTCTCCAAGAAATATGGGACTATGTGAAAAGACCTAATTTACGTTTGATAGGTGTATCTGAATACGACAGAGAGAATGAATCCAAGCTGGAAAATACTCTTCAGGATATTATTCAGGAAAACTTTCCAAATCTAGCAAAGCAGGACAATATTCAACCCCAGGTAATACAGAGACTACCACAAAGATATTCCTCAAGAAGAGCAACCCCAAGGCATATAATCGTTAGATTCCCAGGGTTGAAATGAAGGAGAAAATACTAAGGGCAGCCAGAGAGAAAGGTCAGGTTACCCACAAAGGGAAGTCTATTAGACTTACAGCAGATCTCTCAGCAGAAACTCTACAAGCCAGAAGAGAGTGGGGGCTGATATTTAACATCCTTAAGGAACAGAAATTTCAGCCCAGAAGTTCACATCCTGCCAAACTAAGCTTCACAATTGAAGGAAAAATAAAATCTTTTATGAACAAGCATGTACTCAGAGATTTTATTACCACCAGGCTGGCTTTACAAGAGCTTCTGAAAGAAGCATTATACATAGAAAGTAAAAACCAGTACTAGCCTTTCTAAAAATATACCAAAAAGTAAAGAGCATCAACATAAAGAAGAATTTACATCAACAAATGGATAAAATAGCCAGTTAACATCAAATGGCAGTAACCCTAAATTTAAGTTGACTAAATCCTCCAATCAAAAGATATAGCCAAAACCTAACAATATGCTACATTCAGACCCATTTCACATCCAAAGATACACAAAGACTTAAAATAAAGGGATGGAGAAAGATGTACAAACCAAATGAAGAGCAAAAATAAATAAATAAATAAAAAGCAGGAGTTGCCATTCTCGCATCTGATAAAATAGATTTCAAAGCAACAAAGATATAGTGGTAAAAGGATCAATGCAACAATAAGAGCTAACAATCCTAACACCCAGATGCATAAGACTCATAAAGAGATTTAGACTCAACGAGACAGAAAATTAATAAGGATATCCAGGACTTGAATTCAGATCCGGAACAATTAAACTCAATAAATATTTATAGTGCGCTCCACTTTAAATACACAAAATATACATTCTCCACCTTCAATACACAAAATATTGATTGGCCATTATTATTACCCATTTTTAGAATAAAGCTACATTCCCTTTCTCTCTCCCTCTTTTTCTTACTCTTTCTTCTTCTACTTCCCTCCAAAGAAAAAAATCTTGAGCAATAATAGCATTGTTTTATTGATTAAATTGATTAAATTGTTTTATTGATTATCAGTAGAATATTCAGTATCTGGCACATGGTTATTATCCAGTAAATGTTAGTTATAGCATATTTCTGCCTCTTTGAAGCTTATAAAATTTCAAAAGAATAAAGAATGCTATATGTCACTTTCTGTCAATAAAATGAGTACTACACTGGTGAAAGTTTGATGTCATCATAAAATGTAAGCAACTAAAGAGAAATAAAAATACCAGACAAAATTTCAAACTCTGATCCTAATGTTCTGCCTGAGCAAAGAACATAGGGTAGGTGAAGAATTAAGATATACTTAAGGATATAATACCTAATATATAAAAGCTATGGTCATGTTAGATATTGAGATTCTGTTAGTCATTTTATTTTCTGATTATTTTTAAAATGCTTTGGCTTTTAATAAATGTTTGCAATCTCACATGCATCATCTTGTTTAATATGGCTCTTGGTATAACACGTAATATCTGATTAAAGGTAGATAGATAATGATAGACATATTGAAATATGTTTATTTCCACTGACTACATTAATTGTTATCAAGGGAAACACCCTTATATGACACGTTTTATATATTAAAAAACAAAACTACAAGTCACAAAATTTTACTTGGCAGAAATTAATTATCATTAACACTTTAGCCATTATGTGAAGTGTGCGTTGTCTGTTTTTAAAAACTTTCTTTCTAAACCATGCTAAATCTATGGTACATTCTTTTTGGATCATTTTCTTGAAAAGTTATTTTATGTTAAATTCATGAAATTCACTTATTTGACAGAGTTCAGTAATTTAAACTATTTTTTCATATTCCAAGTAATGTATAAATATAAAGTACATATATTTTTCACGTATATCATGTTGTTTTAAAATACATGTACATTGCGGAATGGCTAAATTGAGCTAAACTTTGGTTGCCTCAGAGTTTGAAACATTGTCCTATATTTTGGACCACAGTTACAAAACTATGTAAAGTTCTTACAAACAGACAAAATTTGGGATTTAAAAAGGAATATATTTCAATTGAGCTGTTTTTATTGCCAACTTTGAATTCTATTTTTATTTGTATTATAATACAGATATTTTCTAGTTTAAGTAATTAAAAAAAAACTTCCAGTCAGCATAACCTTAAAATAAAGTGAAATTCCTCTGAGCTGTAAAGGGTAAAATTATCAGAATCAGGATTATACTTAAACCAAGTACTTGTAAGACACTTTGACCATTCTGTCATCGAAAGGCACATCTTTATCAATGTGTGCATATAAGTGTTCAAAAGATATCATTATCCTTTAGTAATAAGAAAATGACAACTCAAATCTCTCTAATTTTTTGGCTAAATATACTGCCAATACTGCAGAGTAAAGTAACACTGATATAATAGCAGTTCTTGTATTCTTCATACTACTGTTAGAGATCAATACTTGTTTGGTATTCTATAAAACACTGCATTCCTTTCACAGAAAATATCAATGAATGTCTATTTTTCCATAATGGAGAAATGTTCTATTACATTTTGTTAAATATTGATGTCATTTGATTATCCTCAGTCAAATGTAATTCTTTCTGATTGTATATGCATATGATTGATTGCATATCTTGTGTGAGAAAAATAACAATCTTGTTGATGTAAAAAAAAGTTTTTAAAGACACCAAAAATTCTTAATGCACATTTGCTTTATTGATCTTAGATACGGAATGCACATTAAAAAAGTATGTCTTTGTGAATATATTTTTACAAGATGGGATTCTCTGCTACATGCAACAGAAATGGTTTCTGACGAACGTAAACATTAGAAGAATATGCTGATTGATAATAGACTAGCTCACAAAGTTGCCAGTAAAACAGAAACACTAGACTTAGAAAAAGAGGAAGGAAATGGAGAATCTAAAGAATAAGGGCTGCTGTCACAGTCATATGATGGAAGCAATTTATGAGTATCATCTTGCCACAAATATACACAGGTTGCCTCACGTTTCATCACCACCACAAATATCACCAAGCATCAATTTCTTATGCCAGTACCTTTGCCACAGATGTCTCTGAAAATTGATATAGCTGCAATCATTGCCATTGTTTTATATCTTCATTGTCCCTGCTTATTTTATTTTTATAATCTTAACTATTATTTTAGATTCATGGTATATGTGCAGGTTTGCACATATACCTTAATATCTGCTTATTTTAATCACTAAGAAATATTCAAAGTTCCATGTGAGCATGTATGTCTGACAAAAACTTATATAGTGGGGAGAGTCTTCACACATAAAAAGAAGATTCAGATGTTTTGCACCAAAATGAAGAGAAACACCCAGTGTGTTCCATATTACAGGATGCCAAAACCAATATTTACCATTCTTTCTAGATTTCAATTCCAACTATAAAAGCAAACAAAAAGCATTCCAAATAAAATATGGCATTATTAACAATAGGCAATTTATGGAATCAAATGTCCATCAACAGACAAATGGATCAAGAAAATATGCTATATAACACAATGAAATACCAATTAGCCTTGAAAGAGAATTCTTGCCATTTTCAACAATGTGAATAGAATTGGAGAACAATATACTATGTCAAATAAACCAAGCATAGAAAGATAAATAGTACATGTCTTCACTTATATGTGGAATCTAAAACAGTTAAACTCTTAGAAGGCAAGAGTAGAATGGTGGTTACTAGAGGCAGAGGCTGAGGGAGTGAGTGGTAGTGGATGGAGGAATGGAGAGATGGCCAAAGGGCACAAAGCCTCAGTTAAAGTGGAAGAATAGTTTGCATTTTTATTTTTTTGAGATCTATTGCACAGCATGGTGAATATAGTAATAACAGTGTGTTGTACAGTTCAAAATCACTAAAACAGTAAATTTTAAATGTTCTCACCACAAAAATGGTATTTGAGGTGACAGATATGTTAAGTAGCTTGATTTATTCTACATTGTATTCTTAAATCTTAATATCATTTTGTACCTCATGAATACATACAATGAACATTTGTCAATTTAGAAGCAAAAAAGACAATGATCTCTTTATGATGATTTGTCAGAAAATGGAATAAGAATTAACTCCCTTTTGGAGGAAGGAAGGAAGGAAGAAAGGAAGAAAGGAAGGAAGGAAGGAAGGATAAGGATGGAGGGAGGGAAAGAGAGAGGAAGGAAGGAAGGAGGGAGAGAGGGAGGAAAAGAAAGGGAAGGGAGGAAGGAAAGATAGGTAGACATCAAAAAAAAAGAGAATTTGCTTTAAATTTGTAAGCTTTGATTTTTCAGCAATTGTAAGCCTTTTGTGGTCAAAGTTGTATAAAATTAAAGTTAACTTTCATTAACCTCAGGGAGATTCCTATGTTACATTTCTTTTTCTCCCTTTGTTGTATAGAAACAACTTTATTTGCTCTAGATGATTAAGATCAATCACCTCAGCCAAAAACTATAACCTGCATTGATTTCTTCTCACCCAGAGGTGGAAGAAAACCAAAAGTCTGGGAGGCAGTTTTAGTTCTATTTAAATGGAATTATTTTGTATGTCTGGACAGGGCTTTTATCTTTTGAATATTATATCTTTACAAATGCAGAATGCAGAGTTTTAGGAAAAGTAAATAAAGTGTCCATGAGGGCGTCAGTGGGTACAATAATGAGATATGCCATTCTAATTTCTGTCTCTTAATATATGTACATATATATATTCCAGTTATATAAGGAAGCTCGCTATATATTGATAAATAGTTGAGGTGCTTTAATCTCAATTAGGAAAAAGAAAATGAGGCATATAATATCAATTTTGAAAAAAAATCCATCTGAAACCATAGCTGTGTCTTCAATAAGCCATTTCTCATTTCAATAAGGTTATCTCCTCCATTTTGTATATAATAAAATAATATTTTTCACTGGTAGATTGTCTGGGTACCATTATGTTAAATAACATGCTATTGTTGGCAGAAAAAAAGAGATTGTGGTAGCTCAACTGTAAGACAGCCAGAAATAATCTCTTCTTACTTTCTGGTGTGTGGATGCAATTTTGCAATTGAGAGAAGGGGTTTATTCTTTTCTTTCACTTTGTGTCTGTAGGAACTTGATTCTTCAGGAGAATCAGCTGTAATTATGTCTTGCATGCTTGAGACCTGTTCATAATAAGCCTCTTGGCTTCTGCCTAGAATTCCTGGAGTTTATGCTTTTGGAAAACTGGAACAATTGATCTAGGAAATCAACAACATTTAAGAAGATTGAAAACCCTAAAGCTGTTGAACTGTGAAAAGCCCAAAGCATGTAGAAAGGATCTAGAGAATAGATACCTCTCATATGGCGTCTATTCGCTACATCATTTTACATGGAGAGAAAGAGATTGAAAGGCCGGGGGGTGGAGAGAGAGAGAGAGAGAGAGAGAGAGAGAGAGAGAGAGAGAGAGAGGGAGAGAGAGAGAGATTAAGGAACACCAAGGAAACATTTGTGAATAAAGAAGCCAATGTTGTAGTAGATACTCCAGTCGAGAACATCCAAACAGACACCATATGACTTAGAAATGAACTTCCCAGATTGGGAGATTTGGTTATATAGGTAATTGAAATTATGATAGATAAAAGAATCCAATCCAAATATAGTATCTCTTTCCATGAGAACACAATACTGACCCTTTACTGGAGAAAAGGGTCAGTATAATCAGTTGATTCCCGAAGCGTTGGCTTGTCCACGCTGGTTTATGGCATCATATCAGGTGTTCAGGTTGTTCCCTGCCATTGGCAACTCAAGCACTGAGAAGAACTTATAGTTTGCTTGGCCCTGATACAGAGAACCTCTATTGTTTACACGGTTCACAGTCTCCACTGTCACCCTTCTACCTACTTTTGTGCATAGGCCCATCAAACAAGCTGGAAGCAGAGGGTTATTGACATCATCTTACAGTGATCTAGTTCCATAGCAAGGATCTACAGAGAAAATTCATGTAGGAAAAAAATATTCTTACTAACTGAGACTGTTTTGAGTAGTTATCCCTCAAAAAATTTCAGTGTCCTTCTCACCAACCTTCCAATCTTATTTCTTCCAAGTTCTTCTTCACAGCCTTTAATTACTTCTGATGTATTAGTGCAGATGTTAATCTTAATCTCTTTTTTTTTTTACCAATTATGAATCAGTTTATTTATATATTTTATCTTTTCTCTATGAATGCTTTGATGAAATAATCTATTTATACAGGAATCTATATGGGAATTTATTCCATTTTTATTCTCAATCTCTCTATTTCACCCAAATTAGTCATAATAAATTCTTCACAAATTTATTCCCTTACGTTTAGGTTCACCTTTGCATTGAGTTGAAGCGTAGACATACTATTCTTCCAACTAGTTTCAGAATGCAATGAAGAATAATCTGTAAACCAGATTATAGTCTTTTCTATTTTATTTTTAAATAGTTTATAATAAAAATTCTTAAATTAAAACATTGTTAAAGTAGTCCTAAGCCACTGAACTTGAAATCACAAGGGGGAAAGTAAGGATGCTGCTTATGTGACTGACTATGCATCAACCAGATTTTAGAATGCAGATAGAGGTGCAAAGCATATCAGATAGATCATATAGCACCCAAGCAGGTCAGATATCATATCCCTTATTGCTCCATGGTTATTCACAAAGTCTTTAAGTTTTATGACTAGGACAAGATCTGTTTTTTAAGTTATTTTCCAGATGCTTGACTTCAAAACTCACTTCACTATAATTATGTTATCAAGGATTTTTATGGGGTCTTTACAATATCCTTTTCCATCACAGACAGTTTGATATTCTGAGCCAAAAGTACTGCTGCAATGCTGTTTTCCATATTGCCAAAACAAGCTGGAAAATCTTGTCTTGCTCTAAAACCTACTCAAAGCAGCCAATCCTTTAGGCCATTTAGGGGATAAAGGAGAGCATCAGAAATATTTTGCCTTCAAGGATCTAAGGAAAGTCCTTTCCTATACCCCAACTTTGTAATGAAAGAAGATTCAAGGTGTGAACTCTTCTTCGCTTTGGAGGGGATATCTAGCATCTCTTAGACAAAGAAACAATTAAATAATTCATCAAGGTGTCCGGTCATAAGTTTTACAGCAGACCTTTAGCATATATACATCTTTTTAAAAGAAATTAAGAACTGATCTACAGGTCCAATTAATATTATTTAACCTTGTTGTAATGTATTATGTAACTTTGATATGACAAAGGTACCTTGAACTTATAATAGAATAGACCCAACTGAATTTTGAGGCAAGGTGGAAAATGTGTATTGCTATCTGTTCCAGATAAAAGCCAGCATGTCATAATACTCTTAAATATTCTCCATTTCTTAAACTAAATATGATAGTATTTTCCATCCTAAAAACTATATACTGATTGCCAAAGACAGTTTGATTTGCTCAAGCAAATACATTCATTTCACAAATAATAGCTATAATTGCATTTGCAGATGATTATACTTGAAATAATTCACGGCCATTCTCAAATAACATATCCCTTATACTAGACAGTGGAAATGTGGATCTGAGAAGAGTCAATATCCTTAAGCTTTAAAATCCTTCAACACGATGGTAATTCTTGTGATTCCCTCAAAGTTAGAGCATTGGAATTGATTCGCTGTTATTTTGGTAGTTAGTGGGAGTTCCAAATTTTTCGTCTTGACTTTTTTTACCACCATAGTCATTATCTCTGTGTCAGGATGACACTGTGGATTCTCTTCCAGTTGGTAAAAATATTTATTATTGTAATAAACCCAAGGCATGGGGAAATAAATATACCATGGATAATAGATATGATCTAGCCTACCATGTTTTGATCAAAACCCTACTTATCACGTGATTCCATAATGCTCACTCTGACCCATGGACAATAGGTATGTTCTAGAATATGAAGGAGTTGGTATTATTTTAGAATCAGTGTCCAAAGGTTTGAGTGTCACTGAATCTAATGTAAACTGTAACTCTGAAAGAGTTTGGAAAAGCAGCAGTATTACCTATGGATGGCCAGAGAACTACTGTTCTTCCAACTGCTTTACGTGACTGAGATAAGAGTCTCACCTGTGGATAATTTTATTGTCCATATTATATGTTATGTGAAAATACAATGAAATTATAGCAATATTATCTAAATTTTTTCCACAAAATAATCTAAGTAAATAAGTCTACTTTATATAGGGACTACACTTTTATAGTGTGCAATGAATAAGAAGGTTTTCAAAAATCTTGTATTAAAATATAATTCTATATTTTAATACTAATATTTTAAGATATTTTAGTATTAAATATAATTTATTCATATATAATTAAAATACAATTAGATGAGTTATTCACTGCTACAAAACCTAATTTAAGAAGTATATTGGTCTGTCAATAGAGATGAGCATAATCTTTCTCCAAAAAGCAGATAAATTCTGCAAATGATAGTATTTTATTTTATTTCAAAATAATAAATAAAAAGTTGTTGTATTTTTAGTGGATACAAAATTCAGAAACTAGCTTGATAAATCCAGAAGAGACTGAAACTTGTTTCTAAAATGGCTCAAGATAATTTATTCCAAAGTATTTTTGCCTACTAAATACATTTTATGCTATTAGTACTGTTATTTTAAATAATTTTGCCACTCAGACCCATTTTCTCTAGTAGAACACAAGTGTAAATATATTGAGGATTCTCTAGAGTAATTGCAATTAGTCCTTGATAGGGGTTTAATTAACAACAAAGAAAACATATATTAATGACACAGGCTGGTTTTGATTAATAGCATATCAAAATTAATTACAAACATTATGTTAATATTAACTGTATATTGTTTAAACACATGACTAGAATTTATAAATGGACAGAAATTATTTTGTTTCATTTTATTTATTTTAGTCTTAAGGATTAAAATTATCTTTTATGAGTTAAAATATTTAATGCTAAAATATATTAACATTAACAGTATTTACTTTGGTTATTTTTACTTCATCATCTGGCATATTATATTTGTTAAATATTTATATTATCAAAGATACCTTTCTGATATAAAAATTCAAGTTACATTTGATCTCTCAAACATACAATCAATGATTGGCAGAATGATTATTTATAGTATACTGTTAGGTTTTGGCTGTATCTCTTAATTGGGGGATTTAGTCGATTTAAATTTAGGGTTACTGCCGTTTGATGTTAACTGGCTATTTTATCCATTCCTTGATGTAAATTCTTTTTTATGTCGATGTTCTTTAGTTTTTAGTATATTTTTAGAAAGACTACTACTGGTTGTTCCTTTCTGTGTGTAATGCTTCTTTCAGAAGTTCTTGTACAGCTGGCCTGGTAGTAATAAAATCTCTGAGTACTTGCTTGTTCATAAAAGATTTTATTTTTCCTTCAATTGTGAAGCTTAATTTGGCAGGATATGAAATTCTGGGCTGAAAGTTCTGTTCTTTAAGGATGTTGAATATTGGCCCCCACTCTCTTCTGGCTTGTAGGGTTTCTGCTGAGAGATCTGCTGTAAGTCTAATAGGCTTCCCTTTAT
>CM052648.1:139494050-139531222 GCA_028533165.1 Leontopithecus rosalia
ACGTGTTCTTTTAGCTCGCGGAAGTTTCTCATTACCCACCTTCTGAAGTCTGATTCTGTCATTTCATCATGCTCATTCTCTATCCAGCTTTGTTCCCTTGCTGGTGAGGAGTTGTGATCCCTTGTAGGAGGAGAGGTGTTCTGGTTTTGGATGTTTTCCTCCTTTTTGCACTGGTTTCTTCCCATCTTTGTGGAGTTATCCAGCTGTCATCTGTGTAGTTGCTGATTTTCAGATTGGGTCTCTGAGTGGATGTCCAGATTGTTGATGATGAAGTTATTTCTGTTTCTTAGTTTTCCTTCGAACAGTCTGGCCCCTCTGCTGTAGGACTTCTGTGGTTCACTCCAGGCCCTGCTTGCCTGGGGATCACCTGCAGCAGCTGCAGAACAGTAAGAGTTGCTACCAGTTTCTTCTGCTATCTTTGTCCCAGAATGATGCCTGCCAAATGTCAGTCTGATCAGTCCTTTGTGAGGTGACTCTTTGGATATACGGGGATCAGGGAGCTACTTGAGGAGAGAGTCCGTTTTTTATAGAAGCTCAACTGCTGAGCTGTGAGCTCTGTTGTTCATTTAGAGCTGCTAGGCAGGTATGTTTAAGTCTGCTGCAGCAGAACTCATAAACCCCCTTTTTTTCCCAAGTGCTGTGTTCCGGGGAGTTAGGGCTTTATTTATGAGTATCCATCATGCTGCTGTCTTTTTTTTTTTCTTTTTCAGGGCTGCCCTGCCCAGCAAGGAGGCAGCCTAGTACTGTTGCCTGCAGAGGATTTGTTGAGCTGCTGTAGGCTCTGCCCTGCTGCCGACTCTGCCCTGCTGCTCTGTGAACTTCCCTGCAGTCCTCTTTATATGGGTGTGGTTAGAACTGCCTCGGCAATGGTGGCCTGCCTCTGTAATGGTGGACTGTCTCTGATGTGGCAGGCTGCCTCAGCAATGGTGGACTACCTCCATAGGGGTGGAGTGCCTCGGTAATGGCGGACGTCCCTCCCCCACCGATCTGCATGGTCCTGGGTTCAGTTATGCTTTCCGTGGAACTCTCAAACCCGAGCATTTCCAATTGCTGGTTTTTTGTTTGTTTGTTTGTTTGTTTGTTTGTTTGTTTGTTTTTGTGGGGGTGTGACCTGGCAAGCCTGATCACCTGGCTCCCTGCCTCAGAGGCTTTTTTTTTTTTAAAGTTGAACTGTTGATTCTCTCCCCAGTGTTCCAGTCAACTGCTGGAAGGATGCCAGGATCTTTGTAATTTCCCATGCTGCGATCCACTGTGCCAGCTGAAACAACGGTGCTGCCCAGGAATCTCTTGGCCTGGCTTTCTGTTTCAGACCCGTTTAATCAGATGAATGGGTGAATCTGCCTTCTCAGAGCTCTAATTGCCAGCTTAAAAGGGCAACCAGACCAGTATTTTTTGTATGGAGAGCCACCACTCCAGGGCTCCTGCAAAACAGCCACACAGGCCGAAACAGCCATGCTGGCCAAAGCAGGCACGCTAGTGACCCATGGGCTTCTCCGCCTGGGAATCTCCCAGTCTGTGGGCAATAAAGATCCACCTGGAAATGCAGCATCCTCTCACCCTCTGCACTTTTGCTGGGAGCTGCAATCCTGAGCTGCTTCTAAAGGGCAATCTTCTAGATTAGATTTCTAATTTGTTTCTTTCTGTTGTCTGATTGCTGTTGCTAAGACTTTCAGTACTATGTAGAACAGAAGTGATAAAAGTGAACATCCTTATCTTGCTCCAGTTCTTAATGGAAATGCTTTTATCTTTTCCTTGTTTAGTATGATGTTGGCTGTGAGTTTGTTATATATAGCTTTTATTATTTTGAGTTATGTTTCCTCTATGCCTAAATTGTTGAGGGATTTTTATCATAAAGGGAGGTGGGATTTTATTGAATGCTTTTCGTTCATCTATTGAGATGATAATAAATAGTCAACAAAATGCTATCAAATCACATCCAACAGCACATTATAAAGATTATTTTCTATAATTAATTGAGTTTCATCAAAAGCATGCAGGGATAGTTCAACATACACAAGTCAATAAATGTGATTCACAAAAATAGTATTCAGTACAACATACTTTTGATGAGAAGTATACTACTAACTTGAAGTAAATTTAGAAGCCAGTATAAAAATATTTTTTATTTTTTTCTACTTGCCTCTACTATCATATTAAAATTGGAATCCTATTAAAAATAATGTTTGTGCCTCCAAAATTTGTTTTTGGTGGCCTTACTTATCCAATATAATGGCATTAGGAAATGTAGCATTTGGAAGTGAATTAGGTTCAGAGGAAGTAATAAGAATGAAACCACCATGTTGGGATTAGCATCCTTAAATGAAAAGGAGACAATGGAGATTCCTCTCTGTGACTTGTGAGGTGACAGGAAGCCATTAGAAATCCAGGAATTGGGTCCTTACCAAAACCAAATCTGTTAGCATTTTGATCTTCAGCTTCCCTGACTTCAAAACTAAGAGACACATATGTTGCTTAAACCACCTAGTCTTGATATTTTGTTATAGCATTCCCAACTAAGACAGAAGTCTACTTTTAAAGTCATGTATGTAAGTACCATTAAAATGCTTGTAGAATAATGAAATTAAAAGATAAAGATAGATACGTTTTATTTTTTAACATAAGCTCCATCAAGATCAAGAATTCATAAGTTATTTACAAGCTTTTTAGTCTGTCCCTAAAGAACTCCATGGCCTGGGAATTAAACCATGTCAATGTCATCATTTTTGCATTATTAATTGAATAAAAATAGATTTATAGATGTTTTAAGTTTAGGAAGCAAAAATCAATCAGAATGAGCCAAATCAGTACTACAAAGTGAATACCTAATGATTTTTCATGTAAACTCCAGAAAAATTACTCTTGATTGATAAAAAGAATAAGCAGGATGATTGTCATGGCGAAGAAGGACTCTCTAATGAAGGCTTCCCAGCATTTTTCTAATAAGTTTTGAATTTCTCCAATAATTCTGATAATAAATAGATATCATCACTTTTTGGGCATTCAGGAAGTCAAAAGGAAAACCCAGGCATCCAAAAAAAAGATAAAAAACCTATTACCGTGACTTTTGCTCTTGACAAGTCTACTTTTGTTTTGAATGGGCCACTTACATCTCTGTAAATTTTTCTTGAAAGACATTTATTTTAATATGCACATAAGAAGGATCACTTTGAAGAATATTTGGGTTGATATTTTCTCATTTTTATTTTCAATAAGGCTTATTTTTATCAAAATCTTATACTGTGCTAGATGTACTTACTGATTAGAACACACATCAAGCACTAACACCAAAAATGTTTTTTCTACTTACTTTATACAAACTCTATAGTTAGTTTTGACAATAGGCAAAAGTTCTAATGTAACATTGTTAAATGTTTGGGTTTTCTTATATGAAGCAATAAATTAATTGTTAATCTGCAAAAGTAGTCAGCTTCTGTTTCATTACAAAAATGAGTGTTTGCAGGAACAGAAAACCAAACACTGCATGTTATCGCTTACAAGTGGGAGTTGAACAGTGAAAATACATGGACACAGGGAGGAGGACATCACACACCAGAGGATGGGGGCTACAAGAAGGATATTGTTAGTAGAAATACCTACTGTAGATGACCAGTTGATGGGTGCAGCAAACCACCATGGCACGTGTGTACCTGTGTAACAAAACTACACATTCTACAAATGTGCTCTAGAACTTAAAGCACACACAAAAAAAAGAAATGAGTGTTTCATTTCTTTTCTGTACTTCTGTTCTCAAAACTTCACAAAGTGCTGAATGTATACATTAGACCTCCTGATATCTGAAGCTGTCATATATTACCCAGTGTTTAATTTTGTTTTCAGTTGCAAACTCACAGTACAACCAATAATATCACTCCTACTAAGATGGTTAGACCGAAATCATCCAAATCTAACAAATACATTTCAATTATAAACAAATAATTCCAACAGAGTATACTAAAGGTATGGGACAATATGTGAATTGCTATGGAGGTAGAATATATTTGTCTGGGAGTGCTGCTTAATGAAGTCACTACTAAGAAGCTGGGTTTTGGAACAATTCTTCAAAACTAAGCCTTTATCATCAGCAAAGGAAGTTATCACAGGAATTCTAGTCACAAATTTATAATAGAATAATGTGGGTTGCTTTTAGTATAAGCTGTGTATAAAATAGGTATAAAGTAGGTAAAAAATTTTTGAAGAACAATTACTTTATTGTAACTGGTAAATAGAAAAAAGAAAGAAAGAAAGAAAGGTCTGCTTATTGAAGTATGCAGAGACATAATTGGTATCATTTCCAGGACATAAAATGAAACAAGAAAAGATCAATACACTTAAAACATCAGGTTGCCTCTGATATGCAAAGAAAGTAATTCAGGGGTATAACTTTTCTATCTGGCCTATACACCCCAAGAGACAATATTCCTGTGCCTTAATCATCCCAGGGACGTACAAGGCAACCAGAGACAACCCGTGTAACCCAAAGCCCACTGAAATTAATTATTTAATTAGTCATTTAGCCAATCCTAAGCTGTTTACCCTGCCTTGCATTTTTTTTTCTAGAAAACCCCAATAAAGGCCCTAGCCTTGGGCTTTCCTTCTGTTTGTATTCTACCACCTGACCCAAATCTTGTGCTTCCACAAATGCTTTGCATCACATGCTGTGGCCCCTTCTCTATGACCTGTGAGTATAATATATGATTCCTTTGGCCTTTTCTTTAGTGAATTATTTAAGTCTAGTTTGAAGTTTTCTTCTTCAGAAATGACTTCTAGTTAGTCCTACCAGTCATATAAGGCACTACTAATCTGGAATTCTGTTATATTAAATTTTCTCTATGAAGTGTTTCTGACCATGTGGTAGCATAGATTTATACCACAAAATGAAGGGAGGACTGGCTTAGTTATAAATTGTCCTGGAAGAAGTTCCAGCACCATACACAGAGCCACTGAAATGAGAATTTATTTTTATCACTGTATTTTGGTTTTTTTACTAACCTTTTTACTTAGGGTATAGCCAATCGACCCCCAAACTCTGAGTAATTTTTAATTAGACAACTAAAGTTGATTGAGCCCTAGATTTTCCTTCCATCTTCTGCAACCTGTGCAGTCATGCAAGTATAAGGTCGACAGATCCAGGGTTTTGTATACGTTTTCAAAATAAAAACTGCCTTTGGGGTCTTGTTGTCTCCCTAACTTCACTTTGTTTTAAAACTCCTGTAATATTATTTATCCTGCAAATTTCCAATTTAGAGGATTTTTTCAGACTAGCTAATAAAATATATTGTTGGAGATTGAAATATTCATTTCAAATAATTATGACCTTAAATAGTTCATGACTTTATCTTATGTGTATTTGTTTATGACTTTTAATTTGAAGGGAAAGATATCGCTGTTTATCGGTATATAATTTTATGCTATGTAATCCTTAATACTTTGAACAGAAAATTTCCTGTGCATGTAAGTGCAATGTACTTTAATCAGTTTTCTTTGTTTGCTTTCTTTTAATATTATCTTACCTCCTTTATGCCAACATTACTTTAACATGTTATTTTTTGTAAATATTCCAGAGTTGTTTCATTTTATTAGCAGTTTCAGAAATAAAAAACAGAAGCTTCTTATCAGAATTTAATCTTCTCTATTATCCAAGAAGTGTGGAAATCCAGAACATCTATGATATTCCATTTGGTCATAATGTCAGGCTTTTATAGCCATGTTGTTCTGCTATATTTGGCTTTCACCCCCTAAGAACATGATTGGTCCCAAAATTACTGTTGGAGCTCTAGCAATCATATTTATACTCAACTAGTAAGAAATAAGAAAACAAGTTCCAATGCTCCTTTTATTTAAGGCCATTCCCCAGAAATTTTACTTAGATCTAGTTACATTTCTTTGACAAAATTTAGTAATATGGCCACACCAAGCTGTAAGTCTGTCAGAAGTATTTAATCATATAATCTGCTAAATCTGCTCACTGAAAATTACAGATCATAATGATATACTGTGGGAAACAGAAGTCATTGGATTTCCAACCTGTCAAAGTTCCAAATTGTATGATATTTAGCCACTGAGTGTGCCTCCTTTAGCAGAAAGCTGCATCCCCACTTCAACACTAAGTTTCTAATCCTAGCTAAGTACTTCTCTCTTGAAGGACTCTAATACAAATAGCAAGAAATGGACAACTAAGACAAACACTGTTAATTTTCTATTATTCTCTCTACTGCTGCTTTTAATTCTATCTGAAAATATAAGGACATAGCTTCCATTATACAAGACATCATCAGATTGTCAGCCTGCAATATGTGAGTACTTGATTCTTGCCACCCATCTGCTCCTATTATTCCAGTGTTTCATATTTTTTGCTCTTTCATGTACAGCATTCTGCCTTCTAACTTCCAAATTTCTATTCATTAGGACTAGAGTAACCTGAGAGTTTCAAAACATACAGAAGAACTAGAGTTTAAACAAAATAAATGTTTATTTTTCTGTAATATTGCAAAAGGTCAGAAATAGGCGTGCTAGCAGTGATACGTTGCCCCAAATCTATAGGAACACAGACTCCTTTAGTCTTATTTTTCCACATGGAAAAATGCCCATTCTGAAGGTGCCAAAGTACTAGGGGCCAAAATGGCTGGTGGATCTTTATCCAGTACATCAACACTGTAATTGGAAAGAGGAAGAAAGCGTATAGTGTTAAAGTTACCACCAGGAATTCAGAGACACTGCCTCTGCTTACATGTGTGGGAAGAAAAGAGTTAAGAATCCAATCTGCATTTAAGGAAAGAAAGAAGGCAAGTGACTTGTTTTAATATCCTTTTATATATGTTAATCACAGATATCTTGGCCAAAAAGCAAAAAACAAAAAACAAAAAACCACTACTGATATTTGATAGCAGCAAAGTCTGTATGTCTTGGTCATTTTCAGGGGAAAGTACTTGGCAGGCCATTTAGGACTGCTTATAGGAAACAAAAATAAAATATGTGGATATATGGGCAGTGGCTTCCTGGAAAATGTCACTAAAGCTCTATCACTATCTTAATATAAAATGGAAGTGTTTCATAACTGATATGACTCCCTCCTGTGTAAGTACTCTGGTTACACACATCGGTTAGATGTCTTATATGCAAGTCATAACCAAGCAAGTCTAGCATAGTGAGAAAGAGCCCAGAAACCACATTAAAAGTCCTGTATCACTCTTTTTACAATGCACTGAGATTATTTGTGTAACTGAGATTATTAATAAAGTTTAACGCAGGGTAAGACCTCTGATTTGCCTGAGACTAATTTGTCAAACCAGCACTTCATAATATTTTATTCACTTGGACAATACTTACACATGGATGCAAATTAGGCTAAAATGCACTTTTATTCTGAGGGATCTTGTATCCAGTTAAATATAAGGAATTCCAATTTACCTTTTAAAAACATCTTAACAATGTTAACATGGTTAATATTGAGGGACAATTAGGAGTCTCTGTAATTCAAGTCCAAGTATTTATCTCATATAAGCTCATAAATATGCGTCATAAGACATGTACAAAAATGTTCATATATTGGAACTGATAAACGTACTGGGTATCCCAAATGGTTGTAAAAATGATTGCCTTTGTTCCTTTGTCTCCTCACTTGGAAAATTCCATCCTCAGCAGCCTTATAGGTAGATAAAGTCAAACCTGATCCACAGCCCTAGAATCACTAAAATCAAAGAAGTCACAAGATCTTTCTAGAAAGAGTTACTGTGGCCCAAGCAGTTCTATTTCTTGGCTATCTTTAAAGACCAAAGTATCTCTGGAAAGTGCTGTCTTACACTTTCTTCAGGATTTTTCACAAACTCTGGTTGTATGTTTGATCCCCTGGTGCCATCTGTCTCCTTTAAGTCTGTAGCACAGCCCTTGACTTCACTCACATCATGATGAAATATATAAATGGACACTGAAACTCAGGATCACAGTTGGCTGGGAAGGGTAGAAAGCAGGCATTCACAAAGCCATGGCTGTCTTCCAAGAATCATTCCCTCTATCCATCATTTTAAAAATAAAAGTATAGCATATATAATACGTTTTTGTTTGCATAAAAGCATTTCTGTTAGCCTATCTGAGTAAATGTATAAAATATACCGGCTGACAATGTCATCTGCTCTTATTTTTGAGAGTTAGAATTAAGGCAGATTTTGAAAACTTATTCTGTAAGTTCCTGACATTACCTTAATTATTAAAATAATCATATAACTTAAAAAGTAACATATTTTTCCAAGTCTCATAAAAATTAAAAGTATATTTTCTCTGAAAACACAGGTTTAAGATAATTATCATGTAGATAATGACCTTAATTCATACTTAAAAGATATTCTGAAGATACAATAATTTACCTTATAATTTCTTAGAAATTTGATGGAATGAAACATTATTTTCAAATATTTTACATTAAAACACTCTATTTTATGTACATCATGCATTTCCATGCAAAGATCTTATCAGCAAAATGAACTGCACTTCAAATTAATCATAGCATGAAGCTCTCTTCTAAAAAAATAAGCAATTTTATATAAAAAATTTAAAATCTAATGTTGCTGAAATAAGTTTTTGTTTCACTCACAATGTGTCTAAAGGTAAAACAATCCATATTATCTAATAAATTAGTTTTCCTTTCAGCATGAACCTTCATAGTCACTTATAATATAATACTTTGGAAGGAGTTAATTTTTTGTCAACTAACTACAGATTCTTTATGACTGAAAGATCAAGGGCTTCTCTGCATCTGCACCTATATAAAAATAATAGATAATAGTTTAAACTTTATATTTGCTCTTCATGCTGAATCTGTGCACATATAAAACAGCATGAATTGTCCAATTCTCTGCCCACAATTTTCAGTAGCTAAGGTAAATTGGCTGTTGTGTTTCTTTGTCTCAAATTAATAACTAAGAGAGTTCTTCAAAATAAAATATGATTAGTCATCTTTAATCAAGTGGATAAATTGACTAATAGGAAGCACCCAGTGATCACTCTTTGGAGAAATATATTAATTTATATATACACTTGAGCTTTTCACTCAGAGAGAAGGTCGTTTATACTATCACACTGACTGCCATGTTAAGTGCATTTGGGGCTGGATAAACATTCAACTTGCTTCATGAAATGATGGTTTAGGTCCCTGGATAACTGTTAAGATTTGCAAACACCACATGAGTATGTGAGAGACTTTCTGTTTTAAATTAAAATAAGCAAGTTATGAAATGCCTCACGGTTTTTTTCCTGTTCAGGATGTGAGTTTATTGACATAAAATTTTCTTCTCAAAAGCAACAGACATAACATATAAAAAATAAAATACATTTTATTATATTCCTTTTTATCTAAGCATTTTATAATTTATAACAATATTCACAATAAAACCTAAACAGACAAAGAGTTTTAGACAGGCAATCATGTAATGTGTCAGAGTGAGACTACAGAAAACTCTTTATAAAATGGAAAAGTATGTTTTACTTTTTTTGATTATTTGTCAAAAAATAATTTTACAAATGTGGTGCATTCAAACCTAAAAGCTATAAGATTCAAATCCATTCAAATTAAAGAGAAAAGAATATAAATCTTGAACAAGGTACTCAGATGTGTGTTAAAACCACAATGCCCTAGGGACAACTCAAATGAAAAATAATACTGTACTTCTCAGTACTACATCTCAAGTCACAGCCACAGCCTGTGTATAGGATAAGTTTTGCACTCATTCTACAATATACTTAATATTCTAGCACTTAGTATTTGTACTTTCTACACAATAAATTCCACAGGATCCTGAAAATATGAAACCCGTATATTTCCAAGTAAACAGGACTGTGAGGCAGGCTTCAGGCACATTTTTTGCATTTTTAGGTTGATACAAAGAAGACAGTTTATATTTTTATTTTTTATGAAAAATTCCTATTTTCACAAATAGAGAAAATGAGCTGTAATGGAGGAAACTAACTTACTTAGGGTCACTCAAGTGGTATGGCACAAGAATATTCAGCTTTAAAGATCATGCACTTACAACAACTACAAGTGGAACTGAACAATACATGAGTGGAGTTAATATGCCATAACTACATATGTCCATACTGGGGCATACTGTTTCCGTTATCTTTGTGTCTGACAGATGTTTTATTTCATATGAACCCAAGATATGAATCTTTTAATTTCGGAAGTTGAGATAGCAGCCAAATTTTATTTACATTGAGGTAATATTCACATTCTTTTATTTATTTATTTATTTTTGAGACGGAGTTTTGCTCTTGTTACCCAGGCTGGAGTGCAATGGCACGATCTCGGCTCACTGCAACCACCGCCTCCTGGGTTCAGGCAATTCTCCTGCCTCAGCCTCCTGAGTAGCTGGGATTACAGGCACGCGCCACCATGCCCAGCTAATTTTTGTATTTTTAGTAGAGACGGAGTTTCACCATGTTGACCTGGAAGGTCTGGATCTCTTGACCTCGTGATCCACCCGCCTCGGCTTCCCAAAGTGCTGGGATTACAGGCGTGAGCCACCGCGCCTGGCCGGTAATATTTACATTCTAAGAACAGCTGAGAGGATCGAGACAGTATGTGAATACAGAAAAGAAAGGAGCATGAAGTATAACTTCAGCAAATGTCCATGTATGAGGGTAACAGAGTGAGAGTTGTAAATATCTAAGTTAGAAGGAAATAGAAGCAGAAAACGGGTGCCACAGAACTAAACCAAGGAAAACTGAAGCATTTAAAAATTCATTAAAAAGAGAGGTCAAAATGAGAAAAAATAGTTGGAAATAAAAGACAAAGTACGTATTCCTCAAGATGAAGATACAGAGCAAGTAGAGAGCCAAGCAGAAATTCTTTTAGACAACAGATAATCAAGGGATAATATGATAAAATTTACTAACATTTGCTATTTGCAAAAAAATCTCAGGTAGCAAATGTGATGGAAATAATGATGAAAAGACACTTAAGGTGAATCTATATGATACAAAAAGATGCCAATCATTTATTTAAGAGACAATGAAGACCTAAATAAAACAATGTGTGTAAAAAAAAAGCTGGATGTTATGAAGTGCTTCAGATTTCTGGATAGGAGATTTAGTTTTGTTGTTTACTAAATAATATCTTAAAATTGAAATTAAGAGACATCTTTTCTCCCGCCTAATTCTCAAAAATTGATATAAACACTGCTGCAACAATAGTTACGCATGTTAGTAGCATGATAACCTAGCAGACTGAAAAATTAACTTATATAGACAGCACAATTAAGGTTCTAAAGCAAATATGTGAGAAGAGATATCTAAAAAATAGGTGATATGAAAAAGCTGAAACTTATAATTGGTTCATTCTGTTTATATGCATATGAGTAAGCTTTCTCAATTTATACAAATTTAATATCTTATGTAACACCTGTAAATCAATGGGACCAGGAGTAGCCCTAAGGAGAGACAATGTTACAGTAAAAGTCTTATAGCAGAATACAACTGAATTCCTCTCTCCTCTGTCACGTTCAGCTTTGATTATAGTTGTACATGAGGCAGTAATGCTATTATTCCAGCCAAATTAAGATTCATATCCTTTTAGTGGATGAAATATTTTCAATCTGATTAAAGTAAATAGGTCAAAGAACATAAGATTCACAACTTCAGTAGGTATAAAGAAGCAGAAATTGAAATCACATTCAGATACAGTTACACATACATCAGAATAGCTAAAATGGAAAGTTCTGGCAATACCAAGTGCAGGCAAAGTGGTGCAACCTGAGAGCTTTCCTTCAGAGAGGTAGAGGGAAGGCAAATTGGCACAATCAATGAGGAAGACTTTTTTGACAGCATCTCCTAACAGTGAAAATATGAACCCAGTAATTTTATTTCTAGTTATATACCCAATAGAAATGTGTACATATGTTCAGTTAAGAATATATAAGAATGCTCATAGAAATAACATTTCTAATTGCCCCAAACTAAAAACTACCCAAATGTTAATAAGCAGTAGAATAAATAACTGAACTGTGTTAAATTCAGCCAATGGTGATGCAAGTAATGAGTGGACTGCAAATATGCACAACAAAACAAATTAATTTCAGAAGCTAATGTTGAGCTAAATAACCTAGTGCAAAAATGCAGCTATTGCATCTCTCTCAGTCACACACACACACACACACACACACACACACACACACACAGAAAAATGCAAACAAATGGTTGCCTTCAGTGTGCTGTAAATGAAAGAATGCTGATGTGATCTGGATCTGTATCCCCACCCAAAGCTCATGTTGAAATATAATTCCCCACGGTGGAGGTGAAGCCTGGAGGGAAGTGATTGAATCATGGGGTCTTGAAAAATGCTCTGGCCATGTAAAATGAGCCTGCTTTCCCTTTGCCTTCTGCCATGATTGTAAGTCTCCTAACAGCCTGCAGAACTGTGATCCAATTAAAAGTTCTTTACTTTATAAATTATCTAGTCTCAGTTATTTCTTTATAGGAATGTGCATTCTAATACAGAAAATTGGTAATGAGGAATAGGGCATTGCTATAAAGATAAATGAAAGTGTGGAAGTGACTTTGGAACAGGGTATCAAAGAGAGGGTGGAGGAGTTTGGAGACCTCAGATGTGAGGAAAATGTGGGAAAATGTTTGTCTTCCTAGAGACTTGCTAAATAGTTGTGACCAAAATGCTAATAGGGTTATGGACAATAAGTACAGGCTGAGGAGATCTCAGATGGAATTGAGGAACTTAGTGGCAACTGAAACAAAGGACACTTCTATTATTCAGTAGCAAAGAGATTGGCTGCAGTGGCCCTGATCTAGGGAATGTGTGGAACTTTGGCCTTGAGAGTGATGATTTAAGGTTTCTGGAGGAAAAAAATTTCTAAGCAGCAAAATGTTCAAGGGCAGCTTCTAACAACCTATGCTCGTATGTATGAACATAGAAATGACCTGAAACAGGAATTTATATTTAAATGGGAATGAGATCATAAAAGTTTGCAAAATTTGCAGCCTGGCAATGTGGTAGAAAAGAAAAACCCATTTTCAAGTGAGGAATTCAAGCAGTCTGGATACATCTGCATAACTAAAAGAAAGGTATGTACTGAAAACCAGGACAATAGGAAAAAGACCTCAAAGGCATTTCAGAGAGCTTTGCAGCATCCCCTTCTATCAACAGGCTCTGAAGCCTAGGAGAGAAGTATGGTTTTGTGGGCCAAGCTCTGGGCCCCACTACTCTGTGAAGCCTAAAGACACTGCTCCCTGCAGCCCAGCTGCTCCAGCTCCAGCTGACCCAGGTACAACTTAGGCCACTGCTTTAGTGGGTACAAGCCATAAGCCTTGGTGGCATCTATGTGGTGTTAAGCCTGTGGTTACACAGAGTGCAAGAGTTGAGGCTTGGAAGCCTCCACATAGATTTTAGAGGATGTATGCAAAAGCCTGAATGTCCAGGCAGAAGCCTGCTGAACAGGCAGAGCCCACGTGGAGAACACCTAAAAGGCAGGACGTAGGGAAAATGTGGAGTTGGAGCCTCCACAGAGTCCCCACTGGGCCCATGGCCCAGTGAAGCTATGAGGAGAGGGCCACTGTCCTCTAGACCCCAGAATGGTAGATCTTTTGACAGTTTGTACAATTTGCCTGGAAAAGCCACAGGCACTCAATGCCATTTCTTGAGAGAAGCCATGGAGGCTGAGCCCTGCAGTGTCATAAAGCAGGAGCTGCCCAAGGATTTGGAAATCCACCCATTGCATCAATATGACTTGGATGTAGGGCATGGATCAAAGAAGATTCCTTTGGAGTTTTAACGTTTAACGACTACTGGGTTTCAGACTTGCATGAGTCCTCTAGCCCCTCTCTTTTGGCCAATTTCTCTCTTTTGGAAGCATTATACTTATCCATGTGTGTACCCCCTTGTATCTTGGAAGTAACTACCTTCTCTTTCAATTTTTTTTAAATTTTACAGACTCATAGGCAGAAGGGTCTAGCCTTGTCTCAGATGAGAATTTTGACTATGAACTTCCGAGTTAATGCCAGAATGAGGTAAGATTTTGTGGGACTATTAAGAAGGCATGATTGTATTTTAAAAAAATGTGAGAAAGACGTGAGATTTAGGAGAGAACAAGGAGTGAATAATATGGTTTTGATCTGAGTCCCAAAGCAAATCTCATGTTGAAATGTAATCCCCAATGCTAGAGGTGGGACCTGGTGGGAGGTGAATGAATCCTGGGTGTTTCTTATAGTTTAGCACCATCCCTCTAGTGCTATTCTTGTGGCAGTTATCATGATATTTGGTTGTTTAAAAGTGTGTAGCCATCCTTTTCTCTCATCTATCTCTTTCTCCTGCTTCCTCTTTGTCTTCTGCCATTATTGTAAGTTTTCTGAGGCCTACACAGAACCTCAGCAAATGCTGGAATCATGCTTCCTGTAAAGGCTGTAAGACTGTGAGCCACTTAAATCTTTTTTTTAAATAAACAATCTAGTCTCAGGTGTTTCTTTATAGCAATGCAAGAACAGAATTGAGGGACTGTAATAAGGAAACTTCCCGTGTTTCAAAGGCAGGAATTTCCCAGTGCAATACCTCCATCCACCCACCCATCCAGGAATGTAAAGTTCTTTGTCTAACTTTCCTGTGCAAGCTAGTAGAAATTCCAAGTGAGCTCCTTTGTTTAAAAAACCTGCAAAAACTCTGGGAGAAGGGGCTCTAATTGCAGACCTAGCAGCCAATTAAGCATCAGAGTCGAAGATCAGTCACTCCAGAAGAAGTCTGAAAGAACTCCTCTCATTTGATGAGAACATGAATGGGTAACTCCAGGGTTAAATTCCCCCTGCTCCTTACCTGTGCAGACTCCTTCCCTGGATCCCCTCCCACGGCAACATGATAGCTGTCTTTCCCTCTCTCCCTATGGGAATATCCCCTTCGGATTCCCCTCCCACAGCAGTGTGTGAGCCCTTCTCTCTCTCTCTCTCTCTCTCTCTCTCTCTCTCTCTCTCTCTCTCTCTCTCTCTTTGCCTAATAAATCACTTTCTGCTAAACTCTTGGATCCAATATTTACTTGAATGGTAAGCTCACCTTGCCTCCAGGGCCCTTTCCCCATATCTGGGGCAAGTGAGACGAAGAACCTGGATGTAACACTGGATATACATCTTTTGTGGCACAGGGAGGGAGTTGAGCTGCTGTCATCCTGCCACCCAGTTACAAAATAATACATATATCTAAAGGAACTCCTAAAATTGGCAGCAAACATATTGAAATGTGTGAGCTAAATTAATGGGTTATGCTCCATATGAAAATTATCAAACAATGCTTATAATTTATGTACTTTTCTATATGTGTATGTTATATATTAATTATATTAGTATGCTAGAGATGCCATAACAAAGCACCATAGACTAGTAAATTATTTTCTTACACTACTGGAGGTTGAAAGCCCCAGATCAAGATGCCAGCAAGATTTGTTTCTTCTGAGGTCACTATCCTTGGTTTACAGATGGGCATTTTCTCACTTTGTCTTCAAATGGCCTTTTTTCTGTGAATGCACATTCTTGGTATTTCTTCTTAAAAAGATACCAACCTCATACCTCTACTCTTGAGACATCATTTAACATAACTGCCTTCATAAAAGTATCTTTGCCCGGCCAGACATGGGGGCTCACACTGTAATCCCAGCAATCTGAGGCCAAGGCGGGTGAATCACCTGAGGTCAGGAGTTCAAGACCAGCTGACCAACATGGTGAAATTACATCTCTACTAAAAATACAAAACTTAGCCGAGCATGGTGGTGTGTGCTTGTAGTCCCAGCTACTCAAGAGGCTAAGACAGAAGAATTGCTTGAACCCAGGAGGTAGAGGTTGCAGTGAGCTGAGATTATACCATTGCACCCCCCAGAGACAGAGCAAGACTCCATCTCAAAAACAAAGACAAACAACCAGTTTTATCTTTGCCTATCTACAATGAGAACATCACCATCTCAGTTTTGGAGATATCATTTAGTCTATAACACCAATAAAAATACAACAAAAAAGAAATAAAAATAAAGAAGCAACATCGGAAATCTGAAGGAAATCATGGCAATCATCTCCCCTCACTCCTTCCTTTGCTAACCTTGTATTTCCCTTAGACAATTCAGTATAACAGATTTTAGAAGTCTCCTTCCTTCTTTGCTTTTATGTCTACATCAACCATGTTGTGCACCTGTCATTAACCTAGCATTATTTCTCCTGTTATCATTGGAAAAGTTGGGTATGTTTATCCCCAAAACTTTAGGCAAAATATTGAAAATATAATTATAATTGGATTTTATTGAGAATAAGAAACTTCTCTTTGCCTTAAAAAAATAAAATTGCATTAAGAAATGTATCAAATCTTATTTTTTTCAAACCACTTTCACATGTGGATCACATTTGGAAACTTAAGTAAAAATGTAGCATCATGTTAATTAATAGATATTTGCTATTAAAATAATTAGTAATTTCAGTGGCAGAAACTTTATTAAGGCTCAACAGTTTGAAAGTTCAAATTAGAAAAGAATTCTTAAAACTGAAGATTGCTTTTAATGACTAAATGTGTTATAAATCTGAATCACATTTAAATACGTTTATGCAAGGACTTAGTTATTTTACCAGTATTCCACACTATCCAGTTCTGTTGTTGAATAATATACAGGAGCAGTGCCAGAACTGGGATTATACAGTTGGTTCTTAGAACTTGGCAAAGAATTTTAGATACCCATGATCACAACTTTGAAGTTGGATGAACTATAATCCTTGAATGAAATCAATGTTGCACTCAAGATTTTCAATACAAATCATACACAATACATTTTAAAAGGATACCCAAAGTAAAGGACTGAAATACATAGCAACTAATCCAGCCCCAGAGTTATATGAACAGCTGGCTATTTTTCATTGCTCATAAGCCTTTGAATTTAGCTGCACTGTTTTCTGCATTTAAATATGTGGTCCTTATGACACACTTAATAATGAAAATGGGATTGCTTTCATAAGCATAAGCCCCTGGTTGCATCATATGAAACATATAAATAATAATATTAAATATACTCAGCTATTCAAGAGTATGGAATACTTTGCAAATTATGTCATATGCTGAAAAAATAATACTTAGAATATCTGTCATTTTTTTTTGTACAACTGGATTATTCATCTAGTTTTCTATTTGGTAGCTAAAATTAGAAGGTGTGTCCTGAATATAACATACATAAAAATGTGTTACATTTACTCTAAACTATTCAAATGCAAGAAACTCATTTGATATTTTTACATATCAGTTTAAGTTTTTGATCTATAGAAAATAGGACAATTTATAGATTATTCTGTAAGCCTAATGCACGTTTATGCATATTATAATAAATTTATAAAGCTATAAACTATGTCTTAACTAAATATTCTTATGTAGAGAGATGTTTATACATGTATATAATCCTTCAGAAACAAGACATAAATCTGAGTTCTTTACTGATTTAATAGTAAAGTTAATTGTAAATGCTTAAAAAATTCTAATTTCTTCTGTTTCAATTTTTAAACAGCTTTGTTAAGATAGAATAAACATATCAAACAATTCATTCATTGAAAGTGTACAATCTAATGATTTTTAGTATGTTCACAGAGTTGTGCAACCATCACCCCACTCGATTTTAGTACATTTCCACCTCCCAAGAAACTCCTTAACCATTAGCAGTCATTCCCAGTTTCTCCCCTATTCCTCATTTATCCTTTGTTCCCCACCCCTTAGCCATAGGCCGCCACTTAGTTATTTCTGTCTCTATATATTTGCCTATTATAAACTTGTTTTCCTCCTGTGTAACTGTAATTATATGTGTTTGGACAAAATCAAACGTCTCCACCTCTCTCACTCCCCACTAACCCCTACAGACTGTGGTAACCACCATTTTACTCTGCCCTTCTATGAAATTAACTTTTTTCTTTCTTTTTTGAGACAAAGTCTCACTCTGTCACCAGGCTGGAGAGCAGTGGTACGATCTCAGCTCACTGCAACCTCTGCCTCCTGGGTTCAAGTGATTCTCCTGTCTCAGCCGAGTACCTGGGACTACAGATTCCCACCACCATGCCCAACTAAGTTTTGTATTTTTAGTAAAGACAGAGTTTCACCGTATTGGCCAGGATGGTCTCAATCTCTTGACCTTATAATCTACCTGCCTTGGCCTCCTAAAGTGCTGAGATTACAGGCGTGAGCCACTGCGCCTCGCCAAGATCAACTCTTTAAGATTCCACATGTAAGAGAGATCTTGTGGTATTTTTCTTTCTGTACCTAGTTTATTTCAATTAAAATAATATTCTCCATGTTGATCCACATTGTCCCACATGACAGAATTACATTCTGTTATGGCTAAGTAATATTCCATTATGTATATACGCCACATTATTTCCATTCCTCTGTTCATGGACACCTCTGTTGATGCCATATCTTAGCTATTATGAATAGTCCTGCAATAACGTAAGAATGAAGATAGCTCCTCAACATACTTATTTCATTTCTTTTGGATACATGCTCAGTAGTGGAATTTTTAGATCAAATGGTAGTTGTACTTTTAATATATTTTGAAGAAATTCCTCAATGTTTTAAATTATGGCTGTGCTAAGTTACATTCCCATCAAGAGTGTATAAGGGCTCTCTTTTCTCCACATCCTCACTGATACTTGTTCTCTTCTGTCTTTGTAACAACAGCCATTCTAACAGGTGTGAAGTGATGTCTCATTACGGTTTCATATGTATTTCTTTAATAATTGTTGATTTTTTTTCAAATACCTGTTGGTCATTTGTATGCCTTCCTTGAAAAATGCCTATTTGAGTCTTTTACCTATTTTATAATATGGTTAACTCTTTCTTTGTTAATGGGTTGTTTGAGTTCCAAGTATATTTTGGATATTAACTCCTTACCAGATGCATAATTAGATGATTTCTCTAAATCTATAGATTTTCTTCTTACTCCATTTATTGTTTCCTTTGCCATGCAAAAACTTTTTAGTCTGTGGTAATCCCATTTCTGTTTTTGCTATCATTGCCTAGACTTTTGAGGTCTTTTTCAAAAAAATTATTGCCAAGACTAATGTCATGGATCTTTTTATCCCTAAGATTTACCCCTGTAGTTTCACATTTTCAGGACTAACATTAAATTAGGTCTAACATGAAATTCAAACATGATTTAGAATTAATTTTTGTATATAGTTTGAGTCACAGTTTAGCTTTCTTCTTCTGCATATGTATATCCTGTTTCCTAATATTATTTATAGAAGAGATCTTCCTTTCTTCATTATGTGTTTTCAGCATCTTTGTCAAAAAACAGTTATTTTTAAATGCAAGGATTTATATTGTAACTGTATTCTGTTTCACTGGGCTATGTGTCTGCTTTTAGGCAAGTACCATGCTATTTTGTTTATTACAGCTTTGAAGCATACTTAAGAACCAGGTAGACTGATTCCTTCAGCTTTAATTTTTTTGTTTATGATTTCTTCAGCTGTTTGGGCCTTTTAAGAGTTCCATACAAATTCTAAGACTTTTTCTCTATTTCTATGAATAATGTCATTAGTGTTTTCATAAGCATTGCATTTAATTTGTAAATTGCTGTGGGTAGTATCGTATTAACATTTTAACAATGTTCTCTAACAGATGAACATGAGGTAGTTTCCCACTCATTTGTACCTTCCTCACTTCTTTTTATCAGTGTTTTATAGTTTTGAGTGCAGAAACTTTTTTACTTACTTGGTTAAATTTACTACTAAATATTTTAATTTTTGTTGCTACTGGGAGTGGGATTAATTTTTTGATTTCTTTTACAGATAGTTCACTTTTATCATATGAAAACACTAGTGATTTTGAAGTTAATTTTCTTTCTGCAACTTTACTGAATTTGTTTATTAGATTTAACAGGTTTTTTTGGTGAAGTCTTTAAATTTTGCTATATATAAAATCATACCATGTGCAAACAGAAACAATTTAAGTTTTTTCTTTCTAATTTTGATGCCTTTTATTTCTTTCTCTTGCCTGGCACATCAAATAATATGTTAAATAGAAGTGTCAAAAAATGGGCATCCTTATCTTGTTCAGTATCTTAGAAAAAAAGCTTTCGGTTTCCTCATTCAGTATGATGTTAGTCATGGGTTGTCGTAAATGACTTTTATTATATTAAAGGTACATTCTTTCTGTACTTTTGGTGAAAGTTTTGTATTACAAAGGGATACTGAATTTTCTCAAATGCCTTTTCTGTGATTATTTAAATTATCATATAACTTTTGTAATTCATTCTGTTAATGTGATATATAATGTTTATTGTTTTGTAAATGTTAAACCATTCTTGCATCCCTGGGATTAATTGCACTTGATTATGGCAATGATATTTTTAATGTGCTATTGAACTCAGTTTGCTCATATTTTGTTAAGGATATTTGCATCTATGTTCATCAGGAATATTGCCCTCTATTATCATTTTTATATTTGTCCTTGTGTAGTTTTAGTATTAGGGCAATGCATGCCTTGCAGAATAGGTGTGGAACGATTTCTTCCTCTTTAATTTTTTGGGATAATTATAGAAATATTGGTATTCGGATTTTTTGACATTTTATAAAATTTGGCAATGAATCCATCAGTTTCTTTACTCTTCGTTGATGGGATACTTTTATTACTGATTTTGTTTCCTCACCATTATTGGTCTGTTCAAGTTTTCTAATTATTCATGGTTCAATTTAGGCAGATTGTATGCATCCGGGAATTCATTCATTCATTCTAAGTTATCCAATTTGTTGGAATATAATTGTTCATAACAGTCTTTTATGATCCTTTATAAATCTGTGCTATCATTTGTAATGCCTCCTTTTTATATCTGATTTTACTTATTTGAGTTTTCTCCCTTTTTTCTTAATTTAGCTAAAGATTTGTCAATTTTGCTTATCTTTTTAAAAAAATTCTTAATTTCATTTATTATTTGTAATGATTTTATAGTCTCATTTATTTCCTCATTCAGTGTGATGTTAAGGGTTCTTATATACTGCATTTATTATATTAAGGCACATAATAATATACATTAGATTCTAATGTTTATTATTTTATTCCTTGTGTAAATTTGGAGTTTGTTTTTTGTTTTCCTGATTCCTTAAGATACAACATTTGGTTGTTTACTTGAGACTTTTCCGTTTTGTTTTCTTTTCAATTTATATACATTTCTGGTGTACACATGTATAGTTGTGGAGTTGTCAAGTGAGGGCTTTTTTAATGTATCCATCACCTGAGTATTGTACATTGTACCCATTAAGTTATTTACCATTATCCACAACCATGACAACTCCTTCAGACTTCTGACACTCCATTGTCCATTAATCTACTTTCTACATCCATGTGTACAAATTGTTTACTCCAGCTTATGAAAGAACATTTAATATTTATCTTTCTGTTACTGATTTGTTTCACTTAAGATAATCGTCTTATATTCCATCCATGTTGGTGCAAAAGATATGATCTTACTATTTCTTACCACTGAAAAGTATTTCACTGTGTATCTATGCCACATTTAAAAAAATTCAATCATCCATTGATGGACACTTAGGTTGATTTCATATCTTTGCTAATATAGCTATAAACTTCCCTTTTAGAATTGATTTTGCTGTATCCTGCAGGTTTTGATCTGGGATGCATCTTTCCCATTTGTCTCAATAATTTTACATTTTTTTAATTACTTCATTAAATCATTGGTTATTCAGAAGTATATTGTATAATTTCCAAGTATTTGTAAAGTTTCTGAAGTTTCTCCTGTTGTTGATTACTATTTTTATAGCATTGTGGTGAGAAAAGATATTTTGTATTATTTCAAACTTTTCAAATTTGTTAAGATTTGTTTTGTGGCCTGTTATATAATCTATCTTGCATTGTATAACATTGTATTGTCCCTTGTATTGTTGAGAAGAATGTGTATTCTGTAGCTGTTGGAATGCTCTGTATATGTCTGCTAGGTCCATTTTCTTTAAAGTGCAGTTTAAATTGGATACTTACTTGTTGATTTCTATCCAGATGATCTGTCCATTGTTAAAAGTGAAGCCTTGAAGTCTCCAAGTATAATTGTATTGCTTTCTATCTCTCCCATTAAATCTAATTGTATTTGCCTTACATATTGGGTTGCTCTATTGTTGGATGCATGTATATTTGTAACTGTTATTACTTTAACTGAATTAACTCATTTATAATTGCATAATGACATTTCCTATCCATTTTTTTAACAGTGTTTTACTTAAAGTCTATTTTTCTATTGTAAATAAAGCTATTTCTATTCTTCTTTTGTTTCCATTTCCATGGAATATCTTGAATATCTTTTTCCATCTTTTTACTTTCAGTCTATTTGGGTCCTGACAGTGGATTGAGTCTCTTATAGGCAGAATATAGTTGGTTTTCAATATTTTGTTGATTGAGGCATTCTATATCTTTTTTAAAATATATTTTAAAATTTTTGTGGGTACACCATAGGTATATTTATTTATGCATTACATACGCTGTTTTAGTACAGACATGCAAAGTGAAAAAAGCACATCATAGAAAGTAAGGCATTCATCTCCTACTCCATATCTTTAATTAGAAGAATTTAATTCATTTAAATTCAAGCTTATTATTGAAAAATCAGGACTTATTTCTGCCATTTTGTTAACTATTTACTTGTAGCTTTGTAGATGTTTTGCTCCTTTCTTCCTCTCTTATGGTTTATTTTTGTGTTTTGGTGGTTTTCTGTACTGTTCAATGTAGACTTATTGCTCTTTCTTATCTGCTGTATTTTTTTCTTTATTGTTACCATGAGATTTATGTTAAAACTCTTTGTTCACATACAAATACTCCAGACTATTCCATCCCCAAAACTATTTTTAAAAAACAATTTTAAATTCTAGATTAAGGTGGAATATGTGTAGGTTTGTTACATGGCTATTTTGCATGATGCTAAAGTTTAGGGTACAACTTACTCTGTTACCAGGTAGTAAGCATGGTACCCAATAGTTAGTTTATCAACTCTTGCTCCACTCCCTCCTTCCTCCTGCAGTAGTTTCTGCTGCCTATTGCTGCCAATTTTATTTCATTGTATACTCAATGTTTAGCTTCCCTATATAAGAAAGAAGATGTGTTATTTTGTTGTAGCCTATGTTACATCATCATATATTGTGTGTTTCTTTTTTCTGTTTTGCTTGTTTGTTTTATATTATACTTTAAGTTTTAGGGTACATGTATAGAACATGCAGGTTTGTTACATAGGTATACACATGCCTTGGTGGTTTACTGCATCCATCCCCTATCATCTACCTTATGTATTTCTCCTGTTATCCTTCCCCAATGCCCCCACCCTCACTCTCCCTCCCCTAGACCCCCAAGCCCCCACATGCCCCAGTGTGTGATGTTCCCCTCTGTGCCTATGTGTTCTCATTGTTCAACACCCACTTATGATTGAGAACATGCAGTGTTTGGGTTTTTGTCCTTGTGTCAATTTGCTGAGGATTATGTGTTTCTTAACAATTTATTATAACTATAGTTGTTATTGACCACCCTGATGTTTAATCTTCATACAAGAAATCTGGAAGATAAATGTACTACCATTCAGTAATGGGGTTGCCTGAATTTGATTATGTGTTCACCTCTACCAGTGAGTTTCATACTCTCTTGTTTTTATGGCAACTATTACTATGTTTTTGCTTCTGTTTCAATCACACTCTTCAGAATTTCTTGAAAGACCTGGCTAGTGGGGGTGCAATTTGTCAGCATATTTTAGCCCACAAAACATTTTATTTTTGTTTTATTTCTGAAGAATAGCTTTGCTGTGTATAATGTTTTGGTTGACAGCTTTTTTTTAATGTTTTACTTTTATTTTTTGAGACAGGGTCTTACTTGTCACCTTGGCTGGAATGCATTGGTGCAATTATATCTCACTGCAACCATGGTCTTCCCAGTTCAAGAGCTCCTCCTGTTTCAGGCTCCCTAGTTTCTGGAACTGGAGGTGTGTGCGACTGTGTTTGACTATTTTTTTGAGGTCTCATTATGTTTCCCAGGCTGACATAAAAATCCTGAGCTCCAGTAATTCTCCTGCTACAGCCTCCAAAATGCTGGTGTTGCTGATGTAAGCCCCCATGCTTGGCCCTTTTTTCTTCCTTTATTTTTCAGCATTTTGAATGTATCATTTTCTTATTTTCTAGCCTGCAAAATTTCTGCATAGATACCTTCGAAGAGTCTAATGGGGATTTCTTTATTTGTGACCTGACATTTTTCTCTTGCTGCTTTTAGAATTCTCTCTTTATCTTTGGATAGTTTGATTATAATATGCTTTGGAGAAGACCTATTTGAGTTGAATCTATCTGGAGAACTTTCACAGATCTGGAAATCTATATCTCTCTCAAGCCTTGACAAATTTTCAACTATTATTTATTAAATAATCTATATGTGCCTTTCTTCATCTCTTCTCACCTGCAATTATGTAAGGTGAATATTTGTTTGCTTAATGGTGTCCCATAAGTTATATAGGCTTTTTCATTGTTTTTATTCCTCTTCTCCCCACCTGTAGCTGCTTTATTTTACAAAACTTCCAGTCTAGAAATTCTTCTGATTGATCCCATATACTACTGAAATTCTCACTTGTATTTTTCATTCATTCATTATTTACCTCCAAGATTTGTGTGTGGTTCTTTTTCGTGATATATATATCTCTTTGTTGAATTTCTCATTTCGATTATAAACTGCCTTCTCAATTTTATGGAATTGTCTACCTGCATTTTCTTTTATCTCACTGAGCTTCCTTAAGGTTATAATTTTAAATTTCTTTTCAGGCAATTTGTAAATTTCCATTTCTTTGGGGTTATTTTATTAGAGAACTATTTTATTTTGTGTGTGGGGGGGGCGGGTAATGAGGGACTGTTGGGTCCCCAAGGGGCGTGGTTTCAAAGGCAGGAGCTTCCTAGCACTATGCCTCCATCCAGAGTTCTTTGTTTGACTTTCCCACACTTGGGGTAGGTGGAAAATCCAGGTGTGTTTCTTTGTTCAAAAAGTCCACCAAAAGCACTGAGGGGTGGGGGCTTTGTTGTTGGCCAAACAGACATCTGGTATCAGAGTCAAAGATCAATCACTCCAGCAGAAATTTGAAAGAACATTGGACGAGAACATGAATGGGGCAGGAATAACTTCAGGGTTAAAACCCTGTTGCTCCTTATTTATAAGAATTGCCCCCTTGGATCCCCTCCCATGGCAGCGTGGAAGCTCGCCCTCTTTTTCTTTCTCTCTCTCTCTCTCTGCCTAATAAATCACTTCTTTGCTAAACTCTTTCGTTCCAAGATATTTATTTAAACAGTAAGCTCACTGAGCCTCCAGGGCCCCTTTCCCCATTCTTGGGATAAGAGAGGTCAAGGACCTGGGCACATTGGATCCGCGAAATTGAAAGTATCTTCAGGAAGCCCTCACTCCCTCCTTACACCCGTTACATCTTTGGCAAGCCAGCCAGGAGGACATCGGAGACTTTTTGCTTGTAATCTAGTCTATTGCTTCTTTTGTTAATGAGGAATGCCAGGCAACTGGGCTTGCATGGGGCCAGGCTGCACGCAGTGAGGCTGGACTGAGCAACTGGAACAAAAACTGCCTACGTAAGCCATGCCCAGCCTTTCAATAGTGCAACTGCAGTACTATTGACACCTCAGTACTATTGCAAAGCTCCTCCTGGAGAACAGCTAACCAGTCATTACCCAGGTGAGGGCTGGCAAATGGACTTTACCCATATGCTTGAGTCTCAGGGATATCAATATCTGTTAGTATGTGTAGATACCTACACAAACTGGGTTGAGGCTTTCCCCTGTAGAACAGAAAAAGCCCAAGAGGCGACAGAAGTCTTGATTAATGAAATAATCCCTATATTTGGACTCCTTCACTGTCTTCAAAGTGCTAACAGCCCTGCCTTCAAAGCTACAGTGACCCAAGGAATTTTCAAAGCCTTAGGAATAAAGTGTCATCTCCACTGAACTTGGAGGCCTCAGTTCTCAGGGAAAGTGGAAAAGATGAATGAAATTCTTAAGAGACACCTGAATAAACTGGCACAGGAAACCCACCTCCTGCAGCCTTCTCTGTTACCAATAGCACTCTTAAGGGCTTGAAATTCTCCTCAGAAAATAAGACTGAGCCCCTATAAGAGGCTTTATGGACAGCCCTTTCTTACTAATGATCTTGTATTAGACAAGGAAACAGCAGACCTAATAAAAGATATAACCTCCTTGGCTAAGTACCAACGGGCTCTTAGGACCTTACCTGAGAAAAAGGGAAAGAGTTGTTCTGCCCTGGAGACTTGGTGCTTATTAAGTTACTCCCCTCAGGCTCTCCCTCTCTAGATCTATCTTGGGAAGGATCATTTTTGTTTTTTCTATCTACCCCAATGGCAGTTAAGGTGGTGGGAACTGACTCGTGGATTGGTCACACTCAGCCGAAACCCTGGACAACTCCTGAAGAAAATCACAGGCCCACCATTCCGCAGCCTGAAGTTCCCGAAAATGACCCTTCGTATACCTGCGAGCCATTAAAGAACCTACATTTGGTCTTCCAGCAAAATCCCCAGGAAAGTAACTACTCATAATTCTAACTCAAATCCTAGTATTAGCAGGACTATCACTCTTAACTTTATTATTTGCGACTGGACTCTATGTGATTGCCCCTACGGATTGGCCCAATAACTCTCCTCCCCTCCTTCCTAATGCCCCCCATGACAATTACACCAACTCTCAGATGCAGAATCTTCTCTTGCCAAGGCCACATTATACTCAAATCCCAATTATTCCTTTCCTGATGTTGGGGGGTTGGGAATAATAGGAGGACTTGGTACTGGCATTGAAAGAGTTACCACCTCCACTCAGTTTTACTGTAAGCTATCTCAGGAGTCAAATGATAACATAGGAAAGGTTGAGAATTCTCTTTGCAGAAGCAGCTTAACCCTTTAGCTGCCGTAGCTCTTCAAAATAGAAAGACCCTAAATCTGCTAACAGCAGAGAGAGAAGGAACCCATCTCATTTTAGAAGAAAAATGCTGCTACTTTGTAAACCAATCAGGTATTGTCTTAAACAAAGTTAAAGAACTCTGGGATCACTCAAAGGCAGGGCTAAAGACCTTCAAGAAACAGAATCATGAAGCTTTAACAACTGGCTGTCCAGGCTCTACTCTCTCCTAGGCCACTTTGTAATCATTCTATTATTGCTCATCTTTGGACCTCTCATCTTTAACCTTCTTGTCAAATTCATTTCTTCTAGAATTAAAGCCATAAGGTCACAAATGATTCTGCAAATGGAACACCAGATGTTCTTGGCTCATAAGTTCTATTGTGGCCCTCTGGATCAACCTACAACCCTGGAAGACTCCCTTCTGGAGGAAACCTCAACTGCAGGACCACTTCTATGCCCCACTTCAGCGGGAAGTAGTTGAAAAGCGATCAATGCCAGTGTCCAACAGCAGTTGGACTTTCCTGTTCAGACGGGGTACTGAGGGAGTGTGTGGGTCCATAAGGGGGTCGTTTCCAAGGCAGGAGCTTCCCAGCACCATGCCTTCTCCATCACCTCCCATCTGGGAACTTAGAGTTATTTGTCTGACTTTCCTACACATGAGTTACATGGAAAATCCAAGTCAGCTTCTTTGTTCAAAAAGCCCACAAAAAGCTCTGAGAGGAGAGGGCTCTGTTGCAGGCCAAGTAGCCAATGCGGTATACAGGAAGCTGTGAATAGGTGATTTGCGTATACTATACTATTTATATAATGCACTTAAGCACCCATGAATTTTAGTATCACAGGGTTTTTTAAACCAGTCCCCTGTGGAGTCCAAGGAACAGCTGTATTTCCAAAGTAAAGTCAATATAGTTTACTGACTAATAACGTGAAATGTGAGAGGAAAAGAGGCAAGGATGATTTATATATACATTGTTTTTCTTGAAAATCTAAGACATGGTGAAGACTATGTGGGATAGAATTTATCAGGAGTTTACTTTCATGTTAATGCTAACGGCTGAAACTTCAGGTGATTTTTGTGTCCTAGGTACTTAACTCCTTAAAGCACATAGGCAAATGACACCTGGATTTTCTCAAATATATGTCTGCACAAGTGCATTTAAATAGGACAGTAAAGATTGGATGACAGAAAATTGCTTATTTTCCCACACTTTAAAAAAAGGTAATTAAAATAAATATCAGAAGCAAAATTAAACTTAAGTGATAATTTCATGATACCTCAGTTTTCCATATTAGAACATAAACTAATTTCAATATTTCCTGAGGATATCACAATGACAGTAAAATGATATATATTGAAATAAATTGCTTTTATTATATGTGTAGAGATATGAGATGAATATTTCTGGAAATGAATACATAAATTTAAATATATTTTCAAAACAGTAAGTATGTAGCATTTTCTAGTATTTCACTATGGTATTACTAAGTCAATTTGATTTCCCAACTGAATGAACATTCTCACACCCTTTTACTCATGCAATGAAGTGAAAGGACTATAATTTATGGTTACATTGTGTGGTTTCACTGGGGGAAGGAAGGTGTATATATAAATGTATACATTTTTTATTTCCTTAAAATTTCATCTCAGTCACCTTCAATGAATATTATTCATTCCATATTACTGTTTTTTGGACTAAATTAAAAGTCTGTAAAACTGCATTAGGTTTTTCATAAATGGCAAAACAAAACTTCCTTTAAAATACAATGAAAAGGAAATCAACAAACCTGAGTTCAAGGAGAGTAATGGAAAAGAAGGGTCTTTTCTTTCAAGTTAAATAATAAACTAAGGGGTTCTGTTAAAGAATCAATGTTCTGATAAATATTACTTGAAATGAAAGTTTACAAGCTATCCATTTGTAATTTAAATATAATCTGAAGTAAAAAATTTAAGGGGATTGTATGTTTATTCCCATCATGCTAGAAATAGAAGAGAATATCTGCCATGAAAAAACTTCTCGAAAGAGCATCACAAACTTCAATTCTTCTCTGGTAGGTGATCACCTAATATATTTACATTTTAAATTTTAATCTCAAAAACAGAACAAAACTATTCCCTGACCAGGCAAAAGTAAGAAAATGTATACAAAGAATTGTAAAACTTCAATCATTTTATTTGGGCATAAAGTGTAGTCTGGAATTATGAGTGTTTTGTTGTGATCATTGGACAAAATTATTTGGATTATAAATAATTTCTTTTTATATTTAAAGCATTTGAGACTAGAAAATGTTAAGTTTATAATGGGATGATATTGTGAGACAAAGACAGAGTAATAGAAAGAGCAAACTATGGGTCTATTGTACCATTACTACCTCTCCAAACTCTCAGTTCTTATATGCATATAATCCACTGATTCTTGGCCTTCTTTACCTCAGCGGCCCTCAACCGTTTTGGCAACAGGGAGCAGTTTCATGGAAGACAGTGTTTCCAGGGACTTGGGGAATTGGTTTAGAAATGCAACTGTTCCACCTCAGATCATCAACCATTAGTCACATTCTCGGGAGTGTGCAACCTAGCTCCCTCACGAGCTCAGTTCATAATAGTGTTGTTTGCGCTTCTATGAGAATCTAGGAAGGAATGCTTTCTTGTCAGCCACTCATCTCATACAGTGTACCCAGTTCCTAACATGCCATGGACTGGTATCGGTGTGACCCGGGGCCTGGGGACCCCTGCTCTGTCTCAGCACCTCCAGGCAGCTACAAACCAATGATTACCAAATAGCTACGTAAATCCACCCGAAAACTTATAAATACTTTAACATATGGCCATTTAAAATCATTCTAAAATGCACAAAACAATATTAAAATATGTCATATATAACATTTTTGCATTTTGCCACATAAAAATATTTCTTATATTAATGATAATCTAATAATATTTGCCTCAAATTTTTTATTTATGTTTATTTTTTAATTTGCAAGTTGACAGCTGTTCAGGATTGTGCTTTTTAGCATTATTAAATATTTTAAAGTTTAAATTTATGCTAATGCAAAAAATGTATCTTTTAAAAGAATGTAATAAATACATTGAATCGGGTAGAAAATTAGTTTTAAAATAAATTTTAGGATAAGTGGAAGTTGAAGATACTTTTTTCACTTTTGCGTGAGTTTTGTTTAGTTTTAGATTTCCCAAAGAAAACAAAATAATTAATCTGCTATTTATTTTCTCCAATAATGAGCCAAGATTCATAAGTCGCATTATTTGTACTCAACTTAAAAATACACTGTGATTTTGCAGTCAAAATACTGTTTATTCTGTTAATTTGATAGAAATAGTTTAGCTATCTATAAAAACAGAAGAATATAATAGTAAAATATAATAGCATTTCATTATAAAAATTCCAACTACATAGAAATCTCCACATCATAAAATTAACAATTATAAATATCATTTAAAATGGGCTTAATGTGCTCTAACATAGTAAAGATATTTCTACTTATTTGATTTATGTGTCATAAGTAACAAAATAACAATTGTTTTGCATTTTTTTCCGTGATTCTTCATGTTTTTGCTCGTGCTTTATTTATTCATTTCTGTTAGAGGTGTAAATATTTTCTCTATTTGATATGTTTTCCAATGATGGAATGTTTGGAAATGACCAATCAATAACCTATAAATAATTTTAAAAATTTATTGAATAATTGAAAGTGAAAATGATCTTACTTTCCAACATTTGTTTTGTAAATTATTTGTCTGCACAAGGAAGTAAAATTCCCCATTGCTTTTTGCTGATAATCGTAGTGATTTAATTGTGTCACAAGAATGTTTTGAAGGACAAATATTCCAAAAATGTCTAAAAAGAACCTTTCATGTATCTGTTTTTGCTGTTTATATAGAGTTCACCTATAATAAAATTAATAATGCTTTATTATTGCAATCAAAGATAAACACTTCTTTTTTATCATTCTGTGGTTAATAGCAATATATCTCACAAGTGTTACATAATCATGAGCAGTTCTTATCTGCCATGTTGTTTCACTGTTCTTCACAAAAACACCATAACCTATCAATGTGTTTCACCTTCATTTGAAACAAAAGTGCTTGTTTTGAAAAAGATAATTCAAATATTACAGTGCAGATACATTATTTGTGTTTACCTGCAGTGAAAATACATCATTTGTGTTCAACTGCAACTCATCATGAGACTGAGTTGCAGTTAAAAAAAGTCAATTTCCATTATCAGTGACAAAATATAAAATTATACTTACAGAAAACAATCAAAATAGTTTTATATTTGTTTTCAAACAGTAAAATGTTATAATTGTACAGACATTTTCCATCAAGACAATCTAATAAGTATCCAATTGTTTATCCTATAAGTACATTAATATATGTATATTCTTTCTTTCACATGCTGTGGTGCTTATTTTTATGTGTCACCTTGGGTGGGCTACAGTATTCAGTTATTCAACTGAAGACTAATACAGGAGTTGTTCTGAATATATTTTGCAGATGTGTTTAACATTTATCGTTAGTTGACTTTGAGTGAAGGAAATTAATCTTGATAATCTGGGTTGGCCTCATCTAATCCCTTGAAAGACCTTAAGAGCAAAAACTGAGGTTTCCCTAAGGAAGGAGTTATGCCTGTTGACTGCAGCTTTAGCTTCTAACCCAGAATTTCCAGTTTTCCAGCCTGTGGTTGGCCAACCCCGCAGATTTACCTAAATGGACCCCAACAATTGTCTAAAATAATTTCTTGAAGAAAACCTCACAATTCTCTCTCTCTGTCTCTCTCTCTCTCTCTCTGTCTCCACACACATGCACACCTGCATAAAATGTTAGTTTAGTAGAACCCAGACTGATACACATATTTTCACCCTTATTTGGTAATAATTAGAAAAATGTAATCTGTCAGTCATCATTTCTTTATGATTTTGTTGGATGAGAAAAATGTTTTTAAGATGGCACAGACAGGAACTAAACTTATAAAAGTCACAAGTAAAATCATGAAAATTCATTTGTAAATGTTCGTATGCATTGGGACCTAGTAGATATGTCTTTATTAACCAAAACAAAGAAGTCAACTATTTACATGAAGAATTTTCCTCTATATTTTAATTACCAAATCCAATTTAAAAATTCAGTGATTTGGAGGTGAAACAATAAAAATACTTAACACAGAGTGGAGACACTAAATAGTTTTACTGCAAACATTGCAAAAAGATTTTTTTGATCTAATTATGACTTTAAAAATATATGTTATTGTAAATAATTATAAATTAAAACTGTATTTGTACTTTACATCCTCAGTTTATTATAATATTGTGGGTTGATTGTATATAATATCTACTATCTTGATAATGTTTAATGATTAGACATCAAAGTAGAAGATGGAATTATCAACTTTTGGTTATATAATTCTTCAAAATAAATGAATGTAAAATATCTGCTGGCCATCAATTACATAATAGGCAAATATAAACATTCAGCCACATAATAAAATTAAAATATCTTATAAAATTTACTGTTTTTTCCTCATATATTAGATTACAGTATTGCTTCTTCCTGATTTCTCGATCATTATAGAAATCCACTGGAGGCCAAATTACTGCAGATTGAATGGAATGAAATAGAATTACATTTCCCTTGCTAAATATTTAAATGTGATAACAAACTAACAAAATATTTATTCTCAGACAATACCTTTTGCTGCCTTCATATATCACAATACATTTTAAATTAAAGACATACATTATTGACTCTGAAGAGATAATTCCACATACGAAAGTATTCAAAAAAACTAAAATATATAATTGGAAGTTTGTATGTAAGAAAAAGAACAATAACTTATTGTAGTAATTTTACTACACTTAACACAGAGTGGAGACACTAAATAGTTTTTCAGGGAAAAAATCATTTTTCAGGGGAAAAAAATCACAAGCAAGTATTTAGTCATTTTAAGGTAGTTTATATTAGTATGATGACCCTTTAAATGGATTTGTTTCCATTGGCCATAATATTTATGGTAGCAATGAAATCTCAACCATCAAGCATTTTTTTCCTTTTAATAAAATTAATGAGGAAGATACTTATAGTGATATCTAATTGTAATAAATACACCTAATATAACAGGCATACATTACATTATAGGATAGTGAAAATATATCCAGTACAGTAGTAGAGTAGTATTACTACATTATATATACATAAATACATATAATTCCATATATATAATATATAGTATATATATATATGTAATGATATATTTGTAAATAATGAAAATATGACAAAGTTGATTTTAAAAGGCCTAGAGAGCATTTTAAATTATGAAACTAAAGATTTTGGAGAGTAGAAAATCATTTTGATCTTTACATTTTATTTCATGTTTAGTGAGTATGTTGAAAAGCTTTAGATTTTCTTTTTTTTTTTTTTAATTGAATTGTTTTACTCTTGCTGCCCAGACTGGAGTGCAATGGCGTGATCTCTGCTCATTGCAACCTCTGCCTCCAGGGCACAAGGGATTCTCCTGCCTCAGCCTCCCAAGTAGCTGGGATTACGGGCATGCACCACCATGTCAGGCTAATTTTGTATTTTTAGTAGAGACGAGGTTTCATCATATTGGCCAGGCTGGTCTGAAACTCCTGACCTCACCCACTTGGGCCTCCCAAAGTGCTGGGATTACAGGCGTGACCCACTGTGCCCAGCCAGATTTTCTAATTTTTATGTCAGAATTCTATCCTATCTCCAATAGACTTCCTTTCCTTAAACCGTTTGAATAATATTTTACTTTCTGCAGGTTCATGTGTGTTTTTACCATCATTGTAAGACATCTATTTCAAGCATTAAATGAAATTTTGCAACCTTTCTTTTTGCAGTTTTTGTTTATTCAATAAATATTTCCTAAAGGACTATCATGTCTGAGGGAATATTTCTAGGAAAGTAGTGATGAAAAATTCGAAGTCCTTATTCCTATGGGGCTTAAATTTTTATAGAAATCCATAACTAATAATCAATGAACCAACTGATTAGTAATATAAAACAGCGGCAAGTGCATCATGATAAGAGAATAAGAGTTACTAAGCAAGGGGAGCTGTATTTACTGTAGAAAGGGCAATTTGTGAAAATTTTCACCAAAGAAGAGATATGTTATTTGTAAGATTGGATACAGCATAAATATGTCATTTAGATTAAGGGGAGAATATTTTGAATAAGGGAAACATCGTGTGCTAGGGGCACTCATTTTGTTGCTTTTGCAGCCAATACTTTCATGTATTCTTTAACCTTGATTTTAATGCATATCAATTGGGTCACAATTACACAATGTAAAATAATTGATAAAGTATTGAAAAAGAAGCTATTATACAATAATTACACCATATGCTTATTTATGTCATTATGAAACTAAATATATCAATATATTTTTCATCATGAGAAAAAAGACTCTAGAAAAGATGGCACACTGATTTCTAAACTAATTTCTTATTGCACCCCTAAAGGGAAAGAATGGACATAGCGGCTTGTTTCTTTAAGGTCAACAGCAGAGTCTTTCCAGATAGTTATCTATGACAGAATCTAACACAATGCAAAGTACATGAGAGTGACAGCCTATTGTCTTTGCTATGTTCTGTTGATTGCAAGAAATCTACAATGTCTACCTTCACTCAAGATGAGGGTACTGAACAAAAAAGTGAATGTTTGGAGTTTACTCATAAATCATTTGTCTTGTGTTTTCATGTGTGTGTGTCTTTAAATGACAGAAAATCAGTATTTCTCAAAATGTAGTGTGTTCTTTAAACCTGTGTCACTAAACGTAATCAGAAACCTGGTTGTCATATAGAAGCTGGAATTATCACGAACTTAAAATCTTCCAAATGATTAATGTAAACAATAATTTGAAGGACATTTTCTGGGACTAAATTACATGCACTGCACAAACTATTTCTATAAATAATTGATTTTTGTTATTCTCACTATATTGACAGGTGCAGAAAATCTACATCGAAGACATAGTCTGAGGAAAGGGAGAAAAGACATAACTATTGATCCTGTAGTCAATATTTCCAATATGTCATGACTCTACAGTGAATAACATGCTTAAACCAGACTAATTTATAATAGCATAGAAGAATATAATTAAAATATTAAAATTAGCACTACTTTATCTGCATACAAAAACTAGAAGATGCATTTTTATCCATTATAGTTAATAATATATACTTGGGGAATATATTAAAAGTACCATTGCCAATGGGTCTTTTAGCATTCACCAAAAATAAAACTATACATGTATTTCTAAAGTATACACTGACATTTCATATTGAATTTATTATGGTGGTCTATTTAAAGTTTCATTTTTCTCAAAACATTGATATTCTAGAATTAAATGTCACATAATAACTCTTCCGGAGGTCGAGTAACTTGTAAATAAGCTAACTTTGTTCTAAAATTGAACATCTCTGAAATTTATGTTGAAGAAGCAGGACAGCTTTAAACATAGCAACATAGCTTTATCTGTTATTAACATGTGGGCTTTAGTTACCAAAATAGCAATTTTCACTGTATTTTTATATTTGTGTGTCTGTGTGATGAAAGATTAATATTAGTATGCAGATTAGAATTTGATTGTCAGTTTGGTGTAGAAAACTAGAAGTTTTCCAATGAAAATTTACAAAGGCATTACAAAAAAACCTTCATAGATTTATCCTATTATCCGATAGATTCCATTTGGATTAATATGTTTTGAATAAAGACTGAGGAGTCGGCCTCTGTGATATTTTTCTTTTTGTGGCATAAAACTCTTCAGTGGGGATATTCAGCTAATGGCATGAAACTTTGTGTTTTTATTCTTAAAACATTGAAATATTCTTTACTCATTGAATATTAGACACTATCTTTAGTCTCTTGAGTGCCTCTCCCTTTACTCTATCTGTCCTAGTTTCTAATAACCCTCCAGTTTTCCCCATGATCTATTATCAAAAGGGTTAACATTTGAGCCGTCAGGAAACCCCCACAACTATATGGCAGAATTTCTGAAGACCCAGTATTTCAGGCTTCTTTCATTTTAAATAACCAAAGTCAAGGCAATTATTTTCTTAAAATCAAACTTTAAGGCAACTTTGACTATCCAAGGAGACCTAAGAGGGCCAACTTTATTTCTAAGCACCCTCCCATCAGAGCTAGGGCAGCCCACTTTTGACATTACTAAACAAGAACATTTATAAATACAACCTTTTTGCTTCAGTTGCTCTAGTCAGAGAAGGCTCAGATGCCAGCATCAATGATGGAATCTCTTTAGGCAAATACCTACACTAATGTTTGTTAAACTCATGATGACTTTAATTTTTTAAAAAATTTACTTTTGCTTGGGCAAATAAATTATTTATTATTAAATCATTTCTTCTTTTCATTCCCATTATCTCCTTTTAGACTTCTTTTGTTTTTTTTAGATGAAGTCTCCCTCTGTTGCCCAGGCTAGAGTGCAGACACCCAATCTTGGCTCACTGCAACCTCTGCCTCCTGGGTTCAAGTGATTCTCCCGCCTCAGCCTCCCGACTAACTGGGTGGGATTACAGGCATGCATCACCATTCCTGGCTAATTTCATATTTTTCGTAGGGATGGGATTTCACCATGTTGGTCGGGCTAGTCTCAACCTCTTGACCTCAAGTAATCCACCCACTTTGGCCTCCCAAAGTGCTGAGCTTACAGGTGTGAGCCACTGTGCCCACCCTTTTTTAATACTTCTTCTTCTTCTTAACTCAATACGTTATATCTTCCACAATTGTATACATATCTGACTCTGCTGTTGGACTATAAGTATCTCTAGAACAGATGACTTTTAATTATGATTTCACTAAAGCTACATAGCTCTTAAATGCTCAGCATATGCTTTCAGAATAAAAATAAACTAATTGAATAATTGTGTCTTTAACACTGGGTAAGTATAATGTCTCACTTTTAAGTATTTTAGTTTTAAAAACAGATATTGAATTCCCAAGTTTCCAAATTACGTGATGGTAACATTGACCAAGATAGAAGTACATGGATATATTTTCAAAGTGCATCATTCATTATCAGGTTATATTTAGAGCAAACTTCAGGTTATAGATAATAAAAAACTTCCGTGAGTTCAAAGAACATGTTGTAGCCCAACGTAAAGAAACTAATAACTTTGAAAAAAACTTTGAAAAATGATTTGATGAAATGCTAATGAGAATAGACAACTTAGAGAGGAATATAAGTGAATTAATG
>CM052648.1:139531722-139547941 GCA_028533165.1 Leontopithecus rosalia
AGAAATGCCAAATATGGGTGAGGGGGCAGAAGGCAGCAAAACACACTGCCACGTGTGTACCTATGCAACTATCTTGCATGTTCTGCACATGTACCCCAAAACCTAAAATGCAATAAAAATAAAAAAATAAAAATAAAAAATAAATAAAAAATAAAAATCCTGAAAATGACAATCAGTACAAGATCAGCTAAATTGGAGAATGATCTGAATTCTAGGCATGTTTTCAACTTTTTTTAAGCAATTTTGGACTGGTAATGAAATAGTGATATGAGTAAATTAAGGGTAAAGTGTAACTGTTCCAGAAAAGAATAATGAGTTAATTATGGGTAGAGGAAGTGTTAACAAAAGAAAAAATATGACATGAATCTAGTACAGCCGTGAGGCACTAAGGGCCTGGATATACCTGAAAGAAATAAATACAGAGTGCATTACAAAGAAAGCATTTTGTGCTAGAAATGACTCACAAAAATAACTTACAAATAAGTTATGTGTGAATTAACACGGATAGAAATGCAGATCTTGGTAAAATTGTATCATTGTTTTACTGACACATTTTGATACAATTTGTATTTTAAAACCTATTTCTCATTTTTCTACCATCCTTTTACTTAAGTTGTCTGACCTCTTTGCTCAAATTAAGTCTTACTTTTCTGATTCTGACATGTAGACAGAACTTGCTTATCTATGTCACTTGGATTAAAGTTAGCTTTCTTGATTATTGGATTTACTACCCATGTGTTTTTGTATTTTAATAACAAATTATCTACTAAATGAGAGATGTAGATGATGACAGAGATATAAGGAGTTAAACATATTAAAAAGTACACTAAAATGAAAAAAAAATGGAAAGTGACAGAGCAGAAGAGTGAAAAACTATTCAAGCCTTGGTAGCTGTTATTTGAAGGGCTTCAAAGAATTGACTTTAGTAAATATTTTTTTATTCATTTAAAATGACATAAAGTGTGTTAACATCCTCAATTTTCAGACATGTACTAATTATTTAACTAACCACAATTTCCTATTTCTGAAGTTGAGTGAATTTAAAATAATGAGATCACTGTGTCCGTTTCACACTTTGAGTCTTCCTAGAATAAGAAATGAAATGGCAAATAAATTTGAAAAATGATGGCATCTCAACCCTTTTCAGAAAATAAATATACAACCAGAGCATGTAAACTCTCTGTCACTTCATATAGTAGCAATTTAGACTAAAATGAAGATGAAACAGCTTTCCTGGCTGAAATGAAGATATCAACTGCATTAAATTAGATTTTTTGGTACTTAAGTGAAAGACCGTTTTTCCAGTATCTGAATTACCTGCCTCAAATCACTTCATAAATTGGACTAAACAGTATAGAGTTTTGGGGTTGTTTTTCTATTCCCTTTGCTTGACACAAAGTTCAGTACTCCATTTCTTCTTTAACTATGAGAGAAGCTTTAATAACAGAGACTACATAAGTAGTGTAGAAATGAAATGTTTCAAATTGCATTTGTGTCCCCAGTGTCTGCTTCAGATTTGTTCTAAGAAAAGTACATATTTTGAAGTAGTTTTAAAGGGCTCTCCTTTTGAATGGATTATAATTTATTTCATGAGACAAATTTTCTCTTTTGAAAATAAGTGGAAAATAATTCTTCTTTGTTAGATTTTTAGTATAATTGTCCGGAGAATGTCTTATAATGATCACCCCCATTTCCACAATATGAAAAAATATATATATTTTTTCTTAATGTTAATATCCTTAATATGACCATGGTGATAGTTCTCCAAATTAAAGTTTATTGATCTGTTTATAAGTTAGGGAGAAGGCGGGTGAAAAGGAATTTCAGTCTAAAAATTCTCCCATTATGATATAATTGTACAGAGATCACATACAAATATGTCGACTATACATAGATTTATAAAAATAAAAATGTGGCTTAAAGTCGGAGTAGAAAAGGAATTCAAAATTTATATTATCTTTATAAATAGAGAAAAAATCTTTAATAATTATATTTTGCAAAACAAGACTTTCAAAACTCTATCATGAATATGCTACTCAACTGTAAGCATTTAATACAAAGTATTTTATTAGAGATTGAGTAAAATTTTACATTGTCAATTGTATGCCATAGAAGCTAAAACACTGTTGCATTAATATAAACACTGTTTTTAAAAGCTTAATAATTGAAGCAGAATATGAAAGTAGTAGTCTATCCAAATATACTTGTGGAATTAAATTTAATTTTTAAAAAAGCTATAAGTGGATTTAAGGAGTTATTACTAAACCCTGTTTTGTTTTGGTTTTTGCCAGTAATGCTGCTATTATCTTTACATCTATAAATTATATCTTTGATTTTAAAAAATTAATCTTTACTTTTACATAATTTAAAATTAGCTTTAGGGTTTTAAAAATTTAGAAGTCTGATTTTAAGCCATACATTTTCCCTTTGCATTTGGAATTTTCCAGAGAAAAGCCAAGATATCTGAATTTTCAATTGCATCTTTATTGGATTTAAGTAAGACTTAAATCAATAACATTCTAATTTAAAAGAAGCTACTTTTTTTTTTTTTAATTTTCAAGATACTTAATTAAAGCTACATTCTATTAGCTGAAATAATCTAAATCTGGCTTAATCTACTGAAACATTTCAATCATTTTATCAGTTTGTTCTTTCCTGAAGACTGTTGATTCAATCAGTCCTCATAGATACCACTTACAGAACTTTAACTGCCGATGAGACATCTGATAAACAGACTATTAAACACTGAACTCATATTTTACTCTTATTTTTAGCACTAAAATATAGGCATGTCTAACAAATTTCAGTAAATAATTACTGTAATTACAATAAAAATCTCAAAAATTATTTTGTTTGAATATTTGCAACTCAATTGAAAATATAATTTCTCCTCTACATATGAGCCTCTGTCTTTTTTGTGCTTACTGCCTTTTACTAAACTGATGAGAGACACAATTACGTATGATGTAGAAACAAATTGCCAACCATGTATAGCTAGATACCTTTATGGTATACATTAAAAGAGTTATTGCAAAGATATTCAGAAACATAGATCATGCACAGTAGATTACTGAAAAAAACCTGAAGGCATAAATCATACTGCAAGTTTTGAAGGGCATTCTATACGACCAATATAGAACTATTTTAGATACTGTTTATTGCTTAAATGTAATGGCTTTTTAAACCAATAGGATGTTAAATAGTTTATCTTTAGTAAAACTACTATTTCCAAGGAACATCAAAGACAGCATTTATATTTAAAATTATAAAATATATAAGGAAGTGAATGTCTTGATAGTCTGTTTAATGGGTACATGTAAATGTGTGTGTATGTAATTTTTGTCTGGAAATCATAAAGTGTCATTCACCAGGATCCCATCTTAAGCCCTTTGTTTTCTCATAACACATGCTATCCCTTGATGATTTTCTAATAAGGACAATGGCAACAATTGTTATTATTTATAAAAGAATTACTATGCACCAAGCACTGTTTAAGACAGGCAATATGTTAAATTGTCAGTAATGATAATGTACGTTCAATTGTTTATTGATATACAATAGCTGTACTTATTTATAGGATAATAGTTTTTTAATACATACATACAATGCATAAAGAAAAAATTAGGGTAATTAAGTTATAAATTACCTCAAATATTTCTCATTTCTTTATGTTGGGAACATTCCATATTTTCTCTGCTAGTTATTTTGAAATATAATATACATTGTTGTTAATTATAGTTACCCTACTGTCTTAGTAACTTCTAGAATTTACTCCTTCTGCCTAACAGTATTTTTGCACCCATTAACTAACTTCTCTCCTCATCACCTCCCTCCACTACCTTTTTCGTTATCTGGCAACCACCATTCTGCCCACCACTTCTGTTGAATTAACTTTGTTTTTAGCTCCCACATATGAGTAAGAACATGCTATACTTGGCTTTCTTTTCCTGGATTATTTCACTTGACATAATGTCCAGTTCCATCCATGATGTTTCAAGTGACAGGGTTTTATAAAAAGGCGGAATAATAGACCTTGATTTAGAATTAAACTATTTTACCATTGGTCAATGAATGAACAATTGGAACTTATGGATGCTAAGAACTTCTATATACACTTCTTTCAGCTTACTGAAGTGCTCTGCAGGTATATTTTTTTGCATAAGTAAGGAGGTCAGACATCATTTCTTTCTCACTTGACATGCAGAATCCTTCAAAGTCACTACTTTATTCATTATCATCATAGTCCCAGGCCAGAGGTTGTGCCAGGAATAAACATTGTCTTTAGTCACTGTGTTCCAACCTTGGCAAGAGCATATAGGGCCTCTTTCATGATATACTTACAAATATACATCTAGTTAGTAAAAAAGATACAGTTCAAACTGGGGCAGGAATTGTCTTCACAGCTTGAAAAGCAAGTATGATCTCCCAATTCTGACATTTTAAGTCTCGTTGTTCTTTATTCATTTTCATTTATTCTGAAATTCTATCATATTAATAGAAATGAAAATATACTTTTACTAATGTTTTCTTTATTTTTCTAAACAAGTTATTCTTTATTGGTTGTGATTTAGCATTTGCCTACAATTTCTTTCTTCACCTCGTTCCTCACTATTTTCTTCAGTGACACCCTCCGATTCATTCATACAGATTTCCTTACTTGCCACCTCATATACCAAGCTTCCCTTTTTTACTCCTATGTTTACCTCCTCTCCAAGACAAAAATAAAACAAAACAAAACATGGTATTTTTTTAAAAACACAGTTTTGTCCATTTTTTCCTTATAAAAATTTCTCCAAGAACTACTCCCATGGCTCTACATGTGCCTAATATTTTTAAATATTGGATATATGGTTTAGCACTTCAAGATATGTTGCCTTCAGAAGTACATAAATTGTTTTATTTATTTTGGTTCTTCAAAATGGTGAAATGGCCAGTGGTTTCTATTCTATAGTTTGCCTGTATGAGTGCTCCGGAGTAAGACTGCCATATATGTTTTCTCAGTAATACTCAGTATTTGTCTGGCTTTCAGACCAGACAAATATTAAGACCACAGTGTTCTCTCAGAATTAATTAGAAAGTAGAATTAATTAACTAGAAAGTGAAATGGTCATATCTTCATTATTTCTACATATTCCATTATTAAATTAACTCCTTTATCTATGAATTTTTAATTTACCCAACCATAGCCCCTTTGTCTGAAGATGTAACTTTTCTCCTAGACTCAAAATATGCTGTAGCATGTTATGTTAATTTGTGTTATAGTACCTAAAATAAGTTTGAAACTAAATAACATATATTCCAATCACTGTGCTCTACATTCTGCACATATATATATATTTTAATTATCACCTTATTTATTAGATACTGTAATTATTTTCATATTATAGATGAAGAAACTAAAGTTTACAGTTAAAATAATTTGATCAAACTTACATAGGAGTAAAGTCAAGATTTGAATTGTGATATGGTTTGTATCTGTGTCACTGTCCAAATCTCATGTTCAATTCTAATCCCCAGTGTTGGAGGAGGAGGGGCTTGGTGGGAAGTGGTTAGATCATGGAGGTGGTGTTCTCATGAATGGATTAGTACTATCCCCTTGGTGCTGTTCTCCTAATAGTGAGTGAGTGAGTCAGTTATTGTGAGAAACCATGAGTAAAAACTCCCTGAGGCCTCCCCAGAATTAGATCCTGTCATGCTTTCTGTACAGCCTGTAAAATTATAGCCAATGAAACCTCTTTTCTTTATACATTACCCAGGGTCAGGTGTCTTTTTATAGCAGTACAAGAATGGACAAATACAAATCAAAAACCTAATGCAATCAACAATAATATCATGTGTTTTCATGAAAGATACACAATCCTTGTCTAAAAATATGATGTTTTTATAGAAGGTGAAACAAGTCTAATAAATAAACATGAGTAAAATAAAGCTTAAGAAAAGTCAATGTTTAATTTATTATTCAACTGAGGCACTTCTCAGAGTGAAAATTATGCAATTAATAATTATACCAGGTCAACAGGTTTACATGAAAACTGGGGTTTAGAGTCACCTTGTAAAAAGGGAATGCTACTCTAGTTAATTGAAAAGACATGAAAATTAAACTTGCTGCATTCAAATCATCCACATTTGAGTTTCTGAACCAGTACACAAAAAGGAAGAAAATATTGCCAAAACCCTCAGTTTTCCTCCACCTCCATTCATGATGGATATAAATGTTCATGTATTCAGACTTTCTGAGCTTCTATAGCATTGAATCACCTTAGATGATCAGACATACTATCTAGTGAATCTAGGGGAAAACCCTCTGTTCAATGCTATTACAAATTTATATTTTACCTTATTCACATTTTGGCATAGTATTTCTAGAATTAAGTTTCTGCTTTTGTCCCTACTCCTTGCCTAGTCAATGTGTTAGTCCTTACAGTTTAGGGACCAAAGCTGAAGCCCTTAACAGTGACAGAGAATAAATATCTGCTGTGATCATAATCTTTCTCTTTCATGACCTGATCTTGTCCTCATATCTAAGATCCTGCCCTGGATCTTGTTCATATGGACAAGCCAATTATCAATCCATCTTACTCATTGTTCACCATTCAACAAGTGATATTTATTGGTCACCTCATCACTGGGAGATGTAGTGATACAAGGCCCAATACACTGTAAATCCTATTACCACAGAGCTGTTGCAATCCTGTGTTCTTAGAAATAAGATATTTGCATCTGGATCAATTTTTTGTGTGTCCATAATGCCCTGCTGGACATATTTCATAGTATTCTTTTGTGTGTATCCCTTGATACCATAGCCATTTAATTAGGCTCCATTTCTTTGGCACAAAATTTAGCAGATGTGACTTTATTTTTGGTGAGGAATGGTTGATATATAAGTTAAATATCCCAGTTAAATACGAGTTAAATAACATAAGCTTCTCCTTTCTTTTAATTTTGCCATTTCCCATAAGAAATACCAAAAGAAATGCCAAAGTGAAAGTGCTAAAATATGAAAATAATCACAATATAAAAGTCAAATGTCTTATTGGCAGAAATAAAAAAAATCAAGTGTGAACATCTCTGATCTGGGATTTACATGTTTCCGTTGTCTTCAAAAATTTCAGATACCTCATCACCCAAATTAAGACATACATATTATATTTGTTTTTTAGGATAATGAAATCCAAATGCAAAAACTTAAGTGGAGCATTTGATATAGTCACTGGCAAATAATTCTATAAAGGTTCCAGTGATGAGGGACAAAGAAGCATCAGACTTACCTTTCTCATAAATTGGATTTCTGATTGGACTCAATCGTTGTTTTTATATTCGATTTGAGTCTTTATAAAATCTAGTTTGGTGTAATGATAAGATCCAATTATGTCAGGATCTTTGAATACAAGGCCATGTAAAGGGTTGGCTCCCACTTTGCCTTCTGCTATGTTTACTGGGGCTTCCCTGTAAGTTAAGCAGATGCCAGTGTCATGTTTCCTATACATCCTGAAAAACTGTGAGCCAATTAAAACTCTTTTCTTTATAAATTACCCAGTTTCAGGTGTTTCTTTCCAGCAATGTGAGAAAAACATAATAAAACCACAGATAAGTATCTCTCTCTATATATTTTTTATTGTAGAGCATGAGAAAGTAAGTCTGGGACAGCGAGTGATTTGAAAGTTTTAGTGCCTGGTGATGACTTGCACAGGTACATACACATTTTAATAAATTGTTCAGATGAACTGTATTGATAATGTTACAAAGGGTGAAATTTGCCATAATTTGGATTTTGTTTTTGTTGGTGAAACCCTGATTTTGACAGTTATATGTTCAAGTCTGAAAATCTCTAGAGATTCTTATTTCAAGTTCTCTCTGTATAAAAAAAAATGACTTTGGTTGCTTTCCAGTAATCCTCCTAATATACTTAAGTTTGTCATGTTAAAAAATGTTAGAATATTCAAAATCAGTTTTTCTCTTCCTCAAATTCATGCCTTAAAATTACTTGTATTGCCAAATGACTGTTTATTAAAAAAAGAATATTTGGTGAGAAAAAAATACAAATGATATTTGAATTAAATTATGATTACTTGAAATGAATAAATGTATGTGAATGTACGTAGTTGCTCACCTAGTTTCTAAGTTGACACTACAAATGCATAATTTATATTTGCCTCTGAATTTTAATGTTTGGTGACTACAATAAATTGCTATTACATACTTCCCTATTTCTAAATTTGTTGTGACAAGTAAAACACAGTAAAATTCATCTGTTTTGTGTTTCACTTATCTACGTATTTTTGAGTCATCAAATTCATAACATTAAAATAATCAGAACAACCTATTAAATAACAGAAAATGTCTTATGAAAATTTTTTAATTTCATCCACAGAGCTTGATTATTAGGAATTTTATGCATCTAGTCCATTCATGTTCTTTAATTCATTCTTTTATATATGCAGGTCATTCCTAAATAAGAATAGTTGGAGTTCTAAAGCAACTAAATTGTGTAGAAATTGCAATAATATGTGACACAGGTTTAAACTTTTATTGTTTTCCTGCCAAAGTCAGTATCTTCAATGGTGAACTTGAGCAATAGTGACATATTCACTAGTGTTTTAAAATAAAACAACTAGAATTAATTTATTTCTATGACTAAATATATTAATATTCAGCAAGAATAGTCATCAATTCAGATTCTGCTAGGCTCTCCTAATCACTTATACTATCAGCTCTTCCCTTGACTTGTCCTACCAGCTCTTTTAGTTGAGCTCTACCAGCTTAAACTAGAACTTGATTAGCAAGAATTCATGGAGGGAAAAAATGAATCATTGACAGTGGAACTTTGAATCTAGGAACAGACTGGATTCTGAACAGAGAAATAAAGGAAGAAATTAGGAGACACTAAATAGATCTCTTTTATCTTTCTGAGGATAATTTGTCTGTGAAAACACAGATGGGTAGAATATTGAGGTCATTAATCTATCACGCTTCTCATATATTATTTTGCCTCATGTTGAAGAAAAGGGCTCTAAGATTCATTTCAGATTTTAAAAATAAATATTTTTACTTAGTCAAAATGAGAAGTTTTAAGTTTCCTAAAAAGCTCTCCAAATTCTTACCTTTTACCTAATTTCTACACATTACTCAAAGTTGTATTTGTTTCCATCTAAGATTCTCTATAATATCACATTTTGACTAATATCTCTCTAACACCCTTTTACCTTGCTCATATGGGAGGCTCCATTGAAACTCAGTGTACAGACATCTATTTAACAAAATATATTGAGTTGATATGGAGGAAAAATTGATCTCAATCTGTGACACTTTTTCCCTCTAGACTTCAATAAGTTAAAAACCCATTCAGAGTAGACATTAATATTTTTCCTTCTAACCACAAGAAGACTATAAAATTTGGAGACAGAATGCTTCTAAAAAGTGATCAATATTCCCTTAGCTGAACTAGAAAGAGAGAATTGTAGGAGAAAAGACTGGATTGGTAAAAGAAGGGGAAATTGTGGAGAATTTCTAGGTGAAGATGTTTTATGCAGAAAGTTAGATGACCTTGGGTTGAATTCTATGTGAAACGGTAAGCCTGTGGAGGACTTCAGACAGATTAAAATACTAGGCTTACCATTTGAAAAGAACATACAGGCAGCTATTTTGAAAAGAAACTGGGAGACACTGTTAATCTATGAGATCAGTCTAGAGTTTTGTGATTGTTGCAGTGAGTGTTGATGGTGAGGTGGACTTGGGTGGTAATAAAGGAGGCATTAAGAAGTGGTATGGTTCTGAGTGCACTTCAAAGATGCATCCCATGTTTTCTTTTTTTTTTTGATAGATTGGACACAGGGCATGAGAAAGATGAGTGATGTTGCCAAGATTTTTGGTTGGAGTAGCTGGAAGCATGTAGTTTCCACTTACTGTGGGCTTGTGTAGTTAAGCATAAGATTATTATTATTGTTACATATCTAAATAGTACTATTCTAATTAGGAAATGCATTTGGACATCAAAAATATTTTAAGGTCTTTAAAGTCATCAAACAAGTACTTTTAAATGTTGAAAAAAGGAGAAAGAAGTTATCACTATAAACTCAACACTGTAGCTGACCACAAGGCCTTAGACAGTATATGCAACTGCTCTATAGGTCCTTTGCTTTCAGCCAGCACTACAGACTTCTTTATCTGGGGGCTATTTTAGGTCTTCATTTCTGAGTTTTCTGAGCCAGTGATGGTTCTGCCTACATGGGATGGGTATGGTATTCCATTAAATGTAACTATGGGACATAGCAGAAGTAGATGGCGCTAGGGAGCCATGACTATCCATAATCCTTCCTTTGCCTATTATTCAGCAGGAGCTATGTTTTCCCCTGCAGTATATTGATCAATTTTTAGGAAATATTCCATTTTAAGCTACTCACCTAAAGGCATGTGTTGTTTAAAATGTTATACTGCAAAGGAATTACTATTGTATTCCATCATGTATACAATCTTTCTTTTGTTATAAGACCTGTGAACAGAGTTCACAAGGAGTGAACCATACATTTTCAAGTAAGTCATGAATGTAACAGTTAGATGCACCTTTCCATTTGCATTTCTTTCCTCCTGAACCCATGTATCCTGACTGAAAAGAATAAAAATGGCATCCTGTATTAGTGAGTGGCTATTCTTGAGGATAAGAAATACGGATTAAAAGTTACTGTCACTCAGTTGGAATAGTAAATATTTTATGCAATTCCAATATACTCCAAAGTCAATTGCTTCTGAAATATGGAGTATATGTTAAGATCAATGAATCATATGAACAATAATATACAACCTTATATCTTCAAAATCTTTTTTTTGTTCATAATAAATATTGGGGATTAGATCAGTTATTAAATAATACAATCATTAATTTTCTTAAGGTAACACTATACGATGTTTATAACATTAATTTCAAACAATTAATGGATTTTTATAATGAGAAATATTCAATAAACAAAATATATTTCCATTATAGTAGCTAATTCCCTGAGAATATGGTGCCATTTAGGATTGGTTCATGTCACTGACAAATTGCACCTCTACAAAAACTGATGTTAACTTGGCCAGCCATGGTAAGAAGTTAATGTTGTTGGGCTCATGTATAACTTTGGGTCCTTCCCCCACTATCTCTAAGTTCATGAGCCCTTTATACAAATGAGTATGGCAATAAAAAAGGATAAGTAACACCTATAGGCTTCCTCATAGCTGAAGCCTCTCTTGAACATTTACTCCCAACACAGTTATCACACTCCTGGAACATGAAAGTAGAACATTTACTCAACCCTTACCCAAAGCTCATCATTAAAATTCCAGTATTACCCTTGCCAACCCACTTAAAATATCAAATTATTGTCTCCAGTTGGTAGTGATCCCTACCTTTAGCCATCTCTTCTTTTTGATAAAGGTAGCAGTGAGATATATCATTAACGTCTTCAACACAGAAGCATTTCTTTTCTCCACTATCTTCTCGCTCAGGTTTTAATAGCAAATGTTTCATTTCTTGTTGGTGCTAGAAAATTATGTAAATCTGTCCTTAAAATAAGCTAACTCAATATTCTTTTCTTGAGCCAGCTATACATATATATGTAATGTCCAGAAGGCATAAGTGCAAGTTGACAGAAGAGTGCTAAGATAGGTGTATCAGGCTCATGCAATCTACCTGTCCCTTCAAGAACTACTTGAACATAATTTCCATTGTAACATTCAATACTGAATATTGCTAGATAACCTTGTATTTAAAGATCAGATAATACCAAGCCAAGATAGACAATCAAGTGGTAGAAGCACCTGAAGTCCCAGAGTAAAGCATTTGGAATCTATCAGTGCCCAGACAGGCTAAGAACATCTTTTTTAAAGGTTCACTTTTTTATTCCAAAGAGTTCACAGATTTGTTTCAAAACTCTAGTGGAATCTACTTTGGATTTTCTTTAAGAGTTCTAACATACTTAATGAAAATCCTATGCTGCCATATAATTGCCGGAACTATCATGAGTAATACTGTCAGGACCATTTTATATAATTGTGAAGGCCGAATACTTCCTAACTTCAAAGATTCTTTCACATTTTAATCAACTTTGAATGGTGTTCCTAGAGTTACACAATGAATGGAGATATGTAGCCTGCACATTATATCTGATGTCTCCAAATGGTTAAGTAGAAAAGATAAATATGTTAGTCACATTCAGAATCAGCAGAAGCAGATTGAGAAACTTCTGTTGCTCTAGATCCCACATAAAGATAGAAGTGTTCCAGGTTTTTGAATATACGGGTTAGCATAGCATATTTACATGTTATTTATGTTGTCTCCAAATTCCTAAAATATGCAATGAGTTGTGATGCACTTTTACAATAACAAAAGATGCTAAGGGAAGCAACTGATGCTTGCCCTTGGAAAATTCATTACAGTATATCTCAAGATAATTGAATTTGGTGGCATATCTTTTTTCATTTTATTTGACTTATAACTTGGGATACTTTGGTGTCATTTAGAATGTCTACTACTTCTCATTATTCAAGTAATAAAATGATATCACAATGTAACTAATGTTGTGATATTCTAAGGGATAGTAAGATGATCAAGATCTCTGTGAAATTAATTGTGTACCAAATTAGGAAGTTGATATTATTCCTGAGCCAGTGGGAGTGTGTACTTCTAAGAGTATTTACTTCTGTCTCAGCAGGTGAAAGTACACAGTTCCCAATAGACTTTGCTTATTAGGATAGGTACAAAATGACATTCTAGATCAATAGGTACGTATCAATCAGGCTCTGTGGTACTTTTCTCAGGAAAAGTGATGTCAGAATTAGGTGAAATCATATTGAATTGATTAAGCTTATAATAATCCACTGTGTTTCTAAAAACCTTTCTCATCTGTGTACTGCTTAGTAAAACAGAGGAGTTATGTGGAGATTAAATAGGAATCATCACCTTTCTTTGATCTTCTAAAACTCATCAGTAATAATAAATATTTCCCAGAAATATGTTGTTGTTTTTGGTTTTCTATTTTGGAAAAAGCAGTGCCATTCCATAGGGTTCACTATGCTTTTCCTGGCCTAAATGCCACTATTTGTGGGTTAGGAAGCCAAAATGCTGATTCTGGTCATACTGAATAACTATTTAAATGATAAATATAGGAACTGGAGATTTAACAACCTCTAATGCCACTTATGTGTCCAGTCAAAACTCCATTTATTGTTTGACATCTATAACCTTTTCCTCATCAGTGTTGTTCTGAGCCACAAAAATTAACATTATCATAGAGCTAGGGTCAAAACCAATTAATTTCCCCAAATGTTGACTATTTCTCTTTCAGCAATGTATAATGATCCTAGTGAATGTTTTCAGGTGAAATTTGGTGGTAATAACAGAATTATTTATAGTACATTTGCAGAATGTTATTTCTCAATACTACCTGCCATCATCTCAATGTATGCACTCTAATTCTATAAAGTAATTTCGGTTTAGAGATTGAAATAATACAATCATGAGTTTCCTTAAGTAATACTAACTATACAATATGTAACATTATTTTCAAACCAATAATGGCTTCATATAGAAACAATTCCAAAATATGTCGATGTTGTGCTTGCCACACCTAGAATAATTTTTGGTTATTAATAAAGGTAAAATCTATTTGGAAAAATACTAATATTTGCCGTAGCAACTCTATGATGAATTAGCCACCTTTGAAGATTCCTGTACATCAAATCATTCTGATTACCTCTCTCCCCGTTCCTGTAGTGGATACTTTTCAACTGATAATAATTTCACATGGTACATTATCCTCCGTCAGAAAGCTGATTCTCACAATTGTCACTTCTATCCATTTCATAGATGCAGGTACTTTCTTCACTAAAGGTGTCCACAATGTTTTTGTGAAGGGAATGTTCTCTGGCCTTTCTTAGTTTGGGAAATACTTTAGGTACTATACATGACAAATGTATTCTTAAGTCCTTTGCTTTCCTTCTCTACATATGCAAAGGATTTTCTAGATTACATCCCTTATGTTAAAATAAGTCATCTTTGAATCAAGATTTGAGTAACTATCCAAGCCAATGATGGTAGACATGCAAGTTAGAACAAAAACTTCAGGTTCCCTAGTCAGGGAATCCAAAACTGTAGGTTAAGCTTCACCAAAAATTATGGTCATTCTTTTCCTTTGTCTGGCATGTTTCAAATATAGTCACCAATTCTCTCTTGTATTTTCTATTTTAAAATAAAATATAGATATATTAACCAAATTCTGTCTTCTTTTTTGATTATAAGCTTTTTTCTTACCCCTTGTTTGAGTATGTAATTTCATGCATTTGCTAGAATCTGATTTTAGTTACAGGCCTGAAGACAGTTAGAGAGTTCTTGAGTAGAGAATATGGGAATAATTGAATTCTCTGCAAGAAACTGCTTTGATCAAATAATTTTAGGATTCTTTAGTGAGGCAGGAATAGTCACATCAGACATGTCTTAGCTGAAAACAGGGGTTGACTTGGAGTCTGGGTATTTGGTATATTTTAAAACATCCAAACCTTTCAATATGTCTTTATACCGACACTCAGTGTTTTATTATTTCCTTATCAAAGCTCTGTCACATTTGATGCATTTTCAGATTGTTAATTCAACCTACATAAATTGTAAACCCTTAGGATAAAGCTTTTAGTTTGATTGTCATCTGTCTCAGCCTACAGGCAAAAATAAATGAGAGATACTTAAAATCCTTGGTTGTCTGTCTTAGTTTTGAGTTGAGAATTTGGGACCTTGAGCTTGTCATGTATTTTCTTCAAGTTATCCAGCAAAATTAAAAGCAACCAGCCCATCTTAGAGCCTTGGATTACTTATATGCTTTATTTTGTTCTTTTTGAGCTGTGATTTAATCTGTCAAATTCTTGTCATTAATACACATTTCATTCTAGGTAACCACAGGTAATAGTTTTCCTTACTCATTTTGCCACTGAATGCCACAAGCTGCTGGAATTCTGTGCTTCAGTTCAACATAAATATACTCTGCCTCTAGCCACAAACACCCTAGATAATTAATATCAGCTTTCTATAGCATGTTTAAAATTTTCTTGCCTGCATTAATTCAGTTGTCATTTTTATGTCAATGATCTTAATTGTAAATAACCAAAACCTACTCTGTGTGATTAAACAAATAGTTTATTAAACACACCTTGAGAAACTAAAAAAAAAAAAAAAAAAAAAAATTGAGACCAGAAGATGTAGAACTATGCTAATTCCAAAAATATGTGCTACTCAAAATGAGACAATCCAATATTACACTGTTACTGTAATTTCAGACACTTTGTCAAAAAATTTAACCAGTGGCCACCTAAACAACTGTCAGAGAGAGAGCACATGAGAGAATATAATTTCTATAAAAACATTTAGGCCAGGTGCGGTGGCTCAAGGCTGTAATCCCAGCACTTTGGGAGGCTGAGGCGGGTGGATCACGAGGTCAAGAGATCGAGACCATCCTGGTCAACATGGTGAAAACCCGTCTCTACTAAAAATACAAAAAATTAGCTGGGCATGGTGGAGCGTGCCTGTAATCCCAGCTATTCAGGAGGCTGAGGCAGGAGAATTGCCTGAATCCAGGAGGCAGAGGTTGAGGTGAGCCGAGATCGCGCCATTGCACTCCAGCCTGGGTAACAAGAGTGAAAACCCATCTCAAAAAAAACAAAAACAAAAACAAAAAACCATTTATAATTCTGGAGATTAAAAATGACTGAAAACTGTTCACTACACAGACAATCCTTGTTTATTTTTCAAATTTAGATCTTAATCCTAAAAAAAATGCTTATGAGTTTGGTATGTGTTTGACGGCCTTGTTGGAGGATCCAATTTAGATTAATAGAGTGGGGACACTCTATTAAAATAACTTGCCTACAGTGGAGGAGAGCTATTGGTGGAATACAGATGTAGAAGCTATGGTTGCTATTGTCTGCATGTTTGAGGTGCAAGGGAAGCAAATGAAGAAGAATTCATAGGGATAATCTAGTATTTTGTAGATATGTTTTAATATAATGCTGGTTTTCTGCTCTACTCAGTACCACTCTCATTAAAATCTTACCTAAGATTTCTAAGCCCTAAACTTCAGACTGTCTTCTGAAGTGAATCTCCCTGTATGCATAATTGTGATCACATTCTTCTCACTCTATTTATAGTAGGGGTTTGGTAAAGTTGTGTTCCACTCTGTTATATTGATCCAAAGGAAATATA
>CM052648.1:139548441-139565902 GCA_028533165.1 Leontopithecus rosalia
TTGTTGGCCTCTTGTATGTCTTCTTTTGTAAAGTGTCTGTTCATTTCCTTTGCCCATTTTTGGATGGGCTTGTTTGCTTTTTTCTTGTAAATCTGTTTGAGTTCTTTGTAAATTCTGGATATCAGCCCTTTGTCTTTATAGGCAAGAAAGACACAATGAAGAAAAGCAAATCGATGAGCAATTTGTAATTAATTGCTCTATATTCCAAGTTTTTATGTTTTGTATCAGCATAGAAAAATTTTCCTTTTGTACTTGAAATTGTCACAATGATTACACAATGTGAATACTTTTCAGTCTAAACATTGTTGCGATCTTTTTGGGAAAATTTGTGGCTATTATAATTTTAAGCTACTTATCCTACACTAAAATTGACCACAAATAATACTGGGGTCAAGTTGGATTCCTTTTTGTTTGAGGTGAAAGGGATCAAATTAGCCTATGACATAAGTATCAAGACAATGATTGGCTATCCACAATCCATTTATTTTTAAGATTGCCCCCAGTAATGTTGATAATAAATTAAAATCTTGCAATTCTTCATGTAATTTTGAGATTGTTTGAATAACTTAAAACACCCTTTACATTCCAAATATTGATTTTTATATTATTATTCAAGTCAGCTCTTTCTTCACATTCATTTTCTAAACTTAATAAACTGCATTTATCTCTCATTTGACATGTTAACATTCACAGTAGTTTTAAATGTTTCTTCTGAAAGTTACCCTTTAAAAACTAATTTTACATTATATATTTAGGATTCACTTACATCTACATAGAAATGAATATATTTTGCCATACTGATTTATCTGTGAATCTAATTACATAAGGTTACAAAATTTTAATTGCATATATTATATCCAGTGTTTTAAAAATGTATGCCTTCCTATGCTGGTAGGATATCTAAGAGAATTTTAAGTGTTAAAAATATGATGAATCATAGTATATACCATAGTTTATCAGATTTTCTAAATCATCATCTCTCACTCTAATAAGGTATTCCCTGTCTAAGGGGTATTCCAACTAGAGAGCTTTTGCTTATGGACAATATTTTGTCTTTATGTGTTCAATTTTAACTTTAGATAATATCAAAATCATCAATGAACTCAACAATTTCCTAACAGGTAGGAAATTTGCTACTGAGAACTATCACTCTGAACATGTGAGTTTTTCATTTTGGTAAATTACTTGTATGAGTTGAATTAATTATGATTTTTCTACAGAGGTTACACTCGGTTAAAAAAAAAGGATACATAATGGTTCCCTATGCTTTATTTGCTTTCAGAAGAGATTGCAATTATATGTACTCATTTTATCCTGGATAAAACTAAAATTTCTATCAACATGTAGATTTCTTCGATCATTTTCATTTTGCTTAGTCCTCAACATAGCTCATCTGCATTGAAGCCTTTAGTAAAATGATTTAACCAATCTCACTTTATCTAGACCTTCTAATCAAAATTGAGGTGTCCGGGTGTGCGTATTAGCACACATCTTGAGAGAGTTTTATGAAACAAATCTCTCAATTCTTGAACCACTATTGGCCTCCGTTTTCTAAGAAATCTTCCTTTTCATTTTGCCCTCTTCCTATCAGGGCCAGTATTATTTACTCACTTACTGGCTAACTTTCTTCTCACGGAGTCTCTTAAATATTAGTGTAGCTCAATATTCTATCTTTAGCATCTTTCTCTAGTTACCTCCAAATGCGTTTTTACATCCACTAGTATGTTTTATATTATGACTTTTTAGCTAATAATTTTGAAGTACCTATTGCAATATTTGGGCTTTACTGTGTTTTCAAACCAGCTATTCAATGACCTACTGAATATCTCCTGTATGACATCCAAGAACCACCTCAACTCAACACACTCAAAACAGAACTCTGAATATCAGCGTCACTGTCTGATTCTGTATTACCTGAGATTTTTGGGTCAGGAATTTCTATGTTATTAAATATTGCTGCTAAAATTATCTGGTTACCATCCCCAGTCCTCTAAGAGGCTTATAATGATGTATCTGGACTGTGTGAGGAATATGGGAATGATATGGTCCCCAAGGAATAGACTAATGTGTGATCAATATGGACTAACATATACCTAACATGCTAGTAGTACTAAATGCAATCCAGGAAAAGAGTGACAGAACATTCCGATTTCACCATATGCACCGACTGTGCCGTATCCTTGCATTCATTTTCTGATTCAGGGTAAATACATGCTTCCCAAGGATGTAAAGGCAGAGTAATAAAAAACAAAAAAAAAATACAAATAAAACAGGATATAATATTTTAAAATATGCCTTGTGAAAGTTTTGGGAAAAAAGACATTGAAAATTATTACTCACGCTTTTTAGGAAAATAAGAAAACATACAATAGCTTTATATCACTTTTCACTTAGAAGTGTGATTTCCAGAAGAGATTGCTGAGAGAAGTGAGTGTAAGTGAAAGTTTTGGCAGACATGTGGAGCTTAAGGAGGTAAAAATTGGAGCTTAATGTCCAACAAAAAAGAATTTGAAAATCCCTAATATTTTGAATTAGAAATCCCAAAGGGCCCTACTACAGGAGTAAAGGTAAATCAAAAAGGACTATCCTTCACAGGAACTGATATCAAGCATCAAATTGTCACAAACCCTCTGTTGAATATGGCCAGGACCATTAATTCGACTGCCTACTTTTCAGAAATATACATATATATACATCAGTAATATTGTAAGTACACTCTAAGTCACAAATTTCTTTAAAATTTTTCACAAACAGTTGTCACTACATATTCAATGGCTAACACAACATCTTATAAGAAAAATAGAAAACAGATCAGTGGGACCCTTGATCTTGGGATTTTAAGAAATAAATTCTAAAATATTTGTGTTTATTACTGGAAACATTCAGCATATATTTAGAAACAACTAAAAGCCGGACAGAAAAAATTAAATTCCAGTATAAAATAATATAAAACAAGTTAAACTAAGAATAGTTGTTCTTAACAAACCTATAATATTAATGAAATACAACTAGAAACATGATTAGTAAAATTAATTTTAAAGTTTCAACAATGGAGCTTCAGGGGAGAAAAGTAAATAAATTAGGCGCTAACAATATTTTAAGAAAAAATCAGATAATTTTCTAAAGCATAATGTTTTTGATATTATTTCAGAAGCACTATAAACTTTCAGCAGAAAACCTATGAGAAAATAACTCAGAATATCATAGCAAGACTTTTGTCATTCATAGCAAAAGAGAAAAATCTCAAAAGCAGCTAGAAGATGATACATTATCCCCAGGTAAATAATAATAAGTCTAACGTGACTTCTCAATGGAAACAATCGGAGTCAAATGATCATGGTAAATTTTCAAAGTGCTAAAACAAGTGTCAATCTGGATTCTAGAGCCACTGACGAAATATGAAATAATAAAAAAATAAGACTAATACTGGGAGAGTATGTCTAAACTAAGGAAACATTGAATGCCTTTCTTGAGACAGAGAGAAAATTATCACTGATAGAAGCTAGGAGCTACACACTGAAGAGTAAAAACTGGTTAAATCTGTTAGTAAATATAAATGAGTAATGACTACATAATATATTAACAAATATTATGGAGTTTTACCATATAAAGAAAATTTAAATGCTTTAGTTTCTGTGACTTAGGAAAGGTAAAGTTATACTAAGCAAGGAATACCCAACAGAAAGTAAATCATACTAAATTAATTTAGACTTTAAGAAGAAAATATTATATAAAGAGAGTATTTTATATATATATATACATATGATATATATAAAATATATAAAATAGTTTGCATACATATCATATATATAAAATATATGACATAGTATTTTATATATATAAAATATGTTATATAAAATACTATCTATATCATATATGATATGTATATTTTATATATACTATATATCATTTATATAAAATATTATATGTATAGTATATGTAAATAGTATATATAGTATATATTTTATATAAAATATATTTTACATATAAAATATATATTTATATCTGCATATATATTTGCATATATATATTTGTTATATGTTATACATATTTTTATATAAAACATATATAGTATATATATTGCAAATCTCTATATACACAAATACATATACCTGCAGATATAAATATATATACAGACATAAATATATATTTGCATGTGTGTTTGGGTATAGTACATCACATATATGCATACAGATATACTATACATATTAAGACTAGTCCACAGAAACAATTAGATATTTTAACAAACTTTTCTCAGAAACGGACAGAACAAATACAATTAAAAAACAATGAGGATATAGTTTATATAAAAAACCATATAAACAAAATTATTGTAACTGGGACTTACAAGAAACTGCAACCAACAACTGCAGAACACATATTGTCATCACACACAAGGAACATATATATACAAATTGATCATAGGATGGACCAAGGCAGGTTTCAAAAAAATTCAAAGGGTTGAAGTCATGCAAAGAATATTATTTGACCACAATGGAATAAATCTAAAAACCAATTTAAAAAGATATGAAGAAGATCCCCATGCATTTCAAAAATGACTAATACACTTAAAAATATCACAATAATGAAGAAAAACTACAGTGAATGTTGAAAAATATTTTAAAATGAAAGGAAAGAAAACTGTCTGACATTTGTGAGATTCAGCTATAGTCATGCTCAGATGGCAATTTGTGGACTTAATCAAATATGTGAAAAAAAGTTTAAACATCAACGAGAAAATAATACGTAAGAAATTTTCAAAATCAAAGAAGATTAAAATTTAGAAATAACATAAAAGTATTTGTAAAAAATTACAAAAGGTAAGGACAAGTAAGAAGTAAAAAGAAAATCTTGAAACCAACATTTTGGTGGTTAAAATTCTTAATAAATGATACAGAAGTGGCAAATTTATCAAGTAAAAAATAGTGCAGGAACAAATAACAAACATTATATATGAGAAAAAATTGACATCACTAGAAATCCTAATGGCAGTCAAAGTGCCTAAGATAGTTATATATATTTTGTATGTTACCTTGAATTTTCTTAATAAAATTAGTGAATTTTTAGAAAAATAAACTAGATAGAATTGACACAGAAATCAATTCATTGTCAAATAAGTTTCTACAGGTAAAAAACATCAGTCCCCTATAGTTTCATTGTTGAATTTTACCAAAAATTAAAAGTATATATATATATAAAATTAAAAGTATATATATATATATATATATATATATATATATGCCAATCTTAACATGCATTAAAGAAAATGGAAAAATATATATACTCATCAACTTATTTTTATGAGTTAATATCAATCATACTATGATGGGTAATTTTATGTATCAATTTTACTGGACTATGGGGTGCCCAGATATTTGATTAAACATTATTCTTTGTGTTTTTTTGAGGGCATCTTTGAATGAGATTAATATTTAAATAGGTAGACTGGAGAGGAGATTGCCATTTATTGATCACAGTGGGATTCATCCAACCAGTTAGAAGCTGAATAGGTTAAAAGGGCCACCTTCCCCCAAGTAAGAGAAGTCTTACTGCCTGATGGTCTTCAAACTGTGAAATTGGATTTTCTGGTCTTCAGACACAAATTGAAACACCAGATATTTTTTTTTGAAACTTGATTCTGTTAGACTTTGTGGTGAAAACATACCATCAACTCTCCTTTTTCACAGGACTGCTGAGATTCAGGCTTGCTCACTTACCCTACAAATTGACACATGCCAGCCTATATATTAAACATATGCACATGTGTGCACACACAAACACACACCCTGCTGGTTCTGTTTCTCTGGAGAACCCTTGATAATATAGTGCCATAACATGGTAATAATAGTATAAAAATAAAATTTATACAAAATACAAATTGATATAAATTTAAAAGTCACTCAGTTGAGAAAATAAAGGAAATATGCTATATTATGGTCTCTATAGAACAAGATCAAACACTTGTTAAAATTGAACAGTCATTTGTGACTAAATACTTAAAAACTAATAGTAAGGCAGTTTCATATTCTGATAAATGGAATCTACAAAATATCTACAGTAAGCATTATATTTAATAGTAAAATTTTCTAACATTTTCTTCTTTTTTTTAGGAACAAGACAAGAATCCTGGTATTGTCATATCCCTTCAATTTTCCTAGAAATCTTAGTGAAATTAAGAAAAATTTAGGACAAGTATTAAGGGAAAAAACTAAACAAACATTCATAGAGATGATATTATCTATTAATATCTAAAAAAACAATCTAATCAGACATTATGGGATTTAAAAAGTGAGTTTAGCAAGATTACTCAACATGAAAAATCAATTGTGGGCACTGGTCTTAGTCTCCTGGAGTCAGTGGGTACAGTGAGAACCCAGACAGCCTGGCTCCAGAGATAGCTGTGCCTCCCTCTTGCTCCCATAGGTCAGGGCATCCTTAGAGGCAGTGCCAGATAACTCTGGGTATGCAAGATGCCAATGCTTCTCAAAACATCCATGCCTCTAATTCAGAAACCACAGAGTTAAGGACCCTTTCTCCCCAGATTCATGGAGAAGTTGAGTTCAATGAACACAAAATATTATATGACTAATTTCCCAAATACATGCAATTATATGAAGTCAAAGTAGATGCCAGCCCCAGCAAGCAGAGGACAGTCAATAAAATGTATATGTGGGTGATAATTCTGACTCTGTTCAGCCTACACCAAGTAGATCCCTTTTATTCTGGCTTACGTAGTTTTATGTGTATGGGAGGACAAGTCTCTATATAGCATTGGCCAACACTGTTTTCTACTCTTGCTTGCAGTTATCAGAATAACCATAGAATATTCTGAAAATGCAGTGTGCTGAAATAAGGAGGAACTATATGGAATAATCCAGGCTCTGTCTTTGTCCCTCCTAGAATAGAATATCCTTCAATGTTTGCACTCAGTGAGTCAGGTGGTACCTGGGTTATTAAACCCATGATACTCTCAGCCATGATGTGAGAAGAGGCATGCTCAGAGAAGACGTCATCCATCTTAGGCCACTTTCTGCAGCCATGGGACACCAGCTTCCCATGGATTTTAGGCTTTTGTTAATTCTTATTTCCTATTTGCAATAAATTTGCTTTCCCTGACTTGACCTATGAATGGTCTGCCGAACAGACTCATACTCTAGCAGTTAGAACCTCCTGTGAGACTTGGGAACTTGTACAATGAGGTGGTGATGAGCTTCATGCCCTCACTGAGTGATGAGCTCCTCTAGCTTGCAGGCCTGGTACCATGTTTTCAGCCTGCTTAAAAGAGGGGCCATCAGTCTCTTTTTCTGCTTATTAAAGAAGGAATTCAAATGCATGAAGACCTACACAGGCCTATTCCTTTATTACCTCAGGTCAAGGTTACTGGACAGGGATATCACAGCTATTCTGGATTACATGGGCTGTAAGTCCAAGTGGAGGACCATGTAAGCCAGTCACAGAAGGGCAAATACTGAATGATTCTACTTCTATAATGTCTCTAAAGGAGTCAAACTCATAGAAGCAGAAAGTAGAATAGTCCTTGCTGAGACTAGGGAAAGGAGAAATGGAGAATTGCTGTGCAATGTGTATAGAGTTTCAGTCAAGTAAGATGAAAAAGCTATGGAGACGTACTGTACAACAAGGCATATATAAACAATGCTGCACTGTACACTTAAAATTCACTGATAGAGCAGATTCATTTTTACGTGTTTTAGTCACACTAAAAAACAACTATAAAGCACATTACCTTAACAATGGCCAACTGTGAAGATTGATTTTATTCTTAATAATAGATAGTAGTATGTCAAAAAAACCAAAGGAATAAAACCCCAAAAAACACATAATAACAATAATAAATAAAAGCAGCATGTAAAATATCTGGTGTGATGATTATATTATGGTTAATAAGAGAATGATCTTGTTCTTTGATGGTACATTTTAAAGTAATTAGGAATGGAGAAATCCCATATGCTTGAAACTTACTCTCAAATGATTCAGACAAAAAGAAGTGTGTGTGAGTGTGTGTGTGTTTACAATCCTTAAGTTCATTGCCTTATATTTGTCAATTGTCTAAGATTTTAAATTTTACAAAATAAAAGTTAGGACAATACAAAGATATTCCTGAGAAATTTAAAGCATTTACTGTCATGATCTGATTTGTATTCTAGAATGCTATTCTGATTAGAGGCAAATTTACCATAAATTTGATGAAGCTCAAGCTTCCAGCCTCTTTTAGAAGGTTATTTCCAAAGCGTTGTGAAGAAATTGAGCACTAAATTCTTTCTAACAGTCATATGCCTTTGTAAAATTTGCAAAATAATGTATTTTATTTACATGTTTAACCACGTATCTTTAGATTCCAACTCTCTTCATCTTATAATTAAGTGGCTCTAGAGTACTCATGGGCACTTTGGGGATCATGCTAAGAAAAACGTTGACTTAAATTTAATAAAATATTATTTGTAGTTTATAGTCGCTGCATCATATAAGTAGGTAATTGATAGCTGTCCTTGCACAAGAATGGTTTTCAGGAATTCCTCTGCCACCCACTGTGCAGACTTAGGTGGCACCCAGAAACAGAGATGCTGGGGTGAAATGTGAAACCAAACTATTGCACCTAGCACTGGGAAGACATAGGGAGTAAAGAAATGTGCTAGCTGAAACAATGTTTATTATCCCACTCCCTGTAAAATATCACAAAGTGGTTATCATATGAAGAGGAGATCAAAGACTATGTATCCCTAAAGAGAAGTGTCAGACTATTACCTAATGAAACCATTTTTTAAATGATTGTGGTATTTGAAAGCTGTTTTATACTCATAATTTGTTGTGCTTTCTTTTCTCACTCTAAATAAACATTAACTTTAATAAAAATAAATAAATAAACCAAATCTAAGCACACAAATGTACACCACAGCCACCTCCTGCTATGGCTTCTGTAACCAGCCAGGTGCCACCAATATCTGCATCCAGTGTTCATATTTTCCAGCCTTACCTGCTTCATCACCTTCCATTAGCAAACAGCTGTGAAAAGCATCTGTTGCACAAGTTGATGCCCTATAATCAGTTGAATGAATCCACTCAGTTCTTCTGTCTTGCCTGTGGACTCTACTTTGTACCTTCCTGCTTCAAGGGATACATCACTGGTTTTTCTAGATTCATGTGGAACTATTAATGCACTGATGTTGGAAGTAGAGACCTGCACTTGACCATGTAGTGTCACAGTATTATTGTGCAGCCAGCCGCACCTGCATGAGAGTTCACTTAGCTACTATTTACTCAAGTATTTCAACTGATGGCTGCTTACCATCTGACAAAGGAGGGAATGAAAAACGTTCAGATTCATTTTTGTTCAACTCTACATATACCCTATTCGACTATATTTTTAAGAAGATTTATCTCTAGGCTCTGGTCATCCTTACACCTCCTACCAGAAAGCCAACCTGACTGGGAAGATCATCTCCAAGTGTCCACCTGGAAGGGAGAGTGAGAGATCTGTTGGCTTGTGAAGTGAGCCCTCTTGTCACACTGGGTCTCTACTAGTGGCTTCTTTCTTCTTCACTACCTCTGTTGATAAAAGGATATCTACATGGACTCCTCTCTACACCCCCTCCACACACACATCCCCATCTCTGAGTCCAGAATTAGCTGAATGCTATCCTTTGGCCACCACAATTCAGTTCAGCCCCTGGGGTTTGGGACCATTTCCCCAGGTCATTTGCTGACTTTTTTCCCCTTTCAGATGTTTGCACATGCCCTTCTTTCTGTACTGTAAATAGATATTTTTGAGATCTATTTTAAAATAAAACTTTAACTTGCTCTGGGTTTTAAATTGGTTAAACATTAATTTTGTAGCTATTTATAAAAAACACACTTGGGTTAGTATTCCAAGACAGGGTCTCAAGATCTTTTATATTGAATCCTCCACTCATGGCAGCTCAGTGGTAGAGTGTGAAGTTTAGGAGTAGGGGAGGAACTGAGACTATGTCCTTCTTTCTTAGGTTGGTAGAGAGCCACTATCTCCCACATATTAAGTATCTACATCTTCTCTATTGCGCACGTAGGAGTGTTTGGGGAGCATAGAGGTGACGCTCTGTGCCTGCTTAGTGCAGTCACCTGGTGATATTTCAGGGATCTCCCCCTTTTAAACTGCAGCCCTCATCTTTGGTGCTTGCTTAGTGTGAATGTTGCATTCCAAATTTAATCTGTTTCTGGGACTCAATGACAACATTTGCAAACATTTTGGACCGAAAGTGGGTGGAAATCGATGTGCACCCATGAGACATCTCCTCAAGTACATGGTTGAGCCTACGTGTTTTTTTTTTTTTTTTTTTTTTTGAGACGGAGTTTCGCTCTTGTTACCCAGGCTGGAGTGCAATGGCACGATCTTGGCTCACCGCAACCTCCACCTCCTGGGTTCAGGCAATTCTCCTGCCTCAGCCTCCTAAGTAGCTGGGATTACAGGCACGCGCCACCATGCCCAGCTAATTTTTTGTATTTTTAGTAGAGACGGGGTTTCACCATGTTGACCAGGATGGTCTCGATCTCTTGACCTCATGATTCACCAGCCTCAGCCTCCCAAAGTGCTGGGATTACAGGCGTGAGCCACCACGCCCGGCCAAGCCTACGTGTTTTGAAACCTGAAGTCCCCTTAAAACTCTTCGTGTGAAATACTGACCCCTAGATTTTTATTTTAGAGGTGTGAAGTGGGAATGGAGCAAGAGTTTAAAAGTAAAACTGCTTCTTTGTAAACCAATAAAATATTGTATTTCCCATAGGTATCTGTGATATACCAAGTGTTACCAGAACTTACATACAGTGGATTCTCTAGCAGAAAAGGCAGTCAGCTCTTCAGCAAATTTAAATTTGGCTGAAACCCGAGACCACTGCGAATTTGCTGATGTTTTTCCAACTCAGCCGAGTGATTTTTAATGCTTTCCAAAACTTAAATGGTTATTTTTTTATGTGCTGATAGATCACATGTAGATATAGAACGTGTATTTAAAGCTGAATTCCACCCACACTTACTAAGAGCTGCCTATTCCAGAACATTCATCCTTGATGTTCTTCCTTTTCATATTTTAAACTGGTAATCCCTGTTCCACTCCTGAAAGCTCAAGTTTTCAGTTTTTTATTTCCAGATTTGCTACTGTAGCACTACAGTAACTCCTTTAACCAACCATGATACTGAATAATTTATATAGTGAACAAAAAGAAGGAATGACTAATTCATGTCAGGAGACAAGTCCAGTGTACCTCTCACCTTGGAAAAAATGTGTTCATGGACTGGAATGGGAAATGGATGACTACCATTCTTTTGTGTGTACATCTTATTGTATGAAGTTGCTCTGTTTGAGACAGTTCAATATGTGCTAATTTAAAATGCAGATGTTTTGCATTTGATTTGTCTCCAAAGCTAAACTGCTGAGAGATGACTCTAAAATGGTCTTTTATTTTAAACAAATCAATTGTTTTTCTACATATTAGCAAAAAATAAGATATGCAATTAAATAAATGATTATCATAGCATGTAAAATATATACCAACTATTAGCTCTAATTGTTATGTTCATTGCTCTCCTAAAATAGTTATAAATTAATGAAATAAATTATATAAGGCACAAACCGATAGAAGACTGTTTATAGATCAGAAGTCTCAATGTTTTAAAGATGTATTCTCAAAATTAATCTATACATGCATTGTGATCTTAATTTAATAATCCCAACAAGTTGTTTGAAAAAGTGTAATCATTTGTAACCAGAAAAATGCAAATTAAAACTGAAATGTGATTAGACTACATAACTTTAGAATAGTTACAATGATTGTCAAAACCAAGTTTTGGTGAGGTGTGGAGCTGAGGGAAAGCTTACCTAGAGCCTGTGAGAGAATAAATTTATACAGCATCTTTGAACATTTTTGTAATTACCTGTTACCGCTGAATACAATTTTTTTCTATCGGCTAAATTTTTGGCTCAGTATTCTAATGCCCAACTCAATTGCAATGTACTCTTCCATATAGAGATGCTTGTTCTGCTTAGGATGATTACTGAAATGTCATCTTTATCACTCATTTTAAACTTGAAGCTAAGCCTGTTAGAACTTTCTGCATTACCACCTAACTTGTATAGTCTCATCTTGTCTTTTTATAAGAAAGATTGAACATCCTTCTCCTGAATATTTGATCATTCCTTGTCTAATATTTGTTTGATATATGTGTATATGGCAACTTGATTTTTCACCAGATTATTTTCAGGAGAAATTGGCTTATAATTGAGAGATCACATGAAACCCAGGATATTAAATTTCTGAGGGCCTACCTTTAATTGTCCGTATTGGTAATGTATTGTGATTGGATGATAAGACAATATTGGTTAAATAGAAACTAAGTGTTTTATTTATGTGACTAGGCAAAGATTGTTGATATATGACAATGCGAAATTATTATAAGAACGTGGAAAAATATAAAATTTCATAAGCACTGTTCTGAAAGAAATGTAAAAATACATAAACACAAATAGAAAGGCTCTTTACCAAAAACCTAAATTCAATAATAATAATACATCAAAACCAAAGAAAATAAAATGAAGTGTTTTACATCTTATAGTTCAGATTCAATTAAATTGAAAAACATACCCCAAAATAAACTTTAAAATAGTATATACGGTGTGACTACAACTAATGGTGACTATGATGTGGGGAGTGTGTGTGCATTGTGTGTGATTGTAATCAATCAATGGCAAGCACATTGTTGGCTTTGTTTCACTGTTTTTACTCTTTGCAAGCATGTTTTTAATTCATATTTTTATGATGAAGGGTGACTCTTTGATTCTCTATAGTGTCTCTTTTTTTATTTTTGCCCTTAAAAATTGATCCATAAGACTGAATTTGTACATTCTTTGAACTTATGATGCATGGTTTATTGCTATCTGAGTCAGCATATAAAATTTCTGTGCATATTTGAAAAGCTGGTATGTCATAACAGCATTCTCAAGTATAATGACTAAAATAACAGTTTATTGATGATAGAAATTTTATATTTAGAATTTAAATTTAGCTGTTGTTTACAATATGAGAGACTTAAAACCTAGAATATTTTCTTCATATTGGTCAAAACAGTCAGATAGAATTTTAAAGCACAGTTATGGCCAGCTGCACTTCTTGCTGTGTAACATTTACTATTACAAAAATCTGAGCAAATTCTTAGAAAATACTGACAAATACTTGTAGTGACATGTAATATGCATGATATAGTTAAGCTTCCTGGTAAAATATAATAAAGAAATCAAAATAAAAGAACCTGGAGTAGATGATAATTCAATATTAATCTTTGAATGAAAAGTAGATTAATATGAAATAGTCTCATGGCAAATGAATATGTATAAGTGATTAGGTTTAAATAGGGTTAAGAAAAACTTAACTAGCTCAAATGTCATGACAGGGTTCTCTAATAGCTTAGAATTTCTAATTTGTAAATTTTTTTAAGTAGAAATAATTTTAAAATGTGAATACAAAAGACCGCAGTTGAAACATACAGGATAATAGTAACATATGCTGCTGATATTTAATAAACAATAATATATTTTTCATAGTAATTTAACAGCATGTGACAAAACATGCCTCTGTTATTTATGACAAAATAAGATTCTCTTATTTCAGGTGCTAGAAGATTAATCCATTTTTTAGAGAAAAAATTCCCAGTTCTCCATTTCTGGGGAATAAGCCTAAATGGAAAGTGTGGATGTTATCTGCAGTTACATGTTATGTGGGCCAAATACATAAAAATTTCCCCTCTTGAATGTCAACAGAGATTTAAATAGGTTCTAGAGACATGTCAGTATCAAATCTGTCAAGAAAAGTCACAGCAAAGTGTATTCCTAGTAATTTTTCTTAATTCCTCTAAATGTTTCCTTTTAAAAGAATATTTGGAAAGATTTCCCTAACTATCACTATAAACACTTTTTAATGAGTGAACACACATAATTAAGTGGTTCCTTTGCTTTTGGGACCTGAAAAGGTAAAGAATTATTTTAGTATTAATTTGGAATCTCTCATTGAAAATATTATTAGCAAAGGAAGGGAGAATATAATTTATATTTTATTTTGGACCTGGCTTTGTATGCTTTTATAGCTCTTCTATTTCTACCTGGGCTATCATCACATATGCTAAACTGTAAATGCAAGTGTAACAAAGCAAAGCATAACCCGATTTGTTTGCTAACTAGCTGCAGAAGTTTGGTTCAAATATGGAGTATTTTTTATTTAACCAGAAAAAAATACTATTTAAAATGGAAAGTAATTTTAGAAATAATGAATTAATTTATGCTTACTACTTATTAACAATGTTTTATTTTAAAATGATTAGTTGGCTTTAATATTATCATACAAATCAACATTTTGGTATAAGCTTTACTTGTAAATTTTATGACTTAGCCATATTAGAACCTAGATAATACACTCTAATTAACTCTATTATGGCACAGCTTCTCACCCTCCCATGTTTTTCAAAGAAATTTTGTATTAGAAAAGAACAATGGCATTCAAACCACATTATCCTGGATCTGAAACCTAACTCCACAACTTAATGATGGTCTGTGCTTGGACTAATTATTTAATATTCCTAGAACCTTAACACTGTCCACATAAGGCTGTAGGATTAAATAAATTAATACAACCTCTATGGAAAACAATATGAAGATTTCTAAAAGAACTAAAAATAGAATTACCATTTGATTCAGCAATAGCACTACTGGTTATCTACCCAAAGGAAAAGAAATCATTATATTAAAAAATGCCAGCATAGGCCAAGCGCAGTGGCTCACGCCTGCAATCCCAGCACTTTGGGAGGCTGAGGCAGGTGGATTATGAGGTCAAGAGATTGAGACCATCCTGGTCAACATGGTGAAACCCAGTCTCTACTAAAAATACAAAAAAAAAAATTAGCTGGGCACGGTGGTGCATGCCTGTAATCTCAGCTACTCAGGAGGCTGAGGCAGGAGAATTGCCTGAACCCAGGAGGTAGAGGTTGCGGTGAGCCGAGATTGCACCATTGCACTCCAGCCTGGGTAACAAGAGCGAAACTCGGTCTCAAAAAAAAAGAAAGTTCCAGCATATGTGTGTTTATCTCAGTAGTACTATTTACAATAGAAAAGATATATTGTTTGTGATTGTAAACAATCGCAAACAATGGACATATTAAACCCAAGTGTCCATCAGTGGATGATCGGATTTTTAAAATGAAGTGTAGAGGAGAGAGATCCAAGATGGCTGATTACTAGCAGCTCAGGACTGTAGCTCCTAGTGAAAGCACAGAGAAAGAGAGGACGCCACACTTTCAGATGAATTTTTGTTGCTCACGGACCAGGAAAGTCCCAGCAGAAGAGCCCCACGGGTCACCAGCACAACTCTTGTGGCTGGCGCAGCAGTTCTTGGTGCAGAGTAAACGGGACTGGGTCCCCTTTTGGTTGACATTTGGAGCTCCAGGAAGGCAGAGTTGCCTATTCAGCTGATTGAAAAAGGGACTCAAGAAGGAAGCCAGACCGGAGATTCTTGGGCAGAAAAGCACCATGAATCTTAATGCCGCTGTTTTAGCCGGTGCAGTGGGTTGCTCAGATTCCGGCGCTGGGAATCAACAAGTTGGATGTCCACTCAGAGACCTAATTTGAAAATTGGTAATTACAAAGAAAACAGGTAGATAAATTTATAATGATGGGAAGAAACCAGCGTAAAAAGGCTGAGAATACCCAAAATCAGAATGTCTCTCCCTCTACAGGGGATCACAGTTCCTCATCAACTACGGAACAAGGACTGATGGAGAACGAGTGTGTTCCATTAACAGAATTAGGCTTCAGAAGGTGGATAATAAGAAACTTCTGTGAGTTAAAAGAACATGTTCTAGCCCAACGTAAAGAAACTAAGAAACTTGAAAAAAGGTTTGACAAAATCCTAACAATAATAGACAATTTAGAGAGAAACATAAGTGAATTAATGGAACTAAAGAATACAATACGAGAACTCTGTGAAGTATGCACAGGTTTTAACAGTAGAATTGATCAAACAGAAAAAGGATATCAGAGGTTGAATACCAACTTAATGAAATAAAATGAGAAGACAAGATTAGAGAAGAAAGAGTAAAAAGGAATGAGCAAAGTTTCCAAGAGATATGGGACTATGTGAAAAGATCTAATTTACATTTCATAGGTGTACCTGAATGTCATGAAGAGAATGAATCCAAGCTGGAAAATATTCTTCAGGATATTATTCAGAAAAACCTTCCTAACCTAGTAAGGCAGGACGATACTCAGCTCCAGGTAATACAGAGAACACTACAAAGATATTCCTCAAGTAGAGCAACCCCAAGACACATAATCATTAGATTCACCAGCATTGAAATAATGGAGAAAATTCTAAGGGCAGCTAGAGAGAAAGGTCAGGTCACCCATAAAGAGAAGCCTATCAGACTCACAGCATATCTCTCAGCAGAAACCCTACAAACTAGAATAGAGTGGGGGTCAGTATTCAATATCCTCAAAGAAAAGAATTTTGAAACCAGAGTCTCATATCCAGCCAAACTAAGCTTCATAAATGAAGGAAAAATAAAATTTTCCATGAACAAGCAATCACTCAGAGATTTCATCACCACCAGGACTGTTTTACAAGAGCTTCTGAAAGAAGCACTACACACAGAAAGGAACAACCAGTATCAGTCATTCCACAAACTTACCAAAAGGTAAAGAGTATCTCCATAATGAAGACTCTATATCAACTAATGGGCAAAATAGCCAGCTAGCATTAAATGACAATATTAAACTCACAAATGTCAATATTAATTCTAAATTTAAATGGATTAAATGCCCCAATCAAAGACACAGACTGGCAAATTGAATAAAAAGTCAAAACCCATCGGTACACTGTATCCAGATCCATCTCATAAGCAAGGACGGGTTGGTGGAAGACTTATGAATCAAATGGAGAGCAAAAAAAAAAAAAAAAAAAAAAACAGTTGTAACTTTTGTCTCTGACAAAATAGACTTTAATAGTTACAAAGACTAAAAGAAACAAAGAAGGACATTACATAATGGTAAAAGGATCAATGCAACAACAGAAGTCAATGATCATAGTACATATGCACCCAATATAAGAACACCCAGGTATATAAAACAAGTTCTTAATGACTTATAAAGAGACTTGGACTCCCACACAATAATAGCGGGAGACTTTGACACCACATTGTTAATATTTGACAGATCAATGAGATAGAAAATTAACAGGGACATCTATGATTTGAACTCAGACCTGGAACAAGTAAACTCAGTGAATATTTATAGAATTCTTCACCCCAGGTCCACAGAACATACATTTTTCTCAGTATCACATTACACCTATTCTGAAAGTGACCACATAATTGGAAGTAAATCACTCTTCAGCATTTGCATAGCATTTTACAGACTTAAATGAAATATTGGTT
>CM052648.1:139566002-139590179 GCA_028533165.1 Leontopithecus rosalia
CATAAAAGAGGTTTTTAATACCTATTTTTAGATTGCATTTCAGCCTGGGCAATAGAACAAGACTCCTGTTCTCTCTCCCCCTTTCTCTTTCTCTTTCTTTCTTTCAAATAAAATAAAATAAAATAAAATAAAATAAAATAGAGACCCTAAGATTAACAGAACAGACTCTTGGTAGCAATAAGATACCAGCCCCAACCTTACTCTGGTATAACATCACATGACAGATAATAGTCCCTAAAGGAAATAAAAGTATTTTACCCCTAAAATCTATTTCTTTGACATATTTTGAAATGACCTTGAAAAGCTATCTCTTGTCAGGGAAATCTACATTCTGTAGAGAATTTCCTTCTTTTTCTTAGTCTTTTTCTGATCCAGGAGAAAATTAACTAAGAGTCTAATACCTTTTAAATTTCAATAAGAAACATTAACTATCTATTCTCTCTGAAGCCTGCTACCCGGAGGCTTCATCTACCTGACAAGAAAAAAAATAAAATAAAATGAAGTGTGTGTGTGTGTGTGTGTGTGTGTGTGTGTGTATGTATATATGTTCTATGTATATATAGTATTCTATTGCATACATATTTAATATATATATAAATGTATGCAATAGAATACTACTCAACCATAAGAAGAACAAAATTAGGTCTTTTGCAGCAATATGGATGGAACTGGAGGCTATTACCTTATGTGAAATAACTCAGAAACAGAAAATGAAACACTGCATGTTCTTAGTTATAAATGGGAGTGAAATAATTTATACAGATGGATATAGGGTATGGAATAACAGAAACTGGAGACTGAGAAGAGTGTGAGGGGGTGAGGGATGAGAAATTACTTACACGGTACAGTGTGCACTGTTTAGGTAATGGCTATGCTAAGAGCCCAGATTTCATCACTGTGCAATATAACCATGTAACAAAACTGCACTTGTATCTCCAAAATCTATATACTTTTTTAAAAAAGATATTATGTCTCATGGCATATGTCAGCACTCAATAAATGCAAGTTATTAATGTTAAAAAAAATAAATTGAATAAATTGTGCAAAATGCATTCAAATACATTGGAAAAACTATTTTATACTAAGTTATTTGGTATCTATTCATTTTATTTCAACAATAAGAATAAATGAATATTTGACTTGAAGTTCACCTGCAAGTCATGTGTCCAAAATAGACTTTATCCCAAGGTATATATTCTTTCTTTTCTGCAAGCAAGAACTCTGCTGGATTTAAGACATTTACTAAATATTAAAATAAATTTATTACTTAAATCAATTGATCTCCCAGGTGTTGATAAGCAAATGCTAAACATACTAGTGTGCCTTCTAAATCCCTTTTGTTTATTCTCTTCATCTTGTCAGCTGTAGACATAATTAAGGGAAAGACTTTGCAAAATATTTTTTTCACCTAATTAGAGATTAGCTTTAGCAAATTGTTCTTACATATTCTGAAACAGTCTAGTTACATTTTGTAGTCAGTGTTCAATATAAATAAGAGCATTTCTTCTTAATTGTTTAAGTGTTATAGAAAACGGTATGTCATACCTGTTAATATATTACATCTTCAATAGCAACACAGAATAATTTCTTATGGAAAATGAGAAACTGCCTGGAAAATATAATTTTTTCTGTTATTTCATATCACATTAATGAATTTTAATAAAGCCTACCTGGTTTATAGTCAATAATATTTTCACATAAACAAGTTAAATATCAACAATAAGGTAACAATATTATCAATATACCAATAAGAAATTCATAGCTCTGGTTTAATGAGTTGCTTTCATACACATACATACAACATGATAAAATAAAGAGAAAATTTCCTATAACAGAGTCAAGAAAGATGGTCAGAAACCTTCTTTTATTCATTTAATAGGTGTTTATCCAAGACCTAAGATGGAAAGCTGTTATTCTAAATATCTTGAGTCATTCAGATTGAAGAAAAGTACTGATTTAACTTCTGTTTCTGCAATGTGACACACTGGACTATTTGAACCCATTCTCTAATAGAAAATGTAAACAAATACTGTAGGATACATTTATAAAATATTTTCATATTATTAAGAAAATGAGAAAATTTCCAATCAATTACTAAGAAAATCACAGAACCCAGAGAGGAGAGCCATGCAGAAAAGCCAGACAAAATGTCCTGACAGCATTTGTGAATCTCCAAAAGGCTGATAACTGTGACAACCTTCCACAACAAAGAAATATTAATCAAAATTTGGGGACCTATTCAAGTTGGAAGAGTTTAGAGGATATCATCTGCATATTCAACTGGATCCCCAAGGAGCTTTACATTCACTTTTTTTTTTTTGAGAGGGAGTTTCGCTCTTGTTACCCAGGCTGGAGTGCAATGGCGCGATCTCAGCTCACTGCAACCTCCGCCTCCTGGGTTCAGGCAATTCTCCTGCCTCAGCCTCCTGAGTAGCTGGGATTACAGGCACGCGCCACCATGCCCAGCTAATTTTTTGTATTTTTAGTAGAGATATTGACCAGTATGGTCTTGATCTCTTGACCTCATGATCCACCCTCCTCGGCCTCCCAAAGTGCTGGGATTATGGGCGTGAGCCACCGCGCCCGGCCGCTTTACATTCACTTTAAGGTCAAAAGAGAAATAAATATTATTTCATCCATGGCTAATTGTTGGTGTATAAGTAGTATGATCATGAGTAGAACAAAAGGAGAAAGTCGTATACATGAGCTAGTCTTCTAAAATATATGAAGACTAAATTCACAATTATGAGGTGTTCCAATAAACTGGAAAAATAAAAACCTTTTGACTTTGTATGAGCCTATTCGATATAACAATTTCCTGTCTAAGGTAGCCTGGCAATGAGCTGGCTCAGCAAAAAACTTCAACATGGAACTGGTGCAGGCATTAAACTCTAGGAGACTGACATCCTAGAATTAGAAAGACCATTATGCCGGCCCCAAATCTCTTGCTGTTATATAATACATAGAGAGCACATTAATTTCCTCCTAAATACATAAGAAATAATCTCAATAAAAAATTGCGTTGTTTTGTTTTGTGGGTATTATCAAGCTGATTCTAAAATATAAAAAGAAATGCAAAGGGCCTAGAATGGCCAGAAACTCTTGATAAATAATACTAAGGTGGAAAAACTTACACTCCTAGATTTTATAAATTATTTTTAAATACATAAATTAAGTCTGAGTGGAAATAGTTAAAGGATAGACATTAGACTAATCCACAAGAGTATATCTTAGATTTAGACATAAAACATATGGGCACTTAACATTACAAAAGTTGAGCACAGCAGAGCAAAGTAACAGGAAAGAGAGAAAAACAAACTTTTAAGCAGTGCTGCCATGTTAATATCATAATCATATAGATAATTATGTAAATTGATATCTTACTTATAAAAAATGAAATCAAATCTTCAAGAACTAGATATTTGATTTTGATTAAGAAAACAACAAACAGAATAAAATATGAGACTATTTTCATGGCTTTGAAGTTAAAATTACAATTTGTTACACATAGAAATAAGGAATTATAGTTTATCAAGTGATGCTTGTTAAGAGAAATAAAAGATGCAAGTCACGGTGGCTCAAGCCTCTAATCCCAGCACTTTTGGAGGCCGAGGCAGGTGGATCAGTGGATCACGAGGTCAAGAGATCGAGACCATCCTGGTCAACGTGGTGAAACCCCTTCTCTACTAAAAATACAAAAAATTAGCTGGGCATGGTGGTGCGTGTCTGTAATCCCAGCTACTCAGGAGGCTGAGGCAGGAGAATTGCCTGAACCCAGGAGGCAGAGGTTGTGGTGAGCCGACATCGCGCCATTGCACTCCAGCCTGGGTAACAAGAGCGAAACTCCGTCTCCAAAAAAAAAAAAAAAAAAGAAAGAAGAGAAATAAAAGATCAGCACGAGTTTCACTTTGGTACTAAGCAATTCTCAATGAATTAAAAAAACTGAAATCATAACAAACACACTCTTAGATCATTCATGGATGTTATATCATTTGCTCCCGCATAACTCCTGGGTGAACATCAAAATTAAGTCAGAAATTTGTCCCTATTAATAAAACCGGGACAAAACTTACCAAAATCTCTGGGATTCATGGAGCACAGTTTAAGAGGAAAGTTTGTAGCACTAAATACCTTCAACAAGAATTTAGAATGATCTCAAATTAACAATCTAACTTTTCTTAGCATGGTGGCAGGTGCCTATAATCCCAGTTACTTGGGAGGCTGAGGAAGGAGAATCAGCTGAACCCAGGAAAGAGAGGTTGTAGTGAGCTAAGATCCCACCATTGCACTTAAGCCTGGGCTACAAGAGCAAGATGCTGTTTCAAAAAGTAAAAATAAAACTTAGTAATTTGAACAATAGATTAGTAGAAAATAGATTGATGCATGGAGCAAAAAAAGGATAGAAAATAGAAAATTGTATATCAGACCTAACAAAATGGTAAAAGATTGTGTGTACTGTAACTAGAGTTCTACTATGAGAGGACCCAGATAATAAAATATAAGCAATATTTGAAAAGTTAATAGATAAGAAAGGTCCAAAACTGCTAAAAGGATCTATAACACAAATTCAGCATAATCAAAAAGACCAGACTAAGCACATCAAACTAAAAGTACTAAAAATCAAAAGTAAGTAAAACATTTTAAAATTAATTAGTGGAAGGACATTTTTATCTATAAAACAGAAATACTCAACAGAAATGATAGCACCTAAGATATGACAATATCTTAAACAAACTGAAAGATTTTATCTATATCTGTATATATCTATTATGTATGTATGTATGTATCTATCTATGTATGATTCTAAATCTGCTAGAGTTTGGATATAGACTATTTGCCCCACCAAATATCATGTTGAAATTTGGTACTCAATGTTGAGAGTGGGTCCTAATAGTGTTTGAGATACAGAGGAAGGTCTCTCATGGATAGATTACTGTCCTCCTTGAAAGGGGATTAGTGAGTTCTCATTCTATTAGTTCTCAATGAGAGCCGGCTATTAAGAAGAGCCCGGTACCTTCCCCTTCTCTTTTGCTTCCTCTTTTGCTTCCTCTCTTGCCATGTAATCTCTGGCCACGCCAGTTCCCCTTTGCCTTTCATCACCAGTGGAAGCAGCCTGTGATCCTCTCCAGTTGCAGATGCCCAATTGTGAACCTTCTAACATCAAAATAATGAGCCAAATATACTTTTACTCGGTATAAAATACCCAGCTTTAGGTATTTCTGAATAGCAACACAAACAGACTAAGACAATACCCAATGTTTTATTCTGTTTCTGGTGCTTTATCAAAATACATGAGTCAGATAATTTATAAAGACAGATATTTATTTGTCACAGTTCTAGGGAATGAAAGTCTCAGATCAAGACACCATCAGATTCAATGACAGGTTCCTTCTAGATGGTGGCTGCTAAGTGTCCTCCCTTACATGGCAGGAGCCAAAGGAACAATTCCTGGGTCCTCATATGGCAGAAGAAAAAGAAAAGACTAGGAAATTTATGGAAGCCTCTTTTATAAGGGTATTTATCCCATTTCTGAGAATGCAGCACCTATGGACTAATTATTTCTCAAGTATCTTACCCCTTACTCCATCACCTTGGGTTTAAATCCCGAAATAAGAAATTGGTGTGGGTTTTATGTGAATTTTTTATTTCTCATAAGTATCTTTCTGTTTTGACTCTTGCGGGTACATAGCAAATGTATATATTTATGAGATACATGAGGTATTTTTCTATAGGTATGCAATGTGTAATTATCATATCATAGAGAATGGGGTATCCGTCCCCTCAAGTATTTATCCTTGGTATTACAAACAATCCAATTAGACACTTTTAGTTATTTTTAAATGTACAATTAATTATTATTGACAATAGTCACTCTGTTGTGCTATCAAATAATCAGTCTTATGCATTTTTTCTAATGTTTTGTATGCATTAACCATCTCTACATGTTCTACTTCCCCACTATCCTTGCTAGCCTCTTGTAACCATCCTTCTACTCTGTATGTCCATTAGTTCAAATGCTTTGATTTTTAGATCCCACAAACAAGTGAGACATGATGTTTATATTTCTGTGGCTAGCATATTTCATTTAACATAATGTCTTCCAGTTCCATCCATTTTGTTGCAAATGACAGGATGCCATTCTTTTTTGTGGCTGAATAGTACTCCATTTAATATATCTACCATGCTATCTTTATCCATTAGTTTGTCAATGTACACTTAGGTTGCTTCTGAGTCTTGGGTATTTTAAGCAGTGCTGCAACGAACATGGGAATATTGATATCTCTTTGATATACACTGTTCTTTGGGATGTATATAAAGCAGTGGAATTAATTGCTGGATCAATTGGTGGCTCAATTTTTACTTCTTCTATTTTTTTTGATTTTTAGTTTTAGTTTCACTTTGCTTTTTAGTTTTAGTTTCAACTTTTAGTTTTGTTGTATTTGTTTATTTTAGACTGTGTCTCATTCTGTTGCCTAGGCTAGAATACAGTGGCATGATCTCAGCTTACTTACCTCCACCTCTCAGGTTCAAGCAAGTAGTTGGGATTACAGGTGTATGCCACCATGCCTGACAAATTTTTGTTATTTTTAATAGAGACAGAGTTTCACCATGTTATCCAGGCAGGCTAGTCTCAAACTCCTGTCCCCAGTGATCTGCCAGTCATGGCCTCCCAAAGTGCTGAGATTAAAGGCATGAGCCACAGCTCTAAGCAGCAATTTTTGGGTTTTTTTTTTTTGAGACAAAGTCTCACTCTGTCGCCCAGACTGGAGTGCAGTGGCATGATCTTGGCTCACTGCAACCTCTGCCACCCAGGTTCAAATGATTCTCCTGTCTCAGCCACCCATGTAGCTGAGTTTTGTATTTTTAGTAGAGATGGGGTTTCACCATATTGGCCAAGCAGTTCTCAAACTCCTGAACTTGTGATCCACCTGCTTCGGCCTCCCAAAGTGCTGGGATTACAGGTGTGAGCCACCTTGCCTGGCCAATTTTTAGTTTTTATGTTGAACCTCCAAACTGTTCTCCACATAGTGGTTGTACTCATTTACATTCTCACCAAGTGTATGAAGGTTTCCTTTTTCCACGTTGTCACCAGCATTTGTTATTGCCTATCTGTTGAATATAAGCCATTTTAACTGAGGTGAGATAATATCTCATTACAGTTTTGATTTACATTTTCCTGATGATCAATAATATTGAGCACCTTTTCATATGCCTGTTTGCCATCTTTGTGTCTTCTTTTGAGAAATGCTTATTCAGGCCTTTGGCTGATTTCTAAATCAGATTATTATCGTTTTTCCTATAGAGTTGTTTGTGCTCTTATATAGTCTCCTTATTAATCATTTGCCACATGAGTAGTTTGCAAATATTTCTTCCATTCTGTGCGTGATCGCTTTGCTTTTTGATTATTTCTTTTGCCGTGCAGAAGCTTTTTAACCTTATGTAATCCAATTTGTATAGTTTTTGTTGGGTTGCCTGTTTCTGTGGGATATTGCTCAAAAAAAATTTTTGCTCAGACCTATGTCATAGAAAATTTCCCAAATGTTTTCTTACAGTTTTAGAGTATAAGGTCTTAGATTTAATTCTTTAATCCACTTTAGTTTGACTTTTGTATATGGTGAGAGATGGGGTCTAATTTCTTTCTTTTGTATATCAATATCCAGTTTTCCCAGCACCATTCATTGAAGAGACTCTCTTTTCCCCAGTGTATGTTCTTGGCACCTTTGTCAAAAATGAGTTCATAGTAGCTGTGTAGACTTGTTTCTGGGTTCTCTATTCTGTTACATTAGTCTATATTTTGTTTTTTTATGCCAGTGCAATGCCAGTTAGATGACTACAGCTCTATAGTATTAGTATAATTTGAAGTCAGGTATTATGATTCCTCCAATTTTGTTATTTTTGCTGTCTGGGAGTCAGGAATTACTGTCAAAACCTTAGAAATTGATAAGATGTTCTATTCTACTATGTCTAAGCTGGAACTCAAGCCACAGATAAAGTCCTTTCTACTCTTCCCTCACCTTTTGTCTATGTGAGGTTCAGCTCTTCAGTCAGCTTGCAGCAAATGCTTCCAGCTAGGGACTCACTTTTCAGGTCTGTAAGGTCCTCTCTGGCCCAGGGCAGGTCCAGAAATTCTGTCCTAGAGCCTAAGCCGGGATTTGGGGATCCCAATAGCTTGCTTATTGCTCTAACCCACCGTAGCTAAGCTGGTACCTAAGGTACAAGACAAAGACCCCTTTATTTTTCCCTCTTCTTTTCTCAAACACATGAAGTCTTTCACCACAGACACCACAACTGGAAATGTGTTGGGTAACACCTGAAGCCAGCATGTCTCATAGCACAAGGGCTTGTAATTCAGCAGGTGATACATCTTGCCAGGGCTAGGTCCTTCCCTTTAAGGCAGTGATTTTTAGGGAAGGGTGTGTCTAGAAGTGTCACCAAGAGCTAGGTCTGGAATAGGGGCCTCATGACTCTGTCTGGTGCCCTATCCTACTAGCTAAGCTGGTATCCAAGATGCAAGACAAATTCCTCTGTACTCTGTACTCTCTTTCCTTTTACCAGAAAGAAGGAGTCACTTTTGCTGCCATAAGCTGCACTGCCTGGAGCTGGGGGAGGGGAATAGCAGCACTCCTTTAGCTGCCCCGGCTGGTATCTCGTTAAGTCTCATGCGAGCTTTCTCCACTGTCTCTAAGCCCAGCCCAGAACTCTTGAGTTGTCCAGTAATTGTAGTCCTTGTGTCCTAGGCTGCCTTTCAAGTTTACCTAAAACCACAGAGCCCCTGGTTTATGGTGGTGAGACTTGCTGAGAAACTCACTCAACATGCAACCACTGGCATGGGCGATTCTTCTCTGGCTAGGTCTGGTCCAACTGCTCCCTCCATACAGGCTTCTCTCTTGATTATTAGGCAGAGAATGTTCTGTTTCCTTACTTTCTGCCAAACCAATGGAGTCTTCTCTCTGTGCTGAGCTGCCTAGACCTGGGTGTGTGGCTATATAAACACCTCTCATGGCCACCACCACTGGGACTATGCTGGGTCAGACCTTAAGCTAGCATAGCTCTGTGTCTTGTCCAAGGTCTGCTGTAATCACTACTTGCTACCACCTATGTTTACTCCAGGACCTTGGGCTCGATGATCAGCAATTGGTGAAGCCAGGCAGGTTTGTGTTCTTCCCCTCCAAGACACAAATTTCCCTGGGCTCTGAGTGGGTCCATAGATGCTGTCTGGGAACCATAGATTGGAGTTAAAAATGTTAGAAAATGTCCTGATATCTTATTTTACTGTGGATAAACTTTCACTTTAGCCAAAAGATAAAATTCTTTCCACTTTTCTCTCCTTTTTCTAGTTTGGATATGAATCTTTCAGTCCTAGGATTTTTCTTGTTGGTTTTAAAAATTACTAATTCTAACTCAAAAATTGTTATTGGTTGGTTCAGATTATTTCTTCCTCGTTCAGTCTTGAGAGATTGTATGTCTCCAGGGATTTGTTCATTTCCTCTATGTTTTTTAGTTTGTGCACATAGAGATTTTCAAAGCAGTCTCTAATGATCTTTTGTATTTTTGTGGTATCAGTTTTAATGTCACCTTTGTCATTTCTGATTAGGCTTATTTGAAACTTCTCTCTTGTTTTTATCATTAATCTAGCTAATTTAATGGTCAATTTTGTTTATTCTTTCAAACAGCCAAGTTTTTGTTTCTTTGATCCTTTCCTTTGGGGGTATCTCAGTCTAATTTAGTTCTCTGAATTTTTATTTCTTTTCTACTGCTAGGTTTGGGTTTGATTTGTTCTTCTTTTTCTAGTTCTTTGAGGTGTGATGTTAGGTTGTTAATTTGAGATTGTTCTATCTTTTTGATGTAGGCATGTAATGCTATAAACTTTTTTCTCAGTACTGCTTTTGCTATATCTTCGAGGTTTTGGTATGTTGTGTCTATTTCCATTTATCTCAAAGATCTATTTTTTTGTATTTCTGCTTTCATTTAATTGTATACCCAAATTCATGAAGGAACAAGGTTTTTAGTTTCCATGTATTTGTGTAGTTTGAGATATGTATCCTAAATATATATGTACCCAATAATAGAGTAGTCAGATTCATAAAGCCAATACTAACTGACCTAAGATAAAGACTGATAGTGATGCAATAATGGTGGTAAACTTCAACGCTTCACTGACATCACTAGAAAAATTAGGGAGGCCAAAAATCAACAGAAAATCTCTTGGCTTAAACTAGACAATAGCCCAAATGAACCTAAAAGACATTTACAGAACAGTCTATCCAACAAGCACAGAATATACATTCTTCTCTTCTGTGCATGGAACATTCTCCAAAATCGACCATATGCTCAGCCATAAAGCAAGTCTCAATAAGATAAAAAAAATAGAAATCACATCAACTATCTTCTAGCAACAGATGGTAAAATTTTATAATAAAAGCCTCACTCTACCCCAATGTGTTACTGAAGATGTAGAGCAACAGAAAGTAACATGTTGCTCATGGGAGTGTGAATTGAACAGTCTTAAAAAACACACAGACACATGGATGTATCCTCTAAAGTTAAAAATATGTCTCTCCTATGATTCAGCAATTGTTTGCCTACTTATATACTGAATAGAAATGAATGTATATGTATAAGAATAACAATAACAGCTTTGTCAAAATAATCCCAACTAGAAACAACTCAGATATCAACCAATACTTTAAAAAATGAGTAATATTATGTTATATTCATATTTTGAAATACTACGAAGTAATAATTAAAATTGAACTACTTTTGCATAAAACCATATGATGTTGAATGACCAAGCTCAAAATATCTCAGCCTATAAAAATATATTTGTAAGAAGTTCAACTGAAAAAAAAGGCAAAACAACTTTTATGGTTACAGAAGCCTGAAGAAAGACTTTTCCATGGTGAGGGCAATGAGTAGGGAGGGGTAGGAGGGAATATTCTGGGATGCTGAAGTTGTCCTATGACAACATATGTAAATATGTTTGCTTATATATACTTACATAAATATCAACAAAATAGAAAGCGAAACAAAAATATTTTCTAACAAACCAAAAATGTAAAAATCTGCCAGGAGCAGACCAACTAATTCCTGATGGTATTTCTTTGAGTAAAAGAATAATCCCCAATGAAAGTATGGAAATGTTGAAATTAGATTTACCCAAATTTATCATTTTTATAGAAATCTAAAAGAAGATAAATACAAATATAAATATAAATGAGTATTGATATAATAAAATAATACTATTAGTTACTGTTAAACTCAAGATATGTGACTATTACAAAATTAGTGAGGACAGAAAATATAAAGTGTTCTAATGCATTATACAAACAGTGATAAAATTACTAATCTGTATTAATCTTTAAGATGAAGTATACTACTATAAAAATTGTTAGAATTTCCACTAAAATTATAGTAAACAATTATGTGATTATTGAGGTTTTAGAGGGAGTAATGGAATAACAAAACATATCATATACAAAACAAATAGTAAACCAATAGTAAGAGCATGTTTAAAGGCAAATATATCATCATTCACATTAAATGTAAATGAAATAAATACTCCAATACAGATTGTCAAATTGGATTAAAAAGTCTGATACGATTTACAAGAAAAAAAATTCCTTTAATATAAGAATATAGAAAATACAAGAAAATCTATTACAGAGATCTTATAATTTAACCTAAAACTGTTGGAGCCTTTTCTCAAAATGAATTAGTTTCAGATTTCCATATCATATTAAGTCAGTCTCAAAGCTAGAAGACAAAAAAAAATTTGTTTAGTGGTAGCAGTAATGAATTATTGCGTTAGTTTTTTTTTGGTTCAATTTACCTTTCAAAAGTAATTCTTTACACTGAGTTGCAGCATTTGAATTTTCATTTTTGTTTTTTTGAGATGGAGTCCCTCTATGCTGCCAAACTGGAGTTGCATGGTCTCAGCTTACTGTAATCTCTGCCTCCCAAGTTTGAGAAATTCTCCTGTGTCAGCTTCCTGAGTAGCTGGGATTACAGGTGCATGCCACCACATCTGGCTATTTTTTGTATTTTTCTTAGAGAAGGGGGTTTCTCCATGTTGGTCAGGTTGGTCTTGAACTCCTGACCTTGTGATCCACCTGCCTCAGCTTCCCAAAGTTCTGGGATTACAGGCATGAGCAACGACACCCGGCCTCAATTTTTACTTTAAGTGACCTCAATGATACACCACTGAGTGCTTTCTCTGATGAATAAAGAGTATAACCAAAAAATAACAATGTCAAAAAACCTTTGATGTTATAATTACTTTCTGAGACCTAACATGAACAGCCCCTCCATGTGTGCCTCCAAATTACAAAAATTGAGACATAATTGTCTCCTTAATGTCCAATAGGATTAAAACCCTTTTAGTGTTCAATTAGTACAATTCTAAAGACTGGAGGAAATGAAATAAGAACAAGGTGGCTTATGACCACAACTTTTTCTAAAATTAACTGTATTGAAACAAACTTAATAAAATTTATAACATATTAAATACATTAAGATTTTTGAAAAAAGTACTAAAGTACTAATGTTTAATTCGGAAATGTGTGTTTTCTCTCATCTACCACCATCCTCCTTACCCATCCCCAACAAAGACTTCCTGTATTTCCTCAGCAGGAAGGCAAAATAAGTTAATTTGTTTTCATGTTAAGGTAACATGTGTCTTATTTGAAGTTCATTAGAATATATATCTCTCATTCTCTAGGAGTAAAGTAGTTTAGATACATTATAAAACATGTTGTATAATGGAAAATAAAATTAAAAAATCAGACAACCATGCATTCAAATATCGAGGGTGTCATTTCTATGTTCTAAATGTTAAGTGATTTTTAACAGTCTAATTGCATCATATGCATACTGGGTATAACATTTCTTCCTCACATGGGTATTATGAAATTAAATAGTGCAATGCATCTATGAAGAACTTAGCCCAAAATAGGTATGTTTACAATAAACACTACTTACTCTAATACTCCCTTGTATTTTTTCTCTTTACTCAAACACAGCTTTTTTTGCATAGGTTTTTTTTTTTACTTTAAAGGAAGAAACAAAAATAATATTTTCATTGCCTTATATAAAATGTGAGTTCTTCCTCTTTTAAAATCATCTCTCCTTTTGGTATACTTTTACAGTTGTATGGGTATTTGTGATCAAATATTTTTTCCCTCCTTTTCTCCGGACTAACCAGTAAGCCTAAAAGTAAACACAAATTTCTGAAAACCAAGTAATTGATATAATTTCTTGATATTATAATTCCTTATGCCCGTATTCTACTGAGGTTATTCATTAAAGTTAAAAACTGAAGACATTGACATTTGACAGAATACAGCTAATTTTCAAATTCATTACTATTAAAACAAAACAAAGTTATAGAAGTGAAAGGAGACTATAATTGCTACTTGTTCAGGTGCTTGAAAATATCATTAAGGAAATTTTTGTTGTTTCTATATACCATAAAATGAATTGCAGATGGTCAATATAAAAAACTTAAAATCTACATTTTATAATTGATTTTAGAATAAAATAATCATGCTGAACTAAATCTACCATTTTTATTTGTTTTTAATGAAAAATACAAATTTTCTATCTTGTAGCATTTTAATCATAGACATATTTTTTGAGTTCAATTATGTCTTTTTCTCTGAAATTGATTACAATGGTAAACAATCTTTTAAGGGAACTATCAAATTCTTGGAAAAGTAGAACATTATGAACTTTAAATGTTCTCAACTGCAAGATTAAATAAGAAAACAATAGATCACTGATGAATTGCATTTCTAAAGTTTCTTTTAAATCACTCATATTATTAAATTATGTCTGCTTAATACTTGGAAGAGGAGAGATTTTTGCCCTTTTACAAAAATCTTAAATTTTGGAAAACCAAATTGCTTTCATTCATTTACATAATCATCCCTTGATGTCTTTAGCAATTATATTTATCTGAGGCATTCATTATGGTTCTGTAATACAAATATTCATTTTTCTCATTCAAAATTTCCCGGATTCCAGTTACTATTGTTTGTTTATATGGTGGTTCAATAATTGGAGCTGTAATATCATTATCAATCTGCTTGTCCTTCTAAGTAACAGTCAGCTAAGTTTGTTACTTCCTAACTAGTTAGGACATCTGCTTTCTATTTCAGAGCAATGAACTAATACATACTCAGACTACTGGATACAAAGCTGCTATTGAATTCCATGTGTGACTTTTTTTTTTTTTCCTAGAGACAGAGTTTCGCTCTGTTGCCCAGGCTGTAGTTCAGTGGCACAGTCACGCAATCTCGGCTCAGGCTCACTGAAACTTCTGCCTTCTGGGTTCAACCAATTCTCCTGCCTCAACCTCTCGAGTAGTGGTGACTACAGGCGTACAACACCATGGCAAGCTCATTTTTTGTATTTTAGTAGAGACAGGGTTTCACTGTTTTGCCCAGGCTGGTCTCGAACTCCTGAGCTCAAGCATCCCAAAGTGCTAGGACTATAGGCTGTGTGACAGATTTCTATGTGTTATGATACCTTTGCATTCTACTGAATATGACACATAGTAGTCTCTAGATTTAATAATATTTAAGTGAGGTAGCTTTTCAAATAGCAGAGAAGTATACATTATTATCTGCATAATAAAATGGACAATATGATTAACATAGTAAAATGAAACAATTTTAAAATAATCTTTACTGGTAAAATAACATATTAGGTAAAGAGATAATCTTTGACAAATGATTGTGCTGAAATAATAAATATTGACTTTTCCAAAGCAGAAATACTAAGATCTGGGCTATGTAATTATGATAATTACTGATGCAGATTGTTACTTGCTTTTGTTTATTTTAATGTGAAAGGGTAGTTTTTTTCTAGAATAATTAAAAAGCTACCATAATAATTCTGTTTAAATAATTGAACTGTTAGTTGAAGCAAACATTTGTGAGTATAGACAAAATTGAAAAGTTTTTATGGCTCAATATGGTAAAACTTGCCTTGTGTTTTGTATTAAGAACTTAAAGACACTTTTGTTTGTAGCAAAGCATAAATCATAAGCAGGACTGTTTTAAAACACATTTCTAATTTATTTTAAGTCACTTGAAAATATCTCATTAGGTTAAAAGTATGACATATTATATAAACCATATGATATTACATAATATGGTGTATTATGTATTATGTAATATGCTGTATTATATAATATGCTGTATTACATAATACATATTATATAATATGCTGTATTATATATTGTCCAATCATGTAATGATTCCTTTAATACTAGTTATACTACTAGCATAATATTATATATCACTAGCTTTTCTACAGTTTTCTTTTTCAAAACACTTGCATAATGAAAAATTTGCAAAATAAATAACAGGTATAATTTAAAATACTTTAAACACCTTAGCTTTGGGGACACAGGCCTATTTGCTGGGAATGCAGCAAACAAAGAAGAAGGTAGAGATACCTACACTTATTCTTATTCATACTTTCATTATTCAGTTTTTGCATTCCTACCCTGCGATATGTGGCAATGAGACACTGGAGATTCATTGGTGAATGTAATAGACTGCATCCTTAATGATGTAGAATCTACAGGCTAGCAAACAAAATGCAACAAAGTAGTAAACACATATTTACCAAAGTAACTAATTTGGCTTTCATTTTGAAGATTTTATGGTTACAAAGTATATACTGAATGTATGTCAGTACAAAAATATAGAAAATCTGAAAAAATTACTTCTAGAACAAAACACGTTGTTGTTTTGAAGACTGTCAATCACAATTTCTGACTCTTGTCACAGAAGTAGATTCTTAACATAAGGTGATCTAATCAGAGTTCACCAATCTAAGGGCAATAATGTTAGCTGCCATAGGTAATGATTCTTGTGATAGATATGAGCAAAGAAAATGGACAACATCTGGACAAAATTAACTTATTGGCTAGATGACATTAAAATATTTGTGATTCATAGGAGCAGGTAAAAATATCAATATCAACAGAAGTTTAGAAGTTGATTCCAACCCTCATGGATGACTTTGAGGGGTTTAGGACTTCAGTGGAAGGCAGAACTGCAGATGTCATGGAAATAGTAAGATAATTAGAATTAGAATGGGAGTCTAAAGATGTGACTGAATTGCTACAATCTTATGATAAAATTTGAAAGGATGTGAATTTGCTCTATGTGGGTGAGTAAAGAAGATGGTTTCTTAACATCAAATTTGCTCCACGTGAGGATACTATAAACATTGTTAAGATTATGGGTAGCTTTATTTCTTAATTAAAATGAGTGTTAAAAATACAAATGTATTTAATACCTTGGTATTTTATTTCTACATTTTCATATTAGCAAATAATTCAAAATAGCATGAAAATGAAAAATAATTAATGAAAATGTTAATCATATTTTAGCTGAACCTTAATATAGTCCCATTTATGTTCAGTTTGAAAATGAACAAAGGTATAAGAGTTATTTTATCAAGAATATATATTTTGAATACTTTAGTCAAAAATGATCATTAGTGGAATTAAAATAAGTATAAATACTGGTATTTTTGAGAGCACTAATTAGTTTATAGGGATAGAAATTTCAATTTTTGGTAAAGAATGAACTACAAAATCTTAGGGATGAATGCAAAGACAGTTGAAGGAAACAGAATTAATAATACAGAAGGAAACTTAAATTTGGCCAAATATAAAACTACAAGACAGAAACTGACACTGAAAAGTGAAAGAAAAGAAATGTCAGAAATCAGAAAAGCTGCAAAGAAAGTAATAATAAATTTTTAAAGGAGAACAGAGAACAGAGTCACTCAGTTATCAATTGTTTATGCTGCTAGAAAAAGGGAATAAACAAGAATACATAAAGTACTCAGGTATTTTTAATACCCTCTTTTCAGAAAAGTATTTTCAATACCTGTAGTATAATTTGCTAAATACAAGTTAACATAGCATATTTGCTTATTCTGAGTATACATCGATTTCACTAAAAAGCAATTGCTATCCAATTTCTTATAGGAATAAGATTTTCCCTCATATAGAGAAGTCCAAAACATTAATTTATTGAATTTTGAATATGTCTCTACTCATGGTATTTAAGAAGAGACAAAATTTAATTGACCTGTATGGTATTATTTGCATTGTACTTACCAGCAGGATTATAAATGAATATTTTGTCTCCATTAGAAGAGAACTAACACTGTTATATCTCTCCAACTGCAAATCATGCCAAAGCCAGAGCAAGTAAATAAAAATGCAGGCGGTTAAAATGTCCCCTGATAAAAACAGGAAGAAAAATGTTCCTATGGGTTCAGTCCTTACATTTTCTTCCAATCTCTTTTTAGAACTCTATATATGAATCATTGTGAACAAAATAATGTTATACTCTACTTAAAACAAACTTCTTAAGAATAGAAAATTCTTACATTGTAATAGACAATAGGAACTTTGAGGGTGGGAGGGAAGTGGATGACACATTACTTAATGGGTACAATGTACATTACTCCAATGATGCATACATTAAAAGCCCTTATTATGTCACTGTGCAATATATCAATGTAACAAAATTACCCTTGTATCCCATAAGTTCATACAAATAAAACTATTCTATAGTAAAAACAAAATAAAACAGTTTTAATACAGGGAAGGGTCATTGATTTCATTTGAAAGAATTCCGAAACAGGACATGGCATCTCAGACAACTCCTTGGCCATTGGTAACTGTGTGCAGGTTTTTCACATGAGTGCTGGGCAGCGCACAAGGTGCTGAGACCCAGTGAGCACTGGGCATAGCCCTGGAGATTGTCTCAGAGCACAAGGTGCTTGTGGCACTGAGCCCTGTAGCATTCTCTGCATCCCATAAATTAGACTCCACACACAGCTGCCTCTAGTCCCCTGCCAACTTCATTTCCAGCTCCAGTATTTAGTATGGTAGAAATTGAGTTTTCCTCCTTGGTATTTTTGTTAAGATAAAAACCAACCAAATTCCCATGAGAGAAATTAACCTGCAGTGAGCAAAATTGAAGAAAGGAAGAATGAGGAGGACTGTCTGTTAATATAAACAAACAGGATGGACTTTTACCAACACAACCTAAAACAAGCATGTGAACACTGATAGGGCTGAATAAAAGCTAATCAATAAAAATCAGTGCATATACACCATATTTGAATCCAAATTTCTAAGAGTAAAATGGAAACAACTCAAATGTTCTTGAATTGAGGAGTGGATGAAGTATGGTATATTCATTAAAAACTGAAAAACTATATATTCTACTCTTTACAACCTTTAAAAGAGGATCATTAGCAATGAATGTAAATTATTTGAAAATGTAGCAAGCACTACATTTTAGAAAATCCTCCTCTACCACCAATCTTATAAGCCATGACACTTTGACTATGATAGTAGGATTGCATAGATTTTCTTTAAAAAGTACATTGAAAAATAACATTTTAATATTTTATAAGCAATGCTTCATAATTTGTCCATAAGTGTAAACAGTCTTTAGGATGGAAGACATATGTGGGTACTTTTATTGTCATTTATTCCATAAAGCCAATTATAACAAATATATTCTTGCGTTCATACCGGCTTCTCCATCCACCTTCTCACTCATCACTCCATACACACATACCACTTCTTTATTTTGTCTTATCTAACTTAATCACATTCTGGTGAAATACAGGAACTAGAAACATCAAAAACTGTGGGAAGTTAACATACTGTCAGCTTAATAGGTAAATATGGATTCTGATATAGCTGAGTACTTTCTACATGATTAGCATTCCTACAGGTAAGTAAAATAGTTCAATGTAAACAAAAAGAAAATAAGTAGAATAGTGATAAAATAGTTAATCCAAATGAGGTCAAAAAGGATGAACAAGAGAACAAAATAACAAAAAGGGAGAAAGGCAAGACATTCACATATATCAATAATTAAATAAAACTTTGATGGAATAAATACTAAAAATCTCAAGCAAAATCAATTAAATTGAATTAAATTTTTATTTAGAGATTTTTTAGAGATTTAACATAATAATTTTCAAAGTGTCTTTGTTTATCTTTATTTTATCCATTGTCAGGAATTATCTTTTTTTCTGCAGAAGCAAGTTCTTAATTATAATCATGTTACTTCTACCATGATAACTTCTTTTAAGTTTCTTATAACCTAGATCTGCTGGTAATAAATTCTCTCATTTTTCTTTTTCTTGAAATATTTATTTTTCTTTTTCTTGAAATATTTGTTTTTCATTCATGTTTGAAATATATTTTCTCTTGGGTTATCAGGGATTTATTTTTGTTATTGTGTTGTTTGTTGGTTTGATTTTATATATTCTAATACCCTGTCTTCCAGTACTTTTTAAGTAAGAAATTTGCTGTCCTTGTTATATTTATTTGTATATATAATCTGCTGTTTCCCCTCTTTATTTCTCTTTTATTGCTTGTAATAAAGAGATTTCTTGTATCTTGAATTTACAACATTTAGACTGTTATGTCTCTTGGTATGCTTTATTGAAAGAACTTATTCTCCTTGAGATTTTTTGTAATGATTTTCATTATTTTTTTAAAAAATGGCCTTTGTTTCTTCAAATATTTATTCTATTTGGTATGTGTTTTTCTGGGATTCCCATTGTGTAGATGTTAGAGCCTTTAATATTGCTGCACATCTCTTGGATGCTCTAGGTTTTTTATTATTTTCATTTCTCTTTGTCTTTCAATTTGGCTAATTTTCATTATGTGTGTGTGTGTGTGTGTGTGTGTGTGTGTGTGTGTGGTATTTTTTGTTTGTTTTTGTTTCTTTTTAGACAGTGTCTCACTTTGTTGCCCAGGCTGGAGTGCAGCAGTGTGATCTTGGTTCACTGCAACCTCCACCTCCTTGGTTCAGGCGATTCTCCTGCCTCAGCCTCTGAGTAGCTGGGAATACAGGCATGCCCCATCACACTTGGCTAATTTTTGTATTGTTAGTAGAGACAGGGTTTCCCCATGTTGGCCAGGCTGGTCTCAAACTCTTGACCTCAAGTGATCCACCCACCTCAGCCTCCCAAAGGGCTGGGATTACAGGTGTGAGACACTGCACCTGGCCCTTTAATTGTTTTTTTAAATTAACTTTTCACTTAGAACTCTTTCCACAACTCTGTCAAGCCTACTGATGAGCCTGTTTAAACAGAACTTTGTTTCTTTTACTGGGTTAGGTTTTGCTGTTGTTTTAGGCTTAACTTTTGACACTTTTGTATAGTTCATCTTTTGAAATTTTCCTACCTGTTGTTTGTTGTAAATCTTTTCCATTTGAGCATTTTATATATGAATTATAGTTATTTTAAGTTCTTAGTCTGATAATTTCAATATTTGAGTAACTTTGGAGTCTGGTTCAGTTAATTGCTCTTGTATATATCATAATTCTTAACTGATTTTGACACATTTTGTATAGAACAGGAGAGACAGAAGTGAATATTATCTGGGTTTTAGTGATGACTTTTCTGACTACTAAGTCATTAGCATGGATGTTTGATTCAGTCTAATCCTGAGTAGAGCTGTCTTTAGATTTTCTTGTGGCAAGCTTCAGCGGAACACTGGATGTTAATTCCTCTAGGGTTATCTTGCGCTTAGGATACACATTTGTTTGCCAGAAGTCTTCATCACTGTTCTTCAGTCTAAGTTTTGAAACTGTACTTAGAAAGCATCTCACTACATTCGCTTCGTACCCTTGCTCCTTCCTTTAAAAATAGGCTGCTGTTTCTAGTTCTCGGGTGCTGCCATCGTAGTTTTTTGGGTGGAAGTATACTTTCTTCTCTTGGTTTCCCCCCGCCTCAGGCAGGCTCTGTGACCCCAAGTTTCAAGTTGTGGCCTTTTTTTACTGTTAAAAGTTGTGGGTTGGGCCCAGGAAATTTTTCTGCTACATTCCCAGGGATGGAAGGACATTTTCTCCCTTTTAATGTTCCTTCCCGTATTGTAGACCTTCATTTGTGTCGTCAGGGTAAAAGAGTTTGGTATTCTTCCCCAATAGCTTAGGACTTCTGTTCCTGAGAGGAAAAGGGCACAGGTAGAACAACGTATTTTTCATGCATCTGTAGCCACTCTACTTGTCCTGGCCAAAACTGCCAATAGGGGTTTTCTCTGGTCACCCTCCCTTCTTGCAATTTTTATCATACACACCTGGTCAGGTCCAGGGAACTTGTAGGCTGCAAGTGATTGTGAGTTCCCCTTATGTATGCAGCTTTTATTTTTTTGTAATGTCTGCAACTTTAAGGGTTCTATTCAGTCTTTAGACATTTGTTAAACGTTTTAGTTGGATTCTTCTTACCTACTTGAAGTGAGACTTCTATTGGATTCTTCTTACCTACTTGGAGTGAGACTTCTATTGATTTTAATTGCCACAAATGAGCCAGTGCTTATGCTCTATTTTGAGTTCCCTTAGATTTCAGGCTAGTGTATTGCCTTGTGATCTCGACACCCCAGTGAGTTCAAGAAAACTTATGGCTTTATAAATTATCAAGCATTTTTATACTAGGATATAAAAATGTCTCTTTGTAGCTTTCTGTTTCCTGAGGTGAAGTCAGAAATCTGATTACCTAAATAATTTAATGTGCATTTTAACTTGATAATATTTAAGAGTAATCATCATTTCTACCTTCTCTCAAATATTACAAGGACCTAATTACATTGACTTATGATATTTGTTTTTGTTCATAAGAAATATATTTTCAGAGTTTAAGAAATACTATTTATCTTTTTAACTTTTTTATGATTTCTGTTTTCTTTGTTCTTCCAATGTTTTACTATGATGTGTTGTAGTTTTCATTGTAATGCTATGCATATATAAATCAATTACATGGCTTGATCTTAGAATCTAAACCTTTCATTCAATTACCATCCACTTAAGCCACTTTGACTACCAGGTTGAACACATGATGGTTGGGCATGATGCTAAATCCTAACTTTCCATTTTATATTTTCCTCTTTATATTCGATCTTCCATTTTTTCTCAATATTTTATGTTTTATGTTATTAAATTTTTAGATCTTTCTTCTAGAGCATTAATTCTACATATACTCATGTCAAATGTGCTATGTGACCTATATACATTGATCTTTAATTATAATGACTACATTTTCTATAAACTTTGTTTTATTATTTTAATAATTTCTCTGTACTTTTATGATTTGCACAATTATGTAGTTTAATTTTTTGTTATATTTTAATCTTCATTTATTGAAGTACTTTTATTGTTTGCTATGTTTTCTGACTTTAATAATCAATTGTGTCATTGTTGGGTTTTTAGTGGCACTAAATATATTGGTATCCTAGCAATGGAAAATTGAAATTCAAAATTAAAATCACAGTATTATTTATATTAGCATCTCCAAAGCAAAATATTTAGGTAAAACATCCTCAAAATATATACAAGATTTGTATTAGAAAATCCACTAAATTCTAATAAGAAAAAAATTGAAGAAGAACTGAATAAATAAATGAAGGACTAGTCTATGTTCATGAATAAGAAGTCTCAATATTGTCACTATGTCAGTTCTTTCCAATTTTATCTACATATACAATTTAATTCCAATCAAAATCACAGAATGTTATTTGTGGATCTCAACAGATTATATAGTTTATATGAAGATACAAAAATCTCAGAATAGTAAACACAATATTGAACTAGTCAAATAAAATCAGATAACTGACACTACCTGATTTCAAGTCTGCTTTTAAAACTATTGTGTTCAAGACAGTGTGATACTGACTAAAGAATAGACAAACAGTCCAGGAATGATGGCTCATGCCTATAATCCTAGAAATTTGGGAAGCTGAGGTGGGCAAATCATCTGAGGTCAGGAGTGTAAGACCAGCCTGGCCAACATGGTGAAACCACATCTATACTAAAAATACAAAAATTAGCCAGGCCAACATGATGAAACCCCATATGTGCTAAAATTACAAAAATTAGTCTGGCATGGTGGTATGTACCTCTAGTTCTAGTTCTACTCGAGAGACTGAAGCAAGAGAATTGCTTCAACCCAGGAAGCAGAGGTTGGAGAGAGATCCAAGATGGCTGATCGTTTGCAGCTCGGGATTGTGCTCTCAGTGAAAGACAGAAAATGAGAGGACGTCATACTTTTAGACAAATTTTTGCTGCTCATGGACCAGGAGATTCCCAGCAGAGGAGCCCCATGGGTCACCACCACAACTCTTGTGGCTGGTGCGGTGGTTTTGCCGGCGCCTTGGCATGGCAGTTTTTGGTGCAGTAAGAAAAGCACCATCAATCTTAACGCCACTGTTTTAGCCAGCACAGTGGGTTGCTCAGATTCTGGTACTGGTGAATCAATAAATTGGACATCCACTCAGAAACCTAATTAGAAAGGCAGTAATTACAAACACAACAGATGGATAAATTTATAACAGAGGGAAGAAACCAGCCTAAAAAGGCTGAGAATACCCAAAATCAGAATGCCTCTCCCTCTACAGGGGATTACAATTCCTCATCGGCAATGGAACAAGGCCTGATGGAGAAAGACTGTGTTCCATTATCAGAGGCAGGCTTCAGAAGGTGAATGATAAGAAACTTCTGGGAGTTGAAGGAACTTGTTCTAACCCAATGCAAAGAAACTAAGAACTTTTGAAAAACGTTTGATGAAATGCTAACAAGAATAGACAATATGGAGAGGAATATAAGTGAATTAATGGAGTTGAAAAATACAACACGAGAACTTCATGAAGTATGCACAAGTTTTAACAGCCGAGCTGATCAGGCAGAAGAAAGGATATCAGAGGTTGAAGACCAACTTAATGAAATAAAATGAGAAGACGAGAATAGAGAAAAAGATAAAAAGGAATGAGAAAAGCCTCCAAGAAATATGGGACCATGTGAAAAGACCTAATCTATGTTTGATAGGTGTACCTGAATGTGACAAAGAGAATGAATCCAAGCTGGAAAATACTCTTCAGGATATTATTCAGGAAAACTTTCCCAACCTAGCAAGGCAGGACAATATTCGACCCCAGGTAATACAGAGAACACCACAGATATTCCTCAAGAAGAGCAACCCCAAGGCACATAATCGTTAGATTCACCAGGGTTGAAATGAAGGAGAAAATGGTAAGGGCAGCCAGAGAGAAAGGTCAGGTTACCCACAATGGGAAGCCTATCAGACTCACAGCAGATCTCTCAGCAGAAACCCTACAAGCCAGAA
>CM052648.1:139590279-139634467 GCA_028533165.1 Leontopithecus rosalia
AACCCAGAATTTCACATCCAGCCAAACTAAGCTTTACAATCGAAGGAAAAATAAAATCTTTTGTGAATAAGCAAGTACTTAGAGATTTCATTACCACCAGGCCTGCTTTACTAGAACTTCTGAAAGAAGCATTACACATAGAAAGGGACAACCAGTATTAGCCTTTCTAAAAATATACCAAAAAGTAAAGAGTATCAGCATAATGAAGAATTTATATCAACTAATGGGCAAAATAGCCAGCTAACATCAAATGGCAATAATCATAAATTTAAATTGTCTAAATCCCCCTATCAAAAGATACAGCCAAAACCCATCAGTATGCTCTATCTAGACCCATCTTACATGCAAGGATACAAATAGAGTCAAAACAAAGAGATGGAGAAAGATTTGTCAACCAAATGGAGAGCAAAAATAAATAAATAAATAAAAAGTAGAGTTTGCAATTCCTGCCTCTGATGGAATGGATTTTAAAGCAACAAAGATCAAAAGAGGACATAATGGTAAAAGGATCAACGCAACAAGAAGAGCTGACCATCCTGGATGTGTATGCACCCAATATAGGATACATAAGACTTGTAAAGAGACTTGGACTCTGACACAGTAGTAGTGAGGTTTCAACATCAATATTAGATAGATCAATGAGACAGAAAATTAACAAGGACATCCAGGACTTGAACTCAGATCTGGAACAAGTAAACTTAATAAACATTTATAGAACTCTCCACTTTAAACACACAAGATATGCACTCTTATCAGTACCACATCACACCAATCACAGGTTTAAATGAAATATTGGTTGGCCATTATTAAGCACAATTGATGGTATAAGGGCGGTTTTCAATACCCATTTTTAGACTACATTCTAGCCTGGGCAATTAAGCAACACTCCCGTTCTCTCTCCCTCCTCCACTTCCTCTTTTTTTCTTCTTCTTCATTCCTTTTTCTTTCTTTCTTTCTTTCTTTCTTTCTTTCTTTCTTTCTTTCTTTCTTTCTTTCTTTCTTTCTCTCTTAAAACAATAAATAAATAAAACGATAAGGTAGACTTAATTAAAATTAAAATTTTCTGCTCTGTTAAAGGCATTATTAAAAGAGAGAAAACAGCTACATAGTGGGATAAAATATTTCAAACACATCTGATAAAGAACTGTTATTCCAAAAAATATAAAGAACTCTTCAATCTCAATAAGAAGAAAACAAACAACCAGATTAAGAAATGAGCAAACAATCTGAACAGACACTTTACCAAAAAAAATGCAGATGGCTTATAATTATACAAAAGATATTCAATATTATTTGCCATTAGGGAATTAGAAATTCAAACAATGAGATTCCACTACACATTTACTTATATGGCTAAAATCCAATACACTGAAAACAACAACAAATGCTAAGAAGTATGTGAAGCAACAGAATTTTTAATTCTTTGCTGATGGAAACACAAATTGATGCATGCACTTTAGAAACAGTTGAAAGAATTCATACAAAATCTAAATATACTCTTACCAAAAAACCAGCAATCCTGCTCCTTGGTTTTTACCCACAAAAATTATAAACTTATGTCTACACATTAACTCATACAAGGATGTTTATATTAACAGCTGCTTAGTCATAATTGCCAAAACTGGGAAGCAACCAAGATTCCCTTCATTAAACAAAATGGATGGACTATGGTAACATCCAGACAATTTAATATTATTTCTTGCTAAAAATAAATGAGCTATCTAGTCATGAAAAGACATAAAGGAATCTTAAATGCATGTTACCAAGTGAAATAAGGCAACACAGAATGACTATACACTATGTAATTCCAATTACATGGTATTCTGAAAACGACAAAACTATGGAGACAATTAAAAGAACAATGGTTTCCTGGAGCTGGGAAGAAAGAAGGATACATGGACAGAGAGGAGAAGATTTTTAGGATAATGAAACTACTCCATATAATAATATAATAGCAGATCCGTGTCTTGAGACATTTGTTAAGAGCCATAAAATGTAAAATTTCAAGTGTAAAGTTCGATAAAAACTATAAACTTTGGGTGCTAATAAGTTGTCAATGTGGGTTCATCAATTTTAATAAATGCAGCACTCGTGCAGGTAGTTGATAGTTGTAGCACTTGTGCATTTGTGGGCATAGGAGGTATATGGGAACTTTATACTTTCCGCTCAGTCTTTCTATGAACGTGGAACTTCTCTAAAAAGTAAATTCTAGGCCGGGCGCGGTGGCTCAAGCCTGTAATCCCAGCACTTTGGGAGGCCGAGGCAGGTGGATCACGAGGTCAACAGATCGAGACCATCCTGGTCAACATGGTGAAACCCCGTCTCTACTAAAAATACAAAAAATTAGCTGGGCACGGTGGCACGTGCCTGTAATCCCAGCTACTCCGGAGGCTGAGTCAGGAGAATTGCCTGAACCCAGGAGGCGGAGGTTGCGGTGAGGAGAGATTGCGCCATTGCACTCCAGGTAACAAGAGCGAAACTCCGTCTCAAAAAAAAAAAAAAAAAGTAAATTCTATTTTTTCTTAATGAACACAGCTAAAGATTACTTAATTGGGTCATGGATTATAGAAATTCCAGTACTTAGTTGTATAAATAGCTTCTAATCAACATTTTAGAAATATTTCTTGTCTGGGATCATTTTAAGAATATTTTTCAGCTTGAGCTATTCAAGAACATCCAAATATGTAATTCATAGCCACTACTGAATATCACCTTTTATTTAAGCCCTACATACAGGAAACAGTAAAATTTATTGTAATTTTCTGGACAGTTGGAAAGATAATTTTTAGTGTTATTTTACTGATGTGGAGATATTTTAAGGTCAAAAATTTTAGTTTACTAACTTTATACATAAATGGAGGTGATAAAATTGCCCTGCCTTATGTTAGCCCCAAAGTCAAAGACTATACCTCGTGGATATTAATAGCACAACTTGGAGGTCTTAAAAGGCTAATTGAGGCCGGGCGCGGTGGCTCAAGCCTGTAATCCCAGCACTTTGGGAGGCCAAGGCAGGTGCATCTCGAGGTCAAGAGATCGAGAAGACCATCCAGGAGTCTGAGGCACAAGAGTTGCCTGAACCCAGGAGGCGGAGGTTGTGGTGAGCTGAGATCGCACCATTGCACTCCAGCCTGGGTAGCAAGAGCAAATCTCTGTCTCAAGAAAAAAAAAAAAAAGGCTAATTGAGCCTTTTACTTAATTTCTTATTTCAATTCTGGCTTGGGGAGAATTCAAGTGTGTTTTTTACCCAACTATGTATTAAAATTATTTAATACCAATATTATAACTTTTATTTTTTTAAAGCAGACTGGTCTGTCTTTTCAGTCAAGTAAAGTCCCTCAGTGGTATTCACTTCTAATAAATCATAAATTACATGTAATTATAACTTTGATTACTACTTTTCCAAACATTATCTTTTAGAAAATGTATTTTTATATTTTTTTATATTTGGTATTTAAAAGTATTTTAATTATATATTTTTTATTTTTGTCTAGAAAAAGTGCAGCTTTTTACAATTTTTGCATTGAGGTTTTCATGGGAGATACAGTTGTAGATAAGATTTGAAAATTATTTTTAGCTCTAAAAAAGCAATGTATACTCTGCAGGGACGTAGTTACTACTGTAGTATAAATTATTAAGATAACCCTGCTTTGGGGGTTTCTGGAATAAATTCTTCCTTTACAACTTTATGCCATATAATCATTTGCTTGGCTACACTATGACTTAGTTTTGGGATATTTATTTTGTATTTGTTTTTATTGTTGCCATGACAAATTACCATATATTTCATGAGTTAAAGAAGCATGAGTATATTATCTTACAATTCTGTGGGTCAGAAGTCTGACATTGCTGAAAATCAAATGTTGGTAGAGCTCGTTTCCTTTCTGGAGGCTCTGTGAAGTCATTTCTTCATTTAGGGTTGCTGGTAGAATTCAGTTCCTGGTAACTGAAGGACCATGTTTCCCATTTTCTTGCTGGTTGTAAACTCAGGGAATATTCTTCAGTTTTTAGAGGCAACTGCCTACCTTGGTTTATAGCCTCCTTTCTCCATTTTTAGTGCCAGCAAGTGCAGGTCAAGTCCTTGTAATGTAGCGTCTCTCTAAACTTTTGCCTATCATTACATCTCTTCTAAGCATGGTTGGCAAAGGTTTTCTGGTTTTAAAGACTTGTCATTAGACTGTAACTACTATGATAATCTAGGATGTTTTTGTCCTTTCAACTTCTGTACCCATAAACATATCTACAACGTTTCTTTTGCCATATGAGGTAACTAGTCACAGGTTCCAGGGAGTACAATGTGAACATCTTTGGGATATCATTATTCTGCCTACTATGGTCTTTTTGTACACTGGCTCTCCTTATGTGTAAAAATTGACTTCTTTAGAAATTCATATTAGATGTATATTGGATGTGCCATTCAACCTCACAGTTGTTAAACTCTTCATATTTCTAGGTTTATATCTTTAGGCCACATCCTGCACCACAGCATGCTCTCTGATTTCTGAAAACCTCAGTTTGTGATCTTCATCAACTCTCATGCAGTACCTATCATTTAACTTGATGCATTTTCAGGTCCATATCTTTGTAAAGGAATCAACTCAAGCACTACATTATCCAAAGGAATTACCTTTGCACATTAATATATGCTTGTATATGTGTCATTGTATATGTCTATTATAATATATTTAATTTTTTCTGTATATCACTTATTCATCCTAGTGAAATGTAGGTTTTGAAAGTCAGAAAAGCTGTCCTATATAACCCGTGGTTTAGAAAAATATCAGGATCATCATATGCACTCAAGAAAAACTTGGTGGTTCAATAAATGACTGCATTGGGCAAATGAATGAATAAATCACCATGCTCAGTGATGTTTAATTTTAGTAAGACACCATGATAAAAAAAATGACTACTAAGTTATGGCTAAAGCATTCTTAGTTTAGTTTGAGTTTTAGCTAGTTAGTTTCAATCTTTGGATTTTCCTTGGTACCCAGGTTTCAAAAAAAAAAGAAGGTCATATGACATGATAATTTCACTTAAACAGATTTAACAAAAGAAGCGGGGGAGGGATAGCATGGGGAGAAATGTCAAATGTGGGTGAAGGGGCAGAAGGCAGCAAAACACACTGCCACGTGTGTACCTATGCAACTATCTTGCATGTTCTGCACACGTACCCCAAAACCTAAAACGCAATAAAAAGAAAAAAAAAGAAAAGTTATACCTTTACTACGTTAACTCTTCCAATCAATGAAAAAAAAAAAAGAATTCCATGAGTTTCCACTAGCACCCTCTAGAAATTTAAAATCATGTTATAGATAATCCTGAATTTTGTTTGCATACATAAATTCCCAGTTCAACGTAGAGGAATAAACAATATAAAGCTATCTTAAAAATTAATAGTATTATGGAAAATATCAACTTTTAAATTAGCTAAATAGGGGAAACCATTTAAGGTATATGTATACATTTGTTAAATGCATCAGTAAGATTTATCCTTTAATGTATTAATTCATACCTTTCATGTGAATAAGACATATAAATGACAATTATATTTTGATAACATTTCAGAATAAAAATGCTTCCATTCAATTATGGCTTTGCCAATATACAGATAAATTGTCTAGTTAGCCACACAGTCTCACGGAGTCAGTTCCCTCATCCACATACTAAAAGGTTTCTCTTAGATATTATTTACCAGCTCTGTTCTGAAATTCTTTAATTTCTATGTGAAGTGTCTTTTATTCCCTACATCATTTTTTATTCAAATAGCACTGGGGTTACTCAAATTATAAAATGCTCTCTTTGATGTATGAGGAACAAAGCAAGGTGATTCTTGCTTATAGTATGTCAAATTGTGATATTTCTAGTTAGTAAAAATGAAACACTATTCTGCTCATATCCTCTTTGTTGGGATTATATATCACCATTTAAATAATAAGTATATATAATTATATTATGTGTCATTTATCTAGATAATATTTTTACCTGTACATTTTACAAACATGGCAATTATGAAATCACAGCAAAAAAAACTGTAAAATGTGATGATCTTTCAATCACTCTAGAACAAACAGAAATTATTTAATGCTTATAATTTAACATAAATTATAACATTTTATATAAACAAGTACATAATTCAATAATTACGAAAATTGTCCAACCATTAATTTAAATTTACTTTTTCGGGCATGCCCTATTGCTATTTCAGTATTACACATAGTATAATTATATTATTTCCACTAACCAAAATTATGATTTTCTGTTCATGTAAGAATGTTTAATTTAATTTTTATGGGCTATTGTGAATCATATGCTGTTTTCTTATATGGGCTTTTGTGAAATGGCTATGCACTTATAATTAGTAATTCTTCATTGTGGCCTGGCTCGGAGAATCATGAACTCTTTCTTGCCTTTCAGTTTTTTTCTTTCTATTTTAGAAATACTAAAAACATTAGGCCCCGTATACTGAAATAAGACTAAAGCATATAAACTAAGTCATCTTAATTATTACTTAAAAATTTTGACTTGAAATTTGTCTAAACTGAGTTACAGTAGGCAATTCAATTTGTGTTTCTCTTCATCAAGATGTTTCTAAATTAAATCCTTAAATTAAAAAAATATGCCATTATAAAGAGAAAATATAAAACATCAACAGACTTTTCCTTGAATTCTACTTATATTACACAATGAAAGCAAACTTGTGAATATTCAGGCCTTGCAAGTACATTGGAACCTTGAACAACATAGCTTTGAATTGCGTGGATCCACTTAAAGGGTTTTTTGTTTTGTTTTTGTTTTTTTTGTTTTTAACAAAAGATGGATGGAAAATAGAGGGATGGAAAATTCAAGGGATGTGAAACTTTCAAATATAGAGAGCCAAGTTTTCTTTTAATGTTTTTAAGTTTTATTTTCAGTTCCGGGGTACATATGCAAGTTTGTTACATAGGTAAAAGTGTGTCATGGGGGTTTGTTGTATAGATTATTTCATCACCCAGGTATTAAGCCTAGTACCCATTAGTTATTTTTCCAGTCCTCTCCCTTCTCTCACCCTCCTTCACCCTCTGATAGTCCACAGTGTGTGTTGTTTCCTATTTATGTGTCCATGTATTCTCATCATTTAACTCACACTTTCTACATGCAGTATTTGGTTTTCTCTTCCCTTGTTAGCCTGCTGAGGACAATGGCCTCCAGCTTCATCCATGTCTGTGCAAAGGACATGATATCATTCTTTTATGGCTGTATAGTTTTTCATGGTGTATGTATACCATATTTTTTAACTAGTCTTTCACTGATGGGCATTTAGGTTGATTCCATATCTTTGCATTGTGAATAGTGCTGCAATGAACATACACATGCATGTATCTTTATAATAGAACTATTTACATTCATTATGTTCTATACCCAGTATTGAGATTGCTGGGTTGAAATGGTAGGTAGTTCTATCTTTAGATGTTTGAGGAATTGCCACACTGTCTTTCACAATGGTTGAACTAATTTACACTCCTGCCAATAGTGTATGAGTGTTCCATTTTCTCCACACACTGTCCAAAACCTGTCATTTTTTTTGCTTTTTGTAATAGCCATTCTGACTAGTGTGAGATGTTTCTCATCATGTTTTTATCAGTGATGTTGAGCTTTTTTTCATATGATTATTGGCCGCATGTATGTCTTCTTTTGAAAAGTTGTTTGGTTTTTTCTTAAGTGTCTTACAGATGCTAGATGTTAGACCTTTGTCAAATGCATAGTTTGCAAAAATTTTCTCCCATTCTGTAAATTATCTGTTTATTTTATTTATAGTTTATTTTGCTGTGCAGAAGCTCTGATTTCATTGTATCTCATTTGCCAATTTTTGCTTTTGTTGAGATTGATTTTGGCATCATAAAATCTTTGTCCATAAGAGCCATCTTTCCTTATATGAGGGTTCTGCAGGACTGACTGTAGAACTTGTGTAATGCATGGATTGTTATGTATTTCAGGGGTCTGGGAACCAACTACCTGCATGTACGAAGGGCCAACTGCAATATGGTTTCATCTAAGCTAGTAGTTTGTCTAATATTTTCTTCCAAATATATTTCATTATATTATTTATTTAACATAAAGTTGTCACTGAGCAAACACAGGGCATTTTAGCAGATGGTTATGGTGTCAGTTGGGTGTTCAAGCTGTCTTGTTTAAGTTCAGTCTCAATCACATCATAACTTTCTCACTTTAGACTTCTCAATCTCTCTGAAACTTAGTCATGGACTCTGAAATTTAAAAAAAAGATCTTATATGAGTATTTTATATATATATGGTTTAATCAAAAGTCCCAATTTAAGTTGCAGAGTAGAAGAAAATAAATCAGTAAAAACAAAATTAGAGGTAATATGAACAGGATCCCGTAGAGCAGTGTTTTCATAGTCTGTTTTAAAGTGTAAAAGTCAGTATCAGTCAATTGGCTGTTGAGAATATCCCAGGCTGGTCAATGAAATTTGTTGTTGGTTATATTTGCCATATGTAAGGTTATTATTTGAGGTAAGAAGTAACACTGAGCAGGCAATAAAATTCTGAGGGGTTTTGTGAGATTTTTTTCTAATATATCTTTCTGAGAAAAGCAGACTTGGTTATTTCTTTATGACTTACATCAACATAGGTACACAGAGATTATGTCTGATAAACAGACCCTTGATTGGACAAATAATTTATCATGTTTAAACTACATACTCTCAGAGGCTGTGCTTCTTACATGAAAATATACTTAAAAGGACATATTGAAAGGACTATGTTTTAGTACATTTCTTTTCTTTTTTTTTTTTTTTTGTCTTTCTGTGAACAGAGTTTTTGCTCCTGTTGCCCAGGCTGGAGTACAGTGGTGCTATCTCAGCTCAATGAAACCTCTGCCTTTTTGGTTCAAGAGATTCTCTAGCCTCAGCTTCCCAAGTAGCTGGGATTACAGGCACATGCCACCATGCCTGGCTAATTTTCCTGTATTCTTTTAGTAGAGACAGGATTTCACCATGTTAACCAAGCTGATCTTGAACTCCAGACAGGTGATTGACCCTACTTGGCCTCCCAAAGTGCTGGGATTACTGGTTTAATATATTTTTGAAGTACATGAGAATACAGAGAAAGCAGTAGTAAAGTTTATATAAAACTTCAAATAGTCTGAAAACAAAAAAGCAAAACTAAGTGCATACTCATCAACAAGACTTGGGTGCAAGATTACAGCCCTAATGCTACTAAACATTGTCTTTCAAAGCATGACAGAACAATTGAGCAAAAGGAATATAGGCCCAGTTGCTAAAGAACAGGTTTATTTGCTTGTTTGTTTGGTCATTTATAACAATGAGATGTGAACACTTGGTTTGTATGTAATAATCACGACAGAGATAGAACAGTTAAAAGCACATTCCACGTGAAAGTAGGGTGCTAGACCTCAGTGGTCTGAGATTAAGACATAGGCCTGGCTTTGAGGATACCTACACATTTCTTGCTAGGTGCTTGAAAATGTACCTTGACATCTCTAGACTTCTGAGCTTCTTCTCAATTAATTTGCTTTCCTTTCCCTTTCTTTTTTAATAAGAGAAAGTCTGCTTCTATTGCTGACATCTCAAAGATTTCTTGAAATTTTTTGATGTTCATCTGTGAAACATTGCAACGTAGTGTTTGTTAGTAGCATTTGTTATAGGATTAGTCTATGTGTTGTCAAAGTATTCTTTGCAAAAAGTTAAGAACATAACTCACAAATATGTCATGTGTTGCAGATTTCTTTATCTCTTTAATGAGGAAATAAGCAAGATAACAAAAGCTGGTTCCAAGGAGAACATGGAGACCAATTTATATACCCAGTGAAAAAAAACAAAGAAAGAAAAAAACTAAATATAAGATTTCTAAGTTAGATAGTAAGCTTAATTTCCTACAGGACAGCATTTTGTGATATCTTTTGCATTTCTAAAACTTTTAGCTTTAAATTTTAATGCTCAAGAATAACTTTAAAAGACATAAAGTAATTTTTTGCAGACTTTTAAAATTTTAAATAATTTATCTTAATTATTAATTAATTGTGTACTTTACCCCCATTGTTCCAGCTAGGATATTTGCAAAGTCCTTCTGAGGTTTAAGAAGAAGTAGTTTATACTTGCACTTCATGCACTAAAATAACTCAGTTTTTCTCAACCAGTATATTTGGAGAGGTGTTGTCTAAGATGCTAGTACTTGGCCAGGCGTGGTAGCTCATGCCTGCAATCCTAGCATTTGGGGTCCAAGGTGGGTGGATCACGAGGCCAGGAGTTCAAGTCCAGCCTGGCCAAAATGGAGAAACCCAGTCTCTATTAAAAATACAATAATTAGCAAGGCTTGGTGGTGGGCACCTCTAATCCCAGTTACTTGGGAGGCTGAGGCACAGAATTGCTTGAACCTGGGAGGCAGAGGTTGCAATGAGCTGAGATCTTACCACTGCACTCCAGCCTGGGAGACACAGAGTGAGATTCCATTTAAAAAAAAAAAGATGCTAGCACTTATTTCTCTGTTGTTAGGCTCGTCTGGCTGCTCTGGCTGATATTTCCTATTGGTTGGTATCTGTGTCCTGTATAACAGATATTAATTTCTGTAAGTTGTTATTAAAGAAAATTAGTATTATTTTAATAACATGAAGAATATCACACCAAAGTGTTTTTAGTTGAAAATTTTGAAGTTTCAAGTTAATTAAAAATTCAGAAGAATCAAAGCCCTGGAAACAACTTCTATTTCAGTGTTGCAAATAGATAATACACTGTACTTGTTTTCTAAGAGATGTATTGTTCATTGCTGTCCCCAAAATTTGTTACTGTCCTTGACTTTACCACCTGTTCTAATCATTGGGTCTCACCCACATTTTTTTGACAATTTCTTAAACTTTCAGTTTAAAAAGAGTTTTTTTTCCTCTCTTTTATGTAGGCCAAGCATATACCAAACATATGAAAGAAACAAATGAGTTTCGAGTTCATCTCTTTTCTTCTAAGGATGCTAGCTACTCAGGTTGGCCATGTTGTAAATCCTAAATGAGCAAAATTCAGCCACATTGAATTCTGTAGAACAATTCACATTATCTGGGAATTTTGACACATGAAATAAATGCATAGCAATATGTCGGTATTAACCGATAAATTACTGTACTGAATCAAATAAAGTATTCAGGTTGGAATTTTGTTGGACTGTGAGAGACCCTTTCAGTGACAGTCTTTCTCCAGTGTTGTTTGTTCTTGATGAAAGTTTTAAGTGAATTAACGTAGTAAAGTGTACCAGTGGAAGTTGGTACCCTTTACTTGGACTCTGAAATCTTGGACTCTGAAATCAGAATACCAGAGTTTGAATCCAGGCAGTGAAACCTGAATGGCAATTGTACCTCTGTTAGAGTTTTTGTGACTATTAAATTAGTTCACATGGTTTAAGCACTTAGGAAGTGTGTGTAGCATAAAAGGTACTTTGTGTTTGTCATTTTTCTTATAATTATTAAACACAGCTGTGACATGTTAAGAAACCCCACTCTTATTTTCTGAAGATTATATAAATACATTTTAAATGATTATAATATTCAAACTTAGAAATAAAGATTGTGTCTGTTATTTTCATAGAAAATATGAATCTTCCTGGGCCTGGTGGCTCATGCCTGTAATCTCAGCACTTTGGCAGCCTGAGGCGGGCAGATCACTTGAGGTCAGGAGTTCAAGAACAGCCTGGCCAACATGATGAAACCATGTCTCTACTAAAAATAGAAAAATTAGCTGGGCATGGTGGCAGGCACATGTATCCCAGCTACTTGGGAGGCTGAGGCACAACAATCACTTGAACCTGGGAAGTGGAGGTTGTTGTGAGCCATGATTGTGCCACTGCACTCTAGTCTGGGTGACAGTGGGAGATTCCATTTCAAATAAAAAAGAAAGAAAGAAAGAAAATATGAATCTCAATAGGTGAAACTTATTTTAGTGAAGAGAATGAAAGGAGAAATCCTAGGCATGCAAAGGATTGATATAGGGACCTGACAGTATGGAAAGACAATATATGGAGGGTAGGGTAGAAAAAGTATAAAGAGTTGAATTAGAAAAGAGTTAATTTAGAAAAGTTAAGGACTGTCACAAAGCAAAATGATGTTTATTTTTTTAGGTTACATAATATGTATAATTTAAAGGTTCATTTAAGTCTGGATAAAAGGTCAAGTTTTTAAGAAAATCCCTTACATTTATTTTTATGAAGTATATAAAAGACACTAATCTCAGATGTCCTAGAAACATTATGTCCTTTTTCTTGCTTACTCTTCTAGCCCAAGAAGTCAGAATCACAATAACTCAAAGCTTTATTGTAAAAACCCTATCACCACTTTTTGATGCTCAAGATACTGCATCTTGTATAAGATTCCATTTTAGGGATCTGATTTGGAATTCAGATAAGTGAGCACAGAGCATTACATCTGCAATTGGAGATTTACAAGATAGCAGGTAATGCATGCTTGGCTATCTGAATTCAAAATCTAAAACTTCCAGATAATAGCTATCTTAATCACCTCACTTTGGCTGTTAGCATTTTCCGTTATTTTTTTTTCTTGTCACAAAATCTCTGAATATCTGTAGATATTCTTATCACAGATTTCTAGTGGATATTTTAATGTTTTCTTTAAATTATTCCTTAAGCTAGAGAAAATTGTTTTATTTCTGTTAGAAGGCACAAAGTTAACATCCATTTGATGCTAGTGTGTTTAGACACTATGTAGTTAGACTACAATTTTATTAATAACCTGTTTTGATGCAGAAGGTACTAATGCAAGAATTTTGCAAACTTAAATAAATTTGTAATAGTCAAATTTGCCCCTTTTTTCAAAATATGAGGTGAAGATTTATGAGTACTGAGTGTACATACTTTTCTATGAAAACACAGAAAGGTAATGTTATTGCTGTTTATTAGTTTATAGAAGAAACCAAAGAATTGTGATCTCCAGAAACAGAAATTTTATCTGTTAATAAGTATACTTTCAGCACACAGGCGATATTAACAAAATATTTGATGAAAAACAAAATAACTGAGCAATTGTGAACTTGGGGATATTATATTGCTCATCTCCAAATGAATTTTCTTAGCTATCTTAAAGCATTGCTAAGAATATTAAATAAGTTAAATGAGTTAGAATTGAGCCAGGAACACCCTATTGAAAATACATTATTATGCTACATGATTATGAGCATTATTAGTGGCAGTTTTATTGTAGGATTCCAGAAGAGGCTCTTTACTCTTTGAATGCACCCATGCTTTCAAGATGAATCAAAAGATTACTTTACAATACATGAATTTTAGCAAAATGATGCATATAAATTCCTCATATTTAAAAAATTGAGTTTTCTAAATTTATAATTATACTTTATGACATAAATCTGTTAAAAATTTCTCTGTATAACGAATTTTTCTTATATTTCTTATGTTAAGAATGAATATCTCAGTGGGCATTTGATAGATATATACATGCCAATCATGTAAAATTATACCCACATAAGGACAAATATTTGGATGCAAGGTAGCAAATGCATTTACCTTAGATGCACTTAGAGTGTTTGATTTTAATATGGCAGTGAAACTTTTCCAGTTTATCTGAGATACTGCACTGAGTGAATGTTCCCCTGGTGTGGAAGGATTCTGGCTGATTAAAACAGTCAATATGACAAACCGAGTTTCAGTTCTCTCAGGGCCCTGTGTCTGACATTTGACTGGTTTATGGCTCTTGCTGAGGGACAAGTAACAGCCAAGCAATGGTCTTCTATCTCTCTCTATGTATATTTTTTAATTTTCCCCCCTCTAACTGTAGTTTTTTTTTTTTTAATTTTCTTCTGCCTTGCTTTAAATTTGAAATTGAAAGCTAGAGGTTTACCTTTTTAAGTTTTATGGATTTAAGTCTGAAATTTAAAAACCCTGAGAGAAATCAGGAACAATTCTAGAATCCTATTCATATGGACTATCTCAATGACATCTAGATTTAGCAAAAGATTTTAGCAATAAGAGTCATTGCTAAGTTGGTGTCAGTGTTATTAATATTGAACCCCCAATAAAGTATTAGAATTTTTTATTTGAATTTTGTGCTTATGTATATTATTTTGGAAAGCATTATAAAAAATGATGACATTTCTCTACAATCTATTGCTATAGTTTTGAGACAAGGTAAACTGCAGTTGTAGCAAGTAACTCTTTAGCATCTATAACTTACGTGGTCTAACATCACAATAAGAGGCCGAATTAAAAGACAGCCAACATAATATTTGGACTTGTTCTTAATTAATTAACTTTGCACACACATGCATCTCTTAGCTTATTAAAGATGAGGCACTATGATGGGATATGATAAAGTAGAAGTGTAATGAATAAGCACCTGGACCAAAAACCCAAAGAATAAAGTCAGTTTGCATCTAAAGTCCAAATTCATCATCATGGAGAGATATATGCATAATGTTATTTTAGATACGTTTTGAAATGATTAAAATTAGGTAGAAATACTTAAATTTTGAAATGCAATACGGGAACAATAATTTCTCATGAATGCTAGATATCAGGTTTATCCTATAGTTACTGAAGTTTTTCTTTATGGTAACATACAGTTTCAATCTCAAGTGAATGATCTAGTTCCACTGTGACCTATACTACAGCAAGATATTTTTTGACCAGCTCTACAAGAAAATGAAAAAATGGCTTTTATGGTGAGGCAAATGATCTAAGTGGAAATAAATTGCTAAATATAAATTTTAAATATTGTGTTATGTTCAGTGTCGCAAATGCTAATGCATTAAACAATTCCATATAGATTAAAATTGTTATGTAATCTCTAGTATTCTGCTTATAATTTGAATGCTTTTTTAAACATTTGTTTTTTCAAAATAAATGTGATAGCTTTTCTAAAATTATTCAACTAACACACTCACTCTAAATACTTGAATTAACTGTAAATGCATATTCCTATATTTATTTGAAAGACAGTAATCATTTTGTTGATAAATTTGATAATTTTTACAATCTGTATTAATTACTGTAGTCTTTTTCTGTTTTGATTATGAACACACTATTATAATTAAACTAATTCAATTTTAATATATGAAAGTATAAGGAGTGATTTTCATTACACATTACATTAAAAATTTAATTATACTTGAAAGTGAATATTCGATATTATAAATAAAGCAGAGAGGTCATATTCATGTTGATAATATTTCTATGTTGATATCTGTTGTTAGTACACCTGATGATATGATCACTGGTCTTGGACAAGTTTGTGGATGCCAGGAGACACTGTACGAGCAGAAGCAACTTTGTGGGAGGTTATCGTTTCAATTTTGAGATGCTTATCTTGTAAGGTATCTTATATACAAAAGCAGTGAACAATTTCAGACTGTCACTCAAGATATATAAAAGCTTAAAAATGTGTTTTGCCATGCTAATAAGAAATAAAGGAAGATACATGTATGCCGTCATTCAGTGTAAGTGTGGAGAGTTAAAGGAGATGAGAACCTTGAACAAAGTGCAAGAGCTTAAAATAATGACAGAAGAGGAGTAATCAGAGACAAGGGAGAAAAAGTTGCATTGCTTCCTGTAGGTCAGGGAAAGCAAGAGCTTTCTAAGTTGAATAACTGCATTATCAGATGCTATTATGATCATGTGTCATTGTAATGATCACGTATCATAATAATGAACAAAATAGGAGGGGAGAACAAATAAGATGTTGAGGAACATGAGATTAAAAAATAGATGTTTACTGATTTAAATCTTTTACTAAGAAATGTCTTAGTGTTAAAACATTTTTCATGTTTTGTGAGGTAATAATCCAGATGCAAGAGCCTGAATGATTGTCAGATGGATTCGTAGATTTGAGGAAGCAAGTGAAGATGTTGACCTTGAAACATATAAGCAGATTATATTTTGACTCTGGAGAAGGAGAAAAATTGAGAAGACAAATACTGGGCAAAATTTGGAGTACTAATGGCAGAGGAATAGAAAACAAAAGAACGGTTAGTTGATCACATATTTAGTTAAGAAGGCCTTTGAGAACACAAACATCTTACAATGCTTAGTGGTCACTCTGGATTGTGCCTTTTTTTGCCTTTTTTTTAACTGCTTATTATAGTTATTGTGCAAAAGCATTCTTACAAAGGTGGATGATTTTTCTTAGAGAAATGATCACAATAATCTGCATCCCAATTGTGAGGCTTATCATAACTTGTTTTTTCAGAAAGCATTTATGGCACTGTGTAAATTCTTAGTAGTAGTTGCAATCCCAGACTAAAGAAGGTGCAGCAGAATGGGCATACTACATGTGGCAGTAATTCAAATGTCTCTCGGTCATCATGACATTATTTCGGCTAGGAGAATATTCCTTTGCTTGCTTTTCCACTGGCATGAGTAGACCATTGTGGACAGATGATGCTCCCTTCCACGATCTCTAGTAAGGAAGAGGCTAGGTTTGTATGGACTAGGCATACATTTTCAAATAGTTCACTATGAGAGATGGTAAGAGATGCTTTTCTTCCTTTTCCTTTTGTTTCCTGGATCAATATATTCTAGCTAGTGGAGCTACTATATCATTTATCACATCCTGGAAAACATTACCCTAATCTTACATGTTGCTGACCACGAGCAAGGGTCTTAGCTGAATCTTAAACAGATTGCTCCCAAATTTATCAGGCTGATTTTTAATAAAAGGGGTAGTATGTTGCACAATCTATAAATCCCAAAGTCATAAGCCAATTGTATTCACTTTGTAGGCATAAAATAGATCCTTTGGTCTAAAACAATATTATAGGGAATATCATGAATATTAAAAAGGCTTTCTGTAAGTCTTTAGATAATGGTGTTGGCTGGGGCACTTTGGATAAGAAAGCAAACTCATTTATGGAATATATGGATTCCTGAAGATTGAAGGTTCATGTGTAACTCCTTTGCCAGAGTGGGACCAACATTTATTCCCAAGCAACAACGCTGACATCTAATTGTTAATCTATGGTGCTGGAAAATTGCACAAACAGTAGTGGAAGTAGCAAGAAAAGCTGTGGTAAAAGGTTAGCCTATGCAGTTGGGCATATGAACAGCCTTCATCCCTGTCACTATAGACTTTATACATGGGACTACACAAGCACTGAATTGTCTGGAGATACACTGACTTATATTCACAGCTACCTGCTTGTTGAGAAATCCTTTTGATGAATAATCTCCAGTAAAAATTAACATAAGATGCAAATATGTATTCTAATTACCTCTGTCCATAAGTCTTTCCGTATACTTCATCCTTAGAACTCTCTGTCACTGAATTTTTCAGCTTATTCCAGTCTGGACTGAGAAAAACTGGCCCAGGCATTTGCCACTTCCAAGGGATTAGGGAATAACCATAGGTGAGATGAATTCCTTCTTCATATCCAGTAGAATACTAGATGTATTGCTTGTAGTTCTGTCCACTGGAGAATTTCTTGTTATCACTTTGGGATAAGAGCTGTAATGCACCAACAACTTATTTCTGGCTAATATCTCAGTAGGCTGGCGTTCCCTCCCCAATGAACTGATTTATAGCTCTATGAGAATTCTTTTTAGAATTTATGGGGCTCTAGAAACACTTGGGCAATGTTTCTTTTCTAGTTATTTGGATTCCCTTTTTCAAGGACCTGAAGGATCAGTAATAACTTGGCATCAACCACTTACTAGAGATTTGGTTCAAAGCTCGACAGGGACAACTCCCCCACACCACTTAATACTATTAAAGGTAACATCTTAATTTTGTTCCCCTACTCTGAGCATAGTAGCTACTTCTGCAGGTTCTTTTTTATATAACCTCAGAGTTTTGTTCTTGCCTTTTAATCTTCTAACACTTGTTTAGCATGTTTAAAAATTCTTTCAATAATTTTTTTCTAAGTTAGAAATACTGTTAAGACTTATCTTTTGACAGGGGCCTTGTCAGTAAGCTAATTAATACCATAAGTAAGCTCAGAAAATAGACCTGAAATGAAGAATTTTCAGATGGGTTTTAACATCTTGCCAGTGGGAAATGGAAGGCTTATTATCCTTGATATACAGTAGCATCATCATTAATCAAATTATTACCTATTTTTGACTGTGATTAAGTACTCATGAAGCAAATGCCTTGGGAGATCAAGTTTCTATTCACTTATATGAAGAAAATTATGATTACAAAATTTACAAAATGAGTAAATGTTTTAAAATGCCTTGACATACTTACATAAATAAAAATGACAAGCTCATATTTTTAATATCTTAACTCTAATTGTGGTATAACATAAGAGATATTCTAAGATGGCCTTAAAATCATCTATCGTATACTATAGAAACAAATGAAATTTGATGAAAATCAGACATAAAATATAATCATACTGTTTTCAGAAATACAATGTCAGCTAACAACCCAGTACAATTTTCAATGTAAAATTTAGGATATGTGACCAAGAGTGAAATTCTTAAATTTGGTATGGGGGTATTCATGTGGACCCCAACAATGATGGAAAGTAGCCTATGCCACCCATTAGTGATACTGAGACCTAAATCTGGTCGTAGTTTGAGACGCAGTAAAGGTGGCTAGAATGGATATGTCTTGTAGAGTTCAATCTTCATTTTGAAAGAAGTTTTAGGTCAGTTATTGTTCTTTTAAAAAAGTTCAAGTTGGTGCTTCTGCTAGGTCTGAAGTTTCAAAAAATATTTATTTATTTTTTAGCTTTATATATTTTTTTCAACTTTAATTTCCTACGTTTTCTAAATTTTTTTTAGGTTCAGGGGATACACAAGCAGGTTTGTTACATGGATAAATTGCATGGAACAGGGGTTTGATATACAGATTATTTTGTCACCCAGGCAGTGAGCATAGTACCCAAGGGGTGGTTGTTGGATCTTAACCCCCCTCCCACCCTCAACTCTCAAGAAAGCCCCCATGTCTATAGTTCCCAATCTTGGGATTGCTGTGTCAAATGATAGTTCCATTTAAATTATTTGAGAAATCTTCAAACTATATTCCACAGTGCCTAAACTAATTTATGTTCCCACCCACAGTGTATATGTGCCTTTTCTTCACAATCTCACTCCTATTTTGTTTTTTACTTTTTATAATAGCCATTCTGACTGACATGAGATGGTATCTTTGTGTGGATTAAATTTGCATTTTTCTAATGAATAGTGATGTTGAGCATTTTTTTCTTTATATATTTCTTGGCCACGTGTATGTCTTTCTTTGGAAGGTGACTATGTCCTTTTCAAATTTTTTAATATGGTTGTTTAATATAGTTTTTGCTTGTTGATGTGTTTAAATTCCTTATGATTATGGATATAAGAACTTTGTCAGATGCATAATTTGCAAATATTTTCTACCATTCTGTAGGTTTTCTGCTTACTCTGTTGATAGTTTCTCTCAGTGTGCAGAAGTTCCTTAGTTTAATTAAGTTCAATTGCTTTTAGATTCTTTAATATTAAATCATTGCCAGGGTCAATATCTATAAAGGCATTTTGGAGGTTTTAGTCTAGAGGTTTTTTTTATAGTTTTCCGTTTTACATTTAAGTTTTTAATTCATTTTGGGTTTATTTTTGTATATGATGCAAGGCAGAGGTCCAGTGTCAATCTTCTGCATATGGCTAGCTAGTTATCCCAATACTGTTTATTGAATAAGAAAGCTTTTACCCATTTCTTGTTATGGTCAACTTTGTCAAAGATCAAATTGTTATATGGATGAGACGCTTGTTCTGAGTTATCTAACCTGTTCCATTGGTCTATGTGCTTGTTTTCGTACCAATACCGTGCTGTCTCGGTCCCTATAGCCCTGTAGTACTGTTTGAAGTTGAGTAGTATGATGCCTCTGACTTTTTGTTTTGGACTGCAATGGCTATTCAGACTCTTTTTTTGGTTATACATGAATATTAGAATAGTTTTTTTCTAATTTTGTAAAAAATGTTGTTGGTAATTTGATTGAATAACATTGAATATGTAGATTGCTTTGGACAGTGTGGGCATTTCAATGATACCGATTCTTCCTATCCATGAGCATGGAATGCTTTTTCATTTGTTTGTAATATCTCTGATTCCTTTGAGAAGTGTTTTGTAATTCTCATTGCAGGGATCCTTCAGCTCTCTGGTTAGCTGTACTACTAGGTATTTCTTTTGTGGCTATTGTGAATGGGGTAGCACTCATGATTTGGCTCTCAGCTTGGACATTATTGATATATAGAAATGCTACTGACTTTTTTACAATGATTTTTTATCTTGAAAGTTTGCTGAAGTTGTTTATCAGTTCTAGGGTTCCATGGGCAGAGACTCTGGGGTTTTATAGTGTTATAGAATCATACTGAATATAAAAATAGACAGTTTGACTTTCTCTTTTCCTATTTGGATACCTTTTCTTTTTCTCTTACCTGATTGTTCTGGCTCAGAGTTTCAGTACTATATTAAATAGAATTATGAGAGTGGGCATACTTGTCATGTTCCCATTCTCAAGGAGAATGCTTCCAGCTTCTGCCTGTTCAGTATGATATTGGCTGTGGGTTTGTCATAGATGTCTCTTATTATTTTGAGGTATGTTTGTTCAATGCCAAGTTCGTTGAGGTTTTTCAACATGAAGGGGTGTTGAATTTTATCAGAATCTTTTTCTACATCTATTGAGATGATACTATAGTTTTTGTTTTTAGTGATGTTTATTTGATGAATCACATTTATGATTTTCTAATGTTAAACCCACCTTGCATCTCAGAATTAAAGCCCACTTGATTGTGAGGGCTTAGCATTTTGATGTGCTGCTAGGTTTGGTTTGCTAGTATTTTGCTGAGTAATTTTCCATGTATGTTCTTCTGGGATATTGGCCTGAACTTTTATTTTTTCATCATGTCTCTATCAGGTTTCAGTGTCAGAATGGCTTTGGCCTTAAAGAATGAGTTAGGCAAGAGTCTCTCTTCCTCAGCTTTTTGGGAATAGTTTCAGTAGGATTTATACCAGCTCCTTTTTTATACATCTGGTTGAATTTGGACTTTTCCAAAATTGTCCAGGACTTTTGTCCAGGACTTTTCTTGTCCAGGACTTTTCCTGGTTAGTACTTTTTTTTTAATTATTGAATCATTTTTAGAACTCATTATTTATCTGTTCAGGATTTCAAATATTTCCTGGTAAAATTTTGGGAGGTTGTATGTTTCCAGAAATTTATCCATTCCTTCCAGGTTTTCTACTGTGTGTGCATATAATTGTTTTTAATAATTTTTTGAGGTTTTTAATTCTATATGATGAGTGCTAATGTCTGTTTTGTCATTTCTTACTATGTTTCTTTGGATCTTATCTTCTTTTTAATTAATCTAGCTAGCAGTTTATCAATCTTGTTTACTCTTTCAAATAATCAACTTTTGATTTTGTTGATCTTTTGTATGGTTTGCTGCATCTCAGTTTCATTCAATTTGGCTCTCATTTGGGTTCTTTCTGCTGCTAGATTGGGATTGGTTTGCTGTTGCTTTTTCAGTTCCTGTAGGTGTGATGTTAGGTTGTTGAGTTGAGATCTTTCTAACTTTTTGATGTGGGTCTTTAGCACAATAAACTTTTTCTAACAGACTGCTTTAGCTGTTTTCCATAGATGCTGGTATGTTTTATCTTTGTTTTTAGTAGTTTTAAATAATTTCTTGATTTCTGCCTCAATTTCATTGTTTACCCAAATGTCATTCAGAAACAGGCTGTTCAATATCCACGTAACTGTATGACTTTGAGAGACCTTCTTGGTATTAATTCTGTTTTTTTTGTGCTGTGGTCTGAGATGGGGGTTGGTATGATTTCAGTTTTTCTGAATATTTTTGGGGAGGATTCCTTTACACCTGAGCACATGGTCTATTTTAGAGTATGTGCTATATGCAGATAAAGAAATGTATATTCTGTTTTTGTTGGGTGAAGTGTTCTGTAGATGTCTGTTAGTTACATTTTGTTAAGGGTTGAGTTTAGGTCACAAATGTCTTTATTAGCTTTCAGCCTCAGTGAGATGTCTAACACTGTCAGTGGAGTGTAAAGTCTCTCACTGTTAATGCATGACCATTTATGTGTCTTTACATCTGTCTAAGAACTTGTTTTTTGAACCTGGCTGTTCCTGTATTGGGTGCATCCATATTTAGGAGAGTTAAGTTTTCTTGAATCAAATCCTTCATCATTATATAATATCCTTCTTGATTATTGATAGTTTAAAGTCTGTTTTGTCTGAAATAAAAAGAGCAGTGCTGCGCTTTTTTTTTTTTTGCCTTTCCATTGCGTCATAAATTTTCTTTATCCCTTTACTTACTTTGTTTGAGCCTATGGGTCTTACTGTATGTGAGATGGGTCTCTTGTAGACATCATACAATTGGATTTTTAAGCAACTTGCTACTCTGTGCCTTTTAAGTGGGGGTGTTAAGCCCATTTACATTCAAGGTTAACACTGATATATGTGAAGGTGATCCGATCATCATATTGTTAGATGATTGCTATGTAGACCTGATTGTGTAGTTTCTTTATAATGCCAAAGGTTTATATATTAAGTGTGTTATTTTGTCAGCTGGTAATTGTCTTTCTTTTCCATGTTTAGCAGTCCCTTAAAGACCTCTTACAAGGCAGTTCTGGTGGTAACAAATTCCCTTAGCATTTGCTTGCCTGAAAGTGATTTTATTTCTCAAATTTCTTACAAGCTTAATTTGGTTGAAGATAAAATTCTTCATTGGACTTTCTTTTCTTTAAAGATACTGAATATACACCCTCAATATCTTGTGGCTTGTCAGATTTACGTTGATAGGTCCATTGTTAGCCTGATGGGTTCCCTTTGCTAGAGGTCTTCTTCTTCTCTCAAATTGCCTTAAATATGTTTTTTCTTTTTCTTTGATTTTAGATAATCTGATGACTAAGTGTCTTGGGAAGATTGTCTTATATAGTATCTTGCAGGAAGTCTCTCAATTTCCTAAATTTGAATGTCAACCTTTGTAGTGTGGTTGGAGAAACTTTTATGGACAATATCCTTAAATGGGTTTTTCAAGTTTCTTACTCACTCTCTTTCTCTTTCAGGGATGCCAATGAGTCAGATGTTTTGTCACCACTTTATATAATCCCAAAATCTCTTTACAAAACTTGGAGATTTTGTTTATTATTTTATATTCTTTTTTTCTTATTTTTCTTCTTCTTCTTCATCTTTGTCTAAGTTAATTTGAACAATTACTCTTTGAGTACTGAGATTCTTTAGCTTGGTCTATTCTGCTGTAAACACTTTCAATTATATTATAAAATTATTTTAGTGAGTTTTATAGCTCTATCAGGTCAGGTTGCTTGTTTTTTAAAATTCCTATTTAATTGTTTAGCTCTTGTATCATTTATTAAATTCCACTTATTTCTTGTATTGGGTTTCAACTTTTCTCTTGAATTTTCATGATCTTCACTGCCATGTAGATTTTGAATTTTATGTCTGTCTTTCTAGCAATTTTAATCTGGTTAAAAGCCATTGCTGGGAAGCTAGGGCAGTCATCTGGAGGTAAGAAGACATTCTGACTTTTAGAGTTGCCAGAGTTGTTACATTGGATGTCTCTTATCTGTGTGGGCTGAAATTGCTTTAATATTTGAGGTTGCTGTCCTTTGGCTGGGGCTTTTCACTTTTATATTCTTTGAATCACTTGAGGCTTTGACCATGGGTCAGACATCTGGCTTCATTTCTGGAAAATTTCATGGGGCCAGTACTCATCTCTGTACTAGGCTATATGTTCTAAGCCTCAAGAAGGTAAGGAGAGGATTGGGTTAGGTTCAGTCCCAAGGCTTTCTTCTCTTGACCTTCAAGGTTAAGTGTTTCCTGTGCTGGAATGGCTGAGGTATAAACAGACTTTGTTATCATGGCAACTCTGTAGGAAATCTCAAGTTTGAAATGCCTATCCAGGCAAAGCCATGAGTCAAGCTCAGGGGAAACCTAGACAGCTCCAGATTTGGATGTTATATGGGCAGTTTACCTAAAGAAAATGGATCATTGTCCAAGAGGGTGAAAGTATACAAAAAAAGAAGATCAAATACTGAATGAAAACAAATAGTCACAGTTTAAGCAAGATAGAGGCAGAAGAAACCACTAAGACTAAGATAAGTTACATAGGCAAGGGCAGAGAGAGGTAGCTATCAACCTAAGGGAGAAGTTTAGACAAGGAATGGCTAACCACATAGACTGAGCAGTAATCAAGTCCCTGAGGAGAGTCTGAGTTTACCAATTGCAAAATTTTTGGCAATTTTAGTGAGCTCTAGATGATCTGGGCAGAAACCAAACTTCTCTACTATTTCTATTACTTTCTATTACTCTCTCTCTCTGTCTCTCTCTCTCCTTCAGGGATACCAATGAGTCATAGGATTTATAGAAAGTGTAGAAAGAGGAGAATTAATAGAAAATGATTAAGTGGAGATACTGATTAAGAAAAAACCTCCAAAACATGGATGAAAAAAGAGAAAGGAAAGACTCAAAAAATTTTTATGATTGTTGGTCAGGTGCAGTGGCTCATGCCTGTAATCCCAACACTTTGGGAGGCCGAGGTGAGTCAATCACCTGAGTTCAGGAGTTTGAGACCATCCTGGCCAACATGGTGCAACCCCGTCTCTACTAAAAATGCAAAAATTAGCTGGGTCTACACCTGTAATCCCAGCTACTCAGTAAGCTGAGGCATGAGAATCCCTTGAACCTGGGAGGTGGAGGTTACAGTAAGCCAACCGAGATTGTGCCGTTGCTCTCCAGCCTGGGCAACAGAGCAAGATTCTGTCTCAAAAAGAAAACAAAACCAAAAACAACAAAAAAAATTTATACTTGCCTAATCAAATGTCTCCAGTCCAGAGACCTAACTTGAAGAGACCTAACTTGAATTGTTCCTCATATACATTTTAACTTGTATATTTCTAACTTGAAGAGAAGACCTATTAAGACTGGATATGATGAATTTATTATAGTCTGTCATGCTTATAATCAGATGCTGAGGCTGATTTTCAGCATCGTGTTTTCTGTCTCTGCTAAGAAAAATACTGTTTAAAGATGTCAAGAAGGCCCTGTTTGTTTGTTTAGTGCATGTTTTGATAATTAAATGGGGTATATATAATATTATTATTTATTAGAATATCCCAAATAAGTTTTTCTATATCATTATATTTATAAATAGTGCTATCCATTTTCTTATTATGCACCACATGTAGTTGAACTGCTATTTCTTTGCCACCCATTTACACCTCATTAAAGTTAACCATAGCTCAATTAATTGTGATGCCATCAAATGTCAATAATTATTTCCAGCCCACCTACCATAATCTACTTTTTAGAGATACTATTGATATCTACTGGCTTGGCTCAGGACACAGACTGATGGAATATATATGTGCTAATGCTTAATGTAATGGGTTTCCAGTGTAGCACAAACTATGGAAAAGAAGAGTGATGCATAAAGGACAAATTATAAACGTTGTGTATTGCCAGCTACTCACTGTTTCATGAGATAAGAAGAGACATAGCCATTGTTTGGTCATCTGAGATGTCTGGGGCAATCTGTACCAGAGTCCTTGTCCCAGAATTATCTATTGAAGAGATAAAAAGAAAATGATTATGATTAATCTCCCAGTTATATCTTACCTGTTCTTTCCCACTCTTCATAATTTGCCTGACCACCAATTCTCCACAACTTAAGAATTTGTAGTACACTGTGGGAAGTTGCTGGAGAAGCCACATCAGACATGTTATAGTGCATTATCTAATTATAAAATGTATATGAGGAACGAAATTGTTCAGTCACTTTTTATTTGTTTAGCCTCAGGAACAGTGGGTATTATGGAGAACAGGCAAGAACCATACCAGCAGAATCTGCGACAATTGCATTATTATTAATAGGTAAGACTTCAGTGGTTCTAGTGGCTTCAAAGAGAGTGATCATAACCAGATGCCTAACAAGATAGACAAATTTGAAGCAATATGATACAATGCTAATAATTTATTTTTTAAAAGTATTTTATGGCATTTTTGCAAAAAAATTAAATGTCTTTCTTCAAAGCTAAACCATAGTCTTATGCCTTATACAGGAGGATACCCTCACCATGAATAAAAAAAATATAGTAAAATTTATGGATGCGGCAATAGCAATGCTTACAGGAAAATGTATAGCTATATATGTACACCTATATAAAAAAAAGGAGTAAAAGTGATTTATTGCCAATTTTAGCAAAATAAAACTGGTTATTAAAGAACACTCAATAATTACATAACAATAAATTATATAACCTAGATGAAGCTGACAAATTATTAGAAATACACACATGATTGAATATTGAAATTGACTCAAAGAGAATAAGAAAATATGAATAGAACTATAGAAAGTAGAGACTGAGGCCAGGCGCAGTGGCTCTGGCCTGTAATCCTAGCACTTTCAGAGGCTGAGGTTAGTGGATCACAAGGTCAGGGGTTCAAGACCAGCCTGGCCAAGATGATGAAACCCCGTCTCTACTAAAAATACAAAAAATTAGCCAGGCATGGTGGTATGCCCCTGTAATTCCAGCTACACAGGAGGCTGAAGCAGAGAATTGCTCAAACCTGGGAGGTGGAGGTTTCAGTGAGCCAAGATTGCGCAGCTGCACTCCATCCTAAGACTCCTTCTCAAAAAATAAAAAAAATAAAAGTAGAAACTGAATAGTTAAAAGCATTCCACAAAGAGCCCAACTGGCTTCACTGGTAGATTCTACCAAATCTTCAAAGAAATAATACCACTTTTTCACAGACTGTTTTGGAAATCAATGATGTATAGTCACTGATGGAAGTGGTCTGGAATTTAAAAATTAGGTATCTTCACTGATTTTAGGCAAGTGCTGCTCTATTCCCTCTGTAATAGTAGTGAAGATATTTCAATGCAATACCATTTACAAAGAAAAATAACCTCATATGTAATTTTATATACTTACATAATTGAAATTGGCAATGATACTTATGTGGAATACCATAGGACCCAATTTAAGCCTTTTCATACATTTTATTATCTTTTTTCACTAAGTTGTAAAGCTGAAACATTTTGGTGACTCTATAAAATTGTTTAGCTTTCTTACATATATGAAGATAATCAAAGATTGTGGTTTAAATTAATTTTAGTTTCATTATATATGAAGCATTCTGCCTTGCTATAATGTAGATAAATCTTTAGTGATATGTATTTAACTGGTTTATCTCATCTTTGCTAACAATGGGTGAGTTTTCGTTATTTTCTTAAACTTTTTTATTGCCTTTTTTTTTGAGACAGGGTCTCATTTTGTTATTCAGGTTGGAGATTTTATTTTCAATGACAATATAAAAAAGTATAAGAGGTATCCATCCCTCCACCCTAATGATAATTCATAATGCTAATCTTTCACATGATTATCTCTTTTGATTTGGGGATGGAGATAATGTTTTACTTACAAATTCTTAAATGACTATAAATACAATTTAAATAGTCCTTAACTTGCCAAAATATACCTAAGTTAAAATATTGACAGAAAAATTTGGAGAGTTATTCGTGACAGACACATTGTACTATGCCCTTATTGAACACTTTTAAAGGTATTATATGTTACACACAAAGGCATATATATACACACACCACACACACACACACACACATATATATATACACACACACATACACACATATTCCTGACCTCAGGTGATCCACTGACCTCGGCCTCCCAATATGCTGAGGTTACAGGCATGAGCTACTGTACCTGGCCTAAGGTGATATATTTTAAAATGAATTCTGTTTAATTCATATTTTAGGAAGCAGCCTTTGATGTAAATGATCAACCTTTTCTGATGCACATTCTTATATTTAGATTCTATCCTAAAATCCACTACAAAACGATAGACTAATATCCTACTGTAATCATGACGAATTCTATATACTTTAAAAATGTACAGGGTATGATTTAATAAATTAAAATATCTTATTTTAATCACATGTAATTTTGCACAGGAAAAAACAACCAGAGTTTTGACAATATCTACATATTTATAAGTTACTTTATTTTCAATCCATAGTTAAAATTACTGTTTTTCAACCTTACCCTAACCAAATTTTAACCACAAAAACATAAAAAAAGAAGCAAAAATATTCCTCAGTCTGTCCTATTCCTGTGCTATGAGTATGAACTGATGGCTCACTCTATTTCCTAATAAATTAATTTCCTATCACAGTATTTTGATTGCTTATGTCTTAACTCATTATAGTTCATTGGAATATTAATGCAGCTTCAATAACTATTTTTCTTGATATGATAACCAGAGTGTATGATTCCACTTTGTTAGATGCTGTTTATCAAAACTTCCAAGCACAGTGGTTGTGGGCTTTCTAATCAAATAATTGATTATACTGATAAAACCAAAAATGATAAGATTTGCTGACTTCACTCAAAACATGAAAATACTAACGAACTCATAGTTACAATAATAATAACAACTCTTGCTGTGAGGATTAAATGAGAAAATGTATGTGCATTGCCTGAAGTAAAATAAATAAATAATTATTACTTATTAATTAATAGCTATTAATAAAGCATGTTACTACTCTTTGAATCTTTAGTTTTTAAGATTCATGTAGAAATTTTGGTGCATTTTTTTCCCAAAGCTAGGTATAAATAAACAATTCTATAATCAAAGTAGGAATAGAACCAATTAAGCGCTTTCAATCCTAAATCTGATTGTCAGGTCTCTACAGAGTGTAAGAAAGGACCAGCGAAAATTCAGAGAGAAGAAAAGGAGAAGCCACATCTGTATGCTCCATCTTTCACTATTTTGAAAGTGTTACCTCCTAGGAATAACATAGTTTAAAACAAACTATATTATTGACTTATTTTAGGTTCTGAAATGTTCTAACTATTCCCCCATGGCCATATAGAGGTAGAATTACAAAGATAATTATCAGTGGTAATATTTGATTCTAATTGAATATTTCAAGATTGTTTAAACTTAGTTTTTGTGGTTAAGGGATAAAAGTGTCAAGTTGGTAAGTAATACCTTAGATTTAACATTTTACCCAGATTTCTCTCAGTCTTTTAGAATCCTTAAATGAACAAAACCTAATTGCCTAGAACCAAAACCAAGGTCTGTCATCATGATATAATAAGAAAATCCATACATGGTTTCCATTTGCTTTATTTTGAAGAGAAGTTGTTTTCTTCTACCTTTGAGCTTTCATCTACATAATGTTATTCCTTTACATACCTCTGAATCTTATACAAGGTTAATATAGACTCTAGGCTGTGTAAATAATTAGAATGCATATACATTTAGAGCTCAGCTTAGATCAATTTTATTAAATTATGCCAGCCATATTTGTAGTAACAATCATATAATTTAGTAGAATAAAATATTTTAGTAATAATGTATATATTGAAAATATTTGTAGGAATGTGCATTTGTTTATAAAATGTCAGGAATGATTTTCCAAGTGCTTTGTGTAAAATAGGTGGTAAGTCTATTGGTAACTTCTCTCTCTTGGAAGTATATATCTGGTCAACTGATAGATGACTCATATAATGGAAATATAGCCATCATTTACTGATCTTATTATTTATATGTTATGACAGTCATTTTGTTTCTTAGGAAATAAACCCTCCAAAATGTTGAAAAAATATTCTGAATTCTCTCAACTCACTTTGAACATTATTTTGTACCTTTTGTAAAACAGACATTATTTGCTTTAAGAATTTTCTCTTAAATATTGTACTGATAGATTATTTCTCATTGGTCATTGCCTATTAACATATAGCTCAATAGCATAAAAATTCTAAATATACTTAAGTTTCAACCTAGGATACAGTATTGTATATAACACGTTAAGAATGTCTCTTCATAATTTATCCTATTTTTTATTTGGCACTGGTTCTATTAGTGCTTGAATTGTCTTTTCTTAATATCTAGATGTAGTTGGCTATTAGGTTATGTTCACATTCAGTAAAGTAACTAAAATGCAAGCTATTTGCCTGAAGAGTTTGATTTTAGTGTGATCATGCAAACATAGTTCCTAATTTCAGCTTCATTAAGTGATTGTTATGACTATTAAATATGCTCCATTTAGTAAAACACTGTACAAGATGCTAATCATATGGTTATTTCATTCATTGTGATTTTACTGAATAGAGTAGTATTATATAAATAATGACTTTATTAATGTACTTCTCTGTGAGACTACATAAAATAATAAAAGCTCATGATACAGCACTATTGTAACTGCTGCTTCAATTACAGTATCATGGTTTTCAACTTAGGTTCAACTACATTGAGTTCTACTTCTCTATAAGTCATCAATTCAATTGGTGTTGTGTGATAGATTCCTTAGAATTAAAAAATGAACAAATATGTAGATTTAAAGTATATATGGTAACATATTTATTTTCTACATTACAGGTTATATTTTAAATGTTTTATATAAGAAGTCTCTAAATACAAAAATAGCCTGATCTTTAAAGAAATTTCATATGGAATTATTGCACTAATTATTTTCTGTCTTGGCTTATGTATATTATTTAATCCAGTTAACCTCTATATCTTTATAAGCATTAAAGTTTATTTTTAAAGTAATGATTAATTATAAACCATTTTCAGGACAAAAATGAACTTTATTAGCAGTATGGATTTTTATTATTTATTTAATTATTTCAATTTTTATTACAGATTAAGGTGTACTTGTGCAGGTTTGATATGTGGGTAAAGTGTGTGACACTGAGGCTTGGAGTGTCAGTGATCCCTTTAGGCAGAAAGCATAGTGCCCAACAGGTGATTGTTCAGCCCCATACTCCACTCCTTCCTTACACTGTCTAGTTGTTCTCAGTATCTATTGTTCTTTGGAATTTCCAATATTTATGTTCATGCACATTTATGCATATTCAATATTTAGTTCCCACTTATAAGTGAGAACATGCAGTATTTGGTTTTCTGTTATTGCGTTAGTTCACTTAAGATAATCGCCTTCAGCTGCATCCATGTTGCTGTGAGGGACATGATTCCAAACCTTTTTATGGCTGTCTAGTATTTCATGGTGTATATGTACCCCATTGTCTTTATTCAATCAACCGTTGATGGGCACCTAGGTAGAATCCATGTCTTTGCTATTGTAAATAGTGCTGCAGTGAACAAACAAGTGCATGTATCTTTTTGACAGATGATTTTTCTTTGTGTATATACTCACTGTGAGACTGCTATGTCAAATGATAGTTTTATTTGAAGTTCTTTGAGAAATCTCCAAACTGCTTTCCACAGTGGCTGAACTAATTAACATTACAACCCACAGTATATGTGTTCCCTTTTCTCTTCAGCCTCTCCAGCACCTGGCTTACTGCCTTTTTAATGGTTGCCGTTCTGACTAGCGTGAGAGGGTATTTCATTGCGTTTCTCTGATGATTATCAATGTTGAAAATTTTTTCATATGTTTATTGTCAATTTGTGCATCTTCTTTTGCAAAGTGTCTGTTGTCATTTATGAGAAAATATTTTTATCTTTCTTGATAAATAAAACTCTTTTTTGAAAAATTATTTAAGCTCTTTCAATAGATACCATTATGAATATTTATGATTTATGGTCAAGTATCAACATTAAGAGTTTGAAAGTTGATTCCAATCCTCATGATGACTTCAAGGGTTTCAAGTCTTCAATAGAGGAGAGGACTGAGGAACTTGCAAGAAAACTAGAATTAGAAATGAAGTCTGAAGAGGTGACTGGATTACTGCAATCTCAATAAAGCTTAAATGGATAAGGATTTGCTTCTTATAGATGCATAATAAACACATAATCTTTTCTTGATAAAAAAGTTCTCCTAATTAATATAAAGTTTGATTTTAAACTCATACCAATACAGAAAAAAATGCAATTGAAAATAGTCATTGATCACATAATATACATATGAAATATAAATTAATTTTAAAAATAAACATTTTTGTTAAATTAAACCCAATACATACTTTGTTTTCTTTTTTTCTGCTTCCCAAGAACTTAAACTCTTCATTTGGTAATCTGTGTTGGAGTAAGTAATCACCTCCCCATTTATGGATATATAGTACATCATACATGTTGACACTGTCCATAAATTCTATATTTTAAGTAACCTAGAAATATTTAGAGGCACAAGGACTCTCTCCCTTAAATAACCTGTATATTAGTTCAGTGGGCATTTGAGAAAAATAAAGAGCCAGGTTTAGAAGAACTATAGCCAAAGAAGACAGGGCAGTCAATGAATGAAAACTACACCTGGCAACAATTTGTAGGTACTGGATTAAGTTCTGCCAAACACCAGAAAGTTCTTGAGAATTTTCAATTATGAAAGTTAATAATAGCAGTTTTTTTCATACACACAATTAAGTTGGGTAATCTAGTAAGTAAAAGAAGATCTAATAGAAATACTCTGTCAAGGGTGCAAATAAGACTATTAGTATCAATTTTAATTGTTATTACTTCACTGGAGGACAATCTGAAATTTCTCAAAAGTTCTCAGAAAATTACACAAATGCTTCATTTATAGGATTTATCTCAAAATTTAATTAGATATAAATTCAAAATAATATGTATTTAGTTTATTTGTGATAATTTGATTTAAAGAAACAAGTGACTGATAATAAAAAATATGTTAAATATTTTTGTATACTTGAAGAAAAGCACAGATATCAAAAAATCATGTTGTATGCCACTTTAGAACATGGAAAATATTCACAGTATTTATACTAAAATATTGAGTACAGTATACAATATAAACATTTGGAGTTATAATCACTAGTGATAAGAGTAATATTTATTTTGTGCTTTTAATGTAGTTCATATATTTTCTAAAATAAATATGAATACTTCTATTGTCATAAAATATACGTAATTAATTTATACGTGAACTTTTCAGCCTGCTGTTTTCTATTCTGTCTGAATTCCCTACATCAGACGCTCCTCAGGTCTTCAGAAATGGTAAGATAGTTGCTGGCTGTGTCCGCATCCAAGATCATATCCACTTGAAACTTCTTCATCCTTGGGTTCATCCTTAGAATAGATTTCAGCTTGGACTCTAGTTCCTTGATGATGGAAATCAGTGCCCTCAGCTTGTACTTTGGCTTAATGTCATTCTTCTGAGAGGCCACAGTGCATAAAGGCATAGTACACCTTTCCCATGGGGCTCCTTCTGCAGTGAACTGATGCACTGGAGGCAGCAGGCATATCCACATTTCAGTTGCAACGGTTCTTCAAGATCATTTAGACAAACAGGACATCTAATTACTTGTTTGAAGTGTTCAGCCATGGCAGATGTCTTCCCGAGTTTCCTCCTCTGGCCTCCAGCTGCTTCTGCTGACAGCTCAGATCTCTTTTTTTTTTTTTAACTAATATATATGATTGCCTTCTACGTTCAACCCTCTTGATTCAGGCATTATATGTGGGTTACCTAGGTTGAGTATGTAATTTATCTTACAAAGGAGAATACTTAAGCAGTGAAAAGGTGCTAATCAAACAAGAGGAAAACCTGCACAAATCAGGATGGCTGCCAGCACACTTGAAGGCTGTCAGTCAAGTGGTAAGATGCCACAAGACTTCTTGCAGTGTATATGTTTATAATTAAAAGATATTGCTGCTTAATGAAAGAAGAAGCCTTCTCCTAAAATATTTTGTGTACTTCTTAGTCATGGGCACAGAAAAGTGTGAGTTCAATAAATATTTGCTACATGAATTAAGAAATAAATAGCAGAATGAATATTCTTAATTTACCTCTAAACCTTCCTTTTTCAAAATTACTTTATAAAAATGCTTAAGGGAAACATGAAGAATACCAAAGACAGTAGAACACTACAGTTATAATTTAAAAGAAACTAGAGGAAAATAAGACAATGCTTTGCAATTTACGCTTACATTAATTAGCATTACTGTGAATGCTAAAAGACTAGGTATTCCATTTTTATTCCTATAAATAAAAAATAATTTAAAAGATGAATTTAAAAAGGAAGGAATACTGATTTTAACACACTGTAGTGTTTTGACATAAAATATAGTGAAATTACTAATAATTTCCATCTTCATATTATATAAAAATGGAATTTTAAAATAATGTCATAATAGTTATTAATTCCTTTGAAATTAACTGTGAAATTAATCATAGTACTATTATTCTCATTAGTACCATATTTATTATCATTTATAAATGCTATCCCATCCATATTTTTTAGCTTGAATATTTAATTAATTGATGTGACATGCTTATGTAACTTTATCCATTATCATAAAGCAGAGTAAAATAATACATTATTTGACCACAGTCATTATTTAGCACATGACTCTAATATTTTGATGTGGAATTTTTAATTTTTCATTTGAAATAAAACATAGTTACTTTTTTCCTTTGAAAACATTCTATGGAAATTCATTTTTAGTTTTTTGAGGAACCTTTATACTGTTATCCACAGTGGTACATTAATTTACATTCCCACCCACAGTGTATGAGGGTTCCCTTTTTACCTATACTCACCAGCTGTAACATTGATCACCACCTGCAGATGTCTGTCCTGCAGACCCTGACTCAACAACGGATGAATAAATGCACTTTCACACCTATTTCTGTGATTCAACTGGGCTAGAGATGGTTGTCAGCTGTTTTCAGAGGGTAACTGCAGCCAATCAACCAAGACCCCCTGTTCCATCCTCACATTTATTCAGCAAAGATTTCATAAACAGAGGTTCTAAATCAACAAGCTTGTGGGTAATTAACATGATTAAAAGAGTGGTTTTGCACATGATAAAAGCTTTAGGTTCTGGGCCCTAAATCAAACACTATTAACAGGTAATTCTCCTTTGACCTCCGCCTGAGAGGACCATCCAGCACAAAGTTTACATGAGTAAACAGTTAAGAGTAGAGGTAGCGTAAACAGACTAACTGGGAAAGCCTCTTCTCAGCCCTATCTTTTCCCTAATCTAGTGTAAATGAACAGGCTGCCTTCAGCCTTTCCCAGTAAAACTTTCAGGCTTCCAAAAGGTTTGAGACTAATCTATAACTTTCCCTAATATTTCCCTAAAATTTTGCGAGCCACCCTGAGTGAATCTCAAAATCCAGCATTTTTTATTGCCTGTCATTTGGATAAAAGCCATTTTAACTGGGGTGATATGATATCTCATCGTAGTTTTAATTCTCATTTATCTGACAATCAATGATGTTGAGCAACTTTTCATAAACCTGGTTGCCATTCACATGTCTTCTTCTGGGAAATATTTATTCAGACCTTTCATGCATTTTTAATTGGATTATTAGATATTTTTAATATAGAATTGAGCTCCTTATGTATTGATTATCAGATGGTTAGCTTGCAGACATTTTTTCCCCATTCTGTGGGTTATCTCTCCAGTTTCTTGATTGTTTCTTTAGCTGTGCAAAAGCTTTTTAACTTGATGTGATCCTGTTTGTCCATTTTGGTTTGGTTGTCTATGCTCGTTATTACTTGTCTGTTACTCAGGAAATCTTGCCCAGACCAATGTTGTGGAGAGGTTGACCAATGTTTTATTTTAGTAGCATGTAAATTTATTTGTATAGCATTCTTTCTTAAATAGGACTAGTAAAAGTAAAAGCATTTTTTCACATAGTAATTATATATTTTAATATTTTTAATTTAAGCTTCTCTGTTATTTTGATTATAGAGAACAGAATTGAAAATATGCATATGCATTTAAATTTCCCCCCTTTCTATCATAATTTTAGAGAACCTCTGACTCCAGAGAGATTTTGCATGGCGAAAGATGTATAGAAATTGAAAAGGGGGAAATAATAGCCTTAGGTATCTATGATTCACGAGTATATATTTATAAGTTAGATACTTTAGAAACTTCAGCACAAAATCAGCAAGACCCTGTCAGTGATTAACTAGTATGATACTATTCCATCAACCCTCATATCTTCAGGTTTAATACATGAGTTTACAGAGAGATATATGATTTTAGATACCACTAATTTAATTCAAAATGTGCACATAAATTAAAAAAAAACCCTAAGTTATATTGTTTTCATTTAAATATTTTTGTTGGAACATAGTCTTAGAAATACTGCATTCATTACCTTAAATAGTATTGCCATTTGGCAAACTCATAATGGAGAATAAAACTCTAATTGAGAATCATTATTATGAGAGAAAACAGTTGCTACTGTGTTATGTTCAAAAAAGGGGTGCAGACATAACACAGATTACATGTCCAATCAGTAGCAACACTTGCTAAAATGATAACCACTTTGTTCTGTTGCTTTTATTGTGACCATCAGAATTTAGGTTTTTTTTTCCTAACATGCCACCATTGTGTCCGTAAAGTTTACCTTGTTATATATAATTGTTCTTATAATGCATGCTGAAGACATCTAGCCAAAAATGTTTTTGACCCCCAATGAGAAATCTTTTTTCTCTTAGTTTAGCTTCATTACCAAGGATGTTTGGCCACAAGTGGCAGCTATTTCTGTAAGATTGTATAAATTCTGAAATGATAGAATTGCTGCTCATAGGAAACAGGTTTCAAGAATGGTTTATAATCACACATTTTTCTTTATAAATGCGGCTAGTCAATAATTGTGTATATATGAATAAAACTTTATATTTTAATAGAAATATGTAAGCTTTGGGGTTGGAGAAAACTGGGTACAGATATCCATGCTGTTTAGAAGGAAGTTCCTGTAGCATTCTAGTAACACCTCTAGAGCTGTTATGAAGGTTAAGACATTTGCACTAAAATTGAAAGTTGTTATGAAAGATCTGGCAAAATAATAAGCTAAATGAAGGAATTAAGAAGTTTACAATTATTGGCCTGGCTCTCATCACACACTTCTGATAATCTGAACTTCAGTCACATCTTCCAATTCTGTTAATAGCCCTTCAGGCTGGAATAGCCCTTATCTGCGGTACAACTGTGAAATTTCACTTTCTATTTAGCACTCTGCTCAATTCTCCACTTTGCTGATCTTCAGAGTAGCAGTCAATTGTTCCCCCTCTGATAAATGATTATTTTTTTCTCATAATATGTAGAGATATACTGTTATTTCAAATTGTTAAACACTGATTTGCCCAGAACTTCCACATAACAGAAAAACATTTAAATTTTCTTTAATAAATACTGAAAAATAATACTGACATTATTATAAAATAATAGTTTAAATAATTGAATAATAATTGACATTTGTGTAATAATTACCTTATTATGGAAGACATTCTAAATGTATTATTTATATTAGTATACTCAATTATTACAACAACCATTAGGACATTATTTTCTATATTTTTCAGATGCAGAAGAGCAGAAATAAAGTTAAAATAATTTTCTGAAGTCATTAAGTGCTAGAGGGATGATTAATACTTATAAACAATAGTCTTAATTCTTATATTACTATTAAATTTGTAATTAAAAAATGTTTAATTTTGCTAGCAAATTCTATGAATTTATTTTTGATAACTGAGAGCTAATGTGTTTTAATGCATTTTTAAAACAAGGTACCATCTTATTTGTTTTAAATTGGCCAGTATTTTTGAGGAAAATATTCTGTTATTGAAAAAATTCCTCATAATACAAACCCTTCATTCTGTCTATAGTTGCAAACTGTTTTATAATGATACACTAAATTTCCTAATTTTGAAAATCCTAGTGCTACAATATTCTTTTTTAACTCTAGTCAGTTGAGTTCTAAAGTGATGAACTACTCTCACGTTTGCTTTGGAACCAACTATTAGCATCCAACACTGATGAGTTTCAGAACAGCACTACTGAAGTTTAAGTCAAGGACGTCACCCATCACCCATATGTTCAGAAGTCAGGAGTTCAGAAGAGCTTGGGCAGAGTTGAGCTGCTGGGTGTCAGAGTAGTTGAACACAGCAACAAGCCAAAAATGAAAAAGATAAGCCTTTAATCACCCATTGCTGTGGTATAAATAAGAGGCTAAAACCAGAGAAAACACTCACTTCCTCTCCCTGACAGTTCGACTCCCTACAATTTTCTTGCCTGGAATGTTGAGACAGGGAGGGCCAGGAGAAGCAGCAGAGACTTGGGGATTATTCCATAGTTTTACGGATCCTGGGGTTGGAGAATGGTGCGAGAGAAAGGCTAGGAAAGGACAAGCATTGGATATTGACCCAGAGTGCGAGAGATGTTTCAACGTTTCCCCTTTCTTCCCGTATAAGGAAGTCTCCATCCTGTAACCGTCCTTTGCACAAGACTTCAGATAAAGAGACCACCCTAGGAATGAAGATATCAGGGCTACGGTCTAGGAGGAGCCCAGCCAGAGAGCTTAAGAACTTGACTGCAACTGCCTTTAGAGACTGCAGTGCACTGGCCGAGCATCAAGTCTGGTTGAGGGGAGAAGCAGGTATCCCCTTTGATATTGTTTACCAATCACACATAACATTTAACCCTACCTGGACTCCTCTCCATAGTTACAACAGTAAAAATATCATATACTTATGTGTAGTTCATTATATTCCAAATATTATTCTAAGACTTTGACTATATTAACACCGTTTAGTCCTATTTACAAATCTAAAGAAGTGCTGTTACTATTATCAATTCACCGTTATTAATGAGGAAACTGAGAAACTTGCTGTAAAATAAGTAACTTGCTCAAGGTAACACAGCTGGTAAAGGGAGAAGCTTCGGAGATCACAGCTGTTACTTCAAAATAAGGTTTCCTCTAATGGTAAGCACTCAACGGATTTATTTAAATAAATCGAAACTTTAATATTGAAAGAAAGAAATTTCAAAAATCAGGCTGTCTTCAGTGAAGTATATTTCTTTGAATCTAATCAATTTTCCAAATTTCACTGCAGAAAGAAAAAAATAGAAAATGTATACAATAAAAATTTGGAAAAGTGAATTAACAATTTTATAATTTTTATAATTTTTTTTAGTGAAGTGGTTGCTTCACTAGCAAATTTAAAATGTACGAAGGTCAGGCCCTAGGACTCTATGCAGATCATCAAATTTCACAAGCAGAAACATGACTAAATCTCTGTCAAACTACTTCTCACCCTTATATCAGTAGATTAAATAAATGTGATTTCATTCAGGTGTCACATATTACAGTGATGAGATAATTTTGGTTATTTTAATTTACGCTAATTAGAAAAACTATGGTTTAAAAAACTTTAAGTTACTAACCTGTGTCACAGCTATAGTGAAATATGAAGCCTGAATTGAAACGACAGTCATTCATTTTTCTATGTCCATTGTATTCGAATAAATAGAAATTAGCTTCATGTAGAAATACTCAACAATTGTTTATTCCTGATTTAAATTCTATTGCTTTCCCATTAAAATTTGGGGATTTAACATGCTTAAATTTGTATAATATAGCTTTTTAATAGTCTTTGGATAGGTGAAAACATTATATATTCAGATATAATATTTGAGCAAGAACTTGTCTAAAACCAAAAAAAAGGAATTTAAAAAATAAGACGGGTATTTTAAAAGAATAATAATTTCAATACTTGAAATCTAGAAAAGATAAATCTTGGCTTTAGTCTGTGTCTTGGGCAACACTCTATTTTAAAAATATATTTTGTATTGTGAAAATTAGTGTCATTTGGAACATCTGATGATATTAACTGACCTCAGTTTTAAGCCAAGAACACAAAATAACCTTTTATCTGAAGCTTAGAGCGGTCATACAGAGACTTTGAATAACTTCAATTTGTCTTTAAACACAACCTTTGCAGAAAGAACACAAAAATGCTCCCAGGCTCCCTTTCTATGTCTTTATCACGGATGAATGACTTAAAGATCACATCATCACAAACCTCAGAAGCAACCTTTAACTGAATGGTGGAAAAAAACACTAAAAATTGCCTGCTCAATTTTTATATGAAGTATGAGGAACTTTCATTGATTTCTGGGAATAAATGCATTATTTAAAAGTTAATTTTACCAAAAAGGTGCTTGTGAGATGGAGCAGATTCAAATAGGCCATGTGGGATTCTTGTTCTTATATCTATGAAAATGTAACTCCCACACTTTTTTATTTTTTGGATTTTCAGATTTTAGTCAACTAAATTACTATGTAATGAATAGAACCATTATTGAAATATGTTCATACATTATATCCAATTAAGCTATAAATAATATAATCAATATTTTTGCCTTTAGATATTAAAGTTTAAGTGAAATTTTTAACTGTATATATATTCTTGTCCATTATAATGTTCATCACGGTAGTGATTCTGATGCTTTTCATTTATGAGTTTGTTTGTTTGCTGTTTTATTTTCTCACATTTATGAGCCTGGCATTAAAATTGTACTTGGAAAAGAGTAGGTGCTTAGGCCTTATTTACTGAATGGATGATATAGAAAATAAAATACAAAATTAGTTTATTTTTATCTGCTGAATAAAATATTTGAAAAATATTCATTAGATCTATGCTCAGGCATGCTGTGTATATTTTTAATATTGCTTGCCAATAATGCATTATAGTTTTAATTTTCTTCTTCCCCTATGCACTTTGCTTTAAAGAATAAACTATTCTAATATGTCTAGTACAGCACTGTGCTATTATTTGCATTAATTTAAATTTGTTTTATTTAATAAAACTATTTGTTTATTTATTTATTTATTATTTTTTTTTGAGACAGAGTCTCACTCTTCTGCCCAGGATGAAACGCAGTGGCAGGATCCTGGCTCACTGCGACCTCCACCTCCCACGTCAAGCAAATCTCCTGCTTCAGTTTCACGAGTAGCTGTGATTACAGGTGCCTACCATCACAATTGGCTAATTTTTGTATTTTTAGTAGAAACAGGGTTTCACCACGTTAGTCAGGCTGATCTCAAACTCCTGATCTCAGGTGATCCACTGCGGCTCCCAAAGTGCTGGCATTACAGGCTTGAGCCACTGCACCCAGCCTGTAAACCTACTTATATGTCCAGAATGTTTTCAATGTAGTGAAGATAATTGATTGCATTAGAATTAGCAGTTTTGCAGTAGCTGAAAATTTAGGAAATAAAACATTTTAAATTATCTTGGGTTATATTTTAAAGTGTAACAGGTATCAAGAAATCTAAACATATGCCTCAAAGAAAATGATCAGATAAAGTTATGCACTTTCTACACAATGATATCAGTCATTAATAAACACTTGGCTAGTTTTCTCAGAAGGAAACAGTAAAAAATACGAAACTATTGACCAAAACTGCCCAAATCTGAACTTTTGAACTTTCTAATGATTTATTGTTGTCTTTGTTAAACTAACTTGACACCTACATTACTATACTTCCTTCTATTAAAAAGATTCAATTCTATAATAATTTTTTATTTAGGAAACATAATTGTATCCATTTACAATCCATTAAAGCTTATGATGAAAAGAAGTTTTTTTTGTTTTTATTGTTTTTATTGTTTTTAAACTTTTCTAAATTCATTACATGAATAAAGAACAAGTACTCATCTATGTCATTTGTATCCTTTATTTTCAAAGGGGTTATATTAACCCTTGACATCCATGCTTAATTAATATTTTTTTCTTGTCCTCTTTAGACTGATGGCTCACTTTTTAGAAAAATGTATTATTTTACTTTTATTATTAATGTACAATATTTGAAGAAATGTCTGCAGGTTCATGTTGTGTGTGTTATGTGTGTCTGTACAAGCCATATATATTTATGTATACATTAATATAAATGATTACATAAACAAGACACGCTCTCTAGATAAGATTAATTTATTTTTATTGTGATATTTAGAAAGTGCATAGTTTGAGCACATTTTAACACTGCGACAAAAAAGCAGAGAATAACTGTTATAAATGCATGGCTTTCAACAGGCATATATTATATTTACCTTATATATATATATATATATATATATATTTAAATATATTTTATTGCATTTTAGGTTTTGGGGTACATGTGAAGAACATGCAAGATTGTTGCATAGGTACATACACGGCAATGTGGTTTGCTGCCTTACTCCACATCACCTATATCTAGCATTTCTCCCCATGTTATCCCTCCCCAACTCCCTACCCCCTGCTGTTCCTCCCCTAGTTCACACCCTACAGACCCCAGTCTGTGATGCTCCCCTCCCTGTGTCCATGTGTTCTCATTGTTTAGCACTCACATATGAGTGAGAATATGTGGTGTTTGATTTTCTGTTCTTGTGTCAGTTTGCTGAGAATGATGGTTTCAAGGTTCATCCATGTCCCTACAAAGGACACGAACTCATCGTTTTGTATGGCTGCATAGTATTTAATGGTGTATATGTGCCACATTTTCCCTGTCCAGTCTATCATCGATGGGCATTTGGGTTGGTTCCAAGTCTTTGCTATTGTAAACAGTGCAGCAATGAACATTCATGTGCATGTGTCCTTATAACAGAACGATTTATAATCCTTTGGATATATACCCAGTAAAGGGATTGCTGGGTCAAATGGAATTTCTATATCTAGATCCTTGAGGAATCGCCACACTGTCTTCCATAATGGTTGAACTAATTTACACTCCCACCAACAGTGCAAAAGTGTTCCTTTTTCTCCACATTCTCTTCAACATCTGTTATCTCCAGATATTTTAATAATCGCCATTCTAACTGGCTTGAGATGGTATATCAATGTAGTTTTGATTTGCATTTCTCTAATGACCAGTGATCATCAGCATTTTTTCATGTTTGTGGGCCTCATAGATGTATTTTTTGTAAAGTGTCAGTTCATATCCTTCACCCACTTTTGAATGGGCTTGTTTTTTTCTTGTAAATCTGTTTTAGTTCTTCATAGATTCTGGATACTAGCCGTTTGTCAGGTGGGTAGATTGCAAAAATTGTTTCCCATTCTGTTGGTTGCCAGTTCACTCTAATGATTGTTTCTTTTGCTGTGCAGAAGCTCTTGAGTTTAATGACATCCCATTTGTCTATTTTGGCTTTTGTTGCCAATGTTTTTGGTGTTTTAGTCATAAGTCCTTGCTTATCCCTATTTCCTGAATGGTTTTACGTAGGTTTTCTTCTAGGGTTTTAATGGGAAAGATCTACCTTATATATATTTTAAAGATTACATATGTTCATTAGGTTTACACAAGTGAAAATGTGTAATCTTACTTATGACGTTTATATATAACGTCATACTTATGTGTATATCTTACTTATGATGTTTATATATATACTATACATGCATATATTATTTTTATACCAAAACCAAAAATGTCTCCATTTTAAATGATTATATCATAATTTCCATATAACATATTTCACATGATAGAAATAATGACTACCATTCTGTATAGCACTGCAATCAATTGTGACATTAATAGCCATTTAAGTAAGAAAAAAATAATTGGATATTTTTAAATTGCCTTTAATAAATAATTTTGTGATAATAAAGTAATATAAACAATTGTCACAATTTTGAATAGTATAAAAATTATTAAAATGCAAAATACTAAATTACATTGGGTGCAGACAAAACTGTACTTTGATATAAATTCGACATGCCTTTCTGCATCTTCATAAAACATATTTATAGTTTATATATTTTCTTGCAACAACTCTCATTATATTTATACAACATACATTTTATTCCCCTGTTATTGTTTTAATGGATTATATTTATACTCTACTATGATTTTTAAATCTGTAAAACAAAGACAGTGCCTTACTCATTAGATTATTTTTAGAATTTAATTAAAAAGGAAAATCCCTGGAATGACTGTAACAATCCTTGGAAAATGTTAAGCTGTCAGTAAATATCTGCTATCATTAATCTTGAGGAAAATAAGAGTTAAAAACTATATTTATACAAACTATAATTATAAATACAAACTATATTTAGCTACTTACAATGCTGATTGTATCCTTAATAGTTTATATCAATTGTTTCATATGCATACTCTGTAATATATTCTAAATCCTCCTGTAATTATTAAGGCTTTTCCTTCCTGAATTGTAACACATTTAAATTAATGTAGAACTAATAACTATCTTAAATGTTTACCATCCCAACTCTGTAAATTATATACTATTGAGTTCATAATATGATTATATATGCTTACTTATTTTAGGAAACCATCTGTGTTTGAGCCTGTGTAGGTAATATAATTTGTTTATATAATTTTAAAATTATATAATTTTATTTAAAAAATTTAAAATTATATAATTTTATTTAAAAAATTTAAAATTATATAATTTTATTTAAAAAATTTAAAATTATATAATTTTATTTAAAAAATTTAAAATTATATGATTTTATTTAAAAAATTTAAAATTATATGA